>CM038143.1:6401324-7001324 GCA_021437245.1 Aegilops speltoides
AATTTGTTGAAGGAAAAATTAGAAAAATTGAGGAGGAGAAGATGATATTGGAGTTGCATGTTGCGGATGTCG
Organism: Aegilops speltoides; assembly: GCA_021437245.1. Lineage (NCBI taxonomy): Eukaryota > Viridiplantae > Streptophyta > Magnoliopsida > Poales > Poaceae > Aegilops > Aegilops speltoides. Next base: position 6,401,397 of record CM038143.1, read on the forward strand.
TCGATGATCACAAGATCAAGATGGATGCAATGCGCTTGAAGATTAGAAAGATTAGAAAATATGCCATTCATACCGAGGCTTGGTATCATTATGTCGTTGGATCAGTTGTTACATTGGTTGCGATTATGATCGCATTTGTTTTCGCATTGAAATGTTTTACATAGTTTCAGTGTATGGTTTAATTAATTTAGATGCTCTGCAGAGCTTTATGTTGTTAGATGAGAACTATGTATGTACTTTGGTTTTAATGTGATGATGAACTTCTATTAATTTGGTCACTTAATTAATTATCTATTCATGATCTCTCTAATGATTTTTGACACACTTAATTATATATAATGCACACAGATGAACCGGCAATGAATGTACGGTTCAAGACACACCTCCGAGTACATTAAGGGCGTGCATAATTTTCTCGAAGTGGCTGAGGCAAACAAGCAGAATGGTTTTATGTGTTGTCCATGCCCTATATGTGGGAATACGAAGTCTTACTCTGACCGGAAAATCCTGCACACCCACCTGCTTTACAAGGGTTTCATGCCACACTATAATGTTTGGACGAGGCACGGAGAAATAGGGGTTATGATGGAAGACGGCGAAGAAGAAGAGTACGATGACAACTATGTGTCCCCTGAATACGGTGATGCTCCGTAAGATCAAGAGGAACCAGACGATGTGCACGATGATGCTGCAACGGAGAAGCTGCTGAAGATCAAGAGGAACCAGATGATGTGCCCGATGATGATGATCTCCGCCGGGTCATTGTCGATGCAAGGACGCAATGCGAAAGTCAAAAGAGAAGATGAAGTTCGATCGCATGCTAGAGGACCACAAAAAGGGTTGTACCCCAATTGCGAAGATGGCAACACAAAGCTAGGTACCGTCTTTCGAATTGCTGCATGGAAGGCAGAGAATGTTGTGCTCGATAAAGGATTTGAGAAGCTACTTAAAATATTGAAGAAGAAGCTTCCAAAGGATAACGAATTGCCCGACAGTACATACGCAGCAAAGAAGGTCGATGCCCTCTAGGATTGAGGTGCGAAGATACATGCATGCCCTAATGATCGCATCCTCTACCGCAAAGGCGTATAAGGATCTGAACGCATGCCCGGTATGCGGTGCATTACGGTATAAGATCGACGAGATGACCCTGGTGATGTTGACGGCGAGCCCCCGGAAGAGGGTTCTGCGAAGGTGATGTGGTATGCTCCTATAATACCACGGTTGAAACGTCTGCTCGAAACGGAGAGCATGCCAAGTTGATGCGATGGCACAGTGAGGACCGTAAGAAAGACGGAAGTTGAGAGCACCACGACGGGTCGTGATGGAGAAAAATCGAGAGAAAGTCTTGGGATGAGTTTGCAAGTGAGCCAAGGAACGTATGGTTTGCTTTAAGCGCGGATGGCATTAATCCTTTCGGGAGCAGAGCAGCAATCACAGCACTGGCCCGTGACTCTATGTATGTATAACCTTCCTCCTTGGATGTGCATGAAGCGGAAGTTCATTATGATGCCGTTCTCATCCAAGGCCTTAAGCAACCCGGCAATGACATTGATGTGTACCTAAGGCCATTAGTTGAAGAACTTTTACAGCTGTGGAATGGAAACGGTGTACGACGTGGGATGAGCACAAACAGAGGAATTTAACCTAAAGGCGTTGCTGTTCGTGACCATCAACGATTGGCCCGCTCTCAAGAACCTTCGGGACAGACAAACAAGGGATACCACGCATGCACGCACTGCTTACTTGACACCGATAGTATATACCGCAAGCTGCGGGAAGAATGTGTACTGGGCCATCGTCGATTTCTTCCGACCAACCATCAATGTCGAAAGAAAGGCAAGCATTTCAAAGCGAGGCAGATCACCGGAAGAAGCCCGCCATGCGCATCGGTGATCACGCATTTGCTATGGTCAATGATTTACACGTAATCTTTGGAAAGGGTCGGCGGACTAGCTGTTCCGAGGACGCCGAGGGACACGCACCCATGTGGAAGAAGAAATCTATATTTTGGGACCTACCCTCTGGAAAGACCTAGAGGTCCGCTTCGATCGACGTGATGCACGTGACGAAGAACCTTTGCGTGAACCTGCTAGGCTTCTTGGGCGTATGGGAAGACAAAAGATACAGCTGAGGCACGAGAGGACCTGCAACGTTTGCACGAAAAAGACGGCATGCCTCCAAAGCAAGATGAAGGTCCCGCCACTATGCTCTTACCAAAGAAGAGAAGGAAATCTTCTTTGAATGCCTGCTTAGTATGAAGGTCCCGACGGCTTCGTCGAATATAAAAGGAATAATAAATATGGCAGAGAAAAGTTTCGTAACCTAAAGTCTCATGATCGCCACGTGATTATGACGCAATCGCTTCGGTTGCATTGAGGGGCTTCTACCGAAAACGTCCGATTAGCCATTGTGAAGCTATGTGCATTCCTCAATGCAATATCTCGAAGGTGATCGATCCGAAACCATACCAAGGCTAAGGAGTGATGTGGTGCAATGTCTTGTCGGTTTCGAGCTGGTGTTCCCACCATCCTTCTTCAATATCATGACGACGTTCTTGTTCATCTAGTTGACGAGATTGTCATTACGGGCCCAGATTTCTACACAATATGTACCCTTTGAGAGGTTCATGGAGTCCTAAAGAAATATGTCCGTAATCGCGCTAGGCCGAAGGAAGCATCTCCATGGGCCATCAAACAGAGGATGTCATCGGGTTTTGTGTTGACTTCATTCCTGGCCTTAAGAAGATAGGTCTCCCTAAATCGCGGTATGAGGGGAGACTGACCGAAAAGGCACGCTTGGAAAGGACTCAATAATATGCAGGACGGATATTCTTGGTCTCAAGCCCACTACACAGCTTCTACGTAACTCTACCTTGGTGACCCGTATGTCGATGAACACAAGAACATCTGCGCTTCAAACACCGGAGCAAAGGCGACGATCGGATTACATGTGAACACATCGGGACTTTCAGCAGTTGGTTGGAAGCACGTCGAGGTGACAAGACTGTTTGTGAGGAGCTGTACTTGTTATCCGAGGGACCATCTTTGACCGTATTGATTTGGAAAGGATACGAGATAAATGGGAATACATTTTACACGATTGACCAAGATCAAAAGAGCACCAACCAAAACAGCGGTGTCCGCTTTGATGCAACAACCGAGAGGGAAAAGGACACATATTATGGTTACATAGTGGACATATGGGAACTTGACTACGGACATGATTTTAAGGTCCCTTTGTTTAAGTGCAAATGGGTCAATCTGTCGGGAGGCGGGTGCAGTGTAGACCCACGAAGACGGAATGACAACAGTGGATCTGAAAAATCTTGGGTACATCGACGAACCGTTCGTCCTAGCCAATGATGTGGCACAGGTTATCTATGTGAAGGACATGTCCAAGAGACCGAGAAAGAGAAAAGATAAGGAAGCAAATACATCATACGATGAGCCAAAGCGCCACATAGTTCTTTTCGGGAAAAGGGACATCGTGAGAGTGGAGGACAAGATGACATGTCTCAAGATTATGAAAAGTTTCATGAAATTCCTCCTTTAAAGTCAAGGCTGACCCAAACATCCCGATAAATGATGAAGATTATCCATGGTTACGGCGCAATAAGCAAATGACACAAGCGAAGAAAAAGTGAAGACTTTCTCCGCAACTATTGTTCGCTTATGATACCATTATATTGTAACCGATGAGTATGATACCATTTTTCGTTTTGTACATGCACATGCTATGTGTGGGTCAATTTATGATACCATGCCAACTTTCAACTTTTTCAGAGTTCATTTGAAATGTCTTATGGTTCGCCCTCGTAATAATTAAAAATAGCAACAATAAGTATTTTGTTGTAAGTAGAAACAAAATAAATTAAATAAAGCAAGAAAGAAAACAAAAAAAGTGTTTTCAAATTTGAAAATTAGTAATGGCACTAACAGAAAGTTTATAATTTTCCTAAAACTAGAAGCAAAAAGATTTAAAAATAGAGCAAAAACAAAAGAAAATAAATAATGCAGAAAACAAAACAAAAAACAACAATAAGTATTTTGTTGTAAGTAGAAACAAAATAAATTAAATAAAGCAAGAAAGAAAACAAAAAAAAGTGTTTTCAAATTTGAAAATTAGTAATGGCACTAACAGAAAGTTTATAATTTTCCTAAAACTAGAAGCAAAAAGATTTAAAAATAGAGCAAAAACAAAAGAAAATAAATAATGCAGAAAACAAAACAAAAAACAACAATAAGTATTTTGTTGTAAGTAGAAACAAAATAAATTAAATAAAGCAAGAAATAAAACAAAAAAAAGTGTTTTCAAATTTGAAAATTAGTAATGGCACTAACAGAAAGTTTATAATTTTCCTAAAACTAGAAGCAAAAAGATTTAAAAATAGAGCAAAAACAAAAGAAAATAAATAATGCAGAAAACAAAACAAAAAAACAACAATAAGTATTTTGTTGTAAGTAGAAACAAAATAAATTAAATAAAGCAAGAAAAAAATGCCACCTCTCTGGCCGCCACGGCTGAATACGATCGGTATCCCTATTTGGGCCAGATTCAGGCCCTTGAAGGCCCGAAGGTCCAACAGCAACGGAGGAGCAAGTAGGCCCATAAGCTGCAGTTCAAAGGAGTTCAAGAGGGAGGCGGTGGGGCTTATAAACCACTCGCGCCCCTCTCAACTAGCGAGTGGGACTAAACTTTGGCCCCGACGCTGGCAGCAAGAGGCCTTTGGTCCCGTTGGAGGCACCAACCGGGACTAAAGAGGCTTTAGTCGGTTGTAGCCACCAACGGGACCATAGGCGCAGCTTCCCGCCCTTTGGGCTGCCGAATTGAGGCTTTGGTCCCGGTTGGTGGCTCCAACCGGGACTAAAGGTGGCATTAGTCACGGTTGGTGCAACCAACCGACCACGCGCTTGTATATAAGTGGCACTTTGCGTTTTGCAGTTCATCGCCACATTGCCCGACGACGCCAACGATCGACGCCGCCAGCTGCCCCGACGCCGCCGCCGCCGCTGCCGCTGCCGTCGCCGTCGCCGTCGCCCGCCGCCGTCGTCGTCGCCGTCCTCCCCGAGCGCGCTTCGCCGTCATCGCCCTTGAGCTCTGCCGCTTGTCGCCGCCAGGCTCGCCGCTGTCGCCGTCTCCAGGGCCCCAGCGCCCGTCGTCGTCGCCGTCGCCGTCGCCCGCCCAGCGCTCCGCCACCGCTGTGAGCCGCCGCGCCGCACCGCCAGGGCTCTTTTTTTTCATTTTTATTATTTTAGTTTTTTTCTGTTCATATAATGCATATATATGTGTATGTGTATGTATATATGTTCATATATGTTATGTATATGTTTCATTTTTATTAGTTTTTTTTTCTGTTCATATAATGCATATATGTGTATGTGTATGTATATGTTCATATATGTTATGTATATGTTTCATTTTTATTAGTTTTTGTTTCTGTTCATATAATGCATATATGTGTATGTGTATGTATATATGTTCATATATGTTATGTATATGTTTCATTTTATTAGTTTTTTTTCTGTTCATATATGTGTATGTATATATATGCTCTGTTCATATGTGGCTATATATATGCAAAAGATAGATTTTAGAAAAGTTCGTTTTTTTCTGTTCACAGATTTTTTTGTTGATATTAATTATTGTAGAATATGCAAATGTTGGTATATTCATATGAACAATGCATTAGGCAAAACCTTTGTTTTTTTGGAATTTTCTATTTGAACATTTTTTTAAAACAAGCAATACTAAAAGAATGAGAGGAAAAGGAAAATAAGAAGAGGAAGAAAGGAGAAAAGAGGAGAGGAAGAAGAGGAGAAATAAATAAGAAGAGGAAAAAGAAGAAAAGAAGAGAAGAAGAAAGGAATAGAGGAGAAAGGAGAAATTCTATTTTTCTTCTTCTCCTCTATTCCTTTCTTCTTCTCCTCTTTTTTTTCTTCTTTACTTCTTCTTCTTCTTCCTTCTTCCTTCTTCCTCTTTTCTTCCTTTTCCTTAATTATTTTCCTTTCTCGAGGGAGAAGAAGAAAAGAAGAGGAGAAGAAGAAAGAAAGGAAAGGAGAAAGAAGAAACTTAAACACGAGGGGTGGTACCGATACCCCTCCCGATATGTATATGTATGTCGCGCGTCGTTGTCGATATAATTAACCCCTCTAGATACAACTGCAGCAGCCCCTCGCCCTCTCGCTCGACCAAAACTCTCGAGGACACCCAAACCCTAGAGAGAAAACGATGTTGAATAATAATTGACATGTTGTCAATATTTGCGTAAACTATGGAGCACTCCCGAGACGAAGAAAGCGAAGCGATGTTGGGGAAATAATCGCAAATGGAAGTGATGATGTTGCGTCATTTCTCATCGACACCGCTGGTCGATGGATGAAGAAGAGGGCTATGATTATGATGGCTTCGACTCATTAATGCCGGTACAAGAGGAGGACTATGTTCATGATGGCTCCGGTGACACAATGGAGGTACAAGACGAAGGAGACCGTGCGAGCCGAGTCACCGAACCGAGTCCGCCAGGTATATATATATTAGTTAAGCCCGTACGACAAGTTAATTGATGCATCCATTGTTTTGGTATATGTACACATATTAAGTACTCGTCGTCTTTCTTCCTTATAATTTCTAGCCCTCCGGATCGAGCACAACTTCGCACGGAGACGAGGCCCAAGAAAAGTTGAGCTCGGATGAAAAGTTTGAGATCATAGAAATCGCTACCGACGGCGAACCGATTGAACCCAACCGGACAAAGAAGGCATTTTCGCTCGGTCAAGGGGTTCTTGTTAGGGACAGATCCCGATCAAGATCCAGCAATGGTATAAGCCTGCTAAGGATGAAGATGCTGAGGTGTCTTATGTCAATGATATGCAGAAAGAAGATCTTTGGAATGAGCTGAAGACAAATTTCACCCTACCGCCAGAGGAGGATCCGGAGAAGCCAGTTAAAGAGCAATTAATCAAGTCTTGTGCTCTTAAGAAGATGGCTGGCCTAATGAGGAGGTGGAGGAAAGAGCTGAACCAGTTTGTCAAGAAAAAAGAGACACCAGAATTCATCGGCAAATATGAGAAGATCAAAGATCACTAGCCCGCATTTGTGGCCCACATGACATCGGAAAAGAGTAAGAAGATGTCGGAGACAAACAAGAAAAATGCTGCGAAGAAGACGCTTCACCATCGCACGGGTCGTGGCTACCTCAAAGCCCGCCTAAGTGGTCCAAGGCTGAGCATGATCTGCTTGAAAAGGGATCGAACCGAGAGGCGATCGCTGGCTGACCGTTGCGGACTTGGTTCTTTGGGGCTGGCGGAACCTTGGACCTCGTAATGAGGCGATGTCGATGGACGAACGAGCAATCGCAAACACCAGTCAAGAAACTTCGACAATATATTGATGCTGCGCAGCGAGGGACGTTCCTTCCAAACAGGAGAAGGACGAGCTCACAATGGCCCTTGGGAATCCCGAGCACCCGGACGGACACGAGGCACGCCAGGCTCGCTTCCGTGGAAGGTTGGTTTTCCGGACGCAGGGGTTACAAAACCCACGAGAGGAGGAAGAAAGTGGAGCATGACCAAATGCAGCGCTGCTTGGAAGGGTAATGGGGCTAGAGGATCGAGAAGAGGAACGAAGCAGCAGATCGCAACAAACGACATGCCAAGCTTCCCCGGTTACCCCGCCATCTCAGCGAAGCAGCGTTGCTTCCACCGAGCTGCTTCACCGGAGCATGTCTTGACGGCTCTCGCCAGCTATCCCGTGGATGGTATCACGGAGTCTCAAAATTGCCACATTATGGCGCGATGCATGAATTTGAAGGTCAAGGCGGTTGTTGGCCAAGTTTATCCTAGTGGACCCGCACAACTTATCACCGCCACCGATTCCGTAGGATTTGCTAAGGTGATGGTGGATGAAATAACGGAGGATTTGAGGACCTCGAGCTTGAGCACCCTACCGGTGAAGGGGAGACTAGGCTGGGTTCGCTCAAGACTCCATGCCTATGGCGGAAGGAGCTCATCGACCTTCGAACTGGACGCCTCCGCCTCCTCCTCCTCATCCGCGAGTCAGGCACTCCGCCTCCTCCACCGCCTCCTCCTCCGCGAGTGACGATCAGGCACACATGGCGGCACTCCGCCTCCTCCACCGCCTCCTCCTCCGCGAGTGAAGATCAGGCACGCAGCGTGGCGGCACTCCGCCCCTTCTCCGGCGTGGCGGCACTCCGCCTCCTCCTTCTCTGCCTCGCCAACAAGGGCGGAAGAGACCCGCCCGCCCGGCTGCTCCGACGCGTCGTAGTCCTTCTCCTCCGCCTCGTAAGCAAGCACGAAGGAAGACAGACGCGCAGCCGCTCCGTCTGCTCCGGCGTCTAGCAGCACAAGAAGAGAGAGGCAATACTGATCACGGTCCACCTCTAAAGCCTGTAGAGAAGTTACCGTATGAGAGGAGCAAGGAGGAAAACGATACGATCGTGCAGCACCCAAGTGAAGGAGTTCTTTGAAGGGGTTAAAGCAAAGATACATCCACCTCCGGAGGAGAAGGTCGATCCGGTGAAAGCAAAGCGCACTCTCAATGCCCCGAGGAAACCACCAAAGTCTCCGCCGAGAACCAACTATGCGCGACATCGAGCAGACATATCTCCAAGCCAAGCGGTCGGGAACTACTATCACTGATAAAAGGTTAAAAGAACAACGGGCAAAGGGGAAAAAAATTGCCCAGCTCGGCGAACAAGCACAGCAATCGTGCCCCCCGCTGAATGTGTCTAATCCTCCGGGACGGTGGCGGTTATGGCAATCTTGAAGATTACCCGCCGACGATGCACTTCCTGATTTCATGGAGGTGGACTTATTCAGATCTGAGTACGGAAGCCTCTCGTCAAAGATGAAAAGTCTCGACAACAATGATGCGAAGATTCCACAATTGGTACATGAAAACCTGCAGAGAGTCTGAGGGGACGAACACTTTGTATCTGAATATTAAAGAGGAGCACGACCTCGCTTCAAATGATCTGTTGTCTATTCCATTTGAGGAGTTCTTGAGTTCTTCAATCAAAAGGCCCTCGATAAATTAATGGTCTTTTGCTACTGCCTGTAAGTACTATTTCTGTCATTAGTCTTTATATATAGCTCGGCTCTTTCATTGCATGTATTTATAATTAATTATCCTCAATATTATACAGATTGAAGATCGTCGAGTGCAAAAAAAATGAAATCTATGATATTGGGTTCATTAACACAAATATCATAGATGTTTTTCTGGTTGAAAAGCACGCCGAAGAGGCCGAGGACAACTTGCTACAATCATTGATCAAAAATCAAAACAAAGATACCATACTCTTTCCTTACCACGGCCCGTGAGTGTTACTGTCGTGTGCATATTCGGTTTTCCTTATTACTCGAGCGAGGTTAATGTAATTGATGAGTTATGCATGCGTGAAGGTACCACTATATTCTTCTGGAGATTAAGCTTGAGCGTGGACTAGTAACCGTCTTAGACTCCAGACGGAAAGATCCCAGCACCTATGCGGACATGACTGAAATGCTCAGCAAGTAAGTTCAATCGATCATTATCGCACCATATCGGCAACTTTTGTTCATTTCCTGATATCTCAAGTAATAACAAATATTTTCTTTGTCTTGCAGGGTTTGGAAACAGTTCACCGCACAAGCTCCGGACTGCCAAGGAGCTGCGATATACATACCGAAAGTAAGTACTCATTGGCGCGCATCTCCGTTGATTCTATAGCTATACTTTCATCAATGCCATTTATATAATGCTTCATTATCAGTTTGATTGACCTCTATTTCTCATAAAGTGCTTGTGGCAGGAGGAAGGAATGATTTCGTGGATACTACGTGTGCGAGTTCATCCACAACGCGACATTGAAAAACAAGCGGGCTACTCTAGAAGACAATATGAAGTGCGTAAGCAATAATATTCGCAATTTCATTTTATTACACCATCATTTCTGTTGAGTTTCATTCATATATATGTATTAATTAACCCCTTCTTCAAATTAATTAGACTTGGCAGATGCGGATGAACTCCTACCACTGATCGCATGAAAGCAATTCAAGAGGAATTGGCGGGATTCTTTCTTGAACACGTCATCAATAAAGCCGAGAATACCATGTGGAACTTGAATTCAAATGCTAGTGGTTTGTAATTAAGAGATCTTATATAGATTGTACATGTATGTAGCCAGTAAAACTTGTTGTTCGACCAATCTCTCAGAGAAAGAGAGGTCGATCGATCACTTCTCTCGGTATGCATGACGAACTTCTGTACTGAATGGTTCTCTCGATCACTTATGTATATATACTACGAAGGCGTCGAGCAAGCACGGACATAATTAAGAGAGGACACTTCTCTCTATTAATTAGCTAGCTAATGAAACACCTAAATTAACCCCCAAAACCCCCAACCCCCTCCTTTCAAAAAAAACAAAAATCAGGCCCATGGAATGCAGACACGTGGACGCCTTTTGGTCCCGGTTGGAGCCACCAACCGGGACCAAAGGCCCTCGACCGGGCTCGGCGACAGGGCCACGTGGAGCTCATTGGTCCCGGTTCGTGTTTGAACCGGGACTAATGGGTTGAGGTATTAGTAACGACCCATTAGTCCCGGTTCCCGAACCGGGACTAAAGGCCCTTATGAACCGGGACTGATTGGTGGTTTTCTACTAGTGATGGCGGCGAAGCCTGAGAAGCCGTGCTTGTAGTTGTACACCACGGAGGCAGTAGACTCTTCCTTGCTTCCACTATCACCGTCAGAATGAACGAGACATCGACGTGCCTGTATCGTTGCTCCCCTAATGGAATTAACCTAACCTTGCCGACGACGGGCTCGCCAACAGAGCTATAGGGGTCAGGGCACTATTGCAGAAAAGCGTACTATCGGCGTTCGAAAAACTTCCTTAGTAGCTCTCTACCCCACGCCAGTAGCATGACGCCACTGATGTGGGGTCTCTACTGGGGCTGGCTGCCGACACCGCTAGTATATTCACATTGGTACGTTGGGCAAGGACATCACTGATAACCAACTTACCAGTGACATGTGTGTACAAGTTGTAGGTTTGTTGGACGCAAAACGGGATGTGAGTTGTGGTGAGTGTGTTATGTGTCTGTTCGGGTTGTACAACGTGTATCTGTATAGTTGAGGCTAAAAAATAACCCAGAAAAACAAGGAATCAACAATAAGTAAAGTACCCAATAAGTAAAGTACCCAACAACGAGGAATCGAGGCACACTATCATGTCTTTGACACACAGAACCGACCGCATGCATGAGCCGGACCACCCTTAACATGACCAACGAACGTACTCGTACGCGTATGAGCTAGCTAGTCATGCTTAAAACATGCATTGTTCCTAAGCTTCCAAACAGCCCACAAAACAGCAGATCTACCAGGGGCAATCGAACTTCCACAACTAACATGGAGAAATACGAGCATTAGTAGGTCGGACCCCAACTCTCCTGGACCAACAGATACGTGTACACTTGTCCGGAGCACAATGCAAGATTACTTCTCCATGAAAGGAAGCCAGCCACTTGCTAGATCTGGGAGCCGCACTACTGCCAGCAGCACTAACGTCCAACTGGCTATAGCCAACCACGCAGGAACACCCACAGAGGAACATGGAGGCACATCTATCATGGCTACAGAGGTAGTAACAGTTACCCCTGTCGATCAACATGCGTTATTGAGCTACTCCTTTTTGCAAAGCTAGTCAGGGCAAAATTCAGCAAAGTCAAATGGACAACATGCGAGTAGTGCACGTAAACTAACAATGATCAACACAAGTTGCCTCCACAAAGACTAACAATGATCAACATAATTGCCTCCACAGATACTTGAGTGCACACACAATGACACGCACACACTAGGTAGTTGATATAAGGAGAAGAAAAACGCCCGTATATGTGCGTTGACACTAGAGAACTCTAGCTAGCTAGAGCTTGAGGTTAAGATCAAGCTGCTGCTGCTCGTGGTTGTCGTCAAGCGTACTTGTAGGCGTACGCGCGGGTGGACAGGTTGCCGGCAGCATCGAAGTCGCGGTGGCCGGCTGGTCGAGGCGGGTGGGGAGGTAGAGATGAGCGTTCCAGCTGCCGGCGGCCCTCTCTTTCTTGTGCGCGTTCTGGTGGCCCCCCAGTGCCTGCGACTTGAGGAAGGTCTCACAGAAGAGGCACGAGAAGTGCCTCCCACCACCATGGCCATGGTCGCTGCCGGCGCCTGTAGAAGAAGGAAGAACAACAACTGCTGCAGCCCAAGAAAAGGAGGAAGATGGTGGTGGGTGGTGGTGGCACAAGGGACAGGTCCAGAGAAGCAGCAGCTGCTGCCGCCACCACCACAGGCGAAGCAGCTTCCTGCGGAGAAGAATGGCCTGCCGGCTGGACAATACCTCCACCTACCTCCATGAAAGTGGTGTGGAGCTATGCAGTGGGTTTTGAGTGGCCAAGTTTGTTAGCTGCCATGAAAGGAAGCCTACAACTTCCTAAATGTTGGAGTCGCATTAATTATTACAAGCAGCACAGCACAGTGGGCCCCAACGGCTGCAGCGCGCTAAGGACAAAGGACCTTGGACTTTGGACGTCCAGCATGCCTACAGCGGTTAAAATAGTTTTGATACTAGTGATCCTTGTCGACCATCAGTTCTCATCATGCGTTATTCATAGGGCTGTGGACTCGCAAACAAAATCTAGTGGGGGTAGATCTCGCCAAAATGTATACAAGCAAAAACCAACTATCATGGACTGCGTGTAGCTATCATGGTTAAATTCCATGATCCACCGGACTTGAAGTTTTAGATTTCGTGATTGCTAAATATCAATCGACCGAGACTTAACCAAGTCTCAATTGATGCCATATTCATGAGATCTTACATGAAAATCCGTACAAAAATTTATTTCAAATTTTTCTTTTTTCTTTTTATATGTTAATATCACTTGACTGGGATTGGGTTACTGAGATCTAGCCACACTATTTAGATTTACGTCGATTTATATCAAAAGATGATGTTCAATTTTCAATTGATTTGATTTGATTTTTCAGTTTTTGTAAGAGAATTTTTAAGGGCTTGTGCTACTTAATATATGGTATCTGACCTTTTTCGCAACAAAAATCTTTCCTGATTAATTCCGCTGCATGCACCGTTTGCAGTATTTTGTGCTCGTAGTGTAGAGTATAGAACGAACCTGGGCATCAAAGCAAGACATAAAGTACGAGGCGATGCCATGGGCATGAAAGGAAGGCTTCCACTTGCTAAATTGGGGAGGTTGGCATTATTGCAGAGGAACCTCGGGAGCTAGCTCGATCGTGGCTACTAGATGTCAACATATCTGCAGAAGTGCATATCATTGTCGTCAAAGAGAAAAAGATCTGGAGATCTTTAACAGTTCGCCGGCTAGTAGAGTAATAGTACTTCACGTCGACAACCACATGCATCATCATGTAACTGCTGGTGAAGTCTGTAATTTAACTTTGCAAGAATTATGTCTTCCACGACAGGAGCAAACACATCGAGGTGCACTATTATTTCATCCGTGACTCCATCGAAAACCTCGAACACAGTCTAGTTCGTCGGCTCTGATGAGCAGCTTGCGACATCTTCACCAAGACTCTGGGTCGACCATGTCTTCACGAGAAGATCCACATCGATGTGAAGTGATAAAGCCGATGTTGGGGAGAAATGTGGAATAATCCAGAAGTGTTCAAAAGCGATGCCGTGACAGCTGTTTTCTGATGCCATGGCAGCATTTCTGGATCAGCTGCCATGGCAGCATTTTTCCGTTGCTACGACAGCTCCTGTCTGTTAAGTTTCTCCGTTTTTCGATTAGTGAGTTTAGCTCTTAGGCTCGTCCGTGGGATGGCACTGATCTGTAGGAGGTGTGGGTAGCACACGATCATGAAAGTGGTGTAGAGCTATGCAGTGGGTTTAGAGTGGCCAAGTTTGTTAGCTTCCATGAAAGGAAGCCTAGCACTTCCTAAATGAGGGAGTCACATTAATTATTGCTAGCACCAGAGTGGGCCCCAATGGCTGGAGCGCGGTAATGACAAAGGACTCAGAGGCACAACATGCCTACAGTGGTAAAGCGACTTTGGTCGTAGTGATCCTTGTCGACCATCAGTTCTCATCATGTTAACGACAAAGGAGTACGAAGATTAGCATCAATGCCATGACATTAAAGGAAGGCTACCACTTGCTAAATCCGGGAGGTTTGAATTAGAGGAACCTCGGGAGCTAGCTCGGTCGATCGTGGCTACAACGTTTCTACATATTGTTGCTGCGAAAGGGAAAGAGATTTGAAGATCTATAACAATTAGTGGCTAGTAGTGAACCGTGTCAATGACCATGCATATCATCATGTGATTGTCCCAGTGACAAGTGTTGGGTTAGGTTCTGATGGAAAAAAATGAGCTGCCATTTTTTAAGGTAGGCGAAAGACTTCATGTTGCTTCATGTGAGGATCAGCCAAATTCATGCAGTACATGTGATGCCCTATGTTGCGGCACAATTCATGCAGTACATCTGATGCCCTGTGTTGCGGCCAAACTCACGTAAAAAAGATGCCTGTCTCCACGGATGGATCAATGGTGTCATTGTCCGGGCATCGCCAAGACACACCTCACTTCAGGCACAGGTATATATGCAAGGTTTTTTTTGGCTTCAAGTCTCCATCACAGGTGAAAGACAGTTCAATAGTCCATCCACTGTGCTCCGGGAGGACACCTAGTTCGTTCAAGTAGTCCATCGTCACGATTAGCAAAACTAATCATCATCCATGGACAACTGATCATAAGATATTAGCGCTCATGCATGGATATGCTACGTTGCCATCTTTTTCTTGGTTCCTAATTTCATCAGTTCCTCCCTGTAATTTTCTCTTTTCCTAGTTTTTTCGAAAAGTTTCATCTCATTAGTCTGGTCCACTAGATGAGCATGTTAAGGTGGATTTGTAGCCACATGATAAAAGAGCAAATTTGGAACGCATAAATAGCATGAGAATGCGCATGTCGATTGAACAGAAGCATCGTTTTTGACTTCTGATTTATGTAGAAATTTTGTATTTTTAACAACAAAAACTATACGTGGTGAAAAAGATGTCTTACTATGATCGATCTATCATGATAACCAATCATGGGGCATGATATACAACAATTTGTAGATGCATGAATAATAAGGAATAACATTTCTCAAATATGTTTTTACTGTATCCTAAAGTGAAACACAGAAACAAATAACACCACACCGCTTTGTGTTGTCGAGGAAGGATTTTTCTCCACAAACTTAGGTACACCGGATGGATTGAGTAACATCCTTAGCTTCAAATTGCATTGACATATTTCTTGTGAGATTGTCTTCTAAAAATGAATAAGGCACAAGAAAGAATTAATGGTTAACCAATCAATAAAATTGAAGACGTGGCAGGAAGCAAAGTAGTTGAGATGTGCTACGAGGATCGATATGATTGCATGCGTCTTAGAGATCGAGAGGACATATGGAAACTGGTGCAACTGATTCCACACAATTTAGATCGAATGACTATAATAATCGGGTGCTGTGCGCACTAAAAATAGCAATAAGTGACTTGCAGCGGGGTTTGTCTACATAAGATATATTGATTGGGGCCACACCAGTATCATTGGCTACACTCCTCCAAGTGTCAGAGATGCAAATCAGCCTTTTGAGGGACCAATAAAGTGATCAAGTGCTAATGAAGGCTCTTTTTAGGACAAAATATAGTAATAGCAGTAGTGTTACGTGCGAGTGCAGAGAACCACACATGCATGTCGGCACGTATTAAGAAAACCTAAACATGACCAAAAGTAGATGCGTCCACACGCAAAAGAGTACTCCTAGTACTACTCCTATATGCCTCCACACTCCGGCCTGTCAGTTCCTTCCGATGAAGCCCTAAAGAGCATGCCTTGGCATGCCAAGACAGGCCAGACACACTTCAAGTTTCCACTCAGTTCAACAGTATACATTGGACTGTGCAGTGCTTTGGCCTCTTGCAAAACAGTGCTGGTTTATTAGCACATGATGTGATTTGTTTTGTTACTGGCTTCATCTTATTTCTAGTTAATTTAACTCCAGTCGCAATATATTTCACTGGTTGTTGCTCTATTGTTGATCAGGAAGAAGGGACCATATATAATGTGTTTGCTACTAGACATGAAAGAATTTGCTCGGAGAGGTACCACATCTAAATGACAGAACCGATTTAGGGAACCTTGGTACACGGGGAATCCACTTCCTGAATAAAACTAGCCAAAATGTAGTTGTAAGTTTTGACACTTTACAGAAACAAACCCATGCTCATGTCTGACATGTTTGAAAATGAGAAAAGGAAGGAGCTGAATATATACGGTTTCCTTGGTTAGAGCATCTCCAACAGCCGCGCTAAACTAGCGCCGCGCCGCAAAATATGCCTTTTTAGCGCGCGCGCAACGCGGCGGCTCGCTCCAGCGGGCGCGCAAAAACGGCGCGCGCGATAACGGGTTGGGCGCGCGGTCAAAAACACTTATCCGCGCGGTGTATTTGGAGCGCCAGCTACAGCGCGCGGCACACTCGAAGGCCGCGCCGACTCTCTCCTCTCTCGTCCCTCGCCCAAGCGCCGGCGCCGCGCCTGCCCTCGCCATGGACGCGCACACCGGCGCCCCGCTCACCCCGCTGTACATCCGCGACCCCCCCCCCCGGCCGAGCGTCGGCCTCGCGCGCAGCCTCTTCTTGCAGCTGCGGATGACTACGGCGCCGGCGCCATCCCGTGCCGCCGCCGCACCGTCGAAGAAGGTACCCAATGCGGCGCGGGCGAAGAAGGGCAAAACATCCGCGAAGAAGAACAAGGTGGCGGACGGCTCCGGCATGGCGAGGGGGAAAAAGCTTGCAGGGCGTTCGACGGCCGCGGCGGCTACCGAAGCGCCGGCGAGCTCACTCGTTGAGCCGGCCGCCGACGCGCACCACGTGTTCGACGAAATGCCCCCAAGGTGAAAAAGTTTCCAAGTATTTTCTTCTTCTTATTTGTTCAATGCATCATCATTTTACATATAGATAGCTTATTTGCATTGTTCAAAAAAAAAATTGTAGTCTCAACGATGATGCATACATGTCCACTATGGGTATTGGGTCCAACAATTCGCATTGGTCTCAAACCAATGACATCCATTTCGAAGACCATGAGTTTGAGGTGGACGAGGAGGGTGAGGGAATTGTCGAGGCGCCGAGAGGAAGAGCGGGCAATTACTCCACCACCGATGACAAGTTACTATGCTACACTTATTTGCATGTGTCGAAGGATCCATCCATTGGAGGTGATCAAAGTAGAGACGCGTATTGGGGGCGAATGACAGAACACTTTAATGCTCACAACAAGAGTGGAATTTACCGCTCCGAGAGATCACTTCGGTCCCGATGGTCGACAATCAACTCGGATTGTCAAAAGTGGGCGGCCGCGCAAAAGTCGGTGGACAAGATTAACCCAAGTGGCACAAATGAGGATGATCGAGTAAGTGGCATCTCATTTTTGCGCTCGGCGAGTCGCGCGCGCTGCATTATGGCGCGGCTGCTGGAGCCAGCGCAGGCGGGCGCGCAAAACCAGCCGCAGCACGCGCGCTAAAAGGTTTTTTGCGCGCGGTGCTATAGCGCGGCTGTTGGAGATGCTCTTAGTGCGAGTACACCAGAAGCCATGATCACTCCCGTATTTTGCTGTAAAAAAGACATCAAACTACTAGCCTCATGCAGATGCCTAACTGAATCATGTCAAGAGAAAAAAAAAGAGAGATGGGGAGAGATAAACAAGGTGAAATCCCATAAAGTAGCAGTATCATGATGTATTGATTGTTTTACCAGACACTAGTATCATGATGTATTGAGGCAGTTTAAATTCAAACTGCTCCAACGTCTTATATTTAGGAATCGGAAGTAGTACATAGCAAGCCATCTCTAGCGGTTCATTAATCTTTATGTGCCAGTTTTACAATCCATTAGACATGATGGGTCACTAAAGTGTATGAGAGACGACTGGGGAAATTGCCCGAAAAGGGTGGACGTGGAGTTTCTGCACCCGAGCTCATATGAGCTCGGGTGAACAGTAAAACCGAAAAAAATTCAAAAAATTCCAATTTTTTTTTGGTAGAAACATTGACAAAAGTTCTAAGTGCTTGCAAAAATTCGTCATGAAATCACATTTCTAGAAAGCGTGGCAAAAAAAAGAAAATCGGTACTCTGAAAATGCTACTTTCAAAAGCATTTTGGAGGCTGAATTTGTTTTTTTTGCCACGCCTTAAAGGAATGTGATTTCATGATGAATTTTTGCAAGCACTTAAAACTTTTGTCAATGTTTCTCTGGGAATTTTTTTGGAATTTTTTGAATTGTTTTTGAATTTTTTTCGATTTTACTGTTCACCGAGCTCAAATGAGCTCGGGAGCAGAAAGGCACTTTCGGAAAAGGGCATACCTCTAGAGGATTATTTCCCTAGCGCACCCGAGAAAAGTGATTGTCTCGCGGGTTTTTCCACGAACTGCAAAAAACTGTATCCATCGGAGGCAGCTCCTTCGGGTAGCTGCCTTTGCTCGTGTCTCAGCTCGGATAGTTGGCCTGCCGGAGTCATATGCAACATGCGATCAGGTGAAAGCTTAATTAATTTGTTAACATATCATCAATATACAGAGAGAGCTCAAATAGGTAAACATGTTCATGTCTGTATGGGACATCAAGGGGTCGAAAAAAGAAGGTGTAGAGACGAGCAGTGTTTCTCCCGCAAGAGGTCCATGGAATATAATAATTGAGAGGAAGATCTCTACATGCTCAAAATTAATATGCATGTAAAACAAAATATAGTATTACATCTGAATAAATTGAATAAGTAGTTATATTTCACTAAATTGAAAATGAATATACATGCATGACGTTCCGTTTGGGAAAGAAATCATAGTTCTCATCCTTATCGATCTCTGGCATGGCGCCATGCAGCAGAAAGACGAAGAAAGTCATTGCTTTTCGAAACCAAGAGTGAGAAACCCTTGAGATATACATGGGGGACAAGTCATGCTCATACTACAGTATATAGAGCAAATTAACTCATTGCAGGAAACTAGCAGTGTACAAACCGTATAGCAATTGCCAATGGAGCTAGCTAGCCCCGTACGTGCTGTACGGCATACACATGAGCTAGAGCTAATTAAAGCTTGAGGCTAAGATCTAGCTTTTGGTGCTTGCCGCCGTCGTCCTCATCATCAAGGTACGCCATTGCAGTGGCCGGCGCCAGGGCACGAGGGTGGTCAGGAAGATAGAGGTGGGCGTTCCAGGTGCCGACGACCCTCTCCTTAGGGTGCGCGTTCTGGTGGCCCCCTAGCGCCTGCGACTTGAGGAATTTCCTCTCGCAGAAGAGGCAAGAAAAGAGTTTCGATCTCCCGCTCCCACCACCGCGGCGGCGACAGCGGCCAGAAGGAAGAACAGCCTTAGCAGACATGGGGGCCAGCGAGAGAGATAGGTCTAGAGGAGCTGCAGGGGGGCGTGAGCATCCATGGACTTATCGGAAAAGATGGTGAAGCAAGGAAGTGTGAGCTTGGGGCGGCGGCCAGAGGCGACGGAGTTTTATAAGGAGCTGGTGGCCATGAAAGGAAGCAAACCACATGCTAAATCTGGGAGCCCAATAATAATTGGCAGCGGGTGCCCCATCCTGTCTACGGGCAGCTACTAAAGAACATGTATCCACAAGGACAATCCATCATGGCTATATCATGGCTAAAAGATGTAATTTACACGCCATAAGGTTATTGGGTATTCTTTTCTTGGAAAAGCTAACCGGGGGAGCCACCTGAACTATATTCCCACTGGACCAAATATTAAGGCTGGATCGAAGGTTACTACTCCGGACGTCTAATGCTCGCACTAACGGAGCAGAGCATGGTTAAGTATTAGTGCAGACAAAAAACGGAACGTGCCCGCTCTTGCTTCCGCATGCAACGCAACATGAACCATTGATTCAGTAGTGATTGGTCCCGATCTCGCAAGCGTGACTCAATGTGTTCAGATACTCTTTAGACACTTACATAGGTGACGCGTCAGGGGCTCGTCCATACAACTGGGTATCTTTACTACCAGCTTGGCTTCTCGTATGTATGGATTTCAGGTCTCAGCACTGATGGCAGAGGTTTATATGGAGGAGCGAGGCAGGAAAGGAAATATGCCACTTGCTAAATTTAGGAGCCATCCACATTAGTTATTGTTAGTGGCACTAACGGCAAACGTCCAACACGGGCGCCCTGCAACCCATGAGCCATGGCCAGCCACGGAGGAACACGTAGGTAGGAACGGCAACAGCAGGGCGGGCCCAGTGTCGGAGGGCATCGATTGATCGATCATGGCTAAAGAAGTGGAAGTGATGCTGCATGAGTTTGGTTGAGAGTGATCCATGTCGACCATCATGTGCTAAGTACGTTATGGACCTACTATAATACTATACGCATTATTTTATGTCTTGAAAAAAGTGTTTGGGGGCGAGTTAGATTGAGTGCTTTACCGTAGATATGCCCGTCACCGGTGGCTAATGTGTGGCAGCCACGCACATCATTGCGAGCGGCACCAGCTAGCTTAGGTCCAACCACCAAGTAACGCGCACGTACGTACGAGCCAGCCAAAAGGACGACGAGGTAGATCATGGCAGTCACAGTGCAGTGATGAGTACTCTTTGGTGATATACATCCTTGTCGATCATCATACGTTATTAACCTGCATCTGCATATATTCTTTTCTGGGAATATATGACCCATGTTTCCACTAGACTGAAGACTGACTGAGAGCATACAGCCATCAGTCATGCATGTTTCGTAATGACTGTGCCGTTTATTAATTTGGCTCACTTGTATGTTCATCCACTGTGCTCCTAGAAGACATGTTGTAGTACGTACTATGTAGAAATTTTTTTTTCTTTCATAGATTCGTTTTTTGTCAAAATATTTTATCTCTTCAACTATATGTGTCAAATCACAAATCGTTTTTACCATTGTGTTTCATTCGTGTGTACTTCAAAACTAGATCTCACATTCATAGGTTTCGGCAGATTACTTTTTCGGATAAATATGTGCATCCAACTTGTCGTAACTCATGATTCCAAACTGTGGAGAATTGTAGGATGGATGAATATTGTGTTGTTGTTGTTGTTGTATTGATGTGACCCTCATATGGGGTATATATAGAATACACGAGGGGGTAGAGGCTTGGAGTACAAGATAAGTAATACATGGTTTAAACCTATTCGATCTACTCCTTATCTCTATCTTTAAACCCAAACTATATTCTAACATTCCCCCTCAGTCGTAGCGGGAGTGAAACGGACGATTGCGACTGGAATTGAAGTATCATGATCGCGTCGTCTTCTCCGCTTCACCATCATCACCTGCATCTCTGATGGGTCGGCACCTAGGGCGGTGACTGCGTCCCCTTCTGGTGCCTTCCTTGTCTCTCCTCTCTCTTCCCTCCCGCAGTCACAACGGGAGTAGCGTGGATGCTGGTGACGACGCGGACGCTGTTGACTGGAGTTGTCGACGATGTGTTGCTGTAGACGTGGTCGTGTGTGTCGATGTCGATGTAGCCGATCATGATGTAGCCGTGGTCGAGGTAGTCGTGGTCGATGGTGTGGTCGCCGTGGATGATGAAACCGCACAAAGCCAAAGGCGCAAAAAAAATGCACTATACGGAGCTGCAGACATGGACGATGCACCTTGCGGATGTCAGAGGGTGCCGTCGGCGATGAGTCCACCGGTTTTTCCAAGACTGGAGGAAACCCATCGAGCACACATCGGTTTTGCCAAAACCGTGTGGCCGTGTAGGGTCGTCACTGTAGTGACGCCGTGTCGATGCAGTTGTGCCGTCGTGGATGACGCGGTCGATGCCGTCATCGTGACGCGGTCATTGCCGTCGTCGTGGTCGCGTCTTGCAGAAAATCCTGTCAGAGGACGCTAGGTGTCCATCTTGTGGACGAGGTGGCGGCGGTGTGTTGACGATGATGTTGATCAAAACCACGTTGATGAAGACCTTGGCGATGATGTGTCGGCGATGGCGTCGTAGCGGCATGTCGACGAATGTGCCGCTTGAAGGTGTCTCTCGCGGCAACGAAGTGTCGATGCCGTGTCATGCCGGAGAAGTATGTCAGCGGTGTAGTCGTACAGCTCGATGGAGTGGCACAAGGTCGATGCAGAGGTGTCGATCGGTGGTGTAGATGTCGATGCAATTGCAGCAGGCCGGCTCGGTGCAGATGTGTTCGGCTTGGTGTAGTTCGGCTTGTTGGCGCAGTCGCGAAAACTGAAGCAGTCGATGTAGCGACTCAAGTCACACCTGACGACGGGAGATCTGATCGATCGCCATTGAAGCCGCCGGTGCGTCTGTAGACGCGTACGTGTAAGCTCGATGCATGCACGTACCTGGCCTGTTGGTTTCTTCACGTCCCACGTCCTGGGAGGCTACGCCATGTGTGTGGGCATTGTAGCCCACGGCGTGCTCGACAAAGGTTGCGGGGCCGGCTCGGTGAAGACTCGGGCGCTCGATGTAGTTCGCTCGGACGGCTCGTGTCTGGTTCAGAAGGCTCGGTGTAGGTCGCTCGGTGCTCCGGTCGCTGATGATGCCGGTGAGGTACCCTCCCGTGATCAGAGACATGGCGCCTCGTGCAACGTAACCTCTCGCTGGAGTCCGGTGCTGATGCATGCTGGTGGAGCTCGATTGCTGGTGCTGGCCTCCAGGAGTTGTGCGCCGTACCATGGGCACGTGCATATCGAGAGAGCGCTGCTGTTGGTGGCGGCCGCTTGATGCACTCCTGCGCGCCGGAAAGGAGCCCTTGCATGTGCGAGGAGTCCCTGGCCTGAAGTTGATGCCGTGCTGTTGGAGAAGCCGGTTCGATTAGATCGTACTCACCACCAGAGCGGATAGCCTCCTCCATGCGTGCACATTGGTGGCTGGGTGCCCGTGCGGACCGGGCGAGTAGCCGGTATTGCCGCCGTCCGGATGCGCGCGAGGCATCCGCTGGTGGACGCCGGCTCGAAGCCTGCCGTGACTGCAATTTGGCAAGAAGATCTGTCTGATGGGCATCCATCTATGAAGATTTCGCGCCGGTTGGAGGGTCAATGGATTTATTTGGTGGCTAAGAAAAATTGGTCTAAGGGATTTCGAAAATTGGAACTGATCTAATCTAAGGAATTGATCTAAACTATGAGACCGATCTGATCTTCTGATGGATCGGGTGCCGCGCCCCCGGGGAGAGGAGATTAATCTCCCCGGGGGCGGCGTGCTGCGGAAGTAGCGGAAGGTCCTAGGATCGGCGTCGTTAGACAAACCGCTCTAATACCATGTGGAGAATTGTAGGATGGATGAATATTGTGTTGTTGTTGTTGTTGTATTGATGTGGCCCTCATATGGGGTATATATAGAATACACGAGGGGGTAGAGGCTTGGAGTACAAGATAAGTAATACATGGTTTAAACCTATTCGATCTACTCCTTATCTCTATCTTTAAACCCAAACTATATTCTAACACAAACCTTAGTAACCCGTGCTTTCAAGTAAACTAACTTGTGCTTTTTGCGGGGTGCGTGCTAACCACGCAGGACATGGAGGCAGATCTATCATGGCTACAGAGGTAGTAACAGTTTGGTAGTGATACATCCCTGTCGATCACCATGCGTTATTGAGCTACTCCTTTTGGCAAAGCTACTCGGAGCAAAATTCAGCAAAGTGAAACAGAAAACATGCGAGTTGTGCACGTAAATTAACAATGATCAAAAGAAGTTGCCTCCACACAGATACTTGAACGCACACACTTACGTTCTAGCACGTAAATTAACAATGATCAAAAGAAGGAGAAGAAAAACGCATGGGCGTGCATCGATAGTTTGACACTAGAGAATGCTAGCTTGCTAGCTAGAGCCTGAGGCTAAGATCAAGCTGCTGCTGCTCGTGGTCGTCGTCAAGCCAGCTAGTGGGCGTGCTCGTGGGCGGCGGGGTCACCGGTGGCATGGACGTCGCGGTGGCCGGCTGGTTGTGGTGGGTGGCTGCTCCCGCTGCCGCTGGGAGGTAGAGGTGGGCGTTCCAGCTGCCGGCAGCCCTCTCCTTCTTGTGCGCGTTCTGGTGGCCCCCCAGCGCCTGTGACTTGAGGAAGGTCTTGTCGCAGAAGAGGCACGAGAAGAGCCTCACCCCACCACCATGGCCGGCACCCCTAGAAGAAAGAAGAGCATCTCCTGCTGCAGCCCAATAAGTGGAGGAAGGTGGTGGCATGTGTGAGTGTGACAGTGCTAGAGACAGGTCTCGAGAAGCTGCCGCTGCCGTTGCCGCTGGAGGAGGAGCTGCTTCCATCGGACAAGAACAGGCGGGAAGCTACTTCCTCCTCCTTCCCTAGTACGTACAAGTGCGTGGGTTTAGAGTGGCGAGGTTGGTTAGCGGCCATGAAAGGAAGCCTAGCACTTCCTAAATGCGGACAAAAAGGCTTGGAGGTCCATCACCAGCATGCCTACTACAGTAGTAAAGTGGCTTTGGTAGTAGTGATCCTTGTCGACCATCACTTCTCATCATGCCTTATTCAAAGGGGAGTACGAACCTTTGCATCAAAAGTCAAGACGTGAAGTACTGTACATGGCAATGCCATATGGACGGGCATCAAAGGACGGCTACCACTTGCTAAATCCGGGAGGTTAGCCTTACATTATCTACTAGCGTCATTGTGGCTTCGGATCTCGAGATTATAGCCACCAAAGGGAAAAGGAACGGGGAATCTTTAACAGTTCTCTGGCCAGTAGTGCTCCATGTCGACGGCCATATGCATCATTATCTTATTGTCCTAGTGACTATGTGGTGTGTTAGGTTTTGATGAACAGTTTTGCTAGAACTCATCTAGATGAGATATAATTTGGTCTCATTCACCTTTTATAGCCATTGAATGTGATGCTATAAGATGCGTGTGTGAAGACGTGGGTTGTATCTGTTCTTATTTTCAAAATGAATGAGACCAAATTATATCTCATCTAGATGAGTTCTAGGTACTCCCTTTGATGAAAAGAAATGAACTTCCATTTCTTGTGAGGCAGGAGAAACACTTGCAGGTGCATCATGTGAGAAACAAACAGCCAGACCTACATACGACTTACAGTGACATGGTGAAAAGAGGCATCGCCAAGACACACCTCACTTCAGGCGCAGATATATCTGTAAGCTTTTTTGGCTCAGGTCAGGTGTCTGTCAGGTCTCCATCATGGGTGCATGGCAGTTCAATAGCCCATCTACTATGCTCCAGGAAGACACCTAGTGCGTTCAAATAGTCCATCGCCACCATTAGCAAAACTAATTATCATGAATAGAGATAAAATGCCTCATCGTATTAGCCCTCATGCTTGGATGTGCTCCGGTGCCATCTTCATGTTCTTGGTTCCTAGATACTTCCTCCGTCCAGAAATACTTGTCATCAAAATGAATAGAAGAGAATGTATCTAGATGTATATTAGTTCTAGATACATTCCTTTTTATCCATTTTAATGACAAGTATTTTCGGACGGAGGGAGTAGTAGATAGTCTCATCGATCTCTCCCAGTAATTCCTCTTCTCCTGGATTTGTGTCAAGTCCCCTCTCATTTTTCTTGGTTCAGTGCTATTTAGTGTTATTTATCAGGGAAAAGGGATACTGGAATGAGATGTATTGGTATTTAATAAACAAATCAGCACCTATTTTATGCGCCGTGTGAGAATGCATGTCGTTTGAACACTGTCACGGGCATGAACTTTACATTTTGACTCCTTATTTATGCGAAAGATATACATGGTGAAAATATGATATATGATAGATATATCAGAGCATTTCCAACAAATGATGTAAAACGTGTTGCCCAGAAACGATTATAGGTAGGAGAGAGAGGGTTTTTGAGCACCAGAAAATCTGGTTAACATATGCCGTAAAACTGGTGCGCTAAACTTTCAAACATGAACATAATTCATTGGATATTCAGAAACTTTGAACTTTAATATGAAATGTTCAACATTTAAACATTAAAAAACGAGATGTACTACCATCGACCAACACACTGCTACTCCTCACTTCTACAGTAGACCATCACAGGAAAGGCGTCTTTTTACATCCACGGTATGCATTGAACTCATCTCGTGAGTGTCGATGTCGATCGCCCCCTCCACTGGAGGGGTCTGCCTCGTGGTCATTGCAAGTAGATGGCACCACCTCCTCCAGTCCTCCTTGTCGTTGTCGAAGCCTTCCTTCTCGAGCTGCTCGAACAGTTCAAAATTTTCTGCTGTAACATATGCCCTAAAACTAGTGCTCTAAACTTTCAAACATGGTCAGGATTCATTGCATATTCAGAAATTTTGAACTCTAATATGAAAGGTTCGACATTTAGGCATTAGAACGATATTCTATGGTAGAACATCACACCACTACTCCTCACTTCTACAGTAGACCATCCTGGAGAAGGCGTCTTTGTATGTGCATCATATGCGTCAAAGTCGTCTTCGTATGCATATTACCTTTTTGAGGGACCAACAGACTAATTAAGTAAAGTAATGATCTAAACGCTCTTATATTTTTTACGGAGGGAGTACTAATGAAGACCGGACTATTAGTAGTGTTACATGCGAGTGCCCACAGCCACACATGCATGTCGACACATAATAAGAAAATTTAAACAAGACAAAAAGTAGATGCCTCCAAAGACCAAAAATGTATCACATACCGATTAGTCAATTCCTTCTAAAGACCGACCATGTCTGGGCATACAAGACACACGAGTACACTACACGTTTCCACTCGGTTCAATAGTGTTCTTGGCCTATTGGAAGACAATGCTCATTCAGTAGTGCATTGGCGTAGGGAAAAGACAACGAATCCAAGATTTGCTTCGGCATTAGCTCCATTATTATTTCTAATTTGACTTAACTCCAGTGCGTCTACTATCACTTGTTGCTTTATTATTGATCTGAAAAAAGGACCATGTGCGTCTG
The DNA here is from genome assembly GCA_021437245.1 of Aegilops speltoides. Classification (NCBI taxonomy): domain Eukaryota; kingdom Viridiplantae; phylum Streptophyta; class Magnoliopsida; order Poales; family Poaceae; genus Aegilops; species Aegilops speltoides. The sequence goes on from CM038143.1 coordinate 6,428,373, forward strand.
TATGTGTTCGCTATCACACAAGTACTCCCTCCATTTTTATTTACTTCGTATATTAGAGTTGACTGAAGTCAAACTTCATAAAATTTGACTAAGTTTATAGAAAACAATATAAATATTTACCATAACAAATATATATAATGTTAAAGTACATTCAATAACAAATCTACTGTTACTGATTTGTTATTGTGTATGTTAATAACTTTGTTTATAAACTTTGTCAAAGTTTACAAAGCTTTACTTTGACCAAAGCTAATATGCGGACTAAATAAAAACGGAGGGAGTACTAATTTGTGCATTGCGTACACGGGTAAATGATAGACCTGATTTCTGGAACCTAGGTACATGGGAAATTAGTAGGGGCTTCGGGTTGTTTGATGTATCTTTTTGTCAGAACTTCGTTGAATAATTTAATAAATATGATTGTGTGCATCTATTGATGTAGAGGCCGACGGTTCAACATCCTTTCCAAAGGAAAAAGTACACGGGAAATTTTACTTACTAAAAACAGTGAAAATATAATTATTGGTTTCAATAATTTAAACTAGAAAGAAAAATGCCATGCAGATACTTATTGTTTATAGACTTACAAACGTACCCACGTAACCGCCTGCAAAACAAAAAACAGGCCTACGTCTGTCAATTTTGGTTGAATAGTAGTATATGACCATTTGTGACCTGTTTGAAAATACAATGCTAAATTTACCTTTTGTTGATTGTGAGTACACTGGAACACATGATCATGCATGTATTTTGCTCTAGAATGACATCAAAGAACTAGCCTCATACAGATGCCCAAGTGTAACACATCATAAAAAGGAGAAACAGGTGAGATTACACAAGTAGCAGTATCATGCTCTATTGATTGTTTTACCACCCAATGATGGGTCATTGAAGTCGATATATTATGGATGATTAGGGAAACTGCCGAGAAAGTGCATATCTCTAGCGGATTATTTTGCTGGCCCGTCGAAGATGTGATTGTCTCACGTGGTATTTTTCGTGAATCGCCATCAGAGGTAGCTCATTTCAGCAGTCGCCTTTGGTCTTGTTTCACCTCAAACAGTTGAACAACAGGAGACAGACGCAACAAGTGATATGGCGAATGCTTAGTCTGTTGACATATTCTAATGTACAAAGCAGTACAAACAATAAATGTTCAAATAGCTAAACACATTCATGTTCATATGGCACATCAATGGGGTGCAGAAAGAAGGCTTAGAGAAGAGCAATGTTTCATTTCCCGCGAGAGATCCCTGCAATATAGTAATAATTTAGAGAAAGCCCTCTGCATGCCCAAAATAAATATAAATGTATGGCAAAATTTAATACTACTCCCGCCGTTTTTAAATTTAAGCCCTTTTAGAGATTACAATATGGACAACATACGGATGCATATAGACATATTTTAGAGTGTACATTCACTCATTTTGCTCCGTATGTAGTATGTATTGGAATCTCTAAATAGCCTTATATTTAGAAACGGAGTGAGTAAATCTGAATAAATAGAATAAATATTTATATTTCCTAAAACTGAAAATTAATATGCATGCATGATACTCCGTTTAGGAAAGAATCATAATTCTAATCCATATCCATTGCTGGCATGGCGCAATGGAAAGACATAGAAAAATCACTGCTTTTCAAAACAAAGAATGAGAAACCCTTGAGATTTCATACATGGGGGAGAGTAGTGTCATTACACAAAACTAGCAGTATACGTACGCAATGACCAATGGAGCGAGCTTAGCGTACGTACCGATACAGCATGCACAGGAGCTAGAGCTAATTAAAGCTTGAGGCTAAGGTCAAGCTTCTGATGCTTGTCGTCGTCGTGGTCGTCATCAACAAGGTACCCCGTCGCGGTGTCCGGCACCGGCGGGCGAGGATGGTCAGGGAGGTAGAGGTGGGCGTTCCAGCTGCCGACGATCCTCTCCTTCCTGTGCGCGTTCTGATGGCCCCCTAACGCCTGAGACTTGAGGAACTTCCTCTCGCAGAAAAGGCAAGAGAAGAGCCTCGATCTCGTGGCGCCGCTGCGGAAGAAAAGCCCAAGGAGACATGGGGGCCAGTGTGAGAGACAGGTCTAGGGGAGCTGCTTCAGCTTCCGGTTGAGCCTGAGCCTCCATGCACTAGTTGGAGAAAATGGTGAGACGGGGAGGCGTGAGCTCTTGGTGGCGACTGAGTTTTATAAGGGGGTGGTGGCCATGAAAGGAAGAAGATCACTTGCTAAATCAGGGAGCCACAATAACAATTGCCAGCGGGCCGGTGCCCCCTCCGGTCTACATCATGGCTACAAGATGTAATTTACACGCCCCATCATGTTATTGGGTAGTCTTGTTCTTGCAAAAGCCAACCGAGGGGACACCAGAATTATATTCCCACTAGACCAATCACTAAGGCTGGATCAAAGGTTAGGGCATCTCTAACACATCCATGAAACATGAAATTCTTCTCCCTACTTGATTCCTCCAAAGATGTATGTACATATCCACTGGTAGAAAAAAGGCCTTTAGTCCCGGTTCGCAAAGGCCTTTAGTCCCGGCTGTGCAACCGGGACTAAATATGCGCGACTAAAGACCCCCCCCCCCTTTAGTCGCGCCTCTCACTTAATCATGACTAAAGGCTTTAGTCCCGGTTCTCGTGGCTAACGGGACTAAAGGCCTCCTCCATGAGTTTAAATTTTTTATGAATTTTTTTGCGAATTTTTTCAATTTTTTATTTTCAAATTTCTGAATTATTTTAACCTCTAATCTCTAATCACCACCCTCATCACTGCTCAATTTATCCTCTAATCTCTAATCACCCTCATAATTCCAAATCATCTAACTTCCGAACGGTCACCCATCCTCCCACTCCCCACTGAGCACGCTTAACTTCCGGGTTCTATTCTTCCTCGTTTCCAAGTCTGCACTCGTTGTTTTCCTGACAATAGTAGGATGTCAATTCTATTAACCCTCAGGTATTTAGCTTGAGCATGAAGTGACACATTTCACTGTTTGAGTTTGAAACTATTGTTTTAAAAAACAATATATTTAGTAACACTAATATTTCTGGAATAATTAGTTTGACCATTTTTTGACCACAGTTTGACCAGATTTGACCAAAATTTAAAAAAACTGAAATAATTATTTAGTAACACTAATATTCTAGAATAATTAGTTTGACCATTGTTTGACCACAGTTTGACCACAATTTGAAATTTTTGAATTTTTTGCCTCTCCGAACTTAAAAGCCCCGTATCTTTTTTTTCTGTTAGGTTTTGGGGATTCTAAAATGTTTAACGGGTTCCCCGTTAAATTCGGATGTAACTTTTCGAGTAGATGATTTTTCATATAAAAACTTTTTCATCCGAGTTCGTATGCAAAAGTTATGCCAATTTTAAGAATTTCGAGAGATTTTGCAAATAAAGTCGAAATTCATATTTGTTAATTTTCCCAACAACTAGACCACATATCACATGGAAAACTTATTTTATTTTATTTTTTGACATTTGCATAATTTTCTTTTGTTTTTCTAAAACTGAAAAGGCGATCCGGGGTAGAGTTTGAAAATGAGGCCTCAAATCCCTTTAGTCGCGGTTGGCGGACCAACCGTGACTAAGGTTCTAACTTTAGTCGCGGTTGGTCTCGCCAACCGCGACTAAAGGTTCGAACCGATAGTCGCGGTTGGCGGACCAACCGGGACTAAAGGTCTAACTTTAATCCGGTTGGCCTGGCCAACCGCGATCTAAAACCTTGGGCCAGCTGAGACCTTTAGTCCCGGTTGGCCGTGCCAACCGGGACTAAAGCCCTCCCGTCCGCCAGCTGTCAACCGAGCGCGCTGGGCCCAGATAGTTGGTCGCGGGTCTCCTCCCGAACCGCGACTAAAGACCCCTTTAGTCCCGGTTCTATTATTTTGGAGACTAATGGGGGCGCCTGGAAGCCTTTTTTTCTACTAGTGTCATAACTATTGAGAGATAAAGAGAGATGTATGCTTATTCGCAAAGAGAGAGAGAGAGAGAGAGAGACAGGAAAATATATATGTTTTCCTGTCTACTTTCTTTTATACACATTATACATTTTTCTATACATCTAAGACACTTCTGTTATACGCTTAACATTTAAAAAAACTTGTTTTGAACATTTTTTATAAATTTTTTTTTCAAATACACATTGTAATATTGTTTTTATATTGGATAAAAAATTTAATGTGTGAACATTTTTATAAATGTAACACACATTTTCAAACAGTACAGAACATTCTTTTGAATTACTTGAACATTTTTTTACATTGTAAAATTTTATTTAAATTGTCACATACACATTTTAAGAATGCTTGAATATTTGTTAAATGTTCATACATTTTTATTTGAATGTTAGAAATATTTTCTAAACATAGAGCGGACATTTTTACACTGCATTTACATTTTCTAAATATTCTATGAACACTTCTATAAAAATAATACTAAATTAATATTTTCATCATTTTGTATTTTGTATTTTCCAAACTATAAAAAGTTAAAAGAAACATGTGTGATTTCAGCATGACCATACCACAGGGTAACTGGGTCGGTCCACCATCGATTCGGTGGAGGCGGCGCTTGGGTTGGCGTCCCTGCAAGCGGTGCCTAGGGGAGCAAGTAGTTGACGAGCGCTCCTTCGAAAGGCTCGCAACGATCACTTGCGGTGGGCTGAGAGCGCGACACTTGGCACACTCACAGCTGCCGCCACGTGTCGCTCCCAAGGCCCTCTCTTCGAAAAAAAATATGTTTCCGCACGCGTTTTCGGCTTTTTAGATGGTTTTTTTCCCTCTTTTTTTCAATTTTTTGGTTTTTCACCGGTCTTTCTTAACTTTTCAGAAAAAAAAATAAAAAAAAAACAAATTTGCGTGAAAAATGTGTTTTTTTTACTTAAGAGACATGGTTTTGCTTCCACGGGATGCGTGGTTTTGCTTCTGCGAGAGGCACGGCCGTGCCTCTCGAAAACGAAAAAGAATGTGTTTTCACTTCTTTTTTTCGTGACAGGCACAACCGTGCCTCTTGAAAACGAAAAAAAAAACACATTTTCTCTTCTTTTTCTTATGATAGAGGCACGGTTTTGCTTACGCGAGAAGCACTCTCGGAAATAAAAAAAATAAGTTTTCCCTTCTTTTTTTTTGCGAAACGCATGATTTTGCTTCCTCGAGAGGCATGTCCGTGCCTCTCAGAAACGGTTTTCGAAAAGGAAAAAAGTGCTCCCGGATCGGTTTTTGGTCCGGTTTTTTCGTGAAGAAAAGTTCGTCAAAACCTATCAACATGGGATCTAACAGTGAAAACGATTCGAGATTTGGACGCGCGGTTAAAAAGATAAAACTTTTTAAATGAACGGATTTACGAAAAAAGAGAAAACTCGCAGGTTGCGACAAGTGACGCACATGTAGCGCGCCAATTGTCACGACCTTGGGAGATGGGAGTGATTTTGGAAGGAGTACTGCTCAATTAGTGATTTCGGGTGCCCTAGTCGCTCCCAGCCTGACATGCTAGATAAAAGGTTGGGCCCACATCAAAAAGACCAAAATAGCTCTAAAAGGACAAAATATTGCCAAAAAAGCATATTTTTATAAGATTTAAAAGGTCAAAACAGCTCTAAAAAGGTCGAATAGTACTAAAAAGCCCGTGACGGGTCAGCCTTAAGGCTTGGCTTCAGGGATCAGCCTTAATCATGCTGGACCGAAGGCCGGGCCGACTGTTTTATTTGCGTGCAGTGTCAGGCCTGTACCAGCCCAAAATTATGTGCCAGTGGGCTGGCCTTATAAGCACGGTCCATATACCCAGGTTTGAACACAAGAGAAACTAATTGATCAATATCTATGTCAGCTTAGCATCCTCAAAACAAAAAAAAAACTATGTCAGCTTAGCTGTTAAGAGCACTTAGTTTTTGGCGGGCAAGCTGATCGGCGGAGGTAGCGACACAAATTTTACTGAAAAAAAAAAAGTTTAGCATGGCTATAATCTTCATCGTTTAACAGGGTGCTTGGGTTAGCCTTGACTTTGAAGGGAGGAATTTCATGAAATTTTTCATAATCTTCAGACATGTCTGTCTTGCCCTCCAATCCCACAATGTCTCTTTTTCCTGAAAGAACTATGTGGCGCTTTGGCTCATCATATGATGTATTCGCTTCCTTATCATTTCTTTTTCTCGGTTTGGTAGATATGTCCTTCACATAGAAAACATGCGCCACATCATTGGCTTGGACGAATGATTCGTCTGTGTACCAAAGGTTGTTCAGATCCGCTGTTGTCATTCTATACTATGGGTCTACCTATACCCCGCCTCTTAATAGATTGACCTATTGGCACTGAAACAAATGGACCTTAAAATCATGTCCATAGTCAAGTTCCCATGTGTCCACTATGTAACCATAATATGTGTCATTTCCCCTCTTGGTTGCAGAATCAAAGCGGACACCGCTGTTTTGATTGATGCACTTTTGATCTTGGGCGATCGTGTAAAATGTATTCACATTATCTCGTACCCTTTGTAAGTTAATACAGTCGAAGATGATCCCCTGGCCAACGAGTACAGCCACCAGAAACAGTGTTGTCACCCCTGAGACGTGTTTGCAACCAACTGTCGAAAGTCCTGATGTGTTCACATGTAATCCAATCATCACACTGCTCCGGATGTTTGGAGCACAGAATGTTCTTGTGTTCATCGACATACGGGGTCACCAAGGTAGAATTCTGTAGAACTGTGTATGTGCTTGAAACCAATGCCCGTCCCTACATATTATTGAGTCCCCTTCCAGCGTGCCTTTTCCACTTAGTCTCCCCTCATATCGCGATTGAGGGAGACCAATCTTCTTAAGGTCAGGAATGAATTCAACACAAAAGTCAATGACATCCTCTGTTTGATGGCCCATGAAGATGCTTCCTTCTGGCCTAGCGCGGTTATGGACATATTTCTTTAGGACTCCCATGAACCTCTCAAAGGGGAACATATTGTGTAGAATTACAGGGCCCAGAATAATAATCTCGTCGACTAGATGAACTAGGACGTGCATCAAGATATTGAAGAAGGATTGTGGGAACACCAGCTCAAAAACTAACAAGACATTGCGCCACATCACTCCTTAACCTTGGTAGGATGTCTGGATCGATCACCTTCTGAGAGATTGCATTGAGGAATGGACATAGCTTCACAATGGCTAATCGAACGTTTTCTGGTAGAAGCCCCCTCAATGCAATCGGAAGCAGTTGCGTCATAATCACGTGGCAGTCATGAGACTTTAGGTTCTGAAATTTTTCTCTGGCATATTTATTATTCCCTTTATATTCAACGAGAAGCCAGACAGGACCTTCATACTGAGCTGGCATTCAAAGAAGATTTCCTTCTCTTCTTTGCTAAGATCGTAGATGGCAGGACCTTCATTCTGCTTTGGAGGCAATGCCGTCTTTTTCGTGCACACGTTGCTGGTCCTCCCATGCCTCCGGTGTATCTTTTGTCTTCCCATACACGCCCAAGAAGCCTGGCAGGTTCATGAAAAGGTTCTTCATCATGTGCATCATGTCGGTTGAAGAGCGGACCTCTAGGTCTTTCCAGTAGGGTAGGTCCCAAAATATAGATTTCTTCCTCCACATGGGTGCGCATCCCTCAGCGTCATTCGGAACAGATAGTCTGCCTGGACCCTTTTCAAATATCACTTGTAAATCATTGACCATAGCAAGTATGTGATCACCGGTACGGACGGTTGGATTCTTTCGGTGATCTGCCTCGCCTTTGAAAAGCTTGCCTTTCTTTCAACATCGATGGTTGGTCGGAAGAAATCGACGATGCCCCAGGTACACATTCTTTCTGCATTTGTCCAGGTATATACTTTCGGTGTCATATAAACAGTGCGTGCATGTGTGGTATCCCTTGTTTGTCTGTCCTGAAAGGTTACTGAGAGCAGGCCAATCATTGATGGTTACAAACAGCAACGCATGTATGTCAAATTCCTGATGTTTGTGCTCATCCCACACACGTACACCATTTCCATTCCACGGCTGTAAAATTTCTTCAACTAATGGCCTTAGGTACACATCAATGTTGTTACCGGGTTGCTTAGGGCCTTGGATGAGAACTGGCATCTTAATGAACTTCCGCTTCATTCACAGCCAAGGAGGAAGGTTATAAATACATAGAGTCACAGGCTAGGTGCTGTGATTGCTGCTCTACTCCCCAAAAGGATTAATGTCATCCGTGCTTAAACCAAACCATATGTTCCTTGTGTCACCTGCAAAGTCCTCCCAGTACTTTCTCTCGATTTTTCTCCACTGCGACCCGTCAGCAGGTGCTCTCAACTTCCCGTCTTTCTTACGGTCCTCTCTGTGCCATCGCATCAATTTGGCATGCTCTTTGTTTCTGAACAGACGTTTCAACCGTGGTATTATAGGAGCATACCACATCACCTTGGTAGGAACGCTCTTCTTGGAACGCTCGCCGTCAACATCACTAGTGTCATCTCGTCTGATCTTATACCGCAATGCACTGCATACCGGGCATGCGTTCAAATCCTCGTACACACCGCGGTAGAGGATACAGTCATTAGGGCATGCATGTATCTTATGCACCTACAATCCTAGAGGGCATACAACCTTCTTTGTTGCGTACATACTGTCGGGCAATTCGTTATCCTTTGGAAGCTTCTTCTTCAATATTTTCAGTAGCTTCTCAAATCCTTTATCAGGTACACAATTCTCTGCCTTCCACTGCAGCAATTCCAGTGTGGTACCGAGCTTTGTGTTGCCATCTTTGCAATTGGGGTACAACCCTTTTTGTGATCCTCTAACATGCGGTCGAACTTCAGCTTCTCCTTTACACTTTCGCACTGTCTCTTTGCATCAACAATGACCCGGCGAAGATCATAATCAGGCACATCATCTGGTTCCTCTTGATCTTCAGCTTCCCCCGTTATAGCATCTTCAACTTCCCTAGTTGCAGCATCACCGTATTCAGGGGACACATAGTTGTCATCCTCTTGTTCTTCGTTGTCTTCCATCATAACCCCTCTTTCTCCGTGCTTGGTCCAAACATTATAGTGTGGCATGAAACCCTTATAAAGCAGGTGAGTGTGAAGGGTTTTTGAGTCAGAGTAAGACCTCGTATTCCCACATATAGGGCATGGACAACACATAAAACCATTCTGCTTGTTTGCCTCAGCCACTGTGAGAAAATTATTCACGCCCTTAATGTATTCGGAGGTGTGTCTATTACCGTACATCCATTGTCGGTTCATCTACATACATCATGAATAGATAAGTGACAATATTAATAGAAGTTCGTCATCACATTAAAATGAAAGTACATACATAGTTCTCATTGAACAACATATAGCTCTCTAGAGCATCTAATTAAACCATACATTGGAACTATGTAAAACATTTCAATGCAACAACAAATGCGATCATAATTGCATCTAAGGTAACAATTGATCCAACGGCATAATGATACCAAGCCTCAATATGAATGCCATATTTTCTAATCTTTAAGCGCATTGCATCCATCTTGATCTTGTGATCATCGACGACATCCGCAACATGCAACTCCAATGTCATCTTCTCCTCCTCAATTTTTTTCAATTTTTCCTTCAAGTAATTGTTTTCTTCTTCAACTAAATTTAACCTCTCGACAATAGGGTCAGTTGGAATTTTCGTTTCACATACCTCCTAGATAAAAAAATCTATGTCACGTTGGTCGGCATAATTGTCACAAACACTAAATGAACCAAATAGTTATAACAGATAATATATGCCACATCCAAATCATAGACAGGACGAGGGCCGACGGAGGCGGATACCAAAACCATCGCACTATACAATAACAAACAATAATAAAAGTAAGAAAATTACACAAGTATCTATCTAAAATACAAGTAAGCACTTTTTTCTTTTAGAAATAAGATAAGATCAAGAGGCTCACCACGGTGGTGCCAGCTACGATATCGGCGCAGGCGATCGACGGCGGTGAGGACGGGAATGGGATAGGACGAACCACCAAACCTAGACAAATCTAGAGGGAAATGGACTTTGGACAAGGAGCTTCGAGAGGAGAAAGCTTAAGTGTGGCTCGGGCATTTCATTGAACACCTCGTGTGCATAGGAGGTGAGCTAGAGCACAACACACCTCTCACACACCTCTCCCAGAAAAATAGAGCACAGTGAGCTGAGCTGAGCGCGCGGGCACTATATATAGGCATATCATTGGTCCCGCTTCGTGCCTGGAACCGGGACTAAAGGACAACCTTTGGTCCCGGTTCAAGCCACCAGTCGGGACCAATGGTGGTGGGCCAGGAGCGAGTCCCATTGGTCCCGGTTCGTGCCTGGAACCGGGACCAAAGGGGCCAGACGAACCGGGACCAATGGCCCACGAGGCCCGGCCGGCCCCCTGGCCTCACGAACCGGGACTGATGCCCCCATGGGTCCTAGTTCGTGAGTGAACCGGGACTAATGGGCTTACCCGGCTTGGACCAAAGCCCTGTTTTCTACTAGTGACAACTATTTTTTTTTTTGGTATTTTGTCTTTCCTACCCATAACTAAATATAGAAAACAAGAGCACAAAATAAAAACTACTTAGCGATAAAGCAAACAAGCACACACAAGAATATTCACCTCACGCTATTGCTCCCCAGCAACGGCGCTCGAAAAAGGTCTTGATAACCCACAAGTATAGGGGATCGTTCGTAGCCTTCTTTGATAAATAAGAGTGTCAAACCCAATGAGGAGCTAAAGGCGGAACAAATATTCCCTCAAGTTCTATCGACCACCGAAACAACTCTACGCACACGTGACGTTTGCCTTACCTAGAGCAAGAATGAAACTATTTTGCAAGAATAGAACTACGAGTACTTTGCGAGAATAAAACTACAAATAAATTGCAAGGTAATAAAAGTAGATATCTTTTGTCAACAAGAAAGTCATTTGTCCCTAGGCAATTGATAACTAGACCGGTAATCATTCTTGCAATTTTACATGAGGGAGAGGCATGAGTTAACATACTTTCTCTACTTGGATCATATGCACTTATGATTCGAACTCTAGCAAGCATCCGCAACTACTAAAGATCATTAAGGTCTTGAAACCCAACCATAGCATTAAGTATCAAGTCCTCTTTACTCTCATAGCAACAACCCACTTATCCGGGTTTATGCTTCTGTCACACCCGCAACTGACAGTAAGCGAACCATGAACATATTGCAACACCCTACAGTGGGGTCCCCTCAGGTTTGCGCGACACGGAGGGCGCCGTAGGACAACACCATAATAAAAATATACAATCATACCAACCAAGATCACGATTAACCCATAGGACAAAATGGATCTACTCAAACATCATAGGGTAACCACATATCATTGGGAAATAATATATAGTGTTGAGCACCATGTTTAAGTAGAGATTACAGTGGGGAAGAGAGGTGTTACACCGTTGCATAGAGGGGAAGAAATTTGGTGTTGATGGTAGCAAGATTGTTGATGTAGATCACCATCACGATCCTTGCCCCGGCAGCGTTCCGGCACCACCGGGAGAGAGGGGAGAGGCCCCGCTCCTTCTTCTTCTTCTTCCTTGGCCTTCCCCCTAGATGGGAGGAGAGTTCCCCCTCTGGTCCATGGCCTCCATGCGGCGGAGGGGCAGGAGCCCCTCCGAGATTGGATCTCCCTCTCTGTTCTTTTCTGTTTCGTGTTCCCCAGATCTGGCTGAAAACCGTTTCTTATATTCCCGGAGATCAGTAACTCCGATTGCGCTGACATTTTAACACGATTTTTCTTCCGAATATAAGTTTCCTTGTGCCCGAAGTAGAGCTCCAACTGACGTACGAGGTGCGCAAAACCCACCATCACGCGCCTGGCCCCTGGGGCGTGCCCTGGTGTCTTGTGGGGGCTATGGGCCCCCGTTTGCGTTGATTCCAAGTCCCAAAAATTACATATATTCCAAAATAATTCTCCATAAATATTTATTGCATTTAGACTTCGTTTGATATGGATATCCTGCGAAACAAAAAATATGCAAAAAACAGGAACTGGGACTAGGCACTGGATCAATATGTTAGTCCAATGAATCATATAAAATGTTGCCAAAAATATGTGAAAGTTCTATAATATTGGCATGAAACAATCAAAAATTATAGATACGACGGAGACGTATCACATTACAACCTCGTCTCTTGAAGGAGAAGGACCTATTATGCTCACCCTTCGGTACATCGAATTAAAAGAACCTACCATACTCTGGTAACCAAGTGACACACTAGCAGCAAACTGATATGCCCCTGACCAAGGAAGCTAGGCTTGTCCCTCGATATATTCAGGATGATCCTTCTGTGATCCATGCCTCTTCCCTTTAGCTTTTTCCTGCTCTCTTACTGAAACTCTGTTTTCTTGAATTTTCTTATCTTTGGCTTCAATCTGGATAATGTATCCATCCAAGTATCATGTTGGCCCATTGATGATTGCAGCCATCCAATTGTGAAGAATAAAATGCCCTCCCTGTAATCGGCAGCTGCATCTTCTTTCATCACCAAAACGGAACCGGTCTGGTGATGTGTTATAACACCACAACCGAAACTGGCGGATAGTCGAGCGCCAACTAAGAAGGGCAGCTGTTGCTGGTTCATTGAGATTCATCACGCCATAGTTCTTCACGTCACGTCCAACAAGATTAGCCATGATCTATTATATACTGAAACCACAATAAAGTTGAGCAAAGGATCTGCTACCATGAATGAATAACATTTATACTAAACACTTTTATTTTAGTTTATTTACTTATAAGTATGTCTTGTTTTGGCGATATAGCCTTACTATAAAAATGCACAACTATAAAAAATTGTCTAACATTATTTATTATATCCTTTGTTCGAGACATAACCAAACCGCATAGCATCGAAAGTTTAGAATCATATAAAAAATATGAAAATATCACACATACTATGTGTTACATGTTTGGTTATGTTTCAGTATCCTTAAATAGTTTGATGGAGGGTTTTACAATGTATTTGTCTAACAAATATCTTGTTTAACTATACCTAAGAGTAAATTCTCGAATTTGTAATTTGTCAATAAGTTGCCTTTCCCTTGAGTTGTGTTCTCACACAATAAGTTTGTCATTTCTCCCTGTAATGACGTCTTATATTAGAATTATGTGTGCTAGAAAGAAAGGAGAAAAAACATATGTTTTCTATAACACTCAGCCTTAGAGAATTTCTTTGATGGGACACTCAGCCTTATGAGTTGTTTAATCGATTATTTTGAAGCCTCCAAAGAGGGTTGGTCCTGACATTTGGGGGGCTAGGGAGAAAATAAAACAAGGGACACTTGTGATACAAACAAAAAAAATAATAGTCAATAAGAACTCGTTCAACATAAGCACAAACTAAATCCTATCAATTTTGAAGGAAGGAAGAAAGAAAGAAAAGTGTGGTCCTTAGGGACAGGTAATTCGTCAGCGTAGTTGCTAAGCGTATAATGTTACTGATTATCACAGTGAACTCATGAATGACCAATTTTGATAGTATTTATCCATAATTAATATTGTAATCAATTGATTATCAATGTATTCAACAATTATCATCGTAGCAACAATTAGGAAAGTTGCATAGTGCATAGTTTGTACCTTTCCTCTCAAAAGCTATAAATATCGCTTCTCTGCTCTCGCTGTGGGGGCTGATGATGAAGCATCTTAAAGCAAGTACAATAAGGTGACAGAAACAGGCTATAAGTATTAAAAATATTATATCTTTGCTGAGTTGGAGGAGAGAGAAGAGAAGCGGTTGTTGATGAGTAGCCAGCTGCAGCACAGGCCCAAGATACTTTGTGAGGTTGTAAGCTAGGCCAACTATTAATAAAGCAGTATGATACGTCTCCAACGTATCTATAATTTTTTATTGTTCCGTGCTATTATATTATCTGTTTTGGATGTTTAATGGGCTTTAATATGCTCTTTTATATTATTTTTGGGACTAAGCTATTAACCGAGGGCCCGGTGCCAGTTTCTATTTTTTTTTTTTTTGCCTATTTTAGAGTTTTCCAGAAAAGGAATACCAAACGGAGTCCAAACAGAATGAAACCTTCTCGATGATATTTCTTGGACCAAAAGCAAACCAGAAGACTTGGAGATGAAGTCGGAGACGCAACAAGGCGTCCACGAGGCAGGAGGGCGCGCCCAGGGGGGTAGGCGCACCCCCCACCCTAGTGGGCCCCTTGTAGCTCCACCGACCTAGTTCTGTCACCTATATATACTCTTATACCCTAAAAACATCAGGGGGGCCATGAAACTACTTTTCAACCGCTGCAACTTCTGTACCCGTGAGATCCCATCTTGGGGCCTTTTCCGGCGATCTGCCGGAGGGGGATTTGATCACGGAGGGCCTCTACATCAACACCATTACCTCTCCGATGAAGCGTGAGTAGTTTACCACAGACCTTCGGGTCCATAGTTATTAGCTAGATGGCTTATTCTCCCTTTTTGATTCTCAATACAAAGTTCTCAATGTTCTTGGAGATCTATTCGATGTAATATTCTTTTGCGGTGTGTTTGCCGAGATCCGATGAATTGTGGATTTGTGATCAAGATTATCTATGAATATTATTTGGTTCTTCTCTGAATTCTTATATGCATGATTTGATATCTTTGCAAGTCTCTTCAAATTATCTATTTAGTTTGGCCTACTAGATTTATCTTTCTTGCCATGGGAGAAGTGCTTAGCTTTGGCTTCAATCTTGCGGTGTCCTTTCCCAGTGACAGTAGGGGCAGCAAGGCACGTGTTGTATTGTTGCCATCGAGGATAAAAAGATGGGGTTTTCATCATATTGCTTGAGTTAATTCCTCTACATCTTGTCATCTTGCTTAATGCGTTACTCCGTTCTTATGAGCTTAATACTCTAGATGCATGCTGGATAGCGGTCGATGTGTGGAGTAAAATTAGTAAATGCAGGCAGGAGTCTGTCTACTTGAAACGGACGTGATGCCTATGTACATGATCATTGCCTTAGATGTCATCATAATTATGCGCTTTTCTGTCAATTGCTCGGCAGTAATTTGTTCACCCACTGTAATACATGCTATCTCGAGAGAAGCCACTAGTGAAACCTATGGCCCCCGAGTCTCTTTTCCATATTATTGAATCTCGTTTACATCTTACTAGTTTCCGATCTATTATTATGCAATCTTTACTTTCCAATCTATACATCAAAAATATGAAAAATATTACTTTATTATCTCTATTAGATCTCACTTTTGCGAGTGACTGTGAAGGGATTTACAACCCCTTTATCGCTTTGGTTGCAAGTTCTTAATTGTTTGTGCAGGTATTTGGTGACTTGTGCGTCATCTCCTACTGGATTGATACCTTGGTTCTCAAAACTGAGGGAAATACTTACGCTACTTTGTTGCATCACCCTTTCCTCTTCAAGGGAAAACCAACGCAAGCTCAAGAGGTAGAAAGAAGGATTTATGGCGCCATTGCCGGGGAGATTTATGCCAAGTCAAGTCAAGATTTGTCTCCAGTCAACTTGCCAATTTCTGGCGCCATTGTCGGTCTTCATCAAGTCAAGCCATACCAAGTACCCATCATAAACTCTTCTCCCTTGCATTACATTATTTGCCATTCGCCTCTCGTTTTCCTCTCCCCCACTTCTAAAACGATTTTCAATTTTTTTTGCCTTTTCTCCGCCCCTCTTCCGTTCGTCTCTTTCCGCATGCTTCTTGAGTGCTTGTGTGTTGGTGTGCCTGTTTGCTTTGATGGCTCTGGCAAAAAGCGTTGATCCTCACCTTAGGAGGTTGGAAGAAATTGAAAACAACGTTAGAAGCTTTATGTCCTTGCAATTTGAGCATAATAATTTCTTCAGAAACGAGCTTAAAGAACAAAAAAAAGTTTTATGGAGTACATGAATAAAGAACTCGATGATATGTCTAAGGAATTTTATGGTTTGAAATCTCAGTTTGCTCATCTTGAAAATTTAGTAGGCCAAATTTTGGATAAACAAGCCACCTTAGTCAATAAGATGGTCGCTAAACCGGGGGCTCTACATAATAATGATGAAGATCTAAAAGTGATTGATGTGACTCCTATTAAATCTTTGTTTTCCAATATGAATCTTGATAAAGATGTGACTGGAGATGAGTCAACTTTAGTTAAAAGGCATCCCACTGATTTGGAGTTTTTAGATCCAGATGCAAAAATTGATAAAAGTGGGATTGGAGAGGTCAATACTTTAAGTAGCAGTGAACCTACTATTATGGATTTCAAGGAATTTAATTATGATAATTGTTCTTTAATAGATTGTATTTCCTTTTTGCAATCCGTGTTAAATTCTCCTCATGCTTACAATCAAAACAAAGCTTTTACTAAACATATCATTGATGCTATGATGCAATATTTTGAAGAAAAGCTTGAACTAGAAGTTTCTATCCCTAGAAAACTTTATGAAGAGTGGGAACCTACTATTAAGATTAAGATTAAAGATTATGAATGCTATGCTTTGTGTGATTTGGGTGCTAGTGTTTCCTATGATTCCAAAACTTTGTGGGATGTGCTAGGTTTCCGTGAATTTGATGATTGTTCTTTAAATTTGCATCTTGCGGATTCCACCATTAATAAACCTATGGGAAGGATTAATGATGTTCTTATTGTTGAAAATAGGAATTATGTACCCGTAGATTTCATTGTTCTTGATGTAGATTGCAATCCTACATGTCCTACTATTCTTGGTAGACATTTCCTTAGAACGATTGGTGCAATTATTGATATGAAAGAAGGAAATATTAGATTCCAATTTCCGTTAAGGAAGGGCATGGAACACTTTCCTAGGAAGAAAATTAAATTGCCGTGTGAATCTATTATGAGAGCCACTTATGGATTGCATACCAAACATGGCAATACCTATATCTATTCGCGTTTTTACGCCTAGCTAGGGGCGTTAAACGATAGCGCTTGTTGGGAGGCAACACAATTTTATTTTTATTCTTTTCTTTTTGCTCCTGTTTAGTAATAAATAATTCATCTAGCTTCTATTTAGATGTGGTTTTATGTTTTAATTAGTGTTTGTGCCAAGTATAACCTTTGGGAAGACTTGGGTGAAGTCTTTGCGATCTTGCTGTAAAAAACAAAAACTTTTGCGCTCACGATAATAGTTGTAAATTTTTACAGAAGAGTGCTTTTAGGTTGATTATTTTTGCAGAAGATTAATAGACAAATTCCTCACGTCCACCAATTTATTTCAGAATTTTTGGAGTTACATAAGTATTCGAAAGTAACAGATTGCTTCAGACTGTTCTGTTTTTGACAGATTCTGTTTTTCGTGTGTTGTTTGCTTATTTTGATGAATCTATGAGTAGTATCGGGGGGTATGAACCATAGAGAAGTTGGAATACAGTAGGTTTAACACCAATATAAATAAAGAATGGGTTCATTACAGTACCTTAAAGTGGTGGTTTATTTTCTTATACAAACGGAGTTCATGAGATTTTCTGTTGAAGTTTTTGTGTTGTGAAGTTTTCAAGTTTTGGGTAAAGATTTGATGGATTTTGGAATAAGGAGTGGAAAGAGCCTAAGCTTGGGGATTCCCAAGGCACCCCAAGGTAAAATTCAAGGACAACCAAAAGCCTAAGCTTGGGGGTGCCCCGGAAGGCATCCCCTCTTTCGTCTTCGTCTATCGGTAACTTTACTTGAGGCTATATTTTTATTCACCACATGATATGTGTTTTGCTTGGAGCGTCTTGTATGATTTGAGTCTTTGCTTTTTAGTTTACCACAATCATCCTTGCTGCACACACCTTTTGGGAGAGACACGCATGAATCGTGATTTATTAGAATACTCTATGTGCTTCACTTATATTTTTGAGCTAGACAATATTATTCTAGTACTTTACTTATATCTTTTTAGAGCACGGCGGTGGCTTTATTTTATAGAAATTATTGAACTCTCATGCTTCACTTATATTATTTTGAGAGTCTTTTAGAACAGCATGGTAATTTGCTTTGGTTATAAAACTAGTCCTAATTTGATAGGTATCCAAGAGTTAATTGCCCAAAACCACCAAATTTGTGGCTAATACTCCAAAACCACCAATTTGGGCGAAAATACCAAACAACCACCACTTCTGTGGCAAGTGAATAACATATAGCACTAAGCGCGCTATGACCCGCGGCTAAGTTCGAATCTGACATGCCTGGCCCGCCTGTCGGGACCACGTGGCCAGGGCTAACGGCGGAGGCCAGACGGCCGTTTCCCCCGCAAGTCAAGTCTATTGGCTAGCGCGCGACATGGCATTTATCTCCTCCGCTCGTTCTCTCCTCTGATCCTTCCTCTCTGGCGCCGCACCTATCGCCGCCGCCATTGACGCCATCCGCCGCCGCACCGCCACCGGGAGGGAGTCGTGGTGTCTTGGTCTGATGGTTCTGGCTCGTCCTCGTCGTCTGACGATGATGTTAGCAAGGTAAGCTTCTACTCATGTGCATCTAGGTGCATCTAGGGTTAGGGTTCTAGGTATAAAGGGGAATTTTTGTTCCCTCTAGAAGTTGAACACTTTTTCCTCATGTTTAGGCACCTGCGACCACGGAGTGCACGGAATGGTGCGGCATGGCTTTGAATCATCCTGCACGTTGTGAGCATCGATCCCCCTGTGAGAAGTTGGTTGCGTTTGAATCCACTAATAGCGGCAGGAGGTTTCTAGGCTGTGCACAGAAGGTAAATTAGCAGTGCAATTAGGTGATATACTGTACACATTTCATTGCTTGGCTGTTTTACTAATATTGTGAAATATGTGAATTGTTATTTTATTTTCTTAGATGACTGATAGAATTTCTTATAAGTAGAACATTAGCACAAGTAGAACATTGTTATTTTCTTATAAGTGTACCATAAGTTTTCTTCATAATAATTTCAGCTAAATGTTACTAGCAGAGCAAAGGTACACAGTAAACAAGAGCAAAGATATCATATCACTAACCTTCTGCCTATCTGACATGATGGTGTATTTTCCAAATTTGCCCTCTGTGCCTCCTAGAGCATACTTGAGTTGAGTGAGAAACCAGCTCCAGTTTGGTGTGTCCTCCACTCCTACAATTCCAAAGGCAATAGGATACATGTTGTTGTTGGCATCCCTACCAGTAGCTGCTAGGATTTGTGCTCCAGTAGTAAGCTTAATGAAGCAACCATCCAAACCAATGAAAGGCCTACATCCATTTAGAAAACCCTCCCTAGGTGCATTCAGACAAAAGAAAAGACCATGGAATCTAGGACCTGGATGTGGGTCTTCATTTGTTCTTTTTGGAGTGACAATTGTCACAATGCATCTTGAGCCTGGATTGCATAACTTAACAGTTTCAATGTAATCAGACAACCTGTGATATTGTTTCTTATGATCTCCCAAAACAATTAGCTTTGCTTTCTTCTTAGCTCTCCATGCCATCATCTTGGGAACTTCAATTCCAAATTTCCTCTTTGCCTTGTCTACCAATGCTGGCACAGTTATGTTTGGGTCTGATCTAATAGTCTCTAGGAAATTGTTTCCTAGCCACTTTGAACTCACTTCGCTATGATTATCACTGGTTGGACAAGTATGTTCTGCTCTAAACTTCTTAATACAAAATGTTTTCTCATGCTTGATCTGAGAAGCAACAATGAAAAAAGGACATCCCTTTTCCTTGTGATCACACCAGGCAATGACCCTATCCTTGCAGTTCCTGTGATATCTGAAAGACCTGAGTTGCTTGATATGAAAGTTAACAAGAGCTGACCTAAAGTGGTAGACATCTTTGAAATAGAGCTTCAAACAGAATTGCTGCTCTGGATTGAGTCTGCCTTCATCATACCAAATTCATTCCTTTTTTCTCTCTGCTCTTGTTTTCCTTCCTGAGGGAATAATGAAGGACATAGGCTCGTTGCCATCATCATCCTCTGAATCCAATAAACCCAGATTTGAATCTTCATCATCTGAAGGAAACCAGTCAGGCTGAATTGGATGATTTGCTGATGAGTGTGAGTTTGATGTTGGTCCTACTCTCTTTGCAATTTTCAGAACAGGTAGCACTTCACTTAGATGTTGTTCTTCATCTTCAGTTGCATCTTCTTCAGTCTGGTCTTCCTCATCATAAATGTCCTCTGGTTCAGTGTCACCCTCATAGTGCACTGCTACTGTCTTCTTCATGCCTGCATCACCTCCATCTTCCCAAGAGCTATCATCTGTACTTTCTATAACAGGTACATACTCTTCAGTATCTTCAGTTTCTGAACCCAGTTCCATGTCTGAATAATTTCCACTGTGATCTTTCTGAATGTTATAGTTTTCTAGCTAGGGAGGTGGCATTGTTTTGATAGGCTCATAGTTTACACTCTGCTGTGTGCCCATCAGTAACTCATCTGGGCCTGACAAACTACAACCAATGTGATCAACAAATTCCTTATGTGCCACACCTTCTTCATTGACTGCAAACAGTATAGGAGGAACAATGTTGTATTCTTCATCTTCATCATACATATCTGTTGGTACTGTTGTTGTTGCTGCTACTGTAGGTGCTGGCACAATTGCCTCCTGCCTCTTGCCCTTAATAACTGACAATCTAATTGACTTGTTGTCCTCGTATTCCCTCAGCATTTCATCCACCTTAATCTGATTGTCTAGAAGTTTAAAACCATCCAATCCTATGCCATCAATACTCAGATAATACATATAGTCTGATTCACTGTAGCCATTCTCAATCAGCAAGGCCATAAGATAGAAATGTCTTGTGTCTTTCCTATACGTCTTAGTCTTCAGATATTTTGACCCTTCAAAATCAATGTGAACATCCCACTGCTCATACCTCAACCTAATACAATACCAACATGAAGTAAATGTAAATATAAGCTATCTTCTTCTAGCTATCTTGTTGAACTAAAGATGTTGAATCAAAACCTAATAGGCAGACAAATGAAACCCTAAATCAACCTAATACGCTAGCAAGTAAATCACAACTACTACATTGTGAGGCTAAATCAAACATAAATCAACCTAATATGCCAGTAAGTAATTCAAATGACAGAGTGAGAGGTCACATAGAGGTCGTACTCGTCGCTGGTGTTACTACGGCGGCTGGTTGGTGAATCAGCCCGCGCCCGCGCAGCCGATTGCGCAAACTCCTTCTGCGCACGGCATGGAGATGGTGGCTCTTCCACCTTGGATTGGGCTTTAGCGCCTTCATCATCCACGGATCTGGATCCACCCGTTGCGTGGCGCTACCACAATGCCGCCGCCAGTCCGACCAGGCGTCTTGTATGCTGCAGCGGCGACGGCGAGCTGCCAGCAGCTGAGGAGGGCGACGCGAAGTCCAAGCCAAGAACGTCGCCACCACCGTGGTCGCCACCACCGTCCACATCGTCGGTGTTTGGGGCAGAAGCCATTGTCGCGCGCAAGAGGGGAAAGGGGGATTGAGAGCGAGGGACAGTGAAGAGGGCGAGCCAATAGACTTGACGAGCAGGGGAAACGGCCGTCTGGCCTCCGCCGTTAGCCCTGGCCACATGGTCCCGACAGGCAGGCCAGGCATGTCAGATTCGCACTTAGCCGCGTGATTTTAGTGCTATATGTTATTCACTTGCCACAGAAGTGGTGGTTGTTCGTTATTTTCGCCCAAATTGGTGGTTTTGGAGTACCCTAGCCCCAAATCTGGTGGTTTGGGCAATTAACTTGGCATCCAAGATGGATATAATAAACACTTTCATAAAAAGTGCATTGAATTCTATGAGAAGTTTGATTCTTGATGATTGTTTTGAGATATGAGGATGGTGATATTAGAGTCATTCTAGTAGAGTAATTGTGAATTTGAGAAATACTTGTGTTGAGGTTTGTGAGTCCTGTAGCATGCACGTATGGTAACCGTTGTGTAACAAATTTGAAGCATGAGGTATCTCTTTGATTGTCTTCCTTATGTGTGGAGGTCGGCATCGCGCGATGTTTAACTCCTACCAACCCTTCCCCTAGGAGCATGCGCGTAGTGCTTGGTTTTGATGACTTGTAGATTTTTGCAATAAGTATGTGAGTTCTTTATGACTAATGCTGAGTCCATGGATTATACGCACTCTCACCCTTCCACCTTTGCTAGCCTCTCCTGTGCCGTGCAACTTTCGCCGGTACCATACACCCACCATTTACCTTCCTCAAAACAGCCACCATACCTACCTATTATGGCATTTCCATGTTCATTCTGAGATATATTGCCATGCAACTTTCCACCGTTCCATTTACTATGACATGCTTCATCATTGTCATATTGCTTTGCATGATCATGTAGTTGAGATCGTATTTGTGGCAAAGCCACCATTCATAATTCTTCCATACATGTCACTCTTGATTCATTGCACATCCCGGTACACCGTCGGAGGCATTCATATATAGTCATATTTTGTTCTAAGTATCGAGTTGTAATCCTTGAGTTGTAAATAAATAGAAGTGTGATGATCATCATTATTAGAGCATTGTCCCGTGTGAGGAAATAAAAAAGAGGCCAAAGAAGCCAAACAAAAAAAAGAGAGAAAAAGAGAGAAGGGGCAATGCTACTATTCTTTTTCCACACTTGTGCTTCAAATTAGCACCATGATCTTCATGGTAGAGAGTCTCTTATTTTATCACTTTCATATACTAGTAGGAATTTTTCATTATAGAACTTGGCTTGTATATTCCAACGACGGGCTTCCTCAAAATGCCCTAGGTCTTCGTGAGCAAGCAAGTTGGATGCACACCCACTTAGTTTCCTTTTGAGCTTTCACACATTTATAGCTCTAGTGCATCTGTTGCATGGCAATCCCTACTCACTCACATTGATATCTATTGATGGGCATCTCCATAGCCTATTAATACGCATAGTTGATGTGAGACTATCTCCTCTTTTTTGTCTTCAACACAACCACCACTATATTCCACATATAGTGCTATGTCCATGGCTCACACTCATGTATTGCGTGAAAGTTGAAAAAGTTTGAGAATACTAAAGTATGAAACAATTGCTTGGCTGAAACCGGGGTTGTGTATGATAGAAAGAGTTTACTCCGGTGTCGGAGAGCCGAAACCGCTAACCGAGGTTCATGACACTGAGCCATTGGTACTTCTACTTTGATTGCTTGCCTTTACTTTAGGATTTAGATAGCCCCTCTGGGCCGAAGTAAGGGCGGGACCATCTTCTTCTGACCGTTTGGAGCTGCTCACAAGGCCTAAACCTTCCTGTAATCCCTGGAGCTTTGTAAGATGGGTACCATTCCACATCAAAGTTCTGTTTTTATCATTTACCTACTCGAGGACGAGCAGGAATTAAGCTTGGGGATGCTGATACGTCTCCAACGTATCTATAATTTTTTATTGTTCCATGCTATTAAAGTATCATTCTTAGATGTTTTATACTCATTTACTAGCAACTTTATATCATTTTTTGGGACTAACATATTGACATAGTGCCCAGCGTCAGTTGTTGTTTTCTGCTTGATTTTTACTTTGCAGAATATCAATACCAAACAAAGTCCAAATGCCACGAAACTTTTTGGAGATTATTTTCTAGAGAGAAGATACCCAGGGAGCCAAAGAAGTGCACCAGAGGAGGCCAGTGGGGACCACTAGGCACCGGGGCACGCCAGAAGGCCTAGCGCGCCCTGGTGGGTAGTAGGGCCCATGGGAGGCTTCTCCACCGACTATCAGCTCTCTGTAAATACTCTAAAATCCCAAAAACCCTAGGGGAGTCGACGGCACACAATTCTAGCCGCCGCTAGTTCCAGAACCATGGGATCCAATCTAGAGGCCTTTTCCGACACTCTGCCAAAGGGGTCAACAATCACGGAGGGGTTCTTCATCAACACCCTTGCCCCTCTGATGATGTGTGAGTAGTTTACCACAGACCTATGGGTCCGTAGGTAGTATCTAGATGGCTTCTTCTCTCTTTTTGATCTTCAATACAATGTTCTCCTCGATGTTTTTGGAGATCTATTTGATGTAATGACTTTTTGCGGTGTGTTTGTTGGGATGCGATGAATTGTGAGTTTATGATCAGATCTATCCATGAATATTATTTGAGTCTTTGCTGAACTCTTTTATGCATGTTGTTATAGCCTCGTATTTCTTCTCCAGAAATTTGGTTTGGTTTGGCCAACTAGATTGATTTTTCTTGCAATGGGAAGAGGTGCATTGTGATGGGTTCGATCTTGCGGTGCTCAATCTCAGTGACATAAGGAGACATGACACGCATGTATCGTTGCCATTAAGGATAAAAAGACGGGGTCTATTCCTACATAAATAGATCTTGTCTACAACATGTCATAATTCTTAATGCATTACTCCGTTTTTCCATGAACTTAATACACTAGATGCATGCTGATAGCAGTCGATGTGTGGAGTAATAGTAGTAGATGTAGGAAGGAGTCGGCCTACTAATCTTGGACGTGATGCATATATACATGATCATTGTCTTGGATATCGTCATAATTATTTGCTCTTCTGTCAATTGCCCAATAGTAATTTGTTTACCCACCATATGCTATTTTCTCGAGAGAAGCCTAGTGAAATCTACAGCCCCGGGGTCTATTTCCTATCATATTATTTTCAAATCTATTAATCCAAAAATATCTTGCTGCACTTTTTCTTTACTTATTTTATTTTGTGTTTTTTCTAGATCTATTTATCCAATCTCATACAATTTAATCTATCTCAATACCAAGGAGGGACGATTGACAACCCCTCTTACGCGTTGGGTTGCAAATTTTTGTTATTTGTGTGCACGTACCGTTTACATAGAGGTGCTTAGTTCTCCTACAGGATTGATAACCTTGGTTTCATAACTGAGGGAAATACTTATCGTTGTTGTGTTGCATCATCCTCTCCTCTTTGGGGAATTAACAACACGGATAGAAGCAATCACCCCGCTGCCACGGGAGGGTAGGACAAAAGATGTCATGCAAGTTCTTTACCATAAGCACGTATCACTATATACGGAATAACATTATATTGATGAATTGGAGCTAGTTCTATGTCGCCCTAGTTTATGACTGTTATATGATGAATATTTGATACCTCTCCGTCGTATCTACTTTTCCAAACACTTTTGCCCTTGTTTTGGACTCTAACTTGCATGATTTGAATGGAAATAACTAGGACTGACGTTGTTTTCAGCAAAACTGTCATGGTGTTATTTTTGTGCAGAAATAAAAGTTCTTGGAATGACCTGAAAATCCACAGAGCAACTTTTTAGAATTAATAAAAAATACTGGCAAAAGAATCAGCACCAGGGGGCCACACCCTGTCCATGAGGGTGGGGGCGCCCCCCCCCCCTAGGGCACGTCCCCCTGCCTCGTGGGCCCCCTGGACCTCCACCAACCTTAACTCCAACTCCATATTTGCATTCGCGGAGAAAAAAAATCAGAGAGGAAGTTTCATCGTGTTTTACGATATGGAGCCGCCGCCAGGCCCTAATCTCTCTCGGGAGGGCTGATCTGGTCCGTTCGGGGCTCCGGAGAGGGGGATTCGTCATCGTCGTCATCATCAACCATCCTCCATCACCAATTTCATGATGCTCACCGCCGTGCATGAGTAATTCCATCGTAGGCTTGCTGGACGGTGATGGGTTGGATGAGATTTACCATGTAATCAAGTTAGTTTTGTTAGGGTTTGATCCCTAGTATCCATTATGTTCTGAGATTGATGTTGCTATGACTTTGCTATGCTTAATGCTTGTCACTCGTGAAGGAAATATGCCCTAGAGGCAATAATAAAGTTATTATTTATTTCCTTATATCATGATAAATGTTTATTATTCATGCTAGAATTGTATTAACCGGAAACATAATACATGTGTGAATATATAGACAAACAGAGTGTCACTAGTATGCCTCTACTTGACTAGCTTGTTAATCAAAGATGGTTATGTTTCCTAACCATGAACAAGGAGTTGCTATTTGATTAACAAGGTCACATCATTAGTTGAATGATCTGATTGACATGACCCATTCCGTTAGCTTAGCACACGATCGCTTAGTATGTTGCTATTGCTTCCTTCATGACTTATACATGTTCCTATGACTATGAGATTATGCAACTCCGTTTACGGAGGAACACTTTGTGTGCTACCAAACGCCACAACGAATCGGGTGATTATAAAGGTGCTCTCAGGTGTCTCCGAAGGTACTTGTTGAGTTGGCGTATTTGAGATTAGGATTTGTCACTCCGAATGTCGGAGAGGTATCTCTGGGCCCTCTCGGTAATACACATCACTTAAGCCTTGCAAGCATTTCAACTAATGAGTTAGTTGTGAGATGATGTATTACGGAACGAGTAAAGAGACTTGCGTAACGAGATTGAACTAGGTATTGGATACCGACGATCGAATCTCGGGCAAGTAACATACCGATGACAAAGGAACAACGTATGTTGTTGTGCGGTTTGACCGATAAAGATCTTCGTAGAATATGTAGGAACCAATATGGGCATCCAGGTCCCGCTATTGGTTATTGACCGGAGACATGTCTCGGTCATGTCTACATTGTTCTCGAACCGTAGGGTCCGCACGCTTAAGGTTTTTCGATGCTTATATTATGAGTTTATGTATTTTGATGTACCAAAGGTTGTTGAGTCCGGATATGATCACGGACATGACGAGGAGTCTCGAAATGGTCGAGACATAAAGATTGATATATTGGACGGATATATTTGGACACCGGAAAGGTTCGGAGAAGTTTGGAGCTCGGAGGTTCTGGAACCCCGGGAGGTATATGGGCCTTATTGGGCCCATGTAGGAGGAAGAGAGAAGGAGCAAGGGAGGCGCGCCCAAGCCCAATCTGAATTGGGTAGGGGGCGGCTCCCCTTTCCTTCTCCTTCCCCTCTCTTCCTTCCTACTACTAGTACTACTTCCTAATACTAGTACTCCTTCCTTCCCTCCAAATAAGATAAGGAAAGAGAGGAAACCTACTTGGAGTAGGTTTCCCCGCTATGGCGCCCCTTGAGGCCGGCCACCTCCTTCCTCCCTCCTTTATATACGGGGTAGGGGGCACCCTAGGACACACAAGTTGATCATTGATCGTTCCTTAGCGTGTGCGGTGCCCCTCCACGATATTACACCTCGATCATATTGTAGCGGTGCTTAGGCGAGGCCTGCGACAGAGAACATCAAGATCGCCACCACGCCGTCGGCTTGACGGAACTCCCCATCGGAGCCTCTACTGGATTGGAGATCGAGGGTGCGTCATCGAGCTGTACGCGTGTCAAGAACTCGGAGGTGCCGGAGTAACGGTGCTTGGATCGGTTGGACCGGGAGGACGTACGACTACTTCCTCTATGTTGCGTCAACGCTTCGCTTCGGTCTCACGAGGGTGCGAGACAACACTCTCCCTCTCGTTGCTATGCATCACGATGATCTTGCGTGTGCGTAGGAAATTTTTGAAATTACTACGTTCCCCAACGGTGGCATCGAGCCTAGGTTTTTATGGTTTGATGTTATATGCACGAGTAGAACACAAGTGAGTTGTGGACGATATAAGTCATACCGCCTACCAGCATGTCATACTTTGGTTCGGCGGTATTGTTGGATGAAGCGCCCGGACCGACATTATCGTGACGCTTACGCGAGACTGGTTCTACCGACGTGCTTTGCACAGGTGGCGGGCGGTGTCGGTTTCTCCAACTTTAGTTGAACTGAGTGTGGCTACGCCCGGTCCTTGCGAAGGTTAAAACGGAGTCTATTTGACAAACTATCGTTGTGGTTTTGATGCGAGGTAAGAACGGTTCTTGCTCAGCCCGTAGCAGCCACGTAAAACTTGCAACAACAAAGTAGAGGACGCCTAACTTGTTTTTGCGGGGCATGTTGTGATGTGATATGGTCAAGACGTGATGAGATATAAGTTGTTGTATGAGATGATCATGTTTTGTTGAAGTTATCGCAATCTGGCGAAGCCCTATGGTTGTCTATTTGTTGCATAAGATGCAAGTGCCAAATAATTGCTTTACTTCATCGCTATGCGATAGCAATAGTTGCAAGAGCAATAGTTGGCGAGACGACCATGTGACGACACATTGATATAGATCAAGATGATGAAGATCATGGTGTCGTGCCGGTGACGATAAAGATCATGACAGTACTTTGGAGATGGAGATCATAGGCGCAAGATGATCATGGCCATATCATGTGACATATTTTGATTGCATATGATGTTTATCTGTTATACATCTTATTCTTGCTTTGATTGACGGTAGCATTTTAAGATGATCTCTCACTAATTATCAAGAAGTGTTCTCCCTGAGTATGCATCGTTGCCAAAGTTCGTCGTGCCCAGACACCACGTGATGATCGGGTGTGATAAGCTCTACGTCCATCTACAACGGGTGCAAGCCAGTTTTGCACACGCGGAATACTCAGGTTAGACTTGACGAGCCTAGCATATGCAGATATGGCCTCGGAACACGGAGACCGAAAGGTCGAGCGTGAATCATATAGTAGATATGATCAACATAGTGATGTTCACCATTGAAAACTACTCCATCTCACGTGATGATCGATTAGGTTTAGTTGATTTGGATCACGTGATCACTTAGATGACTAGAGAGATGTTTGTCTAAGTGGGAGTTCTTAAGTAATATGATTAATTGAACTTAAATTTATCATGAAGTTAGTCCTGGTAGTATTTTGCAAATTATGTTGTAGATCAATAGCTCGCGTTGTTGCTTTCATATGTTTATTTTGATATGTTCCTAGAGAAAAATGTATTGAAAGATGTTAGTAGCAATGATGCGGATTGGATCCGTGATCTGAGGTTTATCCTCATTGCTGCACAGAAAAATTATGTCCTTGATGCACCGCTAGGTGACAGACCTATTGCAGGAGCAGATGCAGACGTTATGAACGTTTGGCTAGCTCAATATGATGACTACTTGATAGTTTAAGTGCACCATGCTTAACGGCTTAGAATCGGTACTTCAAAGACGTTTTGAATGTCATGGACCATATGAGATGTTCCAGGAGTTGAAGTTAATATTTCAAGCAAATACCCGAGTTGAGAGATATGAAGTCTCCAACAAGTTCTATAGCTAAAAGATGGAGGAGAATCGCTCAACTAGTGAGCATGTGCTCAGATTGTCCGGGTACTACAATCGATTGAATCAAGTGGGAGTTAATCTTCCAGATAAGATAGTGATTGATGAATTCTCTAGTCACCATCACCAAGTTAGTAGAACTTCGTGATGAACTATAGTATGCAAGGGATGATGAAAATGATTCCCGAGTTTTCATGATGATGAAATCGATGAAGGTAGAAATCCAGAAAGAACATCAAGTGTTGATGGTTAACAAGACCACTAGTTTCAAGAAAAGGGCAAAGGGATAGAAGGGAACTTCAAGAAGAACGGCAAGCAAGTTGTTGCTCAAGTGAAGAAGCCCAAGTCTGGACCTAAGCACGAGACTAAGTGCTTCTACCGCAAAGGGACTGGTTATCGGAAGCGAACTACCCCAAGTATTTGGCGGATAAGAAGGATGGCAAAGTAAACAAAGGTATATTTGATATACATGTTATTGATGTGTACTCTAGTGTTTATAGCAACCCCTCGGTAATTGGTACTGGTTCAGTTGCTAAGAGTAGTAACTCGAAACGGGAGTTGCAGAATAAACAGAAACTAGTTAAGGGTGAAGTGACGATGTGTGTTGAAAGTAGTTTCAAGATTGATATGATCATCATCGCACACTCCCTATACTTTTGGGATTAGTGTTGAACCTAAATAAATGTTATTTGGTGTTTGCGTTGAGCATGAATATGATTTGATCGTGTTTATTGCAATACGGTTATTCATTTAAGTAAGAGAATAAACTGTTGTTCTGTTTACATGAATAAAACCTTATATGGTTACACACCCAATGAAAATGGTTCATTGGATCTCGATCGTAGTGATACACATATTCATAATATTGAAACCAAAAGATGCAAAGTTAATAATGATAGTGCAACTTATTTGTGGCAATCGCCGTTAGGTCATATTGGTGTAAAGCGCATGAAGAAACTCCATGCTGATGGGATTTTTGAATCACTTGATTATGAATCACTTGATGCTTGCGAACCATGCCTCATGGGCAAGATGACTAAGACTCCGTTCTCCGGAACAGTGGAGCGAGCAACTGACTTATTGGAAATAATACATCGATGTATGCGATCCAATGAGTGTTAAGGCTCGCGGCGGGTATCGTTATTTTCTGACCTTCACAGATGATTTGAGCAGGTATGGGTATATCTACTTGATGAAACATAAGTCTGAAATAGTTGAAAGGTTCAAAGAATTTCAGAGTGAAGTGGAAAAATCATCGTGACAAGAAAATAAGGTTTCTACGATCTGATCGCAGAGAAAAATATTTGAGTTACGAGTTTGGTCTTCAATTAAAACAATGTGGAATAGTTTCACAAATTCATGCCACCTGGAACACCACATCATAATGGTGTGTCCGAACGTCATAACCGTACTTTATTGGATATAGTACAATCTA
This sequence comes from Aegilops speltoides, assembly GCA_021437245.1. NCBI lineage: Eukaryota > Viridiplantae > Streptophyta > Magnoliopsida > Poales > Poaceae > Aegilops > Aegilops speltoides. Next base: position 6,458,833 of record CM038143.1, read on the forward strand.
TGATGTTTCTTACCGATTTACCAATATCGTTTTGGGATCATGCATTAGAGACAGCTGCATTCACGTTAAATAGGGCACCATCTAAATCCGTTGAGATGACACTATATGAACTGTGGTTTAGCAAGAAACCAAAGTTGTCGTTTCTTAAAGTTTGGGGCTGCGATGCTTATGTGAAAAGTTTCATCCGATAAGCTCAAACCCAAATCGAGAAGTGCGTCTTCATAGAATACCCAAAGGAAATTGTTGGGTACACCTTCTATCACAAATCCAAGGCAAAACATTTGTTGCTAATAAATGGATCCTTTCTAGAGAAGGAGTTTCTCTCGAAAGAAGTGAGTGGGAGGAAAATAGAACTTGATGAGGTAATTGTACCTTCTCCTTATTGAAAGTAGTTCATCACGTAAATCTGTTCCCGTGACTATTACACCAATTAGTGAGGAAGCTAATGATGATGATCATGTAACTTCAGATCAAGTTACTACCGAATCTCGTAGGTAAACCAGAGTGAGATCCGCACCAGAGTTGTACGGTAATCCTGTTCTGGAAGTCATGTAACTAGACCATGATGAACCTACGAACTATGAGGAAGCGATGATGAGCCCAGATTCCGCGAAATGGCTTGAGGCCATGAAATCTGAGATGAGATCCATGTATGAGAACAAAGTGTGGACTTTGGTGGAGTTGCCCGATGATCGGCAAGCCATAAAAATAAATGGATCTTCAAGAGGAAGACGGACGCTGATAGTAGTGTTACTACCTACAAAGCTAGACTTGTCGAAAAAGGTTTTTGACAAAGTTCAAGATGTTGAATACAATGAGATTTTCTCACTCATATCGATGCTTAAAAGTCTGTCCGAATCATGTTAGCAATTGCCGCATTTTATGAAATCTGGCAAATGGATAAACAAAACTGTGTTCCTTATTGGAGTTATTAAAGAAGAGTTGTATGTGATGCAACCAAGAGGTTTTGTCGATCCTAAAGGTGTTAACAAAATGTGCATCTATGGACTGGTGCAAGCATCTCGGAGTTGGAATATACGCTTTGATAAGTTGATCAAAGCATATAGTTTATACAGACTTGCAGTGAAGCCTGTATTTACTAGAAAGTGAGTGGGAGCACTACAGCATTTCTGATAAGTATATGTGAATGACATATTGTAGATCGGAAATAATGTAGAATTATTCTGCATAGCATAAAGGAGTGTTTAAAAGGAGTTTTTCAAAGAAAGACCTCGGTGAAGCTGCTTACATATTGAGCATTAAGATCTATAGAGATAGATCAAGACGCTTGATAAGTTTTTTTCAATGAGTACATACCTTGACAAGATTTTAAAGTAGTTCAAAATGGAACAGTCAAAGAAAGAGTTCTTGCCTGTGTTACAAAGGTGTGAAATTGAGTAAGACTCAAAACCCGACCACGGCAGAAGATAGAAAGAGAATGAAAGTCATTCCCTATGCCTTGGCCATAGGTTCTATAAAGTATGCCATGCTGTGTACCAGATCTATTGTATACCCTGACCGAGTTTGGCAAGGAGTACAATAGTGATCTAGGAGTAGATCATCGACAGCGGTCAAAATTATCCTTAGTGGAATAAGGATATGTTTCTCGATTATGGAAGTGACAAAAGGTTCGTCAGTAAAGGGTTACGCCGATGCAAGTTTTGACACCGATCTGGATGACTCTAAGTCTCGATCTAGATACATATTGAAAGTGGGAGCAATTAGCTAGAGTAGCTCCGTGCAGAGCATTGTAGACATAGAAAAATGCAAAATACATAACGGATCTGAATGTGAAAGACCCGCTGACTAAGATTCTCTCACAAGCAAAACATGATCCCACCTAAGTACTCTTTGGGTGTTAATCACATAGCGATGTGAACTAGATTACTGAATCTAGTAAACCCTTTGGATGTTGGTCACATGGCGATGTGAACTATGGGTGTTAATCACATGATGATGTGAACTATCGATGTGAATCACATGGTGATGTGATCTAGATTATTGACTCTAGTGCAAGTGGGAGACTGAAGGAAATATGCCCTAGAGGCAATAATAAAGTTATTATTTATTTCCTTATATCATGATAAATGTTTATTATTCATGCTAGAATTGTATTAACCGGAAACATAATACATGTGTGAATATATAGACAAACAGAGTGTCACTAGTATGCCTCTACTTGACTAGCTTGTTAATCAAAGATGGTTATGTTTCCTAACCATGAACAAGGAATTGTTATTTGATTAACAAGGTCACATCATTAGTTGAATGATCTGATTGACATGACCCATTCTGTTAGCTTAGCACACGATCGTTTAGTATGTTGCTATTGCTTCCTTCATGACTTATACATGTTCCTATGACTATGAGATTATGCAACTCCCGTTTACCGGAGGAACACTTTGTGTGCTACCAAACGTCACAACATAACTCGGTGATTATAAAGGTGCTCTACAGGTGTCTCCGAAGGTACTTGTTGAGTTGGCGTATTTCGAGATTAGGATTTGTCACTCCGAATGTCGGAGAGGTATCTCTGGGCCCTCTCGGTAATACACATCACTTAAGCCTTGCAAGCATTTCAACTAATGAGTTAGTTGTGAGATGATGTATTACAGAACGAGTAAAGGGACTTGCCGGTAACGAGATTGAACTAGGTATTGGATACCGACGATCGAATCTCGGGCAAGTAACATACCGATGACAAAGGGAACAACGTGTGTTGTTGTGCGGTTTGACCGATAAAGATCTTCGTAGAATATGTAGGAACCAATATGGGCATCCAGGTCCCACTATTGGTTATTGACCGGAGACATGTCTCGGTCATGTCTACATTGTTCTCGAACCGTAGGGTCCGCACGCTTAAGGTTTCGATGACAGTTATATTATGAGTTTATGTATTTTGATGTACCGAAGGTTGTTCAGAGTCCCAGATATGATCACGGACATGACGAGGAGTCTCGAAATGGTCGAGACATAAAGATTGATATATTGAACGGATATATTTGGACACCGGAAAGGTTCCGGAGAAGTTTGGAGCTCCGGAGGTTACGGAACCCCGGGAGGTATATGGGCCTTATTGGGCCCATGTGGAGGAAGAGAGAAGGAGCAAGGAGGCGCCCCCAAGCCCAATCCGATTGGGGAGGGGGCCGGGCCCCTTCCTTTCTCCTTCCCTCTCTTCCTTCCTACTACTAGTACTACTTCCTAATACTAGTACTCCTTCCTTCCCTCCAAATAAGATAAGGAAGAGAGGAAACCTACTTGGAGTAGGTTTCCCCCTCCCTATGGCGCCCCCTTGAGGCCGGCCACCTCCTCCCTCCCTCCTTTATATACGGGGTAGGGGGCACCCTAGGACACACAAGTTGATCATTGATCGCCTTAGCGTGTGCGGTGCCCCCTCCACGATATTACACCTCGATCATATTGTAGCGGTGCTTAGGCGAAGCCCTGCGACAGGAGAACATCAAGATCGTCACCACGCCGTCGTGCTGACGGAACTCCCCCTCGGAGCCTCTACTGGATTGGAGATCGAGGGTGCGTCATCGAGTTGTACACGTGTCAAGAACTCGGAGGTGCCGGAGTAACGGTGCTTGGATCGGTAGGACCGGGAGGACGTACGACTACTTCCTCTATGTTGCGTCAACGCTTCCGCTTCGGTCTACAAGGGTACGTAGACAACACTCTCCCCTCTCGTTGCTATGCATCACCATGATCTTGCGTGTGCGTAGGAAATTTTTTGAAATTACTACGTTCCCCAACAACTAGGGCCCGATTGCCATGATTTCAGATCTGAACCTATTATGTTTTCATGAATATATGTGAGTTCTTGATCCTATCTTGCAAGTCTATAGTCACCTATTATGTGTTATGATTCGACAACCCCGAAGTGACAATAATCGAGATACTTCTCGGTGATGACCGTAGTTTGAGGATTTCATGTATTCACTAAGTGCTAATGCTTTGGTCCGGTACTCTATTAAAAGAAGGCCTTAATATCCCTTAGTTTCCATTAGGACCCCACTGCCATGGGAGGGTAGGACAAAAGATGGCCTGCAAGTTCTTTTCCATAAGCACGTATGACTATATTCGGAATACATGCCTACATTACATTGATGAACTGGAGCTAGTTCTGTGTCACCCTATGTTATCACTATTACATGAGGAATCGCATCCGACATAATTATCCATCACTGATCCAATGCCTACGAGCTTTTCACATATTGTGCTTTTCTTATTTACTTTACCGTTGCTACTGTTACAATTACTACAAAACTGCTACTGTTACTTTTGCTACCGTTACCGTTACTTCCATACTACTTTGTTACTAAATACTTTGCTGCAGATACTAAGTTATCCAGGTGTGGTTGAATTGACAACTGAACTGCTAATACTTGAGAATATTCGTTGGCTCCCCTTGTGTCGAATCAATAAATTTGGGTTGAATACTCTACCCTCAAAAACTGTTGCGGTCCCCTATACTTGTGGGTTATCAAGACTTTTTTCTAGCGCCGTTGCCGGGGAGCATAGCTCTATTCTTTGAGTGACTTGGGATTTATATCTGCTGATCACTATGAGGAACTTGAAAGACGAAAGAACTAAGATTTATCCCTCAACTACGAGGGGAGGTAAGGAACTGCCTCTAGCTCTGCACTTGATTCTCCTTCTGTTATGAGTAAGCTTGCGACACCTAAACCTGCTTCTGCTATTAATTCTGATATGTCACATGTTATTGATGATGCCACCTCTACTATGCATGATACTTATAATGAAACTACTTCTATGCTTGATACAACTGTGCCATTAGGTGAATATATTGATGAACAACTTGCTAGGGTTAGAGAGAATGAAATTCTTGAAACTGATATTATTGAAGATAGTGATGATGAAGGTTCTCCACCTAAATATGAATTACCTGTTGTTCCTGAGGGTTATGTTATGGATGAAGAAACTACTAGAGATTTTCTTGCTTGCAATGATATATCTGATCTTAAGAAGTTATTAGCTAAACTGAAACACAAATCTTTGAATGCTAGAATGAAATATGACCCTGTTTTTGCTACTTCACCTATCTTTGTTACTGATAAGGATTATGATTTCTCTGTCGATCCTGAGATAATTACCTTGGTTGAATCTGATCCTTTTTATGGCTTGAATCTGAAACTATTGTGGCACATCTTACTAAGTTAAATGATATGGCCACCCTGTTCAGTAATGATGAGAAATCTCGCTACTACTATATCCTTAAGATATTTCCATTCTCATTAAAGGGTGATGCTAAAACTTGGTTTAATTTTCTTGATCCTGGTTGTGTGTGTAGTCCCCAGGATATGATTTATTACTTCTCTGCTAAATATTTCCCTGCTCATAAGAAACAAGCTGCCTTGAGGGAAATATATAATTTTGTGCAAATTGAAGAAGAGAGTCTCCCACAAGCTTGGGGGAGGCTTCTCCGATTACTTAATGCTTTGCCTGATCATCCTCTTAAGAAAAATGAAATACTTGATATCTTTTATAATGGACTAACTGATGCTTCCAAGGACCACTTGGATAGTTGTGCTGGTTGTGTTTTCAGGGACAGAACAGTCGATCAAGCTGAATTGCTATTGAATAATATGTTGACTAATGAAAATAATTGGACACTTCCTGAGCCTACTCCTGAGCCAACTCCTAAGCCAACTCTGAAGAAAAGAGGTGTTCTATTTCTTAGTCTGAAGATATGCAAGAGGCAAAGAAATCTATGAAAGAAAAAGGTATTAAAGCTGAAGATGTTAAGAATTTACCTCCTGTTGAAGAAATACATGGTCTTAATGTACCACCTATTGAAGAAACACATGGTCTTGATAACCCGACACAGGTAGTAAAGGTAAACTCTCTCTATAGATATGATAAAGTTGAAATCCCGTCTACTAAGTTTGCTAGCCAATGCTTGGATGAATTTGATGATTTTATGGCTAGACAAGAAAATTTCAATGCTTATGTTGGTAAACAATTGAAACAAAATGCTTATATGATTGGACACTTGAGTGATTATATGGCTAGAGTTAAAGGTGAACTTAAACTCATTAGCAAACATGCTTCTATGATTACCACTCAAGCAGAACAAATACTTAAAGCTCAAAATGATTTGCTCGATGAATTAAATAATAAACATGACTTTGCTGTTAGAGTGGCTACTAGAATGGGTAAAATGACTCAGGAACCTTTGTATCCTAAAGGCCACCCTAAGAGAATTGAGCAAGATTCTCAGAGAAATAATGTAGATGCACCTAGTCCTTCTAAAAAGAAGAAAAGGAAAAATGATAGGACTTTGCATGCTTCTAGTGAACCTGTTGTAGACACACCTGAGAATCCCAATGATATTTCTATTTCTGATGTTGAAACACAATCTGGTGATGAACATGAACCTAATGATAATGTTAATGATAATGTTCATGTTGATGCTCAACCTGGTGATAACAATGATGTAGAGATTGAACCTGTTGTTGATCTTGATAACCCACAATCAAAGAATCAACGTTATGGTAAGAGAGATTTTGTTGCTAGGAAGCATGGTAAAGAAAGAGAACCATGGGTTCAGAAACCCATGCCTTTTCCTCCTAAGCCATCCAAGAAAAAGGATGATGAGGATTTTGAGCGCTTTGCTGAAATGATTAGACCTATCTTTTTGCGTATGCGTTTGACTGATATGCTTAAAGTGAATCCTTATGCTAAGTACATGAAATATATTATTACAAATAAAAGAAAGATACCGGAAGCTGAAATTTTCACCATGCTTGCTAATTATACGTTTAAGGGTGGGATACCTAAGAAACTTGGAGATCCCGGAGTACCAACTATACCATGCTCCATTAAAAGAAACTATGTTAAAACTGCTTTATGTGATCTTGGAGCCGGTGTTAGTGTTATGCCTCTCTCTTTATATCATAGACTTGAATTGAATAAATTGACACCTACTAAAATATCTTTGCAAATGGCTGATAAATCAACTGCTATACCTGTCGGTATTTGTGAGGATGTACCTGTTGTGGTTGCAAACGTTACTATCTTAACAGACTTTGTTATTCTTGATATTCCCGAGGACGATAGTATGTCGATTATCCTTGGTAGACCCTTTTTAAATACTGCAGGAACTGTTATTGATTGCAACAAAGGCAATGTCACTTTTCATGTTAATGGTAATGAGCATACGGTACACTTTCCGAGGAAACAACCTCAAGTTCACAGTATCAATTCTATTGGAAAAATTCCATCAATCATTATTGGAGGTTTCGAATTTCCTCTTCCTACTGTCAAGAAGAAATATGATATTCTTATTATTGGGGATGTGCATATTCCCGTTGAGGTACCCTAGTGTTATTCGAAATTTCTCCGGTTTCATGTTATTCGGAATGAGTTTGTTAACAAGACTTGATCAACCTTGTTAGTGGATTCCTTTTGATGAGTATGAGATGGATGAAGTTAGAAGGCACAAACTTCTGTACCCTCCTTTTATTTTCTGTTATTTAGATTAAATAAAGTGAAAATAGTATTTCATGTCTGTTTTTTGAATTATCCATGCAATAAAAAATACCCCGAAAATAAAAGTCCTCCAAATGCCCTGCAAATTTAATATGATTTTTCTGGAATATTTGAGAATATCTGGCACTGAGAACACATTAGGGGGAGTTGGAACCTGGCCACGAGGGTCAGGGGCGTGCCCTACACCCCTGGGCGCGCCCCCTGCCTCATGGGCCCATGGTGGCCCCCCTCCACTTATTCCTGCACCCACACACTTCATCTTCCTCCCAAAAAATCACCATCCAGCTCAAGCATGAGTTCTAGCTCATTTTGCTGCCATTTTCGATCTCCTTGCTCAAAGCTCCATTCACAAAACTGCTTTGGGGGATTATTCTTTGCTATGTGACTCCTCCAATGGTCCAATTAATTTTTGTTCTAGTACTTTATTCATTGCAAATTTTTGCTGCCTAGGTGACCCTGTTCTTGAGCTTGCATGTCAAATTTATGTGGTCCCAAGTAGTTCTAATGCATGATATAGTCTCTAGACACTTGTGGGAGTAGTTGCTATCAATTTTATTGAGTTTAGTTCACTTTTATTTTGAGTTACTAAAAATTTCAGAAATTTTTAGAAAAAGATGAAGAGATTTTTCTTGAGGGGCTCTTCTAGCCAAGGCTCTAAGGATAAACAAAGTAAGGAGAATGAAAAGCCCAAGTATAATCTCCCTCGCGTCGCGGAAGTTTGGCCGTGTGAATGGCCTTGTGATGATTTCTTGAGAGCAGCCGGGATTCATGATGATTTTTATTCGTTGGCTAATAATGCAGGCCTCACCGACTTCCTCCACGACCAGATCGAACAGTATCTCTTACTAACCAATACTTTCGTGCAAAATTTCTACTTTTATACTAAGAAATCACCTCCTTCAGTAGAGTTTCATTTATATGATGTGGCTAGGGAGATGTCACTATATGAATTTTGTGCGGTTTGCAAGATACCTCGGGGGCAGCTTAGAGGAACCTCATCGTAAAGATGTGGATGGATTTATTGATACTATTACTGTAGGGGAAACGAGGAAGGTTTCTGACGCAAGAATTACTAGCATACACTTTCCTGTTCTATGTTACTTTGCAATATTTGCTATTAGATGCTTAATTTTGGTCGTGGAAACTGTGGAAACCTTAGTGTTTCGGATATTATTATTTTGTTCCATGCTTTATTTCGTGATAACTCTGTTAGTATGGGCGCTATTATTGCTAAACTATTAAGTCTGAATCGTACAAAGGGCCCCATCTTTGGAAGTATCTATGCTTCACGCCGTGCTAAACACTTCAAGATACCTATTAGGCATTATGAGAAAGAGGAAAAGTTGTTGCCCCTACTTTTCTAGATTATAAGAGCATGGTAGCACATGAGTTTATTGTTAAAAATGATGAGAAGATGCTTAAGTATAATTTGAGATTTCATAAGAAACACAGTGAGACTATTATCTTGCCTGCGCCCTCTTTGTTTGATTTAACTGCAGGCACATACCTCGTCTTGCCGGAGGCCGTTTATGCGCACCATGGCCAGACTCAGCTCTAGAGCCCGAGCCGGAACCACCACTTGACCCTTATCGTCCATCATTTTATCAGTGGGATCCGGAGGAGATTGCCAGCCAGTGGCAGACAGATGACACTCCTCAGTACACCGGGGAGAGTAGTTACAACTTCGGATATCCGCCAGGCCATCCATGGGCATAGACCAACTTAGGCCAAAAGCCTAAGCTTGGGGGAGTACGCTTTTCATTCATGTTCACACACTCATTCTAGTTGTCGGTGCTCATACTTTTTCATTGCACTATCCATGCTAGTTTAATTTTCCTTTTCCTGCTTTCTTCTTGTGTGTTTAAATAACCTTAACAAAAACCAAAAAAAATAGTTGTAGCTTTTAGTTAGTTTACTTTCCATGCCTGTAGTAGTAGTAACTAAAAGAAAACCCAAAAATATTTCTCGTTCTTCTTTTGCTTGTTGGGAGCTTTCCCGTGTAAATAGTTTTATTTCTTTTCTTTCCTTTGGGGGTCGAGAGGAGAAGACCATAATGAAAATGTTGAGTGGCTCTTATATGCATTATTTTTGATTTAACCAAGAGCCCATATTACTTTGTCTCCTCCCTTGAATTGAATGCTTGCAGACTCCAGCTTAGTCCAATGCACGTGCACTATTATTATTATCCACACCGTTCGGTCGTGCGAGTGAAAGGCAATAATGACGATATATGATGGACTGATTGAGATGAGAGAAGCTGGTATGAACTCGAACTCTCTTGTGTTTGTAAATATGATTAGTTCATTGTTCCTGATTCAGCCTATTATGAATAAACATGATTGCAATGACAATTAGAGATTATAGTTGCTTATGCCATGCTTAATTAGCTAGGAGCTTATAATGGTTTACCTTGCATGCCAACATGCTATTAAAATGGTTGTGATGTGGTATGATAGGGTGGTATCCTCCTTTGAATGATTCGAGTGACTTGACTTGGCACATGTTCACGCATGTAGTTGAAACAAAATCAACATAGCCTTCACGATATTTATGTTCATGGTGGATTATATCCTACTCATGCTTGCACTCGGTGTTGATTAATTTTAATGCATGTTCATGACTGTTATCGCTCTCTAGTTGGTCGCTTCTCGGTCTCTTTCTAGCCTTCACCTGTACTAAGCGGGAATACTGCTTGTGCATCCAAACTCCATAAACCCCAAAGTTATCCATATGAGTCCACCATACCTTCCTATATGCGCTATCTACCTGCCGTTCCAAGTAAATTTGTATGTGCTAAACTCTAAACCTTCAAATGAAATTATGTTTTGTATGCTCAAACAGCTCATGTATCAACTAGGGTTGTCTGTATCTTCCATATTAGGCAGGTTATTCTCAAGAGGAGTGGACTCCGCTCCTCATTCACGAGAAAATGGCTGGTCACCGGGATGCCCAGTCCCATGCTTAAATCAAATCAAAATAATTGCAAACAAAACTCCCCCAGGATTGTTGTTAGTTGGAGGCACCCGTTGTTTCGGGCAAGCCATGGATTGATGCTTGTTGGTGGTGGGGGAGTATAAACTTTACCATTCTGTTTGGTAACCGCCAATAATGTGTGTAGAATGGAAGATATCGAGATCTCTCAGTTGTTATGTTGACAGTAAAAGTATACCGCTCAAAATGTTATTTATCTCTATTTTAAAATCGAGCTCTAGCACCTCTACAAATCCTTGCTTCCCTCTACGAAGGGCCTATCTATTTACTTTTATGTTGAGTCATCACCCTTTTATTAAAAAGCAGCTGTTGGAGAGCACCGCTGTCATTTGCATGCATTAGTATTAATTTATATTGGGTATGACTATGACTGGTTCTCTTTTACCATGATTTACAATGTTTAGTCAGTCCTTGATCTTTAAAGGTGCTCTGCATTTATGTTTTGCGGTCTCAGAAAGGGCTAGCGAGATACCATCTTGTTATATCATATTATGATTGTTTTGAGGAAGTGTTGTCATCCGAGATTTATTATTATTGCTCGCTAGCTGATTATGCCATTGATATGAGTAAACATAAGACCTAAGTGTTATTGTGAATATGGTTAGTTCATAATCTTTGTTGAAAACTTGAATGCTAGCTTTACATATTTGCAACAACAATAGCAAACAGAGTTTGTAAAAGTTTTTCTTTATCACTTTCAGTTTGTCAACTGAACTGCTTGAGGACAAGAAAAGGTTTAAGCTTGGGGGAGTTTATACATCTCTGTCATATATACTTTTCCAAACACTTTTGCCCTTGTTTTGGACTCTAACTTGCATGATTTGAATGGAACTAACCCGGACTGACGCTGTTTTCAGCAAAACTGCCATGGTGTTATTTTTGTGCAGAAATAAAAGTTCTCAAAATGACCTGAAAATCCACGGAGCAACTTTTCAGAATTAATAAAAAATACTGGCGAAAGAATCAGCACCAGGGGGCCCACACCCTATCCACAAGGGTGGGGGAGCCCCCGCCCCCTAGGGCGCGCCCCCTGCCTCGTGGGCCCCTGGACCTCCACCGACGTCAACTCCAACTCCATATATTTGCGTTCACGGAGAAAAAAATCAGAGAGGAAGTTTCAACGCGTTTTACGATACGGAGCCACCGCCAAGCCCTAATCTCTCTCGGGAGGGCTGATCTGGAGTCTGTTCGGGGCTCCGGAGAGGGGGATTCGTCGCCGTTGTCATCATCAACCATCCTCCATCACCAATTTCATGATGCTCACCGCCGTGCGTGAGTAATTCCATCGTAGGCTTGCTGGACGGTGATAGGTTGGATGAGATTTACCATGTAATCAAGTTACTTTTGTTAGGATTTGATCCCTAGTATCCATTATGTTCTAAGATTGATGTTGCTATGACTGCTATGCTTAATGCTTGTCACTAAGGCCCGAGTGCCATGATTTCAGATCTGAACATATTATGTTTTCATGAATATATGTGAGTTCTTGATCCTATCTTGCAAGTCTATAGTCACCTATTATGTGTTATGATCCGACAACCCCGAAGTGACAATAATCGGGATATTTCTTGGTGATGACCGTAGTTTGAGGAGTTCATGTATTCATTAAGTGCTAATGCTTTGGTCCGGTACTCTATTAAAAGGAGGCCTTAATATTCCTTAGTTTCCATTAGGACCCAGCTGCCACGGGAGGGTACGACAAAAGATGTCATGCAAGTTCTTTTCCATAAGCATGTATGACTATATTCGGAATAAATGCCCACATTACATTGATGAACTGGAGCTAGTTCTGTGTCACCCTATGTTATAACTATTACATGAGGAATCGCATCCGAGATAATTATCCATCACTGATCCAATGCCCACGAGCTTTTCACATATTGTGCTTTGCTTATTTACTTTACCGTTGCTACTATTACAATTACTACAAAAATGCTACCGTTACTTTTGCTACCGTTACAGTTACTTCCATACTATTTCGCTACTAAATACTTTGCTGCAGATACTAAGTTATCCAGGTGTGGTTGAATTGACAACTCAACTGCTAATACTTGAGAATATTCTTTGGCTTCCCTTGTGTCGAATCAATAAATTTGGGTTGAATACACTACCCTCGAAAACTGTTGCGATCCCCTATACTTGTGGGTTATCAATATTATCCAAGGAAATCACCGATCCAATGCCTACATGTTTTTCACATATTGATCTTTGCTATGTTATTACTGTTGTTGCTACTGTTAGAACTGCTACAAAATTACCGTTACAGTTGTCACTGTCACTATTGCTACTATTGCTATCAAATTATCATATACTATTGTGCTACTGATCACTCTGCTGTAGATATTTAGTCTCCAGGTGTGGTTGAATTGACAACTCAACTGCTATGTACTTACAAATATTCTTTGGCTCCCCTTGTGTCGAATCAACAAATTTGGTTTGAATACTCTACCCTCGAAAACTGTTGCGATCCCCTATACTTGTGGGTTATCACTACCTGGTAGCATTGTGTATATAGCATGTAGTTAACTATTGTAAACCTGAACATGCTCTATGCGTGCATAATCTCTACTTGCTTGCTATTTCTTGTTGGCACGAGTTAGGCGATCACTTGCCTTGTATGAAACAACTTTTGCAGACTTAGTTTTGGCATGTTAGTCTTAACAACATGTTTTTAACACTTGTTTTGTCGAGGGCAGTTTCTTTATTATGTTGAGCTCAATTTAGCTTGTCAGAAATACTGTACATTTCTGGCTTTTGTTTGTGAGGAGCCGGTGGAACTTCTCCAGTATCCACACATTGGTCAAGTGCCATCAGATAACTGAGCGCATGAATTTAAATCGCTATGGTCACAAGTTTGAATCGTAGTGGCAATGGGAAGCGACGCCCCTGTAACCCACGCAGGGTCCTGAGCGGACGAAGGATTTACTCATGTATAAATTTGTAATCGGTGCCAAAGCCGACGAATTGGCAAACTTTTCTGGACAAGACCACACGAGATGAAGTTGAAACTCGATTTTATTCTTATAAATAGGACAACGTGTGCATGAAGATGATCTAGTACAAGCTTCATTAGCGAAAATATGATGATGATGATGATGATGATGATGATGATGATGATGATGATGATGATAGATCGGTAGTGCCCTAATCCGGTGGAGGTTCCTCGGCTCATCTTCTTCTCCAAATGTCAGCACGGGGGTGGAAAATGAGGGGAGAAGAAGTATGTATAAGGAAATCGTGAATAGGGTCAGAGCTCATGAATGGTGCTCGCGGCGGAGCTACATCGCTCGTGGCAGCGGTCGAATGCCGGTCCACCACGGCCTATTGGTCCAGAGGTCGAATGCTAGTCTTCATTGTGGTCTTACCATTATTCATTTTGACCGAATAGCAGCCATCTTTCTTCCTCTGGGTCGTGATGCCAAACAAGAGGCAATAAAGCTTCTACTAAGAGTCCATGGCCTATTGGTCCTGCGGAGGTTGCGTTGTACCAAGTGGGTTCTATAATGACCGAGATTGTAGAAGTTGTTGAACCATAGATGGGCCTATGAGCATTCTATAATCAGAGGTAACCATGTTTATCGATAGATTTACCGGAATGTGCTTGCATTTGTTCAATGTATCAAGTTCCAAAATATAGTGCTTGACAACCCCATGGGTCGCCTGCGGTGATGTGATACGTCTCCAACGCATCTATAATTTTTTATTGTTCCATGCTATTATATTATCCATCTTGGATGTTTTATATGCCATTTTATATGATTTTTGGGACTAACCTATTAACCTAGAGCCCAGTGCCAGTTTCTGTTTTTTCCTTGTTTTTGAGTTTTACAGAAAAGGAATACCAAACGGAGTCCAATTGACCTACCAATTTTTGCGGATTTTTTATGGACCAGAAGAAGCCCCCGAAGCAAAAGAGTTGGGCCAGAAGAGTCTCGAGTCATCCACGAGGGTGGAGGGCGTGCCCTACCCCCCTAGGCGCGCCCCCTACCTCGTGGCTGACTCAGAGACCCCCCTGACGTGAAATCGACACCAAAAATTCCTATAAATACAGGAACCCCTGAAAAGAAACCTAGATGGGGAGTTCCGCCACCGCAAGCCTCTGTAGCCACAAAAAACCAATTGGGGCCCTGTTCCGGCACCCTGTCGGAGGGGGAATCCATCACTGGTGGCCATCTTCATCATCCCGGCGCTCTCCATGACGAGGAGGGAGTAGTTCGCCCTCGGGTCTGAGGGTATGTACCAGCAGCTATGTGTTTGATCTCTCTCTCTCATGTGTTCTTGATTCCGCATGATCTTGATGTATCGCGAGCTTTGCTATTATAGTTGGATCATATGATGTTTCTCCCCATCTACCTTCTTGTAATGGATTGAGTTTTTCCTTTGAAGTTATCTTATCGGATTGAGTCTTTAAGGATTTGAGAACACTTGATGTATGTCTTGCATGTGCTTATTTGTGGTGACAATGAGATATTCACGTGATCTACTTGATGTATGTTTTGGTGATCAACTTGCGGGTTCAGTGACCTTGTGAACTTATGCATAGGGGTTGACACACGTTTTCGTCTTGACTCTCCGGTAGAAACTTTGGGGCACTCTTTGAAGTTCTTTGTGTTGGTTTGAATAGATGAATCTGAGATTGTGTGATGCATATCGTATAATCAAACCCACGGATACTTGAGGTGACATTGGAGTATCTAGGTGACATTAGGGTTTTGGTTGATTTGTGTCTTAGGGTGTTATTTTACTACTAACTCTAGGGTTGTTTGTGACACTTATAGGAATAGCCCAACGGATTGATCGGAAAGAATAACTTTGAGGTGGTTTCGTACCCTACAATAATCTCTTCATTTGTTCTCCGCTATTAGTGACTTTAGAGTGACTCTTTGTTGCATGTTAAGGGATTGTTATATGATCCAATTATGTTATTATTGTTGAGAGAAATTGCACTAGTGAAAGTATGAACCCTAGGCCTTGTTTCGAAGCATTGCAATACAGTTTTCGCTCACTTTTATTACTTGTTACCTTGCTGTTTTTATATTTTCAGATTACAAAAACCTACATCTACTATCCATATTGCACTTGTATCACCATCTCTTCGCCGAACTAGTGCACCTATACAATTTACCATTGTATTGGGTGTGTTGGGGACAAAAAAGACTCTTTGTTATTTGATTGCATGGTTGTTTAAGAGAGACCATCTTCATCCTATGCCTCACACGGATTGATAAACCTTAGGTCATCCACTTAAAAAAATTTCTTACTGTCCTACAAATCTCTGCACTTGGAGACCCAACAACGTCTATAAGAAAAGGTTGTGTAGTAGACATCATGATGAAACTCATGATCGTAGACTGCTTTCCTCTGGGCATACTAGATAGACCACAAAGTGACTACCATCTCTATGCAATCAACATGTGATAGCGAACTGAACATAGTAAACAGCCACTATCTTGCCTTTGGTTCTATGGTTGACACCATCGATTCCACTAGTTCAGTTTAGCTGGTGCCCATACACAACGCGCCAAACAATATTTCGCTAGAGCATGACTCCAGGAATCCAGTCGTCCACAAAGAACACAGTCGTGAGTATCGGACATCTTTCTATGACTGAGGACATCAAAGAAAAAACAGGAGAAGCGAAAAAGAAGAAGAAAAACATAGAAAAGCTGGAGCGGCGCGCGCAAGTGTGCGAATGGGTCGAACCCTTTAAGGGCATGGCCCAAGCAGCAGCAGCGTCGAGTCTCAGCGAGCCATGTCCAGTGTCGGACCGCGTGCGATGTGGCGCAACGATAGGGGGCGTGTGACGCCAGTCGGCTCGCGTGGCTCGTACAACCGCCTTTTTCCTGTTTTTTCACAGTTTTTTATTTTGTCTGATTTTGTTCAAAATTTATAAATATTCCTAAAATCAAAAAACTCATGAATTAAAAAAATGTACATGAATCAAAAAATATTCACATATTCAAAAAAAATGTCCATGAATTTTAAAACATGTTCACAAATTCAAAAAAATCGTGGTTTCAAAAAATGTTCGCCAATACAAGAAATGTTAGTAAAGGCAAAGAAGTGTTACAAATTCAAAAATAATTTGCTTATTTGCAAAAATGTTCGCGAATACCAAAAATACTTGCAACAAATTTGTAATCTTCTGAACCTTTTTTGAAACATGAACAAATTCTGAAGTTGTGGACAGGCTTTAAAAATGGAAACATTTCTTGAGACTTAGAACGAAATTTTGTAATACGAACAATTTTTGAAAGTTTGCAATATGTGAACTAAACCTGAAAACAGGAATATTTTTTGAAAATCCAAACAAAATTTGGAATTCCGAACTTTTTTTGGTAAACACAAATATTTTTTGAAATACTCATTCTTTGTAAAATTCCATAAAAAAATAAAAGTACAAAAATAAATACATTGAACATTTTTTGGAATTTAAGATTTTTAAAAAGAAAAAAGAACACAGAAATCAGGAAAATAAAAACGAAAAATCCAAGAAAAAAGATAAACCCAGTTCATGAGCTCTCTGGAAGGTACCCAAAACCGGTAAATGTGTGAGAACCTTCTAGGAGGTTGAGATGCCTCAGCGAAACATGTCAGGCACCAATTTATGGTGCCGGCCCAAAGTCATTGCCCAGGGCGAGCTATGTGAGGCTTACTGCTTGCAAAGAGCGACACATATCATTTGCGCGCTACGGGCAAGACATAGTCCTAGCTGCTCACGCTGACAAGTGGGAGCTCCTATTCCGCAGGCTCAGCGACATGGAAACCTACTGGCACCCACTGCAGCGCCTAGTGGGCCGGCCCACGAACGCACATCACACTGAACTGCCTTATAGCATGAAAAACCTAACAGAACTGTGTGTGTGTGTGTACGAGGAATCGAATCCGTGCCGCTACATCTCAGGAATTGGTTATCTAACTACTAGAGTTTATGAATGCGAGTGATTGATAGCACCGCGAATTGTTTAAGACCCATTATAGCCGTGCTATTTATCCGCTTACATTTTTAAGTATTTGAAAAAAAATTGAAAGAGTCGTTTTTAATGAAAAAAGTTCATCAAATTTGGGAAAAGGTTCATGAAAAAAAGATCAGCGAATCTGAAAACAAGTTCATCGATTCTGAAAAAAGTTCATCTATTTGAAAAATAATTATAAATTTTGAAAAAAAGTTCATAAATTTATAAAAATATCATTGAATTTGATAGAAAAAAGTCCATTGATTTTCAAAAAAGTTGATCAAATTTGAAAAAAAGGTTTCATTGATTTGAAAAATATTCGATCAAATTTTAATTTTTTGAACAAAAGTTCACTCATTTAAGAAAAAAAATAAGAAAAAGAAAAAAGTTCCGTGAACTGAAAAGAATAAAGGGGAAAAAAGAAGTCGGTGGGTGCAACCGATCAAGACGTCCTAGTGGTTACTGCGGAATGCTCCGAACAAAAGAGGTCTTGAGTTTGAACCCAGCGCGCGCCCTTATTTTTGAAGTTCAACAGAAGTAAAAAAAAGTATGCCCAGTGCGGAGTGGTTCGTGTGCCCTGTAGGGCCAAAATTTGGAGTCACAACTTTATTACAAGTTACAAATTAGAAATGCTAACAGGCAGCTTTCTCACTTGAGCCACAGCCCAAGCATGGGCCTGGGCCTGGGCCTGATGCTCTCACGAACCCGATAGCCCACCCCGTCGTCGTAACAGGGCCCCCGCCTGACCTGTTCCCACTCCCTCGTTGACCCCATCGGATAACAATCATCAGAAACCCTCCACCGCTCTCACTGACACGCGGGCCACCCCGTCGGTGCGCCATGCCTCGACCCACCTGTTAACGTCACATCAACGCTTTACCCATGTGCGCCGGGCCGACGACGGATCCCCACCGCTTCCTCTCCTCCCTTTCCTCCCCACCCCCGCCTCGAATATTCCAAGCTCGCGTCTTTGCGGCGGCGGCGGCGGCGAGCAGACGGAGCCCAGGCCGGAGGAGGCCCCGGACCCCGATTCCGCCTCCCAATCGTCTCGGCGAGAGGTGCGTCGCTCCTTCCCGCCCTGAACTCATTTCAGCTGCAGCGGCCTCGATTCAATTTCTTTTCATTTCCTGCCGTGGCCGGAGCTCGCTGTTCTTTGACACGTGGGAGATATAGCTCGATTCAATGCGGTTATGCCTCTAAGTCGTGCTTCGACACGTGGGAGATATAGCCGCATCGAGGGCGTTACAGATATGTTTCTCGTTTATGGAGGTGACAAAGAGCTAGCCATAAATGGTTACGTCGATGCAAGCTTTGACACTGATCCGGATGATTCTAAATCACAAACCGGATACGTGTTTATATTGAACGGTGGAGCTGTCAGATGGTGCAATTCCAAACAAAGCGTCGTGGCGGGATCTTCATGCGAAGCGGAGTACATAGCTGCTTCGGAAGCAGCAAATGAAGGAGTCGGATGAAGGAGTTCATTTCCGATCTAGGTGTCATACCTAGTGCATTGGGACCAATGAAGATCTTTCGTGACAATATGGTGCAATTGCCTTGGCAAAGGAATCCAGATTTCACAAGAGGACCAAGCACATCAAGAGACGCTTCAATTCCATCCGGGACCAAGTCCAGGTGGGAGACATAGAGATTTGCAAGATACATACGGATCTGAATGTTGCAGACCCGTTAACTAAGCCTCTTCCACGAGAAAAACATGATCAGCACCAAGACTCCATGGGTGTTAGAATCATTACTGTGTAATCTAGATTACTGACTCTAGTGCAAGTGGGAGACTCAAGGAAATATGCCCTAGAGGCAACAATAAAGTTATTATTTATTTCCTCATATCATGATAAATGTTTATTATTCATGCTAGAATTGTATTAACCAGAAACATGATACATGTGTGAATACATAGACAAACTTAATGTCACTAGTATGCCTCTACTCGACTAGCTCATTAATCAAAGATGGTTATGTTTCCTAACCATACACATGTGTTGTCATTTGATTAACGAGATCACATCATTAGGAGAATGATGTGATTGACTTGACCCATTCCGTTAGCTTAGCACTTGATCGTTTAGTATGTTGCTATTGCTTTCTTCACGACTTATACAAGTTCCTACAACTATGAGATTATGCAACTCTCGTTTACTGGAGGAACACTTTGTGTGCTACCAAACATCACAACGTAATCGGGTGATTATAAAGGAGCTCTCAGTGTCTCCAAAGGTACATGTTGAGTTGGCGTATTTCGAGATTAGGTTTTGTCACTCCGATTGTCAGAGAGGTATCTCTGGGCCCTCTCAGTAATGCACATCACTATAAGCCTTGCAAGCAATGTAGCTCATGAGTTAGTTACGGAATGATGCATTACGTAACCAGTAAAGACACTTGCTGGTAACGAGATTGAACTAGGTATTGAGATACCGACGATCGAATCTCGGGCAAGTAACATACCGATGACAAAGGGAACAATGTATGTTGTTATGCGGTTTGACCGATAAAGATCTTCGTAGAATATGTAGGAGCCAATATGAGCATCCAGGTTCCGCTATTGGATATTGACCGGAAACAGTTCTAGGTCATGTCTACATAGTTCTCGAACCCGTAGGGTCCGCATGCTTAAGGTTTCGTTGACAGTTTTATTATGAGTTTATGAGTTTTGATGTACCGAAGGTTGTTCGGAGTCCCGGATGTGATCACAGACATGAAGAGGAGTCTCGAAATTGTCGAGACATAAAGATTGATATATTGGACGACTATATTTGGACACCGGAAAGGTTCCGAGTGAGATTGGGACAATACCGGATCTCCGGGAGGTTATCGGAACCCCCCGGGAGGTATATGGGCCTTATTGGACCTTAGTGGAAAGGAGGGAGAAGAATCAAAGGAGGTGGCGCCCCCCAGCCCAAATCGAATTGGGAGGGCCCCCCCCCCTTCCTTCTTCCCTCCCCCCTCTTCCTTCCCTCTCATACTCCTAATAAGAAAGGGGGGAGTCCTACTCCCGGTTGGGGTTGGACTCCCCCCCTAGGGAGCGCCACCCCCTTGGCCGGCCCCCTCCTCCACTCCTTTATATACGAGGGAGGGGGGCACCCCATAGACACAACGATTGATCTCTTGATCTCTTAGCCGTGTGCGGTGCCCCCCTCCACCATAGTCCTCGATAATATTGTAGCGGTGCTTATGCGAAGCCCTGCGACGGTAGAACATCAAGATCATCACCACGCCGTCATGCTGACGGAACTCATCCCCGACATTCTGCTGGATCAGAGTACGGGGATCATCATCAAGCTGAACGTGTGCTAGAACTCGGAGGTGCCGTAGTTTCGGTGCTTGATCGGTCGGGCCGTGAAGACGTACGACTACATTAACCGCGTTGTTCTAACTCTTCCGCTTTCGGTCTACGAGGGTACGTGGACAACACTCTCCCCTCTCGTTGCTATGCATCACCATGATCTTGTGTGTGCGTAGGAATTTTTTTGAAATTACTACGTTACCCAACACCTGGCCTACGGTCGGACCCCGGGTTGCAATAGCGGTGGCCTCCATATCTGCCCAGTATGTCTTAACACGGGCAAGAGCCATCCGCGCACCCTCTATGCACGCCGACCTCTTTACAACGTCTATATGCGGCACAGCACCAAGGAATCGTTGCACTAAACCAAAATAACTATTCGGCCTTGGTCCTTCCGGCCAAAGATGATCCACGACAGACCTCATAGAAAATCCGGACAACCTATGGAGCTCAGCCCACTCAGCCATTTGTTCATTTAAAAGAAGCGGACGCATTGGAGCACTGAACTGCGACCAGAACAACTTTTCCACTTCATGATCTTTCTGATCTTTGAAAACCTCAGTCGCATCAGTAGCACTCATTGCCAAGTCCAAGTACGCGTCTTCGGCACTCCATAATTGATCCAGAGGGGCATACTTCGGATCGCCGAACTTTGTCCGCAGCAAAAAGGGCTTCCCAGCCGTGATATCTCTGGCTTGATGGAGCTCCTCCTTCACTGCTCTGATTTTAGAGCGGGTTTCCTTGGCTGCTTCCATGGCTTTCTTCAGGTCCGCCGCTTTCGCTTGGATTTCCTTTTCAAGAAGCTCATACCGGCCGGCGGCATCTTTCAGCTCAACAGCCATCTTGGCCATTTTATCTTCACTTTGGCGATGAGCAGCCTGTTTGGCTCTTAACTCTTTGGCCGCCTTTAGGGCGGCCGCATCACTTCTCCTGGCTTGTTCCTTGGCTTGGGCAAGCTCCGCCCGAAGAGTCTCCACAGCGGCAACTCCATCTGCAGTCACAACATATTATAGATACTAGCATCATGCTCCTCTTAATATTCGTTGATCACCAGAAACTACATACCATGCGCCTCGTCAAGCCGCTTGTTCACAAGCGCGATGTCGGCATCTGCCGCATCAAGCTGTCGCCTCAGTTCGGCAAACTCAGCAGTCCGGCCAGCCACCAGACCCTCAGCCGCCTGCACACGAAGGCAGCATGATCATTAACTGGGACTATGATCCTCTGTTTGCCGCCTCTGGACAGCAACCAGAGTCTCAGGGGCTACTATCAGTATAGGGCACACCTAGCGTGTGCGGTACCGTCAAATTTTTTTTTACTTTGCATACCTCAAAGCCTCTTAGCAGGCTCGTAAAAGCTTCATGCAACCCACTTTTGGCCGATGAAATCCTCTCAACCACCGTACCCATTAAAGTACGATGCGCCTCTGAGATAGCCGCTTGCTCCAGAAGAACCATCAGTGCGTCCGGTTGTGCACCTGACAGTCCCGGACTCTTTTTGTTGCTCTCCTTAGGAGTCGAATACTCCGGACTTCGGGTGGCTGAAGGGTTACCTTCTGGCCTTGGCGGATCAGAAAAAATCCTCTGTGATGACACCTCAGGGTTGTCCGCCCCATGAGGCGGGGAGACAGTGGGAGGCGTTTCGCTCTCCATCATCTCCGGAAGAAGATCCCCCGAAGACGAACTCTGTCGAGAAGGGCTATGATCCGGACTGCAAGACATATGTCTCGGTTATTGTCCTCGGAGATAAAGCAGGATATATCTGCCAAAAGTACTCTTGTTCACTTACAGCTCGGTGGAAGGCTGACCCCCTTGCGGGCATGGTGCTGTAAGGATGCCCTCCGGGGCAGGGCCCCCTGGCGAAGGTTTTTTCCCTAGTTTGGAAACCCTCGTTTCCAAGTCTTCAGAGGCGGTCCTTTTCCTTCCTTAGGGAGAGGGGATTTTAGATTCTTCTCCCCGATTATCCTCCTTCGCGGAGACACTAATTCCCCCGGTTTGGATGAGTAATGTGTGAGGCCCGCTTTCGGCTTCTTTATTCCTCCCTTTATCTTCCCCTGATGGCACTTGATAAGGTGCGTGCTCAAGCATCCTGGCTAGTACAGGATCCGGTGAGCCTTCGGGAAGGGGGGCCGAACACCTGATCATCTTCGCCTTTCTTATCCAGTCCTGTCCAAGAGCAATTTTTTCAGAATGATGTTGTGACAAATGAAAAGACAGCATGTTCGGTCGCAGAATTACTTACATGGGTATCTGGACGATTGCAGTTTAGACCCGCATCATCGGTGGTGTCCGGACACTTTATTCGTGATCCGAAGAACAATCCATACATCTCTTCGAGTGTCACGCCAAAGAATTGCTGAATAGTTCGCGGTCCTTCCGGGTTGAACTCCCACATACGGAGAGGTCGACGTTGGCATGGCAGGACCCGACGAACTAGCATGACTTGCATTACCTTAACAAGGCTGACATCTCTCTTGAGGAGATCTCGGATGCGACTCTGCAATGTCGGCACGTCATTAACTGGCCCCCAGTCCAGCCCCTTGTTGACCTATGACGCCAGTTGTGGCGGGGGGGACCGAACGGAAGGCTGGGGCAGCTACCCACTTAGTACTTCGGGGAGCTGTGATGTAAAACCACTCCCGCTGCCATAAGCTGGACATCTCCGGGAAGGAACCCTTTGGCCATGGAGCATCGACGCCTTTTCTTATTATGGCACCTCCGCATTCTGCGTGTCACCCATTGATCATCTTTGGCTTCACATTGAAGGTCTTAAGCCATAAGCCGAAGTGTGGGGTAATGCGGAGGAAGGCCTCACACACGACGATAAACGACGAGATGTGAAGGATGGAATCTGGAGCTAGATCATGGAAATCGAGCCCGTAATAGAACATAAGCCCTCTAACAAAGGGATCAAGACTAAAGCCTAGCCCTCGGAGGAAGAGGGAAACAAATACGACACTCTCGTTGGGTTCGGGAGTGGGGATGACTTGCCCTTGAGCAGGCAGCCTGTGCGAGATTTCGGCGGTCAGATACCTGGCTTCTCTTAGCTTCTTGATGTCCTCCTCTGTGACCGAGGAGGCCATCCACCGGCCTTGAAGGTTGGATCCCGACATGATTTAAGGTCCGAAGTGCTTAGCCCGAGCCTTGGGTGTTGGAATTCGATGTGGGGGAAGGGAAGGATCGAGCGCGAGAAGAAAAGGACAGGCCTTGGCCCCTTTATAAAGAGGGTGAATATCAAGCGTCCTTCGCGTGACCATTTTGGAACTTGCCTAAAATCGAGGAGTCATACTAGCAAGCACGGCTGGGTTACCCACGCCCGTATTGATGAGAATCCCGTGATAAGGGGAACACGATCTCTGCTTCGACAAGACGTGCTAATAAAACCGCCTCGCAACAGGTGCAGTGGCAGGCTGGGAAAACGGTTCGTAATGACCGGACCACGGCAAGATGTCGCGTTATAAAAAGTTGTCAGCAGATTAGATTTTTGGAATATTATACTCACTACGGTGGTATGTGGAATTTGTTTTGCAGAGCCGGACATGATCCTTGTGTTCAAGATCTTCTATGGAGTATTCGGAGGAGGAACCCGCCTTGCAATGCCGGAGACAATCTGCGTGCCGGACTCATCGTCATTGAAGCCTGGTTCAGGGGCTACTGAGGGAGTCCTGGATAAGGGGGTCCTCGGACAGTCGGACTATATACTTTGGCCGGACTGTTGGACTATGAAGATACAAGATTGAAGACTTTGTCCCGTGTCCGGGTGGGACTCTCCTTTGCGTGGAAGGCAAGCTTGGCAATTCGGATATGTAGATCTCCTCCCTTGTAACCGACTCTGTCTAACCCTAGCCCCCTCCGGTGTCTATATAAACTGGAGGGTTTAGTCCGTAGAACAACGACAATCATAATCATAGGCTAGCTTCTAGGGTTTAGCCTCTACGATCTCGTGGTAGATCAACTCTTGTAATACTCATATCATCAAGATCAATCAAGCAGGAAGTAGGGTATTACCTCCATCGAGAGGGCCCGAACCTGGGTAAACATCATGTCCCCCGCCTCCTGTTACCATTCATCGTAGACGCGCAGTTCAGGACCCCCTACCCGAGATCCGCCGATTTTGACACCGACAGTCGGTTTTGCCCATCACGGCTATAGATGCTCTAAGGTGGCATTCCAAATATTTCCACCAATGAATATTTTGCTTTGAGGATCATCACACAAAGATGTTTTCTTGATAATGTTGGCCAACCAAAATTTTAGCTAGCCAATGTTTTGATGAGGCAACTATTTTTTTTTCATGTTTTCCATACATTAAAAAATCATGGGAACCTGTTCACTATGACCATATAGGGTTTCCCTGCCTCTCATCACCGCCGTCGCTGGTCCGCCTCATCTCCTATGGTCCTTGGACAGTGGAGGCATGATGGATCCCAGCCCTTGCCAGCAGGAGGGCTCCGTTTTCCGTTTTAGGTGTTTTTTTTAGTTTTGTTAGGGTTTGTGCCATGTTCAAGAAGACGGGACAGTGACAACTTCTTGAAGATGGAATAAGGTTCTCCCCGCCAAGCCCCCGTCCCGGTCATGCTTCAAGCATCGTCGTAGGGCGTGTGGAGGTGTGTCTCACGACAGATCTCATGGGATCCGGTCGGTGTTTCTCTTCGGTGGATCCGCCTGCATCCGGTATTTTTTCGTCGACGTATGTGTGTCTACAGGTTGGATCCTTTCGATCTAACATTTTTGTTCATCGGCGGTGGTTGCTATTTTGTTGCGCTAGTCCTATGGGGCCTTAGCACAACGACTTTTTGATTGTCTACTGCAAAAATGTTTGTTCGGCTCTAATGAGAGAGGAGCGATGATAGAGACATGCCTTTGACTTGCTCAAGTGATTGTAGTTGTTGCAAGGTGGTCTGATGTAAATTTTCTTCTAGTGTTCTTTACTGGTTGATGAATGCATCAGAAGACCATGTTCATAATTTACTTACTCCCTCTCTCGGTTTATAGGGCGTACGCGTACTCCTAGGTCGTCAATTTGACCAACCTAATACAAGTTATATATTAAAAAAATATATCAATATAAACTTTAGATGTTCTATTTTCAAAAGGTATAATTTTTGTATTATATGATTTATATTAAGATGATAAAATTAACAACCTAGGTATACGCGTAGTACTTGGTGCTCTTCTAGTATAGGGGGTATTCAGTCAAAGTGCAACTCCTCTCTCCACGGATTCCAACCAAGCTAGGCACTAGGCTGCGCACCTGAAAAGGCTACGCAGCTCGTCGTCCAGTCCCATCGACCGCTGCAACACAGCGTGCCGCCCATCCTCCTCCTTTACTGCGCTGCGCACGACAGCATTGCCAAGGCTCCTTCTTCCCCAGCTTCGCCAACAGCGCCTTCTTCCCCGCTTTCAGATCGCCGCCGACGCTCGTCCGGCCGGAGTCTGCCCCAAGGTAAATCCTCTTGGTTCTTCCCCGCTTTCAAATCCATTCCTTTCTCTCCTCTTAATCCGATTTATTTAACAGATCTCTATTATTATCTTTTCTTTTATCACAATCATCATCATGCGTTGGAGTAAGTACTAGTAGTAATGTCTGCTTGTCCCTATCTTTTCCGCGAGAGGAGCAGCCAGCATGCCGGACACCATGCTGGAGGACCTGCCCGAGTGGCTCGTCGTCGACGAGATCCTGGTCCGGCTGCCGCCCAAGGACGTGCTCCGCTGCCGCGCCGTCCGCAAGTCGTGGTGCGGCGCCACTTCCACCGACAAGTTCATCCTGGACAACCACCGCCGCCAGCCGTCGCTCCCCATCATCGAACACGACGAGGGCATCTCCTGCCTCGCCGCCACCGGAGCTCAGAAGATACTACGGCCCGTCGTCCGGTACAGTCCCGATCCAGTTTCCAACATCGCTTTCTGTGATGGCCTCCTCATCCTGTCGCGGCAGTCCAGCTTCTACATCTGCAACCCGGCCACCCGCAAGTGCGCTCCCCTGTCGCGTCCTCCGCTGCGGCCAGGATTCAGGGCCCCCAACGTCGTCGCCTTCTACCAGCACGACGCATCCCCCCGAGAGTACCGGGTGCTTTGGGTTTTCTCGGCACACATGGCGAGGCGCACCAGGTACGAGCCGCCTCGTTACTTCGTCCTCCCGGTGGGATCGGACCAGCCAAGATGCATCCAATGGCCGACAGCTTTACAGAGTTATCCCGCTTCCTGTGACCTCCCACCAGTCCGCCATCGTGGTGCCCTGCACTGGGAACTGAGCCTCGGCATAACGGTGTTGGACACCGTAACCGAGACATTCCGGCACATGAGCTACCCAGCACAGCTGCACGGCGGCGTTTTCTCACTGTTGGATCTTGGCGGCGACCTTGCTTTGCGCCACACGTCCGGTGACTGCCTCACTCAGGACATTTGGGTGCTGCAGGACTATGACGCCGAGACGTGGGCATTTCGATACCGGATTGACCTGCGGGCGATGGAGGTGTCGCCGCCGCTTCCGCTTGATTTCGCCCCTATGATGGCTGTGATCAACGAGCGTGAGCTCTTGATCCAGCATGTTGGTGGTGACCGCCTGTTGCATTGTGACATCGAGGGTCTGTTTTTAGGAAATGTGGAAAGCCAAGACCATGAAAGCAGCTTGAATCGGTTTGCAAACAGTTTGTCACTCACTATGCATCGCCTCCAAGAGAGCATGATTTCGCTTCCGTTGTTTGAGATGCAAGAAGAAGATGCCATGAACAAGGAGCCTCCGTTCATCATAGTTCTGTAAGATGCGGCGCTCCATCTTACTGCTTTGGACTCCTGGTTCGATTGATGTTGTGCCCCTGGACTATCCTATCCCATATGAGCCATGTCTTTTGTTCTTTGTTACCATTTCACACTACTAATAGTAGAGCTGAACAATTTGGACGGAGGAAGTAGGGCTTGTGCTATCAACATTTGGTACTTGTTATTATCATTCTATCTTGAACATCATGTTTATGTTATGAACAATGGAGCTTCTATGCTTTAGAATTATTATTCTTCTATTATCCCCTGTTTATGTTAGCTGTGATTTGGTGCTCAGCGTAGTTTTGTGTTTGATTGTTCACTACAATGCCAAGTAATTAGGTCACTACCACTGTCTTGTGTCTGATTGCTACTTCAATACAGCTATTGTTGAAAAGGTTTTGTGTCCGGGATTTGGTATTTTTTGTAGAAATAGGTTACAAGATGTGCTATCTTAACCATCATGCTGTGGTCTGTTGGAAGGCTAGTGATTGTCTATTTATGCTGCCATAATACTGGTGATTGTGTTTGATTACACTTAGAATACAATCTGGAGGGGACGACCGCCAAACCATACACACTCCATCACCTACAGCTAGTCTAGCTAGAGTGTGAGCAGCCTTATTTGCTGATCTTCTTCTCCAAGTAACCTTGCAATCCTGCCAGCAACACATTAGCGACTTGATGTCCTCCACAATAGTGCCCACCATCGAAAGGTTTCTCCTCGCGTCGTTGATCATGCACACGGCCTCTTTGCTATCCATCTCAACATGTAGTCTCTGAAAGTGAAGTTCCCGCCCAACCTGCAAAGCTTTCCGACATGCCATAAGCTCAGCCACTTCAGGTTTTGTCACTTGAGGAAAGAGATGAGCGAGGGCACCATGAAAGGCTCCTGCGTGGTCGCGAAAGACAACCCCGCCACCTCCATCACCTGAGCTCCTGCCCACCGCTCCGTCCACGTTCGCCTTGGTCCACTTTTGCTCCGGCGGACACCACTTGTCCACAGGAGGAGCTGAGGAGGACCGAAGCTTCTTTGGCACCGCATTACTCCACTCGTCCATGAAGCGGGAGACCGAGGCAGCAACCTCAATCGCATCTTGGATCCGGACGCCATCCCTCGTAGCATTCCTAGCCAGCCAAAGACCATAAGCTCCCTGAAAAAACATCTCTTTCTGCTCCTCCTGTGCCTCACCTATCCAGGACCGAAGCCATCGTCCCAGTGCATGGTTTGATTCAATCTCCACAGGCGGGACCAAAGCATGAATGCTCCTTTTCTTAGCTAGTTCTTGCCAGAAAACCTTCGAGGGCGGACAGCCCCGAAAGCGGTGGACCAGTGTGTAACGCCCCGGATTCGATGCGCCAGGTGTCCTTCAGTCATTCGCCGTCTTTGCCATGTCATGTGCTTGCGTGTTGCACTTTGCCATGTCGTCATCTGCATTTCATATCATGCCATCATGTGCATTTCATTTTGCATACGTGTTCGTCTCATGCATCCGAGCATTTTCCCCGTTGTCCGTTTTGCAATCCGGCACTCCTATGTCTCCCGGCGCCCCCTTTTACCTCTTTTCGTGTGCGGGTGTTAAACGGTCTCGGAATGGAACGAGGTTTGTCAAGCGGCCTTGGTATAGCACCGGTAGACCGCCTGTCAAGTTTCGTGCCATTTGGAGGTCGTTTGATACTCCAACGGTTAACCGGGTAACCGCAAAAGCCTCTTTTGTGTGCAGCCCAACACCCCTTCCAAAGTTGCCCAAAACCCACCAAACTCCCCTCCATGCTCTCGGTCGTTCGATCACGATCGCGTGGCCGAAAACCGCACCTCATTTGGACTCTCCTAGCTCCCTCTACCTATAAATATGTGATCCCCTCCGGATTTTCGCGCAGTCCAACTACTCCTCTCGCCCGGCGGACATGTCCGCGCCTGCCGGACACTCTGCGCCGCCGTGTCCGCACCAATCCCGCCTTGCCACGTGGGCTCCCGCCGCCGCCCACCACCGAGGCCCGCTGGGCCGGGGCTGGCCCGTGTGGCCCGTTCGCCTCGCCGCCAGAGCCCAGCGCCCAGCGCCCGAGCCTCGCCGCGCCGCCGCCGCCGCCGTTGACCGGTCGGCGCTTACCGCCGCCCAGCGCCCGGCGGCGTTCGCCGCCGCCCGCCCGGCCGCATTGTCGCCACCGTCCTCGCCGCCGCCGCCTTGATCGATCGCTGGCGCCCGCCGCCTCCGCCGCGCCTCCCGACCGGTCCCGCCGCCGCCCGACCGGCGAGCTCCTCGCCGGCGTCACCTCGTCCGCCGCCGCCCGTTCGCTCCGGCGAGATCCGGGAGGGTGGATGAGATCCACCCGTCCCGGGAACCAAACGCGCCCGCGCCCCATTCGGATCCCTCCGTCCCGCTCCTCCTCATCCCGCGTTGACTCCTCGGAGGGTAAAAATCCACTAAGTCCCCGATATTGTTGCATATTTTGTTGCATTTTCATCGCACCATAACTCTGTCATCGTAGCTCCGTTTTGCGCGTGTAATATGTCAAAATGTTCGTCTCGACGAGTAGATCATTTCATATCATTGCATTATTTTCATTTGAGCTCATCTTGATGCCCGAAATGCTGTTAGAAGAGTGCTATGTGATGTTAGTTTCTGATTTTTATCAGAACATGCACTTTTGTCATTTTTGCCATGATTGATGTGTGCATCCTATGAACTTGAGTCCTACATATGTTTTGTAATATGCCATGCCATCTTTTCAGGGGTGTATGCCATGTATTTTTGTGATCAATGTGGTGACTAGCACAAGCATGCAAACTAGGTGTCTTGATGTTGCTGATTTCAGCCCTGTTCTTGTTATTTTGATGCCATGTTAACTTGATGCTACAGAGAGATCCATACATATTTTGAGATACTTCAGTAAGGATGTTTTGTTCTACATGTCTTGCTCTATCCATCCATACCCTTGTTTGCAATTATGGAGTGCCATAACTTGAGTTATTCGAGCTCTACTTTTGCTATAAAATGTTTCCTGGCAGATTGTTTACATGTTATTCAATTTTGCCAAGGTTGTTGTGGTTGATCCATGTATGCTATGATGTTGTTCTTGCCATGTATAGCTTCTATGCCATGTCTTCTTACTGTGAGTTGCCTTTACATGTCATGTATTGCTCTGTGGTGAGTGTTTCAAGCTCACCAACATGCCTACTTGTCGTTGTTCCTGCCATGTTTAAATCTGTAATATAACTTGCCATGTTTACGTGGGTGCCATCATATTTTCTGGTCCTTTTTGGCTTATGGCCAGTAAGGGACTTTTGTTCTATGCAATCAGTAGTTTCATGCCATGCCTTTGTTTGCCATGATAAGTTCCTGTAACATGTTGTTTCATAGCTCTAAACCTTGCAACCTGATGTTATTTCTGCCAATGCCTGAAACTGTTATTACTTGCAATCTTGCCATGTCATTTTGAGCATGTTCTAGTGATTTCTGGAGATAGCTCAGTGCTCATGTTTTGTAATGCTTTACCTGTACATCATGCCCATGCCTTTTGTTTTCATGTTGAGATGCTGTAGCATGTTGTTTTGATGCTTGCAATATGCCTACTTGCTGTTTTGGACAGATTGTTGTTATAACTTGTATAGGGTGTATGTGTTGAACCGTTGCTCCGTTTTGAGTGTGCTCTATATGAAACTTGCTTGATTTTGCATGTAGTTTCATATTATCATGTTGCATCCTTGTTTTGAGGTGTCCTCTTGATGTTTGAATGCATTTTGCACCAATGCCATGCTTATCTTGTTTTGCTCATATCTTCTAGGCCGTAGCTCCGAAGTAAATAAACTTTATATGTAACTTGACTAGAATTTCGTGTAGATCATCGTGGTGCATCTTAACTTGCTGTTTAACAACTTGAACATAAGGTTTATTCAGATCTGGACCAATTTCGAAATTAGCATATGAGGACTTACCGGAATCGTTCTATGTTGTTTCCGGCCTCATTTAAACTTGCCTTGATGTGTTGCTCTTGTTTGCATCATCTCTTGCCATGAGTAGCCTCATCCTAGCTTTGTCATGCATCATGCTTGATTGTGCATCGTGCCATGTTTATGCTTGTGCATTTACCATGTTGTTTGTTTCTTTCCGGTGTTGCTTCTCGGTTCCGGTAATGTTGCGATTGTGAGGATTCGTTCGACTACTTCCGTTCGTCTTCTTCATGGACTCTTTCTTCTTCCTTGCGGGATTTCAGGCAAGATGACCGCTACCCTGGATCTCACTACTATCATTGCTATGCTAGTTGCCCCGTTCTATCGCTATGCTGCGCTACCTATTACCTGTTTATCAAGCCATCCCAAATTGCCATGAACCTCTAACTCGTTGTCTCCCTTCCTAGCAAACCGTTGTTTGGCTATGTTACCACTTTGCTCAGCCCCTCTTATAGCGTTGTTAGTTGCAGGTGAAGATGAAGTTTGTTCCTTGTTGGAACATGGAGATGTTGTTCCTTGTTGGAACATGTTTACTTGTTGGGATATCACAATATATCTTATATTATTAATGCATCTATATACTTGGTAAAGGGTGGAAGGCTCGGCCGTATGCCTGGTGTTTTGTTCCACTCTTGCCGCCCTAGTTTCCGTCATATGGGTGTTATGTTCCCGGATTTTGCGTCCCTAACGCGGTCGAGTGATTTATGGGACCCCCTTGACAGTTCGCTTTGAATAAGACTCGTCCAGCAAGGCCCAACCTTGGTTTTACCATTTGCCTCACCACCTCCTATATTTCCCTTGGGAGTAATTAACCCAAGGGTCATCTTTATTTAGCCCCCCCCCCCGGGCCAGTGCTTCTCTAAGTACTGGTTCGAACCGAGCCGCCTGCGGGGCCACCTTGGGGCAACTTGAGGATTGGTTTTACTCGTAGCCTGTCTCATCCGGTGTTGCCCTGAGAACGAGATATGTGCAGCTCCTATCGGGATTGTCGGCAAGATCGGGCGGTCTTCTGGTCTTGTTTTATTCTTGTCGAATGTCTTGTAGCCGGATTCCGAGATCGATCGGTCTTCCGGGAGAAGGAATATCCTTCGTTGATCGCGAGAGCTTATCATGGGCTGTTGGGACACCCTGCAGGGTTTGAACTTTCGAAAGCCGTGCCCGCGGTTATGTGGCAGATGGGAATTTGTTAATGTCCGGTTGTAGAAAACCCGAAGTTGATCTTAATTAAAATACACCAACCGTGTGCGTAATCGTGAATGTCTCTTTTCGGGGTTGATCGAGAGGAGAACACGGTTTCTGGGTTATGTCTGACGTAAGTAGGAGTTCAGGATCACTTCTTGATCATTACTAGTTGTCGACCGTTTCGCTTGCTCTTTTCTCGCTCTTATTTGCGTTGGTTAGCCACCATATATGCTTAGTCGCTGCTGCAACCTCACCACTTTACCCCTTCCTTTCCCTTTAAGCTTTGCTAGTCCTGATACCCATGGTAATGGGATTGCTGAGTCCTCGTGACTCACAGATTACTACAACCACAGTTGCAGGTACAGGGTTGCGATGATCATGACGTGAGAGCGATGTTTACTTGTGTTGGAGTTCTTCTTCTGCTTCTTCTTCAATCAGGGGATAGGTTCCAGGTCGGCAGCCTGGGCTAGCAGGGTGGATGTCGTTTGAGCTTCTGTTTATGTTTCATCCGTAGTCGGATGTTGTCTCTTATATATGATGTTGATGTTTTCCTGTGGCATTCGTGCCTTATGTATGTATCCCTATGTATTATGTAATGTTGATGTAATGATATCCACCTTGCAAAAGCGTTTCAATATGCGGGTCTATCCTTGGTGGGACCGTCGAGTTCCTTTTGGATAGGGTCGCATATTGGGCGTGACACAGTGTCTCTTCCCTCCCACAAGCCGTGCGGAAAACGCCCGGCTTAATGCGCCGACGATGCAACTCTGACCCAGTGGCCAGACCATTAGACAGGAGTCTCCATGCATGAATTTTAACCTTATTTGGGATATGGGTATTC
Organism: Aegilops speltoides; assembly: GCA_021437245.1. NCBI lineage: Eukaryota > Viridiplantae > Streptophyta > Magnoliopsida > Poales > Poaceae > Aegilops > Aegilops speltoides. Next base: position 6,492,335 of record CM038143.1, read on the forward strand.
CACAAAGCCAGCCAATTCCTGTGAGTGTGTACCGACGACGAACCTTCTGGTCAGCCAGCTTCCGCACGCCGTAAACTCATAGCAAGGTGATAGGCAGAACGAACGTTGAACTCCCCAGATTTCGTAAAGTTCCAAGCTAGGAGATCATGAGCCCCATGCCCACCCACCGGAATTTGCTTACTATCCTCAGCATCATCAGCAGAAAACATTGCATCAACAGTTCCATGATCCCAGCCATCACCACCTTCCGAGAGCAGGTCCGCCACCCTAGTGATTCCATGCAGGAAGATTTTTCCTAGTGGCCGCATGGAACCCTTCCGAGGAATCGAGTTATCGTGGTGGATTAAGATATCAGCCCCATCTCCAACACGCCAAACCAGCCCCTCTTTCAGCAAGTCACGTCCAAAGAGGATACTCCGAAAGGTGTATGATCCGTTCGAGGGGCACGTAACCTGCATGATAGAGGAATCCTTATAGTACCGTGCCCGCAGAAGCCTGGCGACGAGCGAGTCAGGCTCTTGCAGAAGCCACCACGCTTGCTTAGCTAACAAAGCTTGGTTGAAAGCCTCAAAATTCCTGAAGCCCATGCCACCATCTCGTTTTGGAAGGCACATCTTATCCCATGCTACCCAATGAACCTTGTTCTCACCATGAGTTGACCCCCACCAGAAGTTAGAAGAGATCGTAGTCAGGTTCCGGCACATTTTCTTTGAGAGTTGAAAACAACCCATGGTGAAAGTTGGAGTAGCTTGCAGCCCAAACTTCGCAAGAACTTCTTTGGCCGCCTTCGAGAGCCCTTGTCCTTTCCATCCCAAGACCTTGCCCCGAGCACTCTCCCTCACAGGCTTGAAAGTACCATCTTTTGATCTTCCCACCACAGTTGGTAGGCCCAAATACTTCTCAATGGTACTCCTTCTCAATTGTCGACTGTCTCAACCTGCAAATGCACATTATTTGTTACTCCTTTCGATCCATATTAATTGACGCTGCTCTAGTACAACTTAAAGTAGTGAGGGAGTACTGGCCTTATTTCTCCAAAGATGTATGCTTATTCGCAAAAAAAAAAAGTTGTATGATCATAATTAGTTTGAGCTAAATGTTGACAACAACTCTATAGCAGGAAGAAGGGGTGGGCCACCGTGGTGCACAGGAAGTTTTACCGATGTGTTTCGGGCGCTGGAGTTTGCTTTCTCTTGCCGCTGGACCTTTCTTTTCTGATGGGTCAGCAATAAGAGATGGGTCACCAATACAGTTGCACAGATGTATTGCAAAATATATATGTTTTTCTGTCTACTTTCTTTCATACACATTATACATTTTTCTATACATCTAAGAGCATCTCCAACGGCCGCACAAAAATTCCGCGCCCATAAAATGTTATACCACGCCGTTGTAGCACTTTTAATGCGCCGGGACCAACTTTGCTTTAGCAGGCGCCCAAAAACGCGCGCCCAAAAAGCAGACAATGCAAATTGTGAAGCGCGCGCAATCCGGCACCCAAAATATGCTGCGCGCGATAGCGTTTTTCAGCGCGCGCCCAAAAACTTTTAGCACTACAGCTTCTGCTGGAGCTGTCCAGCGCCCAAAAAAATAAATTTTTAGTGCGCGGAGCTCTTTTTGGGCACCTGTTGGAGATGCTCTAAGACACTTCTGTTATATGCTTAACATTTAAAAAAAACTTATTTTGAATATTTTTTCTAAAATGTTTTTTCAAATACACACTGAAATATGTTTTTATATTGGATACAAAAATTAACGTGTGAACATTTTTATAAATGTAAAACACATTTTTCAAACAGTACAGAACATTCTTTTGAATTACTCAAACAATTTTTTTACATTGTATAATTTTATTTAAATTGTCACATACACATTTTAAGAATGGTTGAATATTTGTTGAATGTTCATACATTTTTATTTGAATGTTAGAATATTTTCTAAACATAGAGCGGACTTTTTTACACTACATTTACATTTTCTAAATATGCTATGAACACTTCTATAAAAAGAATACTAAATTATTATTTTCATCATTTTGTATTTTGTATTTTCCAAACTATAAACAAATGTTAAAAGAAACATGTGTGATTTCAGCATGACCATGCCACAGGGTAACTAGGTCGGCCCACCATCGATTCGGTGGAGGCGGCGCTTGGGTTGGCGTCGCTGTGGGCGGTACCTAGGGGAGCAACTAGTTGACGAGCGCTCCGTCGGAAGGCTCGCAACGGTCACGTGCGGTGGGCTGAGAGCACGACAGTTGGCACACTCACAGCCGCCGCCACGTGTCGTGCCCAAGGCCCTATTTTCGGAAAAAATTATCTTTCCGCACGTGTTTTCAACTTTTTAGATGGTTTCCCCCCTCTTTTTTTCAATGTTTTAGCTTTCCACCGGTCTTTCTTAGCTTTTCGACAAAAAATAAAAAAAAACAAATTAGCGTGAAAATGTGTTTTTTTTGCTTAAGAGACACGGTTTTGCTTCCACGGGATGCATGGTTTTGCTTCTATGAGAGGCACGGCCGTGCTTCTCAAAAACGAAAAAAATGTGTTTTCGCTTTTTTTTCTTCCGTAAGAGGCATGGATTTGCTTCCGCGACAGGCACAATCGTGCCTCTTGAAAACAAAAAGACATTTTTCTCTTTTTTTTCTGAGAGAGGCACGGTTTTGCTTTCTTGAGAGGCATGGTCGTGCCTCTCAGAAACGGTTTCCGAAAAGGAAAAAAAGTGCTCCCGGATCGGTTTTTGGTCCTGTTTTTTCGTGAAGAAAAGTTTGTCAAAACCTATCAACATAGGATCTAACACTGAAAACGATTCGAGATTTGGACGCACGGTTAAAGAGATAAAACTTTTTAAATCAACAATTTTTTACAAAGAAAGAGAAAACTCGCATGTTGCGACAAGTGACGCACATGCAGCGCGCCAGTTGTCACAACCTAGGGAGATGAGAGTGATTTTGGAAGGAGTATTGCTCAATTAGTGATTTCGGGAGCCCTAGTCGCTCCCGGCCTGACATGCTAGATAAAAGGTTGGGCCCACATCAAAAAGAGCAAAATAGCTCTAAAAGGACAAAATATTGCCAAAAGAGCATATATTTTTTATAAGATTTAAAAGGTCAAAACAGCCCTAAAAAGGCCGAATAGTACTAAAAAGCCCGTGACGGGTCAGCCTTAAGGCTTTACTTCAGGGATCAGCCTTAATTCATGCTGGACCGAAGGCCGGGCCGACTGTTTTATTCGCGTGCAGTGTCACTGTACCAGCCCAAAATTCTGTGGCAGTGGGCTGGCCTTATAAGAACGGTCCATATACCCAGGTTTGAACACGAAAGAAACTAATTGACCAATATCTATGTCAGCTTAGCATCCTCAAAACAAAAAAAAAAGACTATGTCAGCTTTGCTATTAAGAGCACTTATTTTTTGGCGGGCAAGCTGATTGGTGGAGGTAGCGACATAGATTTTATTGAAAAAAAGTTTATCATGGCTATAATCTTCATCATTTAATAGGGTGTCTGAGTCAGCCTTGACTTTAAAGGGGGGAATTTCATGAAACTTTTCATAATCTTCAGACATGTTTGTCTTGCCCTTCAATCCCATGATGTCTTTTTTTCCTGAAAAAACTATGTGGCGATTTGGCTCATCGTATGATGTATTCGCTTCTTTATCATTTCTTTTTCTAGGTTTGGTAGACATGCCGTTCACATAGAAAATCTGCGTCACATCATTGGCTAGGACGAATGGTCCATCTGTGTACCCAAGATTGTTAAGATTCACTGTTGTCATTCCGTACTATGGGTCTACCTGTACCCCGCCTCCTGACAGATTTACCTATTTGCACTGAAACAAAGGGACCTTAAACTCATATCCATAGTCAAGTTTCCATATGTCCACTATGTAACCATAATATGTGTCCTTTCCGCTCTTGGTTGCTGCATCAAAGCGGACAACGCTGTTTTCATTGGTGCTCCTTTGATCTTGGACGATCGTGTAAAATGTATTCCCATTTATCTCATACCCTTTGTAAGTGAATACAATTGAAGGTGGTCCCCTGGCCAACGAGTGCAGCTCATCAGAAACTGTGTTTGTCACCCTGAGACGTGTTTGCAACCAACTGTCAAAAGTCCTGATGTGTTCATATGTAACCCAATCATCACACTGCTCCGGGTGTTTGGAGCGGAGAATGTTCTTGTGTTCATCGACATACGGGGTCACCAAGGTAAAATTTTGTAGAACTGTGTAGTGTGCTTGAGACCAAGAATGTCCGTCCCTACATATTATTGAGTCCCCTTCTAGCGTGCCTTTTCCACCCAGTCTCCCCTCATACCGCGATTGAGGGAGACCAATCTTCTTAAGGTCAGGAATGAAGTCAACATAAAACCCAATGACATCCTCTATTTGATGGCTCATAACTACTAGGGAAAACCTTATACACAGAACTTTAATAGTAGCGCGGGTCAAAAAAGCACGCTGGAGCTAAGTAGCAGTAGCGCGTCTGTGCAAACCGCGCTACAGATAAAGTTCTAGCAGTAGCGCGCCTTACTCCAAACTCGCTACTGCTAAAATTCCCACGGCTTAGCCGATATGCTACATATATTAGTAGCGATCTATATCGAACCGCGCTACCTCTACTTGCTTTGTAGCAGCGCGTTTTATTCTAAACTCGCTACAGCTAAAGAATATAAAATTAAATGGAAAGCAAATAGAAAAATAATTGAAAATGAAAGAAATAAAAGAAGGTGAAAAGAAAAAAACTAAATGTGAAGAAAAATAAATGAAAAAGGGGAAAAGGAGAAAGGAGTAGTAGTAGCGCGTATCCCAGAAAGCGTTGTAGCTAACTTAGCAGTAGCGCGTTTTCTGGAACGCGCTACTGCTACTTCTGACTTAACCATGGGGTTCGTCCTTCCCCATGGCCACTTCCCCCAAATCCAATCCTTCGCTCTCGCCGCCGCCGTCGCCCGTCGGCCGCCGCGCGCTCTTCGCACACCCTCGACGCCGCCCCCGACACCGGATTCGACGCCGCCCCCCGCCTCCGACCTCCGTCATTGATTTGAAAAAAGTCCATTGGTTTTCAAAAAAATTGGTCAATTTGAAAAAAAGGTTTCATTGATTTGAAACATATTCCATCAAATTTCAATATTTTTTAACAAAAGTTCAATCATTTAAGAAAAATAAAAAAGTTCCGTGAACTGAAAAAGAATAAAAGGGAAAAAAAGAAGTAGGTGGGCGTAATTGTGGGAAAAAGAACTGTAGGGCCAAAATTTGGAGTCAAAGCTTTACAAGTTACAACAAATTAGAAATGCTAACAGGCATCTGGGCTTTCTCACCTGAGCCACAGCCCAAAGCATGGGCCTGGGCCTGATGCTAGCACGAACCCGATAGCCCAGCCCGTCTGACCTGTTCCCACTCCCTCGTTGACCCCATCGGATAACAATCATCAGAAACCCTCCACCGCTCTCACTGACACGCGGGCCACACCGTCGGTGCGCCATGCCTGGACCCACGTGTCAACGTCACATCAACGCTTTACCCATGTGCGCCGGGCCGACGACGGGATCCCCCACCGCTTCCTCTCCTCCCTTTCCCCTCCCCCCTCCCACCGCCCCCCCGCCCGAATATTCCAAGCTCGCGTCTTTGCGGCGGCGGCGGCGGCGGCGAGCAGACGGAGCCCAGGCCGGAGGAGGCCCCGGACCCCGATTCCTGCTCCCAATCGTCCCGGCGATAGGTGCGTGCGCGCCTCCCTTCTCCCCCACCATTTCATCCGCAGCCGGCCGACCGATTCGTTCCCGAGGTGCCTTTCTCGCCGTCGCCGGAGCCGGAGCTGCAGCCATTCCATCGGGCGCGCAGAGGTTTCCCCTTCTCTTTTTACCCCCCTTCGTTCCAGGAGCTGGGTGCCGCCGCGCTCCAGCCGTATGTACGTGGGCATTAGAATTTGTTTCCTCGGCTGCAGTATGTCTATTTAGGGAACGTTCCTGCCGAGCTTCTACCCCCGTGGCGCCGTCGGCATCCGGAGATCCTCAGCAATCATCGGTGCAATTCCTCCTCTCTTTTTACTCATCTCTCCCCCCGTCAGAATTTGCTTCCTGGCCCGTGGATGGAGACATTTCAGTCCTCTGTTTTTCCTGTAGTAGTTCATGTCGAGTTTCCTGCTGGATATGATATCCATCTGTCACTTGCTGAGTCACTGTCCGCTCTTAGGAGGAACAGTTTGTCCCCTCTCAAAACTTGCTGTAATTTCTTTGGTGCTGGAGTATAGTTTTCAGTCCACTGGTTCATCCCCAAATCAGTCGATCGATGGTAAAATCGAAGCAAACTGTTCGTCTTTCTATGGTAGGCAGAGTGCCCCCTACGCCATTGAAGATAAAAAAAAAAGCGTATGCTGTTGGTGCTTATCGTAATCAGTCTGGTGGCCGTGTCGGTTGGCATGTACTGAAATTCCACACTAGTCTGGTGGCCGTTTCGGTTGGCATGTACTACTGGAATCCTACACTAGGCTCTCTGATGGGTTTTGGGTATCACTTGAACAATGATGGCTGAACAATCGACGGCGTTTCGTGTGGTTGACGTTGTCTTGCCTTTTTCCTATTGGTTGTATGTATATGTAGTTCAGGGCCTAGCTATACACTACTTGCTGGCTCTAGTTCAGAGTTGAGAGTTGAGACTGCTTGTCATGTACTCCCTCTGTCCCATAATGTAAGATGTTTTTTGACACAGTAGTACTAAGTGTGTGTCTGCGGTCATGGTAATTGGTGTTTCTTATGGATCACAGAGGCAACGGAGCCACTATGCCTGGAGCAGATGAGACCACGTTTCCGGCAGAGTCGAGGGTGACGGTGTTCTTTGGGGCCGTGACATCTAAATCGGAGCCGCTGACCTTTGAAGAGTCCCTCAGATTCGTCAAGAAAGTGAAGGTGAGTTCCTGTGTTCCAACACTTTATTTACTTATGTATGCTGTTACACGATTTGTGTCCTTCTGGTTATAGGGTGAATCTTGCATTCTTGCATAAGTGTTTACGCTTGGAACAACTGCCCTTTGTGAGGCCTTGATGGATGTGCCTCAGTTCTCATCGTTATTAAGTACGAATAGACCACACTTAGCAAGTACTAGTAGAAGTGCGGAACTCTCTTCTGTTGCTTAACTGTTTTTCAGGTGAGTTCTATATAGGTCTAGGATATACAACAAAAACTGGGAGGGTGTGCATTAAGAATGCAAGGCCATGGGTTAGCTCAGTCACAAAGCTCTGGTACTGTCACAGGGAATATTATTATTACACGCTCTTTTGGTGATTCTGGACAGTTTTGAAAAGAAAGGAATTAGACTATTCTCAGTTTGTATCGGTATTAAGTATGAATAGACCCACTTAGCAACTAGTAGAAGTGCACTCTTCTATTGCTCAACTGTTTTCAGGTGAGTTCTATATAGGTCTAGGATATACAGTACAACAAAAACTGGGATGGTGGGCATTAAGAACGCCAGGTCATGGGTTAGTTAAGTCACAAACCTTTGGTACTATCATCAGGAATATTATTACACACTCTTTTTGTGATTCTAGACAGTTTTGAAAAGAGAAGAACTAGACTATTCTTCGTAAAAAAATTCGGGAAGAACTAGACTGTTCTTAGCCAACTTACGGTCAGTATTCTCTGGGTCTGTCCAAACCAAACGTCTTGTCTGCATCAGAATCTCATGCCGTTTATTCTATTAACAAAAGGAACCAGATACCCTCCATGTAACACTGGTTCGGACTAGTACATGTGTAGAACTCTCTGCTTTCGCTTAACTGTTTTCAGGTGAGTTGCATAGATCTAGAATATACAACAAAAGATGGGAGGGAGGAGGGAGTTGAAGGATGCAAGGCCATGGGTTAGCTAGCTCAGTCAGAAACCTCATGTACTGTCATAAGGAATAGTGTTAGTACAAGCTCTTTTGGTGATTCCAAACTGTTTTGAAAGTAAAAGAACCAGACTGCTCTTAGCCAACTTACGATGGGTGTCTCTGAATCAAACCTCTTGTCTGCATCAGAATCTCATACCATTTATTCTTCCTGATAACAAAAGGAACCTGATGCCCTCCGTGTAACACTGCTTCAGACCCTGTTTATACCCTCTGTTCCAGCATACAATTGAGATCCGCAATCGAGCTTCAGTCAAACCTTGATTAATAAGTTCCTTTTGTTTCAGGCTCGCAACTACATGCTGTACCTGTCGCTGTTCGACATCCTGGGCAGGACGGAGCTGTCCCAGCTGGAGGCCTACCAAACAGTATGAAACTACGAGTGCCCTTTGAACCAATCCCTGAAATCACCAATTGAACGTTGTACGCATGTTTGCTGTGCAGCTGCAGCTGCTGTTCCGCGGCCACCCGGACCTGCATGAAGGGCTGGAGAAGTTCAGGCCCCCGATGCCCACGAAGCACGCCGCGGCCAACAGCAACCTCTGGCCGTGGGTGTTCGCTTGCGCCGCCGTCCCGCTGGTCGCCATGAGCCTGATCCCGGCGCTAGGGAACCCGGTGCTGTGGCTCGTCCAGCAGACGCTCGGCGAGAAGATGAGGGCGGCATGATTCGAGCCTGGTTCCGTTCGGCTACTGCAGTTGCGCCTCGGCTGGTCGCTTAGGTTTATCAATCCCGTCAGTCAATCGGTTATCGATCAATAATGTAATTAGTTGACACATGGTCGTGTGCGTGCGTGTGTGTGTGTGGCTGGTGTATATATAGTTAGAGCAAGCAAAGCAACATCATCATTGGATGGGATGGGAGGAAAATTCAGGGTTTATTGGGCTGCGCAGTATCAGGTAGGCACTGGGAAGAAAGAAATTTGGTCACAGACCTGCAGGTCAGGTCTTTGCAACACACAGTTATGCTCTCCACTGCATCCTGGATCGAACTTGACTAGCTTATTAGTATTTTTATCTGCATATATATATATATGTGTGTGATGATGCTTCATGTCATGGTTGAACTCTCGCTAGCTGCTGGACACTAGCGTCTTTACAGAGGTTAACTACTTCGCATGTCCCCTTGAGGATTTCTTTTCCATTGCCACACTTTTTTTTCGAAACGGTCCATTGCCACACTGGACACTAGTATAATCGGCTTCTTCATTGCTCGTTAGGAGCACCGGCGCCTGTCCGCCATCCTAGTGGGCCATGGCCCAAAACGTTCGCTACAAAAAGGATCGCTCATCTCGCATCGTGTTTTTTTTTTTTGAGGGATCGCCCCTCAAAAAACATATCGCATCGTGTACGCTATATAACAGCTGCTGCTTTAAAACAAACAATTGACCAAATAGATTCAGTGGATTCGAAAAGAAGTTCTCTAGTTCAAAAAAGTTCATGAATTCTAAAAAAGGTTGGGATTTTTTAAAAAGTTCGTCGATTTTGGCAAAAAAAGTTCAGGAATTCGAAAAAGTTCATTGATTTTGAAAACAAAACACGAATTCTAAAAAAGTTCACAATTAAAAAAAAGGTTCACGGATTTTGACCCCAAAAAAACTCGTGTTTCAGAAAGTTCATCGATTTTGCCAAACCAATTCATGCATTTGAAAAAATCATGAATTATAAAAAATTAATAGATTTTGATAAAAAAATCGTGTTTACAAAAAGTTCATCGATTCTGGAATAAAAATCATAAATTTGAAAAAAGTTCATGGGTTTAGAAAAAAATCACAAATTCTAAAAAAGTTCACAATTTTGAAAGGAAAATTCACGGATTTTGACAAAAATCTCGTGTTTTCCAAAAGTTCATGGATTTGGCAAAAAACAAGAATTCTAAAACGTTCACAATTTTGAAAGAAAAGTTCATGGGTTTGGATAAAAAAATTCTCAGGTTTAATAAAAATTCATCGATTTTGGAAAAACACGATCTTGAAAAAAAACATGGATTTAAAAAAAAACAAATTCTGAAAAAGTTCATAATTTTGAAAGAAAAGTTCATGGATATTGACAAAAAAGTTCATCAATTTTAGAAAAGCATCACAAATTAGAAAAATATTCATGGAATTTGAAAAAAATCATGATTTTGAAAATAATCACGAATTTATAAAAAGTCCGTTGATTCAAAAAAATGTTCGCAAATTTTGGAAAAAGTTATTGTATTTAAAACAAGATCATCAGTTTTGAAAAAAAGTTGATGAATCAAAGATAAGGAGTCCAACTGGTTGGAAAAAAAGTTGGAAGCTTCTAGAGGCTTCATAGAATCGGCTGGGTCAAGTTATGCAAGTTTTGAAGTTCATTAGTTCTAGAAGCTTCCAACTGGTTTGCAACTTGTGTGCTATTTAACTCAAACTTTATAGCCCTCTCCTACCCCGTGACACCTCAGGGGAAAGTGCGAGCGTACGTGCTCGTACCATAGGATGTCAAATGCTCTGTTAAGGCTGAACCAAAGATAAGGAGTCAATACGAGCAGCAATACGACCGTGATCGCTCGTACTTCCTCCGTCCGAAAGTACTTGTCATCTGGATAAAAAAGGATGTATCTAGAACTAATATACATCTAGATACATCTCCTTTTATTCATTTTGATGACAAGTATCTTCGGACGGAGGGAGTACCGAACACCGTCACGTGCACCAGGAGCCCGATTCAGTTTGGATTTTGCTTATTTTTTTGGTTTGTTTCCTAATTGTTTTCAATCTACCTTATCTGGAGATTACTTACAACCTAACCTTCTTATGTACTCCTGCTGAAAAAGGCCATGAACATTTTGTACACGATTAGCAGAAAAAGGAACAAATAAAATAATAAAAAAGGGAAAAAAATGCAATGAGGAAATGAAAAGAAAAACTTACATAACATAAAACAACAAAAGGCCAAAAAGGGAACAAAAATAAAAACACACACCAAACCAGTCAGGAAACACCCGACAAACTCACTCGGAGCTAGCTTGTGTGGAAATAATGAAAAATAACTGCCTCATGGTCTGTGACCCACGAACCGGCTCCTGTAGTCATGCCATAATGCATACTCGCGATAGGCGAGAAATAGCTTTTGTGACCCGTGTAGTCCATGGGGTGTGTCTTGTGAGCGGATTGACCCGGACACGTCATTTCAGTTACTGTTATGCGATAATTTGGATAGCATTACACACATCCTATCTTTTGCACGCTCTTATGTGCGCCTTGGAAATCAGAAGTAGTCCTTGTTTAGGTCATGTCTAGGTTTCATATATCGTCTCGTTCCCCCACCATCCAACTCCTCTAGGTGACTGCCTCTCCCTCGCGTTGTGTCTCGTGCTCTGGGGAGGAGAGGTTGCTCCATGGAGTGCGCATGCTTGTGGCAGGGGGTAGATCTGGCGTCGGAGGAGGCCCGGGGAGAGGATCGGTGGCGACGGTGACGGTGTTTAAGGAGGTTTGCCATCACGTGCAGCAGGAGCCCGATTATTTCGCTTGATTTTATTTCGTTGGTTTCCTAATCATTTTTAATCTACCTTATCGCGAGATTACCTGCGACCTAACCTTTCTTATATACTGCTTGCACACAATGAACCTTTATATAATACTCCCTACGTTCCTAAATATTTGTCTTTTTAGACATTCCAACAAATGACTACATACAGAGTAAAATAAGTAAATCTATGCTCTAAAATATGTCTACATACATCCGTATGTTGTAGTCCATTTGAAATGTCTAAAAAGATAAATATTTAAGAACAGAGGGAGTACATGGCAATCTTTTTGAAAAAGACTGTGCACATTTTGTACACGATGGTCATAAAAAAGAACAGAGAAAAGAATGAGAACGGGAAATAAAAAAAGAAAAAAATACAATGAAGAAATGAAAATTAAACTTACAAAACATAAAACAACATAAAACAAAAATGGGAACAAAAACACACACCAAGCTGGTACAAAAAACACCCGACCAACTCACTCGAAGCAAGCTTGCATGAAAAGAATGAAAAACAACTGCCTCATGGGCTGCACGACCCACGAAACGGATGAAAAATAACCGCCTCATGGGCTGTGGGACCCACGAGCCGGCTCTTCTAGTCATGCCATAATGCAGAGCCGTGATAGGCAATAAATAGCTTTTGCGACACGTATACTCGGTAGGGGTGGGGGCGTGTCCTACGAGGAGCGGATTGGCCTAGACACGTCATTTCAGTTACTATTATGCGATAATTGAAACCGCATTAAACACGCCTACCTTTTCTACGCTCTTCTCTCTGCAACTCCATGCGCATCAAAAGAGCCCTTTGTTTAGGTAAGGTCTAGATTTTCCATATTATCTCGTTCCCCCACCCTCCAACTCCTGCAAGCGACTGCCTCCCCCCGCGCCCGCCTTTGGTTTTGGCGCCTCGCACACGCGTCTCGTGCTCTGAGGAGGAGAAGCTTTTCCGTGGAGTGCGTGTGCTTGTGGTGGCGGGCAGATCCAGCACCGGAGGAGGCGGGCAAATCCAGCCGGAGGTGGCCCCAGGGAGATCGGCGGCGGCGGGCAGATCCAGCACCGGAGGAGGCCCCGGGGCAGCGGCGGCGGGCAGATCCAGCTCCGTAGGAGGCCCCGGGAAGATCGGCGGCGGCGGGCAGATCCAGCACCGAAGGAGGCCCCGGGAAGATTGGCGGCAGTGACAGACCAGCCACCAAGGAATCCCGGGAGATCGATTCGTGGCAGATCCGGTAGCGAAGGAGTCCCCGGAGATCGGCGGCGGGACAGATCCAAGATCGGAAAAGTCCCGGGAGATCGGCGGCGGCGGACAGATCCAGCACCGAAGGAGTCCCCGTGAGATCGGTGCGGTGGCGAATCCAGCGCGAAGGAGTCCCCGGAGATCGGCGGCGGCGACAGATCCAAGACGAAGAGTCCCCGGAGATCGGCGGCGGCGACAGATCCAAAGACCGGCGAGTCCCGGGAGATCGGCGGCAGCGGCGAATCAGCGCCGAAGAGTCCCCGGGAGATCGGCGGCGCGACAGATCCAAAGACCGGAAGAGTCCGGGGAGATCGGCGACGGCGATGATCCAAAGACCGAAGAGTCCCCGGGAGATCGGTGCAGAAGAAGCGATCCAGCGCCGAAGGAGTCCCCGGGGAGATCGGCGGCAGCGGTGTTTAAGGAGGTTTGCCGTCGCGTGCACCAGGAGCCTGATTCAGTTCGATTTTGCTCGATTTTATTTGGTTTGTTTCCTAATCCTTTTTAATCTATCTTTTTTTTTGAGCATCAGTACAGACACAAGCGCTCATATACACGCGCATACACTCATCCCTATGAACGCACACACGCACACCCTACCCCTATGAGCACCTCCGAGAGACTGAGCCGGCATATCATCTTGAGATTTACGAAGTCACCGTAGGCGCCTCGTCGTCGACGGGAACGTCTCCTCCCACTGAAAGCGCATCGCCGGAAATCCTGAAATAAATCTATCTTACCTCGAGTGCACCTGCGACCTAACCTTATTATATGCTGCTTGTACACAATTAACCTTTGTATAATACTCCCTCTGTAAAGAAATTTAGGAGCGTTCAAATCATTAGTTGTAGTGATCTAAATGCTCTTAATTTTCTTTACCGAGATTACATGGCAACTTTTTTTTGTATATAACATAAAACAACAAAAAACCAAAAAAAAGGGAACAAAAACGAACCAAACCGGCACAAAAAACACCGGCAACCCATGAACCGTCTCCTTTAGTCAGGCCATAGTGCGTATTCACGAGAGGCGAGAAATAGCATTTGCGACCCATGTACTCCGCGGGGCGTGTCTTGCGAGCGGATTGGTCCGAACCAAGCGCGACATAACCCACACGAGCAGAGCCCCATGAGGTGGTGAGGCCACCGCCACTACCGATGGCCCGTCCCCTCACCCTCACCCGTCGCGTCCGCGCCGTCCACGCGACCCTTACCCCCCATCCGACGGCCGGCGCGCGCGCCCGCCCGGTGATCGGATTGTTCCGGACGCATCGCTTCAGTTACTACCATGGTATAACTGAAATGACATTAAACTCGTCCCACCATTATTGACCCTCCTCCGCGCGGCAGCCCCATGCGTGCCAAAAAGAGTCGTGTTCGGGCCCGGACGCCGCGGGGTCTGAACCTCGCGCGTCCTCGGTGCAGGAAGCATAGCACCGGTCCGAACAAACCGAAGGCATGTTTCGCCCATCGGTCCGGACTTTTGGATGCGCCGGCCGAGGCACGAATTCGTCCGAATTCAAAATTCGGAAACTAGGTTTGGGAAACCAGATCGGGGTGCCGTGGCGTGCGTGCGTGCGTTACCCACACGACGCAAAGGAAGCAGAGGCGAGCCCTGTGAGGGCGCGGTCGGGTCACCGTCCCCCGGGCCGATCGGGGCCGTCCACGCGGGCCTTATCCCCGATCCGACGGCCCCCGCGCGCGCCCGGTAGGTTTACGCCGCTCTTAAGGCGTCCTTCGTCCTCGTCTCGCTCCTCTTCCGTCTCACCCCGCTGCGCTGCCTCTCTCCTTCCCCCACCCTCCAAGCGATTGCCTCTCGCGCTCGCGCTCTTCGCCGTCGCCGTCGCCGTCGCCGTCGCCGTCTCTCGCGTGCTCCGGGGAGGGGAAACTGTTCCCTGGAGTGCGCGTGCTCGCGTGGTGCGGGCAGATCCGGCGCCGGAGGAGGATCGCCGCGTCCGGGAGGCGGTGAGGGAGGAATCGGCGGCGGTTTGCAGCTTCGGTGAAGGGGAGGAGAACAGGAGGAGGACGAGGCCGGTGCATGGTGGTGACCTGATGAAGCGCTCCAGGGAGGACGCGCTCGCCGCCGCCGGGTCGCAGCCCAGCAAGCGCATCAGCACCAGCAGCACCGTCGCCCGATCCGATCCGTGAGTAGCACCGCCGCCCGCTCGCCTCTCCGGCCGTCGAGTTCGAGGGGGTTCGGTTTTTTTTTTCTTCCCCTGTTCCTCTTATCCGCTTCGGTTTCGAGCTCTTTTTCGGGGAAAGGTGGGTTTCGTGCTTGACGGGGTCGCCGGCGGGGCGAGACCGAAGTAATCCTCGCCGACGGGGAGGAATTCGGTGGTGGTTCCGGTTTCGGCCCCGAATTCGTGCTCCTCCGTCCCAATTCGAACTCGCCGCCGCCCAAAAATGGTGTTTTGGGGGGCCGGCGGGGCCTCCGCACGGTTCTGACCCTGCGATCTGACGGTTTGGCCTCTCTCGTGCAGGTCGCCGCCGCAGCCCATGCCTCCGGCGGGGTCGGGGTCGGCCCTGGTGCCGGCGCCGCCGCCCCAGGCCGTGGCCGCCCTGCCGGCGCAGCCCTCCGGCGGGTCTGGGGCCGCCACTGCTGCCGCCGCCGCCGGCCAGAAGCTGACGACCAACGACGCGCTCGTCTACCTCAAGGCCGTCAAGGACAAGTTCCAGGACAACCGCGCCAAGTACGAGGAGTTCCTCGAGGTCATGCGCGACTTCAAGAGCGAGAGGTTGTCTGCTGCTCCTTCTCCCCGCCGGATCCACACTTATGTTTCCCAAATGATAATCTACCGCCGGAGCAGCATGCTGATGTTTCTAGCTGTCTGAAATGCTCTGATTTTCGGCCGCAGGATCGACACCAACGGGGTGATTATCCGCGTGAAGACCCTCTTCAACGGGTACCCCGAGCTGATCCTCGGGTTCAACACCTTCCTGCCCAAGGGCTTTGCAATCAGGCTGCAGCAGGATGAGAAGAAGCCCGTCGATTTCGCGGAGGCCATCAACTTCGTGAACAAGATAAAGGTATAATAAAACACATAGGCTGATCTATCAACATTTAAAGGTGTGATGTATGTATGCACCGATCCGCGACTTTAACTGCCTCCCCTTGTACAGAGTCGGTTCCAGCGTGACGAGCATGTCTACAAGTCTTTCCTGGACATTCTCAACATGTACCGCAAGGATAACAAGTCCATCCAAGATGTTTACCATGAGGTGCCCATTTCCTTTCCTTTTTGGCTTATTTCATTTTAACTCATTACTCTTCTTACATTACGTCATTGCCTCAAATTTTTGCCTGAAACTTACTCTTTAACACGTCTTTTTTTGGCAGGTTGCTGTGCTGTTCAGCGACCACAAAGACTTGCTCGAAGAATTCCAGCACTTCTTGCCTGATACCTCAGCGTCTCCGCAAGCAGGGACCGCTCCAAGAGGCGGCTTAGTTAAGCGGGAAGCTCTAATGCCCCCTGCTAGTAGGGGTCACATTGAAAAGGTATAAATCACATGAGGGTTGTTTTGTAAGCTTCATTGGTGACTGGCTAAATAGCTGGCAGAAAATAGCATTGTGGCATATATTGCAAGGAAAGTCGCCTGATGTGTATCTGAATTCTAATATTTCCTAGAATTGTGGGGTAAAACATGTCTGTTGTTGCTTGCCATTTTCTAATGAGTGAAATACACGCCGTGCATACACGGCTTTCATGTAGGTGGAAAATGCTTAGATGTTTAATAAATGCTGCTTCTTAAATTTTGCATGATATTTGGTGTATTCATCAGCTAGTTCTATGTCTGTTAACTAAATATTGGAAACCAAGTTATTTAAATGTTCTCTGTTGATGTGACCGGGCTGAGCTGAGGTCAACACGATACCAATAATATGCTTTATCCCATTAGACATGTTTTCTGCATCGATATGGCAACTATGTTTTATCCCTAGCCTGACTGTCATCTTATGTCTCATTCCTCAGCCTAGGGCTTTTCCATCTCATACCGACCGTGACGCCAGTGTTGATCGTCCTGATGTGGACCATGATCGTCAAAGACAACGGGAGAAGAACAAGGAACGCAAGGCAGAAAGAGATAGAAGAGAATATGATAGAGATGAGAAGGATGTTGAACAAGACAGCAAAGAGCTGGATGTTGGCCAGCGTAAGCGCAAACCTTTTCCAAGCGCAAACCTTGCAGGTGCTGAGGCACACCAAGGAGGCCACCCTGAGATTCATGGAATTAACAGTGCCTCTGCTTCATCGTATGATAATAAGGACGCGTTAAAGAGTAAGTTTCTCTGAATTTGTAAGTAGATAATATTTGTGGTCAGTATGGCAGTTTTGTTGCTTTACATCCACTTTTCATCATACAATCACTAGAATGCAACTCTGTTTCCTTAACATGTGTGCCCTTACAGATACACTATTTATTGAATTCACCTGTTGCATAACTCAGTTCCAGTGTAGCTTTCTTGTGTCCGTGTTACATATTCAGAAACAATGTGCATATGTGTCTACTTATTGTTTTTAATGGCTGAATATAGGCAATATCGTCTTTATATCTGGAGAACTTTTGTGTGCTTTCCACTTGCATATTACTTACATCCACAAATTTTCCTTGCAACATTAGGTGGATACACACAGGAGTTCCATTTCTGCGAAAAAGTCAAGGAGAAGCTGGAATATGATGCTTACCAGGAGTTCTTGAAATGTCTTCACATATACAGCCAGGAAATTATTACGAGAAGTGAACTGAAGAACTTGGTGGGTTTCTGTTGGATTTGTGCTTATTCAATATTTAAACTTCAGTTGCTTCACTAAATATGCTTAAGGACATTTCCCTTATCTGTTTTTGTCTTAATTAGTTGTATGTGACTCGTGCATATCCTCACTGATTTTACAGGTGAGCGATATACTACAACACTACCCAGATCTTATGGATGGATTTAATGAATTCTTAGAACATTGTGAAAATATAGGTACGTTGCATACCTAATTAATGTATATTGATGACCATCTTGCAGGATTTACATCACCAATTCTAAATTTCATGTAATTCTGTCTGGTTTTTTCTTCCCACTCTGCAGATGGATTTCTGGCTGGTGTCTTCAGTAAAAGTATGTGCTATTTGCTTCAAACTTTGTATCCCCCTTTTCTAAATCATTTCGAATTTTCTTGTTAACACTATTTATCTGGATTGAAGAGCAACCTGGAAGGCTGATCAAAACAGAGGATAAAGAAAGAGATAAGGAGCATGAGAGGGAGGATAGGAACAGAGATCGGGACAAGGAAAGAGAGAAGGAACGGGAAAGGCTACATCCAAAGGAAGGTCCTAGCCAGAAACCCTCGATTGTCAAAGAGAAGTATCTATGCAAACCAATATCAGAGCTTGATCTCTCGAATTGTCAGCGATGCACTCCAAGTTACCGGCTTCTACCTAAAAATGTAAGATAATGTTGCTTCCGCCGTTCTTTTTCATGCTGCGTTTCATCTAACTTTTGGTTTATTTTTTGTTTCATCTTACATTTGGTTTAACCTTGGTTTCAGTACCCAATGCCTCCGGCAGGCAACAAGACTGATCTTGGTGCCTCAGTTCTTAATGATCACTGGGTGTCAGTGACATCAGGGAGTGAAGACTATTCCTTTAAGCACATGCGCAAGAATCAGTATGAAGAAAGTTTATTTAGATGCGAAGATGACAGGTATGTATTATCCCGCGTAAACTTCTCTGTTTGTTGAATCATCTATTGATTCTGGCTACAAATTGATCTGAATGTTTCCAGGTTCGAGTTGGACATGCTGTTGGAATCAGTTAATGCAGCAACTAAGCGCGTCGAGGAGTTGATAGAAAAAATGCAAGATAACTCAGTAAAACCAGAAAGCCCAATACGCATCGATGAGCACTTAACTCGTAAGTGCACTTGTGTTCAGCATATGTTGATACTGTTTGGTGATGCTTGAACTGAATGGAGCTTGACTAGTCCTTTATGCTTATTAACCACTGCCTTTTGCAGCTTTGAATCTAAGGTGCATTGAACGATTATATGGTGACCATGGTCTGGATGTGATGGACGTTCTTCGAAGAAATGCTAGTGTTGCACTGCCTGTTATCTTATCTAGGCTAAAACAAAAGCAGGAGGAATGGTCAAGGTGTCGATCAGATTTCAACAAGGTCTGGGCTGATATTTATGCCAAAAACTATCACAAGTCACTTGATCATCGCAGTTTCTATTTCAAGCAGCAAGACTCGAAGAATCTCAGCACAAAATGTATGTAAACCCCTTGTATATATACATGCAATTTTTTCTTATGGCTCCAGCCTTGCCTAGCTAGTTGCCTAATTTCACTTGATTCTGTTTTGTTGCTTGTGTAGCTCTAGTGACTGAGATTAAAGAAATTAATGAGAAGAAAAGAAAGGAAGACGATGTTCTCATTGCTATTGCTGCTGGAAATAGGCGGCCTATAGTTCCCAATATGTCATTTGAGTATGTAGATGCAAATATCCATGACGATCTTTATAAGATCGTGAAGTACTCATGCGGAGAAGTCTGTGGCTCGGACCAACTGGACAAAGTGATGAAGATTTGGACAACTTTTCTGGAGCCTATTTTGGGCATTCCATCTCGATCCCACGGCGCCGTGGATGCAGACCTAACTAAACCCAAGACTGGCATCACAAAATCTGGTATTGCAAATGTGGCGGAAAGCAATACTACTTCTCTAGATGGAGTTGCCGCCCAGCAAGGCCATGGTGATGAAAGCATGCAACAGGAACAAGCACCATCAGCTGTGGCTAGATTGTCCAGGTTAGTGAAAGGAGTTGCAGCAGACTCCCAGAATGGTTCCCATGATGCAGATCGAACTGCTCGTAGAGATGAGGAAGCATCAAATGCTGCACTAAATGAAGTATCTGCAGTAAGCACCCAGAACATGCCTACCGAGAGATCAGCAGGACAACATAGCCATATGAAGGGAAACTCTGAAACTACGCCAGGTTTGCATTTCTGATATCTGGATACTTTTTTACTTGTTATAATCTATAACTTGATTAGGTCTATTTTTGCCAGTTCTAATGATTTGTCTTGCCTACTAGGAGTGAATGCATCTAAAAGTTCACATGCTGGAGTTAGTATGGCTGCCGGTGCCAGGGCTGGCCATGAAGTATTACCATCTACTGAGGTATATAACGTCTTGTGAGCTCAATTTACTCCCCACCTTTGTTAAATACGCCAGGACTTCCAATGAAGTATTACCGTCAGTTCACATGCTGGAGGTCGTATGGCTGCTCATGCCAGGGCTGGCATGTTTTTTCTTTTTGTTTTTATAAGGGTTGTTTTCCCATTCTTGTGTATCTTCCCTTTCTCCTTTTTGTTGGTGTCTTTTGCGGCCTTTTCCCCCGCCCATTTTATCTGTCTTCTGCCCTGTTAATGACGAAGCTTGGAATGTTTGTGCTTGTGTTGACTTGTATCCGTTCATCAAAGGCAAAATGCACATTAATCTTTTTTACCCATAGATTCATCCAACACCATGCTCATATGTTTCTTTGTCAACAGGGTGGAGAGACTGGGAAGTCGGGATCATCTTTAAATGGTGGCGCAACCAGCGAAGGTACCAAAGGGCGCCTATTTAACGAAGCTGCTGCGTCCCACAATACTTCGAAAGTTGAAAGAGAAGAAGGTGAATTATCGCCTAATGGAGATTTTGAAGAGGACAACTTTGTTGTGCCTTTCGAAGATGGTGCATCTAAAACAAAGGAAGGCTCTACAAGCAGAACATTCAAGGTTAGACCCGGTCAAGTGGAGCCTCATGCCGAGGCAGCCGGCGAGAATGATGCTGATGATGAGGAAAGCACTCAAAGGTCTACCGAGGACAGTGAAAATGCTTCTGAGGCCGGTGAAGATGCGTCAGGAAGTGAATCCGGTGATGGTGGGCACGGTTCTCCTGAAGATCATGACGAGGAAGAAGATATGGATCATGATCAGGATGCAAAGGCAGAAAGTGAGGGTGAGGCGGAGGGGACGACCGAGACCCACGACGTTGAAGGAGGAATGTCATTACTCGGAATATCATTGCCTTCATCAGAACGCTTTCTGTACTCGGCTAAACCACTGGCCAAGCATGTGCCCACATCTTTACATGGCCGGGAAGACAGATCGTCACATGTATTTTATGGGAATGATTCGTTTTACATCTTGTTCAGGCTGCACCAGGTGAGCTTTACAAGTAGTAGTATTGGCCCTATATATGTGTTTGCATCTGCTTGCTCTCCTTTGCTAAACAACTTATCAATTTTCTAGATGCTGTATGAACGACTGCTTTCAGCAAAGACAAACTCTTCAAGTGCTGAAAAGAAATGGAGAACCTCCAAGGATACAAACCCCCCTGACCTATATGCAAGGTAATTAATATTGCTTTTTTTTTTCCCGAATTGTTCAGTTGCTCATACCATACCCTGTCCATCCGTATATATGACCGTAATGACTTGCTTGATGAAGGTTCATAAAGGCACTCTACAACTTGCTTGATGGTACTTCTGATAATACCAAGTTTGAGGATGACTGCCGTGCTATTATCGGGACCCAGTCATACGTTCTCTTTACTTTGGATAAACTGATATACAAAGTTGTGAAGCAGGTAAGTTGAGCCATCCCCTATTTTTATTATTTCACTCTGGGTTGGCTGCAACATCCATTCATTTACTTCCCTTCCATCAGCTTCAAGCTATAGCAACAGATGAAATGGACAGCAAGCTTCTCCAGCTTTATATGTATGAGAAGTCAAGATCCCCTGGGAGGTTCTTTGATCTCGTCTACCATGAAAACGCCCGTGTCCTGCTCCATGATGAGAGCATGTATCGGTTCGAATGTGTAAGCCTCATTCTACCTTGCATAGTACCATGGTTAACTACCTTGCATAAAGATAATGCTGTTCCGTTTCTGTTGCAAATGAACTGGCTTGCTTGTACTGCAAATTCGGTAATTAATTGTCCTGGAATGATGAATTTAATTTTCCCCCAAATTACAGTTCTCAAGTCCAATGAGGTTGTCTATTCAGCTGATGGAATATGGCCATGAGAAGCCTGAAGTGACTGCGGTATCCATTGAGCCAAATTTTGCCTCGTATCTTTTCAGCGAGTATCTGTCAAATTCGTCAGGCACGATGTTGCCTGAAGGTGTCTTCCTTGGAAGGTATCCACCGACCCCTCCGTACACCCCACAACCAAATTGAAGCTCCTGATTACGTTTCTGCTGTCCCAATCCATTATCTCACTATGTTCTTCCAGGAATAAGCGGAAACATTCAAATGATGGCGAGCCTTCAGATTCGTTGAAGGCAATGGATGGTATCAAAGTTGCTAATGGTCTTGAATGCAAGATATCCTGCAAGACCTCTAAGGTACTGTATCTTTATTTAATTCGGAATTCCATGCCTTCAGTTCTACCTGGGTATTATTACAGTATATAGCTCACAATGCCATATATGCAGGTCTCCTATGTCCTTGACACCGAAGATTTCTTGTTTCGGTTGAGAAAGAGGAGGAGGCTTTCACCCGGTGGAAATGTGGCCGACAAGTCGCCGACCTCCAAAAAATATGATGCAAAAGTGCAGCGCTTTCATTTATTTCTATCCAAGCCCTAAGAGGGCCATAGGCAAAAAAACATTGGTAATTCGGCTATGTTCTGATCCCTTCATCACTTTGTCATCACGTTGTGCTTTGCAGACATTGATTTCTTTTTTGAAACATGTACTTTGCAGACATTGATTTCTTTTGTTGAAACATGTGCTTTGCAGACATTGTATCCAGATCAGGAGATGCTGCTGGGGTTGCGACCGCCTTGCTCTTGCTTCGACAGTGACAAGAATAATAATAATCAGCTGGGCGCTGGATAGATGATATATATACCCGGTAAATACAGCAAAGCAAAGCATGTTAGGGCCACCTCAGCCAGCCTTAGGCCGCGCCGAAAAAGATGTGTGTGTTTGTAAATATGTACTGGCAGAAGAAGGATGTTGTTTGTTCTGTTAACCTGTTATTACCTGTAGTGTCTTTTTGGTCTTTTAGAAGTGATGATCACCATTTGTTGATGCTGGTATAGGTCTCTTGTTGACTGTTCGTTTTTCCGGTTCAAGATATGTAGCCTTGGTCTGTTAAATGCAACAATTGCAACAGTCATTGTTTTTAATGCGTCGATCGTATGTGACATGATTATGTTTAGTGTGCTATAATGTTTTGATTTGATGATTCTAGCCTTTGAGTTATGCTGTTTGGTTGTCTGATGATGACCTTGCCGTTGTGATGGCTGCACAGTTATGCTGCATGGGTACTACTATCTTCAGTTGTTGAGTTGATTGTTTGAACTACCGGGGTTCTAACTTGATACTATTTTGGAAGGATTGAATTTATAAATTGGTTGTCTAAGTTCATGTTCATTATGATTTGCTTCTTTCCGAAGTTGTCTTTGTAAGATCCACGAAGTTCCTTTTTTTTTTAATATATCTATTGAATCACATTTACCGACCAAAAGACAATTCGATGCACATGTGTTTCCTTTTACTTCTCACCTTACGATGCTTAAAATATGCATTACTCTCCTCATCCCATAACATAAAAAATGTTCTTATATTGTGTGACGGAGGGTGCAACTTGCAAAAATGTTATTATATTATGAAGCAGAGGGAGTACAAAATAAAATTAAAAGTTGGAGAGGTGTTCATCAACGATGGATGGTTTCATCTTTGTCACTCTTGTGATGAAACTTCCATGGCCGGGATCCTCACGGCTAGCTGATTGATGACGCCGAACGCTAAGGCTGGCTGAGCTTGTAGTGTTTGGAAGATGCCTTCATGTATAGCCTGTCGCCTCGCATACCAGATAGCCCATAATGTGATAGATAACAAGACAGACTCCATAAAATTAGCTAGCGTTGTAGGCGACGCTTTGTAGGACTCGCATGAAGTAAGCTATAGACTTGGGGACCTCCTATATGGCGCATGGGGCGCTGGGAGGAGCGGTTGCGAGCACCCCACGCGCGCCCGTTTGGGCGGCCGATGTCTGACCGCTCTATTTTTTTTTTCTTTTTTTCGCTTATTTTTTATTTAAATAATTCATGAATAGAAAAGGTTCCATTTTTTTTATAAAAAATGTGCATCTCGAACAAAATATCAAGAAATCATAAAAAAGTTTGTGAATTCAATTTTTTTTATGATTTAGAAAATATTCATGAATTCAAAAAATGTTCACCATTTCAAAAACATGTTCACAAATTCAAAAATGTTCACGATTTCAAAAATATTGTACATCAAATTGTTTTTTTCAAGGTTAAAAAAAATGTTCACGTTTTCAGAAAAAACTTTTATGAATACAAAAAGTGTTCACCTGTTCGAAATTTTTTCACTATTTCAAAAAATTATTAAGAATTGCAAAAGAAGTTCACAATGTCGGAAAATGTTAATGATTTTTAAAAAATGTTCGCGAATTTGTAAAAAATATTTTAACAATTTCAAAAAAGTTTTCCGCAAAAGGAAAAATAGAATACAAAACAAAAAACACAAAAGAAAACATGGTCGACGACAAAAAAGCTGGGGTGAAATTTTTGTCCAAAAGGACCACCAGTAGGGTGAAATTGACAAAAAAAATATCACCTTTAGATCAGATTACCAGAAAAGACCACCTGAACCGTGGCGGCAGGCGCGCCAGCTGACACGTGTCACCTACCGCCTTGTGCGGAGGCGGAAGCCCCTGCCGCCATAGGGTCAGGCGGTACACGATGTGTAACAGGCCCAGGCGAAAGACGATAGAACGGGATCGGCCCAGGCGACATGCACATGGCCACACGGCCGCTGTCCCCAGTATATTTTTTTTTTGCAATCCCGGCCCAGCAAGGGTTTACAAAGCACTCATTCATTTGATCAATTTTTTTGCAAAGAAATTTTGGAGGATTATAATTTTGGGAATGTTTCCTATGTGGGTTACATTGTAACCCATTTAATATTTTCTCTTTTTTTTGACGGGATCCATTTAATATTTTCTTTAGAATTCATTCGTACAAGGTTTCGTAGGAAAAAAAATTATCAACTTCAATCTCATGTTATAGGCTTATAGCATTACACCCCGATGATTGTCTACAGTAGTCCAGTCGGTAGTGTTGAGCTACTAGGATTCTAAATTTTTAGGTTATTAATTTTTCTAACTCAACAATAATTATTTTCTTTTTGCGGGTGAAACAATAACTATTTTATTTCGAAGACGAAACTATTTCTGAATGAAATACCTCATTCAGAAAACCAGGGCAAAGCAAATTATAAGGACAGTACTCGAGCTAAGAGAATGAAGTGCAGACTTGTATGAAGCCTTATATTTGCTTCCAAATATAAATGTGAAACCTCTCTCAAAAGAAAATGTAAAACCCTGGAATTAATACATTGTAGTCTCATCTCTGGCATACCATGCACCACTACAGACCACGATTGCTTGGCAATCAGTTTCCATGCAAACCTTCTCATAGCCCTTATCACTTGCCAAAATTCAAGTTCATCGTTTTTAGATTCACCAACTTTAGTAACTTTTTTAGCTTCGAAAGACAATCGGATGTATACTGTGTGCTTTTCATTCAAAGAGGGAAGGCAATCGGGAGAAACTTGAGAACATCTTGACTATTGATCATAACTTACCTTGTGATCAATTGAATTCTCGCTAACCAAACAGGGGAACATCTCTCTAAAATTCCCACAAATAAAATGCCCATTAGACACCAAATAGGTAGGGGATTGCAACTAAAATGAGTCACCCATGTCCAGTTTCTCTGCAACTCCATCCTCTAAATTCTCTTTGTTGCCAAGCAGCACAAGATATAATATTTTGGCTCCTTATATTATTCTGGTGAATAAGAAGAAGATATTTGCACAGAGTTGCTTCTTGTGGAAGTACGGATTCACTTCCGCAAGAATCATAGCGGTGCTTCCCAGAAACGGAAAAAAATGTGTTTCCACAACAAGCATAGATTTGCTTCCAATGAAGGAACATATTTGCATGCGTGAGAACCACAACTTGCTTCTGAAAAAAAAACAGTGCTTCCTATGAAGCACCTATTTGCTTCCGTGAGAAGCACAACTATGTTTCTCGGAAATAAAAACCACAACCGTGCTTCCAGCTCTGGTTGGTCTTCCCTTTTTCGCCATCTGTATTTTTCAGTTGTCAGTTTTTGCATTTTTTGTTTTTTTCTCTTATTTTTTGTTTTTGGTTTGTTTCGTGAAAAAAGTTTGTCGAAACCAATCAGCATGTGATCTAGTTTGTAAGATCTCGACGCGAGAAATCCAATGGTGAAAACAGTTCTGAATTTGGACAACATGATTCAAATGATAAAACATTTTGAATAAATGAAACTATGAAAAAAGGAAGTCTCATGTTGCTGACAAATGGCGCACACCACTTGTCAGCTCCCGAGATGGCGGGAGTAACCTTTACATGAGGTAGTTCTTAACTAGTGATTTCACCTACCACGCCTCACTTGTAGTGAGTAGGTATTGGCCTGACCTACTAACCACTTCTCATCATCATTGCCTATGTTTTTTGTTCACATTATTATTGTTCAAGTACCTTTTACCTTTTTATAATAAAAGCACTTTACATAAATCTCAAAAAGTGTTAATCTTGCCTTTGGAAAATGTTAAACGTGCATAGAAAAATGTAAAAAATAAATAAATAAGTACAAAATGTTGACCATGCGCACAGAAATGTTAATCATGTGCAGAATTTTTTCGGGACATTTAGAAAATGTCATGTGTTTCAAGAAAAATGTACGAGTGTAAAAAATGTACAAGACATTTAAAAAATGTGTAATTCAAAAAATGTGTTGTCCATTTAAAAATGTTTGTATAATGCAAAAAAAGAAATTCATAGTTCATAAAAATGTTTCAACTTGTATTCTACATATGTTTGACATGTATTCAATAAAACAATATTCACAATATATTTTCGTAAAACATGTTAGTCATGTATTTAAAAATATGAAACATTTATAAATAACTGTTTCAGATTTATACAAAAATTGTACAACATGTAGGAAAAATATAGACATCAAAACATATATATGAAAAATATTAAACATGAGTTCTACAGCCTATCGTTCAATGGCACCCTACTCAAACAATTACTGCCGGGCTATAGTTTGGCTATAGCCAGCTATTTGAAACTCTCATTTAAAAATATAGTCCTAATGGATACAAAAATATACAGTGTGTATGAAAAATGTAGAAATCTGTTGAAAAGCAGAAAACAAAAATAAATAAACAAAAAAAATGCAGAAAATCAGTGAAAACTAGGGAAAGAATTAAAGAAAACTGAGGAAAAAAGGAAGTCAAAAAAGAAAAGGATAAAGGAAGAAAATCAAATAAAACCAAAGAAAAAAGGAAAAGGATAAAGACAAAACAATAGAAGAAACCAAGAAAAACCGTGCTACACTGTGATAAGCACCAAAAGAATAAACAACATCAATAAAAATCCTCGTGTTGCTCGCCCATAGGCGATTCCTAATAGGAATCGGTACGACAAGCCACAACAAGGACTTACGTGGAAACCCCTTTGTCGGTGTACTAAAGTAGGGGTACCTTAGTACCCCGAACTTGGGCACGGACGGGCACAGCACCCCGCGGCAAGGCTTGCCGGACGCCCGCCAAAACCCTCCGTCACTCCCATCTACTGCCATTCAAGAACAAAGTACTAACTAAAGAAGTCAAGGCCCCGGCAAGAGAAGCTTGCCGGGAAGGACAAGGCCCCGGCAAGAGGAGCTTGCCGGAAAGACCAACCAAGGCACTTCATAAAACCTGCCACGACGACCCGCGCGTCCCGGCAAGGCCCGGCGGGCGACAAGCTCGCTGGT
The DNA here is from genome assembly GCA_021437245.1 of Aegilops speltoides. Lineage (NCBI taxonomy): Eukaryota > Viridiplantae > Streptophyta > Magnoliopsida > Poales > Poaceae > Aegilops > Aegilops speltoides. The sequence goes on from CM038143.1 coordinate 6,519,805, forward strand.
GCATCAAGACAATGGCCGCGCCAAGGCGCTTGCCGCGGCAAGGCCACCACTCTGCACTCCAGCTCACCCGACGACGTGTCGCCGCAGGACCGCCCCTGAGGCACGTGGCGGGCGGCTGGGCAGCCTAGCAGTGCGAGGTGGCAAGCTAAGCTGACAAGGAGGCCATCGTGGCGATCGGTGGCGCCCCTAACGGTCGTTTCCTTGCACTGTTGGGGCGACCGGACGGGCATTAAATGCCCTTGTCCCTGCCGTCGAGTTAGGTAGGGACACTGTTGGTAGCAGTTGTACCAACCTGCGTTTTTACCTTTCTACCCCTCTTTCTACACTGCCACCTGTCGGTGACCCCCTTAGACTATAAAAGGGAGGCCCATGCGCACGTAGAAGGGGTTCGGTTCGGTTTCGCAGTCCGGAAATTAGACACCATAGCATACCCACGCTCCCCGAGCGAACAGCAAATAAAAACACAAAGCAGCAGTAGGAGTTTTATCTCTCCGGAGAGCTCCGAAGCTGGGTAAAATCCCCCGCGTGTCTGGCCTCGATCTGCTCTTCGTGCGCCCCTCGCCCCCCCTGCCGGACCAGAAGGGGCTCCCTGCCCCATAGGTGCTCGTTCCCCGCGACACCCTTGCGGGGAAAACCATGGTTGACGGCGAGCAATCTTCCACTGTTGAGATGAATCGAGTACAAGGTGGGAGCCAACAAGGAGGGTAGGCTTATAATTCCCAATTTAGCACTCACATTTGGGTCGATTTGCATATCAAATTGCCTCACTTCTCTGCTAACCCTAGAGCTCTCTCAAGAAGAGAACGATCTCAACTCTCTGTCTATTCCCGAGCTAGGTGAAGAGGTATAAATAAACAGCTTTTCAGAAAGCCCCTCGGCTTGGTAACAATGTAAACAGCCTTATTTCAGCCCATAACAGATGGATATGTGTTGTTTTGCATGTTAGAATGACCAAAATGGCCTTGAAATGGCGAAATAAGAGCCGCATATTATCACAATGACCTTCCTGATGATTTTTCTCCTTGTTTTTGTTTGTAGGGCGCAGAGGGTGCAGTCCGGAATCAAAAGGGACAGAGCTGCGTCTTCAATGCGATAGCATATAGTGTGGAGTCACAGAAGAAGGGAGTTGTAGACTTGTAGTCGATGTAGACTCATATTTGAAGGAATATACAGAGCATATCATTGTTGCTTTCGGTCAAGACCTGAACAGAGTCATCACAGCTCAAAAAAACTTGAAGGATAAGGGTGTGATTGCAAACTGCAATGGACTAGGGCGCGTGTACTTTGATCAAGTGCTTCAGGAGGAGAACGAAGGATTTCAGCTCATACGGGTGATAGTAGATGGCGACGACGACACGCCCCTCGAAACGTAAGTCAGCAGTAAATAGATGATGCATTATCTGCACATGCATCATGTGTGTACTCCATTTGCTCCCTTTTGTGCTCTGAAGTCTGCACTTACTTATTGTGCAGTCCATTCAAACAAGATAAAATACAGAGCAGCGGCTACGCATCTCTAACAGGACAAAGATAATTTTACTGTATTTGTAGATGAGGAGAAGCTCATGGCAAGAGCATTCATGTACTGATCTAAACTGTGATACTGGATTTTTTTTTTTGTTATCCTAGGTCCGCTCCTGGCAAGGGTGGAGTGTTCGACAGTTTGAACAAATGCAAGGGTTGAGTGTGTCAGCTATTGCTCTCTGATTGCGCACTGATCGCTTTAGCCATGATCCTTTTGTATGTATGTGTGTATATATCCCTTGCAATGATGCACTTTAATCTTTGATTGGCAGCATAAGCAGTCACTTCAGCGTCAGTCTTGCTTTTCTGAACTAACTGAAGTTTGTAGCACCCACATCAGTTGGATTCAGAGATTCCCTTTTTAATGTGATTCCCAAAATGGTAATTTACCAACTCTGCATGACTAACTGCAAATTTCTTACTACCTTTCTACTATGTTATCTGGTCGGTCCCTTTCCAGCTACAGAAAGAAGAAGCAAAGCAATCGCTCTTACTTTTCCCTTGTGGACTGTCCAAATGAAGAACAACATGTCTGGATGTTAAATTCTGAAACTGCTATCTCTGTCCCCTCTAGAATCCATATTTTCGGTATCTTCTTGATGCTTCATTTTGAGTTAATAAACTCGCTTTTTGCCCATCAGGATGCAAGCGAGTTTTATCTGGCCAAGCTGAAGAGTGAACACTGAATCTCAGAACTAGGTGAACTCTGTCCAAATTGAAAAGGGACTCATGCATTCAGTGACGGCCGAATTTTTGAAATTTCGTGGCGGACCGACTTTTCAAACTTCAAAACTCAACAAAGTTTTGATTGAATCTAAGCTGCTCTCAAGAGCACGGGTCAGATATGCCGAAACCAAACCAAATTCAGTTCCTTTTGTCATCAAACACCCACTGTCGGAACCTCACGAACACCACTGCCCACCGCCACCAGCCGTGATTTCCAGCGCACCAATCTAAGTTGGATACCTCGAGACGCACTTTTCACAGCCATCCCATCCTCCCTGCTTCCTTCTCTGTTTCTTCGTCAAAGAAGAAAAAACTGAGACAGAGACCTTCAGAACGAAAAACAAAGCCATCGGGGTCTCTATTCTTTTTTTTTAAAATAAATACTACTCCCTCCGTTCCTAAATACTTGTCTTTCTAGAGATTTCAACAAGTGACTACATACGGCATAAAATGAGTGAATCTACACTTTAAAATATGTCTACATACATCCGTATGTTGGGTCCATTTGAAATGCCTAGAAAGACAAGTATTTGGGAACGGAGGGAGTACCTTTTACTATATTTATAAAATTATATATTTTTAAAGTTTAGTAATATTCATGATTTCCTAAAAAATAATGAATATTTTACATAACTAAGAATATATTTATAAGTTCTAAATTTTTGAAAATATTTTAAGCTATTTTAAAAATTAATGAAATTTTATTAATATTTTTGGACAATATATTTTTTAAATCTGCTAAAATCTAATAGCCGATTTATTTTCAATAATATTTTTAATTTGATCAATAGAAAAAAAAAGAGAAAACTGGGGCAGATAGCATCAGCTGGAGCAGCTTGTTTTTGCTTTTGGTGCAGCCGATATTTCTTCCAAGCACGTAAGATAACGAGGAATACAAGCATTGTTCTAGGGTCTGCCTATCAGCTCGGCGAATTGCCGGTAGAGTCAAGCGCTCCCGCGCATGGGCCAGCCCAAACAAGAATTTGTTGGCTTGTTGCAGCTAGTTTTCGTTTGTTCTTTCTCTTTTTTGTTTTTATTATTTCTTCCAATTTTTTTGTGCTTCGTTGTTTTCTTTTCTGTTTTTTATTTCTTTCATTTTCTCCTCATTGTTAGTTACTTCTATTTCCATTTCTATTTTTTATTTTATTTGTTTTCTTAATTTCCCTATAACTATTTTTTTAGATAATCAAACGATCATTTAATAAAATATATATGAACTATTTTTCTTCCAAGCGCGTGCGATAATGAGGAACACGAGCATTGTTCTTGGGTCTGCCCATCTGCTCGTCGAATTAGGGCAAAGTGCTCCCGCGCATGGGCCAGCCCCAACTAGATTTTCCACTAATTCACTACGCTGCTGGGGCGGCCCAGTTGATTTGTATTTATAGCGATTTTGCACTGTTACTAGGCTGCTGGGGCGGCCCAGTTGATTGGTATTTTTGCCATTTTCCACTGTTATTACGCTGCTGGGCTGGGCCAGTAGATTGGTATTTTTTTTGACATTTTTCACTGTTTCACTATGCTGCTGGGCCGGTCCAGTTGACTGTGTCGAGGTACTCTGTGTGTGTGTACTTGTCGGCACACGTACAATTGACAAAAAAGAAAAACCTTTGTAACTAACCACTGCAAAGACTTCTGTTTGACTTATCTGACTTACATTCAGTTTTTTTTAAAGATGTTGCTATTTTCCCCTCAAGTTCCCTTTCTATTACAGTACATGACAGATGGAGTAAAACAAAGAAGAGGAGGGCCTCTTCAATTTTCCTTGGGTGCTTGCAGTTGGATCCGAAAGTATGTACAGTGTGCAACTGCACTCGTTGCGCCGGCCGCGGGCATGCGACCACGCAGTTGGACCCTAGCATTCCTGATAGGGCAGTGCTAGGCGTACAATGAACACTTGTACGACTTTATACGACACTACTCAGTCACCCTCCGATCAAAACTCTGCATCAGCGGCATTCGTGGGATCACTGGGTCGGACTGAATCGTACATTTTAAAGTCGTACGCAAAGCAATTCCGTTCCTGATATACTATATAGGAGTAGTTGTTTTGTTTAACACTAGTACTGTGGTCCTCGTGTTCTTCGTCTTCCTTTACATTATAACAAACATTCTTTAAGTGTTAAAAAAACATGCTTGAGTAATGTAACTAGATTCTCCGCATGGACGAAAACTGAAATTGTAGCAGATGGGCCTCAATACAACTTTTTTCATTGAGAACGAAAACTGAAAGGAAAGAAAAAGGAAACACTTTTGCAAAATCACACAAAGACGAACATGTTTTTTGTGATGAAAAATGACGAATGGATCCCTCAAAAAAAATGATGAATATTTTTTTTGTACTCCCTCCGTCAAAAATAAGTCTCTTAGCGGGACGGAGGGAGTACTAATAACCGGGGTGCCTACAGGAGCAGCCGATGTGGACGATGGTGGCGCCGACTAGGATCCATGCATGTGTAGCGTACAACGACAAAAAAAACAAAAACAAAAAAAAACACGACTAGTGCACTTTATTAACATGAGGGATCTAGTAACCCAGCTGAAGGATCTGCTGTCTCTCTGCAGGCGAATCTGCTCTCCGCGTGGACGCCCGTCGGGCGCTGGACGCGGCGGTCCTCAGGCAGGCGGCCTACTGGAAGCAACGGGGGATGTGCCGCGACGTGCGGGAGGGGGATGAAAACACCCGCTTCTTCCATGCGTAGGCTTCTCAGCGCCGGCACGGGAACTGCATCCGCGTCCTCGACGTCGACGGCTCCCACGTCATGGGGCATGCAGCTAAGGCGGGAGCGCTCTTGGGCTTCTACTCCGGCCTCCCGGGCCGTGCGCGGACGCCCATTTGGCGGTTCGACGTGGCAGCCCTCTTTGCTGCCGCGCCTCGCGTTCACGGGCCCTCGCTCGTGGCCCCTTTCGACCGGGACGAGATTAGGCGTGCCGCCCTCTGTCTTAATCGCTCGAGCGCTCCTGGTCCTGACGGGCTGGGTCCCGCCTTCTACCACGCTGCTTGGACTACCGTTGGAGGAGACGTTGAGCGCCTGTTCGAGGTCGTCTATGACTGCACGGCGCGGCTAGACGGCATTAACAAAGCCTACATCGCCCTGCTCCCCAAAGGTGATGGGGTGCCGACGCCGGGGGGTTCCGCCCCGTCTCTCTGCAGAACGCCGACGTCAAGATCCTCTGCCGCGGCCTCACAACCCGGCTACAAGCGCAGATCGGTGCGCTGATCGACGAGGACCAGTCCGGGTTCATTCCCGAGCAGAGCATCGCCGAAAATTTTGTCTATGCAGCGGAGATGGTGCAGTGCTGCTACAAAGCGGGCTGCCCCACCCTCATCTTCAAGCTGGACTTCGCCAATGCCTTCGACTGCATCAACTGGGAGAGCCTGCGCAAGATCTCGCTCGCGCGGGGGTTCCGTGAGCTCTGGTGCGACTGGATGGATTTGATCCTCCGGTCATCGCTCTGCGGTGCTCCTCAACGGTGTGCCGGGGAAGTGGCTCCCTGCGCCTCTCCACCTCTGGTACTGCGGTGGGTACCCTGCATCTCTTCGACGCCTCCGGGGCTGTTGGTTCTGCTTCGCCGCATGCGTTCGTGCAGCTATGCTGCTGGCACCTGTGGAAGCGCAGGAACGCGGTGGTGTTCAGGCGGGAAAACCCGTCCCTGGCTGCCACTTTGAAAGCCTGCCGCGATGACGCTTCCGCTCTACTGATCGTGGCCACGTTGACATGTGGCTGCAAGCCCTGCGCGCGCGTGTAAGAGAATTGGCGTGTAGGGGTGTGCGTGTGTGTGTTGTTTCAGGTGCTCCCTGTCCCTCTGCTGCCGCCCCGGCAGTTGTACCATTGTACTGATGCTGGGTGAAAATTCAAAACAAAAATCTCACTGTCCAATTCTTCTTGTTACAGGATGGACCCTATCCATCATCCGATTGATCGATCGAGGCTGTCGACAAGCGATTGAAGCCATGCTCCTCCTATCAGTCTTTTTTAATTTTTATCTATGATGATCATCAAAGCCGAATGCTCTCTAGTTAGTTCATTATGCATGCAGACTTATGATTTCAGTTTCAGTTTGGTCAGATTAGATTGCTGCTGTAGTACACTGTACTGCACAAGAAGATTTTCCGGATGTTTTATTTGATTTGGCGCGCATTCCCAGTTTGTTCTGGTTATGATGATCCATTTGTGATCAGCAAGCAGCTCAAGAACCGCGGCGTGTAACCAATTTTATGCTGGGAGTATTTATTTACCAGCATTTTAAATTTCGAAAACTACCTCAGCACGGTACCTCGGTTGGATGAGCATGACCACGGTCAACATGAGTCAAAGTGAGAGGCCGTTCTGGTGGGACCATCCTGCAGAGCCAGCCAGCAGAAGGATAGCGAAGATTTGAAGCAGCAAGATTTGTCTGCAATAGCCACGCGACACGTGTCCCCACTCCGTCTTCTTTTCACCTGCCTCGCTCGCCTCCTCCCAAAACTCCAACCTTTATTTCTCTGCTCTCCTTCCTTCCTTCCTTCCTTCCTTCCTTGCAGCGAGCGAGAGAGGGAGACAATTGGAGCGGCGGCCATGGCGAGGGAGCTGAGCAAGAAGAACCTGGAGCTGGTCCTCATGCAGGCCATGATGGCCGCCAAGAACGTGCGCACGCAGCACGGCCGCCTCCTGGAGCTCCACCGCCGCCTGCAGCGCCACCAGGCCGACGCCAAGCTCGGGCAGATCGCCTCTGACGTCTTCAAGGTCTACTACTTTGGCCTGGATGCCGGCGCCAAGATGCTATCGGTCTGCCTCAGGATCGCCGTCGAGAACCTCGCCGTCAACATCGCCTTCGCGCTCATGCCCGGCCAGCAGCTCTACAACGCCCCACCACCCAGGCCCAGGCCTTAGCCCGCGTCCACTCCGCCCTGCTGGCCGTCATGAATTCATGATGCTCGGGGAGCACCACCTCCCGTGCTGCGTCGACTGCCTCGTCGGCGGCCGGGCCCCCGTCTGCGGCAAGCCCGACAGCAGCCCCGACAGGAGCGACGATCCGGTCGCCGCCGCCACCGAGGGCCTCGCCAAGGTCGACCTGGCCGCCTCCGCCACCGCCACCGCCACCGCCACCGCCAAGACCGGCAGCAAGCCCTGCCACGCAGCAGCCAGCGGCGGCGACGTGGACAAGGCGCTCGACTACCTGCGCCGCGCAAACAGGACCACGAGCCTCGCCATCAAGCACATCGACCTCGCCGTCATCGTGCTCTCCCGCTTCCTCGATCCCAAGGAGCTCGCCCGCCTCGCCGAGGTGACCGACGGTCATGCAATCTACGTAGACAATTGTTATGCAATCTAGCTGGAAAAACCGTCTCAACGTGCTTCTCTTCTCAAACCCTGTAACAATGCAAAGTGCCTACGGAAGGTGCTTAGTAAAATAAATCGAGTTTCTCAATAAGTGCTAGAGAAAAACTCAATTTATGTTCTGCCAATCATTAAGTTCAATGCCCCGCAACAATATTTATTAAATTTGATGGCCATTTTCTTTTTTGGTGTGCTTTTCCACCCGATCTTTTTTTTCTCTTTGTATTGTGCCTTTATGTGTCGAATTAACATCTACTCCCTCCGTTCCTAAATACTTGTCTTTCTAGGCATTTAAACAAGTGACTACATACGGAGCAAAATGAGTGAATCTACACTTTAAAATATGTCTACATACATCCGTATGTAGTAGTCATTTGAAATGTCTAGAAAGACAAATATTTAGGAACGGAGGGAGTATCTGTTTTGTGTTCTGGATGGTGATCTTGCTTATTTTTAATTTCAGTTTCGTGTGTGATAAAATAAAACAATGATGCGTGTGACATTAACTAAGTAGTGGATCAAGCAAAGGAAAAAAACAACTACGTGGAAGATAGCAAATGTGATGTTTGCTGGAGTTTTTCGATAAAGGATATTTCATTCAATTGATATATCGATGTGGTGAAATCTGTCACCACGGGAAAGAGATTTGTCGGACCCCGAGCTCCCCCCTCCGCCTAGGGTTCCTCCCGCCCCTCCCCCTTTCCCGTACCCCCCACATCGCCTCCCCGGGCGAGGCGGCCGGGGGGGCCCTTCCGCCGCTCCCCTCCAGGCTCTCTCCTCGCATCTCCTTCCTCCCGCCGCCGCCAGCGTGCGCCGCCGGGCCTCGGCCGCGTGGTCTTGGCGACAGCGGACCTCTTCTTCCCGTCGCGCCCCATGTCCGGCCGGTGGGGGCTGGCGGTGATGCTCCTCGGTGGCGTCGGTGTGGCCTGTCGGCGGTGATGCCGCGTGCCACGGTGGTGCCCGACGCGGCGGTGCAGCCGTTGGCCATGGGGCGGCACGATGTCGCTGGTGGCTGGCGGCGCCCGCCCAGCCCAGATCTGGGCCCTTTTGGGCCCCATCTGGGTTTGGGTGGGCCGGTGGCTCGGTGTTCCGCGGTGTCGTTTCCTGGTGATGGCATGGTGGCGGCGGTCTCGGGTGGTGAGGATTTCGTCGGTCGGCGAGCTGCAGCATGGCGACAGGATTGTCAGGGTCCAAGTGGACCCGGCCGGGCCGTCGAGGCCCGGCAAGTCCTCGTCCCCGCGTCTGGTCGGCCCCGCTGCGGCGCTGGAGATTGTCCCCTCCTCCCGTCCGAGTTGTGCTCGCTCCCATGGCCGGGGTCTCCTTGCCCGAGCTAGGACTCGTGTTGGCAGCTCCAGAGAGGCGGCGGGGGTGTCCGGTAACCGTGGTGGCACAGACTGGTGGACGACTGTTGTGGTGGTGCATCTCGAAGTGCCTCAGGTGATGGTGCTGGTTGTGGATCGGGAGAAATCCTTGTCGGCTTGTCCGGCACAGACGCGGTGACGCTTGCGGGCGCCATTGGACCCTCTTGAGGGGCGCCTTATATATCTCTTCCTCACCATCCCTCGCGTACCGGGAGAAACCCTAGAACTTGTTCGGGCAACAGCAGCGGCGTCGTCGCATTCCTTCTTGAAGGTGTTGCTTGGTGCGAGGCGCTTCGAGATGCTGGGAGTGCGGCGGCACTTCGTCGGAGGGTGCAGCGGTCGCCGGTCTTCCTTTCGTCGTTGATCTGCCGGTGTCGGCATTCATTTCTCTTTCATTTTCTTTTGGGCTTATCTATGCTGCGGCCCCAACGTGCTGGATGTATCGGAGATTTGCTTTATAATATAAAGCGGGGGAAACCCTTTTTCTTAATTGACATATCGATGTTTGCTGGAGTTATGTTATGTAATTCGCGAGCCATGCATCCACGAGAAAAACCATGCTCGTTTGCAGGGTGGTAGCTAAGGGTATCCCAACGCGGACCCTAAAACGGACAAAGTCGGATACGGATACAGTAGCCAGCTATCCAACCGCATCCCCTAAATGTCCGTTTAGGTCTTGTCTTGTACATTTGAAATGCATAGCAATATGAGAGCAAATTAAAGTGCGGTGTTCATCATATATAGCGCCATATGTCGGCATCTTCGGGCTTGCTTTAGTCCTGGCATAAAACTTTTTTCAACCTAGATGTGAAGGCTAGGAGATAGTATTAAAAGAAGGTATTCACGTGAACACTTGTATTTTACATGTACAACATGTTTCTTTAATTATAGGGAATACTACTGTATATGTTTACATACATATGAACATCTTTTGAAATGATATGATCAGATATTTCACTTTTTACCCATTTGTAAGCTTGATTTCTAAAATATATTATTTTGCAATATACTACTGTATAGGTTCAGAAGGTAATGAGCGACTATCGTTGGATGGGTTACACGTGTGCGCATCACCCATTGGCAGGCAGCAGGCGGAAGGCGGAAGGCCATTGCCATCGGCAGGCAGCAGGCGGAAAAGCGGAAGGCCATCGCCATCGGCAGGCAGCAGGCGGAAGGCGGAAGGCGGAAGGCCATAGCCATCGGCAGGCAGGCTGCAGTGCGGTGCGCGTCCCGTTGGATGGTGATGTGCGTGAGGGAAAACAGCGCGGAAAGAGCGTTGGATGGCCCTTCTCCCGCAGCGACGCCCGCCAGTGCGCCATCCCCCGCCGGTCGGATTTGCTTTCCATGTCAGACTCAGCGCTCTCCCCGGAAGGCACAAGCCATCCCCCGGCGGCAGGATTCGCTTTCTTCATCACGCCCAGCCATTGGATGAGGAATAAACCGTTGGATGCTTCTTGTAGCCTTTTTGCCCGTTGGGTTTTCCCAACTCGCGGCCGGCACCTGTAACATCCCTGCCTGCCCACGCTGGCTGCCCTCCAGCATTGGCAGCCCGCCCTCCAGCAGCGGCAGCCCGCCATTGACCGCCATCCCTGCCCCCCACCCACGGAGCTACAAGGCCGCGCTCCGCGTCTTCTTCTTCCTCTGCTCCACGCCATTCCTTCCGGTCCATCCATGGCAGCTCTACTCTACGGGGTGGGAGGACGGCGCCGTGATTCTTGTCTGCTGCTGGAACCGTAGGACGCCGCTGTACCCTTGCCAAGGTAGGACCCCCGGCCTATTGCTACTCACTTGCCAAGCACTGGCGTCTCAAGTGTCCTCGCAAAGTTGTGATGCTTGCTCTCGTTGCTTATGCTTCTTCTTCTTCCCCTGTTCCACTCTGCTTCCTCACAAAGTTAATTGGGCACCTGTAAGTACTCTGCGCTCCTTGGTCCTCCTCCTCGACCTCCACCATTTCTCGTGTGTGTGTGTGTGTGTGTGTGTGTGTGTGTGTGTGTGTGTGTGTGTGTTTAATAATTGGAAGCGTAGCAGCAAGGTGCGTGCTTAGCGCGAGGCTGTTAGTTCTGAACTTCTTATGCCCTTTTTTTATCGCAGCATGAACAATCGAGGTCGTGGCCGTGCATATGATGCTCTGGTTTGTAGGTTTCACAATGTGTGTTGGTCACCCAGATTAATGCTACTCACACCTGGCGTTTCGAAGCGATCCGGCTTGATGCTTGCTCTTGTTGATCATGTTTGCAGGAAGGAAATGACTATGGGTGTATAACCGTTGCGCTCCCCGTACACGTCCGGTGGCAGGTTGACGAGAGCTGTGTCCTGAACGCGATCGCACACATTGTGGAGTCCCGGAAGAAGGCGCATCTGCTTGATTTGAACTACTACTGGAATGCCTACATAGACGAGACGGGAGTTCCGTTTGGCCAAGACAAAAATAGAGCCATCACAGCACTCAACCTGCTGAGGGATAAAGGTGTCTTTGCATACTTCAATGGAAGGAGGAAGCTAGAGAAGATTTCCGGCTACGAGTGTCACCCACGTATGGATGCATATCAGGTCTTCGCCGTGCTTGATTCGGGCACCCCGCTCCTGGGATGTTTCTGCGTCAGAGCTGATTTCAGTGACCTTAGAGAGGACATCTACGAGCTGGATCCTCCTTACAAGCATGGTGACCCTCATCCGGAGACACACATGGTTATGTTCGTCGGGTATGGAATGAGCGGCGGGAGGCCCTTTCTCGTATTCCTCAACTCTTACGGGCCCGATTGGGGAACCCGTGGATTAGGGGCCGTGTACTTTGATCAAGTGTTTCAGGATGATGAGGATGAAGGGTTTCAGCTGATCAGGGTGATAGTCGATGGTGACACGCCAGCCCCGCACCTCCAAACGTAAGCCAAAACCAAAAGGATTCAACATCTATTTGAGTGTACTCTACTTTTGCTCTGTTTCTTCGTGCCCTCAAGTCTTTTTTGTCTATTTTGCAGAACATTCAGACAGGATCAAGCGCAGTCGTTTCCAGCAGGATACACGTAATCTTCCTGTAAATTTCTTGTTGAGGAGAAGCTCAATTTTTCTTGATCACCATGGATGTACTGATCCGATATGTTCAACAGTATGCACAAATGATGCATTTCTTGTTGTGTCTGCTATCGCTCTCCTATATTAGAGACTCCTTGCATTATCCATGATCTTTCTATCCTATATGGAGCTTACAATGATGCATGAGGCCTTCATTTTACTCCATGGTTGACATCTGAGGTCGAAAAAGCAAAATAAAAAATGCTCATGTCGTCAGCTCAAGCATTTTGACATTGGTTCACATGCATTCCCCTCGTGATTCAGAAACCATGTTGTAACCCATTGCAGCCCTGCTATCATGTAATGCTTAGGATGTTAGGAGCTTGGGTTCATTTTCTTATGATACGTATAAATCTCTATGTTAAACCCAAATGAAGAGTAGCAGGTGTGATGTTTCATCACATTTGAGCTGTATTCAGCTAGATCCTGCCCATGTCTATGGGATGATCCCTACGTTATCGTTTGTCGAAATGAAGAACATCACATCTAGATGTTTGATCCTTTGAGCTGTAGTAGCATTCAGCTAGATCCTTTCTAAGGGATGATAATACTGAAAGTGTTGTCCCCTTTAGCATCCTTATTTTCTCATTGCTGACATGTCTCTTGATTGTTGTGTTTTTCAGGATGCAAGCGGGACTACCCATCCTGGAAAACAGACCAGATAAAGCAGCGAGGTTCATCTGGTCTGAATCGTACCAAACTGAGTAGTGAACACCGGAATTTTCAAATTATCGATAGTTCTATTACTATAGACCCAATTTTCCCCATTGGCGTTCGTCGTCGGAATCATCCTCGGCATCTTCCCCTGTTTCTATCGGCCATGGGAGCAGAGCTCTGTTTCGTCGAGAACGACAGGGAAGGCCACGTGGGCCTCAACTTATCGAGTTAATCGCAAGGAACTACCAAGAAACTACCACACCTCAGCACGTTGTAACGGATCAGTACCACCGGCTAAGGGTCAGCTGACTGAAATTAAAATTTTGGTCAGTCGATTTCTGTCATGTGGCGTTGGCAACACACAACGCGCTCCACCCAGCCCTGTGCACTACGCTGACCGGAAGGACGAGCATGCATGAGGGAACGGCTCGCTCAGCGCACTAGTGGAAAAACAGGCTTTCCGTCCAGCCCATAAGTCGCGAAGCTGTAGGAACCGCGACCAATGGGACCTTTAGTCGCGGTTCTGGAGGTGAACCGCGACCAAAGGCCTGGGCCCTGGCGCCGGTGGCCGGTGGTGCGTGAGGGCTTTAGTCGCGGTTGGCTGTGCCAACCGCGACTAAAGGTTTTCGGCACCTTTTAGTCACGGTTTGCTGTGCCAACCGCGACTAAAGCCCTCCCTATATATACCCATCCAGCAGCCAACACTTAGCCATTTGGAGCCATTCTCTTCACAAGTGGGTGTAGGTTTGCTTTTGGTTCCTCTTATGCACATAAGGTGTTTGATGAAATGCCCCAAGAGCATGAAACAAACATGACATGAAGTGTTGGAGCCACACTCTTCGATCGCGGTTAGCAACTTGATGAACCTTTGATGTGTCAATATGCATGTGTGTAGTTCATAACAAATGCATGATGGTTAATTATATATTTTATATTATAATAATGCAGATGAATCGGCAATGGATGTACGGTAACCGACTCTCCGGCGAGTTCACTACGGGTTTGAAAGATTTCCTCGTAGTGGCTAATGCGAACAAGCGGGGGGGTTTTGTTATCTGTCCATGTGTTATCTGTAAGAATGAGAAGGGTTACTCTTCCTCAAGAGTTGTTCACATGCATCCGCTTGAAGGGTTTCATGCCAAGCTATAATTGTTGGACCAAGCATGGAGAAAGAGGGGTTATAATGGAAGAAGATGAAGAAGGGATGATTTCATCGATGAAAGCTATCTTGCTCATTTCGGTGATACTTTCATGGAGGATCTGAAGGTGAAGGGAAGGTGAAGAAGAGGCACGTGATGATCCCGTTGATGATCTTGGTCGGACCATTGCTGATGCACGAGACGCCGCTAAACCGAAAAGGAGAGGAGAATTTGGATCGCATGTTAGAGGATCACTGAAAGGCGCTGTACCCGGATGCGATGATGGTCCGAAAAAGCTGGGCTGCATAATGGATTTGCTGAAATGGAAGGCGAGGCAGGTGTAGCTGACTCGGCATTTGAAAACTTGCTGAAAATGTTGAAGAATATGTTTCAAAGGATAACGAGTTGCCCGCCAAGACGTCTGAAGCAAAGAAGGTTGTCGCCCTCTAGGTTTAGAGGTTTCAAGATACATGCATGCATCAATGATCGCATCCTCTACCGCGGTGAATACGAGAATTTGAATGAATGCCCGGTATGCCTTGCATTGCGTTATAAGATCAAAGGCGATGACCACGGTGACGATGTTGAGGGCGAAACCCGGAAGAGGGTTCCGCCAAGGTGATGTGGTATGCTCCTATAATACCACGGTTGAAACGTCTGTTCATGAACAAAAGCATGCCAAGTTGTTGCGATGGCACAAAGAGAAACGTAAGTCGGACGGGAGTTGAGACACACCGCAGATGGAACGCAATGGAGAAAGATCGACGGATGGTTCACAGATTTTGCGGTGACGCAAGGAACATAAGATTTGCTCGGCACGGATGGCATGAATCCTTTTGGCGAGCGAGCTCCAGCCATAGCACTGCCCGTGACTCTATGCATCTACAACCTTCCTCCTTGGTTGTGCATGAAGCGGAAGTTCATTATGATGCCGTGCTCATCCAAGGTCCGGCAACCCGCAACGACATCGATGTGTACCTAAGGCCATTAGTTGATGAACTTTTACAGCTGTGGGGTGGTGTCCGTGTGTGGGATGAGCACAAACAAGAGGAATTTGACCACTGGCGTTGCTTTTCGTAACCATCAACGATTGGCCTGCTCTTAGTAACCTTCGGGACTGTCAAATAAGGGATACAATGCATGCACGCACCGCTTACATGAGACCGAAAGTGTACATTTGCCAAATTGTAAGAAGAACGTGTACCTTGGGCATCGTCGATTTCTTCCGAAAATTCATCCGAGAAGAAAGAAAGGCAAGCATTACAACGGCAAGGCAGATCACCGGCGAAGCTGCGGAACGACCGGTCTTGAGGTATTTGATATGGTCAAGGATTTGAAAGTCATCTTTGGAAAGGTCTGGCGGACAATCAGTTCGAAGGGAGCCGACGGGCACGCAGCCATGTGGAAAAAGAAATCTATATTCGGGAGCTAGAATATTGGAAAATCCTAGAAGTCCGCTCTGCAATCGACGTGATGCACGTTACGAAGAATATTTGCGTGAACCTCCTAAGCTTCTTGGGCGTGTATGGGAAGACAAATGATACAAAGGAAGCACGGCAGACCAGCAACGTTTGAAAGACCACGATGACCGCATCCGGAATGGTTTCAAGGTCGTGCCAGCTACGCTCGACCAAAGAAGAGAAGGTCATCTTTTTGAATGCCCGAGCGGTATGAAGGTCCCGTCTGGATTCTCGCCCAATATAAAGGGAATAATAAACATGGCGGAGAAAAGTTCCAAAACCTGAAGTCTCACGATCGCCACGTGATTATGACGCAATTGCTTCCGATTGCTTTGAGGGGCTCTGCCGAAAATGTTCGATTAGCCATTGTGAAGCTATGTGCATTCCTCAATGCAATCTCTCGAAGGTAATCAATCGGAAGTTCTACCACAGTTCTGAGCGATGTGATCCAATGTCTTGTCGATTTCGAGTTGGTGTTCCGCCATCCTTCTTCAATATTATGACGCACCTCCTGGTTCACCTAGTCGAAGAGATTTCCGTTCTCGGTCTGTATTTCTACACAATATGTTCCCCTTGAGAGGTTCATGGGAGTATTAAAGAAATATGTTAAGTAACCGTGCTAGGCGAAGGAAGCATCGCCAAGGGCTATGGAAATGAGGAGGTAATTGAGTTTTGTGTTGACTTTGTTCGACCTTAAGCCGATTGGTCTTCCTCGATCGCTGCACGAGGGGAGACTAAGTGGAAAAGGCACGATCGGAAGGAAATCAACGATATGTATGGACGGCCATTCTCGATGAAGCACACCACCTTTGTCTTGACCAATTCCAACTTGGTGGCTCCGTACTTTGAGAAACACAAGAATATTTTACGCTTCGGACAACCCGGGAAGCTGAATCTGGATTAGGAAGGCCCACATGGAGACTTTCGGCAGTTGGTTGAGAAAACATTTAATGAATGACAATGATGTTGTAGATCAGTGTACATGTTGGCCAAGACACCATCTTCGACTATAACGACTTTCCAAGGGTACGAGATAAATGGGAATACATTTTACACGATCGCCCAAGATAAAAAGAGCACCAACCAAAACAGTGGTGTCCGCTTTGATGCAAGAACCGAGAATGGGCAAAAGGTCACATATTATGGTTACATAGAGGAGATATGGGAACTTGACTATGGACCCTCCTTTAAGGTCCCTTTGTTCCGGTGCAAATGGTTCAAGCTAACAGGAGGTGGGGTAAAGGTGGACCAGCAATACGGAATGACAATGGTGGATTTCAACAATCTTGGTTACCTTGACGAACCATTCGTCCTAGCGAAAGATGTCGCTCGGGTTTTCTATGTGAAGGACATGAGTAGCAAACCGAGGAAACGGAAAGATAAGAAAACGATCAATTACATCATGCGATGATTCAAAGCGCCACATTGTTCTTTCAGGAAAAGAAACATCGTGGGAGTGGAGAACAAGACAGACATGTCAGAAGATTATAATATGTTTGCTGAAATTCCGCCCTTCAAAGTGAACACCGACCCAAGCATTAAGTTAAATGATGAGGATGCTCCATGGATACGGCACAATCGTAAGCAAGCAGGGACACAAGGAAGAATTGATGTGTAATAATTTATTGTACCAAACTTTGTATTTGGTCGATGAACTGAATGATGTATCAAACCTTTTGTCAAACCTTCAAGGATTAGTTTTATTTTTCTGATTTTTTGATATATAATTGTATTTTAAGATTTTAAAATGAATTAGTTTTATTTTTCTGATTTTAAAAGGAAAAGGAAGAAGAAGAAAGAAGGAAAAGGAAAAAAAGAAGAAAAAACAGAAGAAAAAAGGAAAAACAGAAGAAAAAAACAAAGCAGAAGAAAAAAGGAAAAGCAGAAGAAAAAAACAAGCAGAAGAAAAACATAAGAAAAAAACAAAAAGAAGAAAAACAGAAGAAAAAGGAAAAAGGAAGAAAGGAAGAAAAAAAGAAGAAAAACAAGAAAAGGAAGAAACAAACAGAAGAAAAAAAAGAAGAAAAAGGAAGAAAAAACAGAAGAAAAACAAGAATTTAAAATGAATTAGTTTTATTTTCTGATTTTTTGATATATAATTGTATTTTTAAGATTTTAATAACATAAATAAATAAGTAATTAGAAACTTTAATAGCAAAAATAATTATCATAAAGTAAAATAAATAAGTAATTAGAAACAAAATAAAATAAAATAAATAAGTTTTTTGTTGTAAGTAGAAACAAAACAAAATAAATAAAGCAAAATGAAAAAAAAAACAGGCAAAAAATAAAAATATGCCACCCATCGGGCCACCACGGCTGAATACGACTAGAAACCCATTAATGGGCCAGATTCAGCCCAGAAGGCCCAATAGGCCCCTGAGCTCATAGTAATGAGAATAGGCCCGTAAGCTTTGCATTTGAGAGGAGCTCGAAGTGGTGGCGCAGCCGCTTATAAACCACTGTCGAAGCCTCTCGGCTAGCGAGTGGGACTAAACATCCCACCGCACCGCGCCGTTTCAAAGACAGACCTTTAGTCGCGGTTGGGGAGGCGGGCGCGACTAAAGGTACCCTTTAGTCGCGCCCGCCTCCGCAACCGCGATTAAAGGGTCTTCTTCGCGAGAACGAAGCGGCGGCAAACCCTTTAGTCGCGGTGGGAGGCGGACGCGACTAAAAGTACCCTTTAGTCGCGCCCTCCACCCCACCGCGACTAAAGGTTCGTCTATAACATCTGACTTAGCAGTTTGCCTCCCATTCTCCTCTCTCTCGGCCGAAGCGCTTGCCCGACGCCGATCGACGCTGACGCTGACGCCTTGACGCCGCCCGACGCCGATCGACGCTGACGCTGACGCCGAAAGCCTGCCACGCCGCCCCCGTCCCGATGGCGCCGCCTCCGCCCGTGCCTGCCCTTGCCCGCCCGGCCCGTGCCCCTGCCCTGCCTGCCCGGCCCCGCCCGCCGCCGACGCCCGCCTGCCGTGCCCTGCGCCCTTGCCCACCCTCACGCCGCCCGCCGCCACCACGCCACCGCCCGCCGCCCCAGCCTCCGTAGCGTGGCATCCAAGAAGAAGAAAGAAGAAGAAAAGGAAGAAGAAGAAGAAAGAAAAGGAAAAGGAAGAAGAAGAAAGAAGAAGAAAGAAGAAGAAAGGAAAAGGAAGAAGAAGAAAGAAAAGAAAAGGAAAAGGAAGAAGAAGAAAAGGAAAAGGAAAAGGAATTTTTTTTTTTTTTTTTTTGTTCTTTTAATTTTAACTAGTTAATTAGTTTAACAAAAGCGGTAAATAACTTAAAACCCTAAACCCCAAAAACAAAAAACAACAGAAAACCGCCAAAGAAAAACAAAAGGAAAAAGGAAGAAGAAGAAAGAAGAAAGAAGAAGAAAGGAAAAGGAAGAAGAAGAAAGAAAAGAAAAGGAAAAGGAAGAAGAAGAAAAGGAAAAGGAAAAGGAATTTTTTTTTTTTTTTTTTTTGTTCCTTTTAATTTTAACTAGTTAATTAGTTTAACAAAAGCGGTAAATAACTTAAAACCCTAAACCCCAAAAACAAAAACAACGAGAAAACCGCCAAAGAAAACAAAAAATAAAATGAAGGGGCGGCGAGGGGGCGGCGAGGGGGGCGGCGATGCGCGCGGTGTTTTTTTTGGGATCGAGAGGGGGCGGCGAGGGTTATACATGTGTGTTGTCCTCGCCTCCCTCTCCGTGACGCCGTCGTCTGCCGCCCCGTCTCGCGCTCTACCGCGACACCCTCTCCCACCCCTTCCTCGCCCCCTCCTTTTGCCACCGCCCTTTCGCCACCGCCACCGCCACCGCCCCCCTTCTTCACTTAATTAATTTGTTTTTACTACATGTTTTCAGGACTGACATAATGGCGGACGATAGAGCTGACCCGATTATGGACAACTATGATCCGGACGGTGAAGCACATATGTTCGGCATCATAAACGGCGATATTCAATATGTGCCGACCGGAGAAGAAGAAGATGATATCTCTTCTTATCTGAACCTTGACGGTGAAGATGAAGGGCGCCGTCAGCAAGATGATGTCAAGAAAGCGTCGATAAACGACGATCTTCAAATGGAAGTAGCAACCACCTCCGCGCCGAGGTATATATATGCATTGAGCCTCGGTGATACAAACTAACTGATTTGAATAAATATGTGTGTACTAACGCGCGCGACTCTCTTTCTTATTTTAGCCCTCGGCCGGATCGTCGAAACAATCGAGTACGTCGTCAAAGCGTGGCGCAACCAAGACGATGAAACCAGGAGAAACATGCACCATCCAGGTTGTCGACTGTGAAACCGGCAGGCCGCTGGAGCCCCGCAAGAATGCCACCAAGTTTGTCAGCCAATGCGGAGCCATTGTTAGAGACAACGTCTCGATCACCGTCAGAGTGGAATGAGCCAAAGAAGGCACGAATTGATGGTTTCACTTTTGTCGATAAGAGAACAAAAAAAGATTGCTTCAAGAAGCTTATGGAACATTTCGTTCTACCTCCGGAATACAACAAATTCGATGAGGAGGGTAACAAGATTGAGGAAAACAAGGAGAGGAGGAGGCTAGTCAAACAGTTCGCTCTTCATAAGATGGCCGCGCATTCGGAAATTCAAGCAAAATCTAGCCCGTGACTTTGTCAAGCGTAACAAGACTCCGGAGTTCAAAGGACAATATGAGAAACCGAAAGATGATTGGCCAGAATTTGTGAAGCAAAAGAAATCGGAGCAGTTCATTCAAATATCGAAACAAAATAAGGAAAATGCGGCTAAGAAGGAGTACAATCATGTTATGGGGCCAGGAGGGTATCGCATTTGGGTGCCTAGGTTCGAGAAGATGGAGAACGAGCTGAGGCGCGAGAATCCGTCCAGTGCGGAGGATGGGACCCAAGGGCCAAAAGCTGGTGGTGCGGGCATGGGGAACGCTGAACCCGGAGACAGGGGAGTGTGTTTACCAGGCAAATTAATTAAACCCACCCAAGCCCTTATTGACGCAATGAAGGATGCTCAACAGGGAAGATCAAGTTCAACAGAGAGAACGACGGCGGCGACAAAAGCCCTCGGGAATCCTGAACACGGAGGGCGTGTACGAGGCATGGGGCACATTCCGTGGAAAATAGGGTTCCCCGAGCGATGACCCGTCACGATTCTGAAGCCGTAAGAGAAAGATGGATCGGGAAGCAGATGTTGTGGCGCGGTTGGCATCGAAATGGAAGTGATGAAGAAAACCATGAGTGTACTAGTAGCGAAAAAGATTCAGCTCGGGTGCAGCATGAAGATCATCCGGCGGATCTCGGAAGCCAGCAGCGTAGAAGCAGCGTGGCTTCCACGGAGGCCCCACCGGCTGGTGCAGATGCACCGACGATCGAAATTACTGCACGGAGCCTCGGTGGTCGAAATTACTGCACCGGAGCCTCCTCGCTACCCGTGGGCGATATAAAGGAGATGAAAGAATGTCATCAGATTATCCTATCGGGAACATGTCCGTGAAGGTAGCCATCGGCGATGCTTTACCATGTTTATTCGAGCACTCCACCACAACAACCCCATTAAAGATGGCTATGCTCGTGTCACGGTGGAGGACATAGTCCAAGGGTTTGAGGACACGGAGATTGAAATTGCTACACGAAGGGAGAAAAGACTTGGAGATGTCAAGCGCCATTACATTCTATGGCAAAAGAAGTTTATCAAGTTTCAGGAGGCGCCAAGGACAACAAGTCCACCCCTACGGTGGTGGTGGTGGCGTGGCGGTGGTGGTGGTGGTGGTGGTGGTGGCGGTTCACCTACACCTCCGTCACATCACCGACGCCGCCCCGATCCACAACGTCCGGCGGGTGATCATCCGCCGCCCCGATCCTCGTCCCGCGGGTGATCGACGCCGCCCGATCCTCGTCCGGCGGGTGATCGACGCCGCCCCAATCCACCTATGGCAAAGAAGCGTAGCAGTCTGGATTATTAACCAGACCCTTATGTACCTAAGACCACAAAGGTACCGGAGCCATCATCAAGCCTCTCCCCACAAGGCCTTGGGAACGTAGTGCCGAGGAAGTCGACGCGGCGCTGCTGCTGATTTGGAGAAATGGAAGGCGGACTGCAAGAAGAAAAGAGAGCCCGAGCCCAAGCCAAGATTTTTCGATGAGCAAAAGAAGTGGGCTAAGTCATTTTGAGCACACCGTCCCAAGCGCGAAGAATCGCCTACCGACTATGCACGTGAACTTGCAGGCAGGCATTCTTGTTCAAGGAGAACAAAGAGCGGAGAAGGCGAAAGTAATAAAAGCGGAAACAAGTTGCCCAGCTCGGGAACAAAGTAAACAATCGATTGCCCGCTTATAGTGGAAGCCTTTTGTCCGGATGCCCCGAGATCATACAAGCTGCGGCAGCCTGAGGATTAGTAGAACGAAAGTGCGAGAACAAGCGCCAACTTAGGTATTACTCTTCGTGAACTATTAGACCTTGATGAGTTGCCAGTGAAGGAGGTAGTAATTACATATGTCAAGAATGGGCCTCTCGTCGAGCTCTGCGAGAAAAGGATCTACGACCAAATGAAACGTCTGCTGAATTGGTACAAGGGTTACATAAAAATAAAACGCCAAAGAATATATTTATGCGGAAGTTAGACATGAGCATTACTTCAAACATTACTATGTACAAGTTGAACTGAGTGAATTGTTCCAGCTTTTCAATCTGCGCGAGCTCGACAAATCTATCATCAGTTGCTACGTTCTGTAAGTGATTTATTAATTTCTACCCCATCTCGTTCATATTGCCTGCACTATATATATGTCCTAACTATATTGTTGTGTCCTCTATTATACATGCGAATGAAGATTAAGGAATGCGAGTAAGGAACATCCATGATGTTGGGTTCATTGACCCACACATCGTTAATGATATTGTGTTGAAGCATTACCCGCCGACGTGGAGGCGGACACTGTGGCGTTTCTTACAAAGCAGGAACTCAAAAGTGATATTCTATTTCCTTACCATTTTGGGTGAGTGTTTCGTCTTGAGCACATTCTCTTTTGTTTACTCCATGCATGGTATGTGGCGGCTAATCGATGAGTTATGCATGACGTCTTGTGCATGTATCGTGTCCGCAGTTCCTTTGGATTCTGCTAGTAATTAAAGTTAACACCTCGAATGTCTCGCCCACGACTCTCGGATAAGGATCCAAAGCTTTGGGCCGACATCGAAAAATGCTGCGAAGTAATTATTTTCATTCATTTGCGCTCTATATCGATCGGCCTATTTCGTTCATTTCCTAATATCAAGTAACTAATAACTCTCTTGTTCATTTAATTTTCTTTGCCTCGTAGGGTTTGGAGACGGTTCGTAGATACAAAGGTCGGTGAATTCAAAAAGAGCTAGAATTCAAAAGGGTAAAGACTAAGATGGGGATATTCAGCCACCGTTGACCAATCTATGTGCATACTTTGTTCAGTGAGATGATCCGAGATACACCTCTGAGCGGGTTGATCCGAGTGATACCAATGCTCGGAGGAATAACCTCCGGTGGATGCTTAGTCCAAGCTCGCTTCGACCACTTCAAGAGGAACTAGCTGGATGGTTCTGCAGGAAGTCCTCCATCCTAAAGGAGAACACTATCACGAGGACGAAGAACTTTATATGGATTAAATCATGTATGGAAACTTGTTCAAAATTGTATATGGTCATCCGATGATATTGAATATATATTGTATATTCCTCTTGAATTCTTTTGGTTCTAATTTCAAATTTATTTGAAATTGTACATTCATATGCATGTATGTAGTACCGTAGAATATATGAAACTCCTTCAAAATTAAAATAAAGCACAAAAGAAATAAAACAATACAAATTAAACAGAAAACAGGTTTAGGGGGGTGGGGCTAAAACCCTAAACCTGCGGCGGCCTTTAGTCGCGGTTGGCCGAAGAACCGCGACTAAAGGTCCTCCGCCCGACGGTCAACTGGCGCCCACGTGGACGGGCCTTTAGTCGCGGTTCTTAAGCAGCCGCGACTAAAGGTGGTGGGCTTTAGTCGCGCTTTGCTGGTCGCGGTTGCGCAGCCGCGACTAATGGCAGTTGCGAACCGCGACCAAAGGCCTTTTTTCCACCAGTGGCGGAAGCGAGCCAGCAATGCCGCCATGCATGTATAGACACAAACAGTACAAGCTAGCTAGGGGCTTCCAAGTAAAACAAAAAAGCTAGCTAGGGGCTATCGTATCACTACACTACACATATCCCATGCATTTATGTAGTTAAAGAGAAATACAAATATATAAAGAAAGCGAAAATGAAAAATAAATAAATAAATATCTGCACTTGTACAGATGACTGCACTTGTGAACTTCTGACACTCTTGTTTTCATCGCAGCATGAACAATCGAGGTTGCGGCCGTGCATATGATGCTCTGGTTTGTAGGTTTCACAATGTGAGATTATTGCTATTCACACCTAGCGTTTTGAAGTGATCCGGCTTGATGCTTGCTCTTGTTGATCATGTTTGTAGGAAGGAAAGGACTATGGGTGTATAACCGTTGTGCTTCACGGCGAGGGTAGCGATCCTGCACGCGCGGTACAGCTAGTCCAGCGACTTGCCCACGTCGCCGCCGCCGCTGGCTGCCTGACGGGGACGGGGATTGCTGTTGCTGGAGCCGGACTTGGCGGTGGCGGTGGCGTCTGGGTCGTCGGAAAGGTCGACCTTGGCGAGGGCCTCGGCGGCGACGGCGACCGGGTCGTAGTCCCTCTCGGGGGAGGAGTCGAGCGAGGAGGAGTCGGTGGTGTTTCCGGTGCCGGCGACGGGGGCCTTGGCGCCGGCGAGGCACTCGACGCAGCGCGGTAGGAGGTGCTCGTGCAGCTGTTGGAGTGTGATGTCCGACCCTCTCACAGATCGGTCTTTTGGTTGCATTGGCTAGAGCATGCACTTCTATATGGTATCGGAGCCAAGAGGTCTCGAGTTCAAGACCAGGCTGGCGCAATTAAATTGCAGCCCACTTTTGGTCCACGTTTAGGCCTGAGGGAGCCACACGTGAGGGGTAGTGTTGACGTATAATGTGCTGCCTAGTCTCTTCCATCAGATCGGTCTGATGGGTGAACTGGTTAGGTGCATAAACTTACAACCAAGAGGTTCAGGGTTCAAAACCCAGTAAACGCAATAAATAATTGCGGCCTGCCCTCGCTTCCGCTGCCCACGTCATAAACTCCAAAGGAGCATAGACGTGAGGAGGAGTGTTGGAGTGTGATGTCCGACCCTCTCACAGATCGGTCTTTTGGTTGCATTGGCTAGAGCATGCACTTCTACAGCAGCAGCTTGATGGCCAGGACGACGCCATGACGTGGTCGAGGGCCTGGGACCTGGGGTGGGCCGGAAACTGCTGCGCGAGCAGCGCGTCGTGGAGCTTCTTGGCGGTTGGGCGGGGAGAAGCGAATGCCCTTCTTGGCGGCGATCTCGAAGCAGGTGGTGAGCAACCGGGCGCCGGCCTCCAGCCCGATGTAGTACACCTCGAAGAGCTTGGAGGCCGACCGAAGGTAGATCTTCTCGGGAAGGAAGGAAGGAGACAAGAGAAAGGTTGGAGCTTTAGACGACGGAGGGATGGCCGGAGGGGGCACGCGTTGAAGAGGACAGAGGCTCTGCAGGGTGGGCCCACCTTTGACCGGGGTCATGCTCATCCACAAGGACAAAGGGTGGCGTCCTCCCTCCGCTACCACTCTAGGTGTGATTTTTTGAAATTTGAAAATGCTTCTCCATATAATGCACAATTGGTGCCAAGCAAGGTGGCATGTTTTCGTAACAAAATTTGGATCTACATTTACATTACCCTCGACAGTAGGAGCCGTTTACAAATTAATTAAACACAGATACTAGCAGCAGAACTAATCTAACCGAACTGAAATTAAATCATAATAACTCTGCGTAATGAACTAACTAGAGAGGCATAGATGAAATAAACAACTGATAAGGAGAGTCCGGCTTCGACGATAAACAATGCATTGGAAAACTAACCGATAACAAGTAGGATGCACGGTTCATGAGCTGCTTGCTGACCACAATTCGACGATAAACAATGCATTGGAAAACTCAAACATTTGATACAAATGACATGACAGAAAATGATTAAAAACAGGTAGCATGTCCAAAATCCCAAATTCAATTGTCCCACAGATAAGATGCAGAGCGATTCAATCGATCCGGTGAAGAATGGAGCTGGTCAATCCGATGATGGATAGGGTCCGTCCTGCAGCAAGATGAATTGGACTGTCAGATTGATTGATGGAATCATCCCTCACGGCCCCCGACAGCCCCCCCAAGCACTTTTTTAGCGCCGGTCGTAAAAAAAGTCCCAGCCATGCACCCAGGACCTCGTTTTTCACCGGATTTAGCGAATGTTACGGCCGGCGCGCCCACCCCACACCCAGCTCCCTGCGGGGCAGCTGGGAACGCCGGCGCTCGCGTTTTGCATGCGCAGGCCCACCTGCAGCCCCTCTCTCTCCCCTCTCTCCTCTCCTTTCTCTCTTCCTTCCACCGCCCCACATCTCCCCTCGCCGGCCCCCGCCCCGCATCTCCCCGCTCGCCGCCTTGCTCCTCTCCTCGCCGCTCCCTACCTGCTCGCCGCCGTGCTGCGTCCGGCTCCACCCAACCAGAGATAGAGGAGCAGAGGGGAGAGGCGAAGCCGTGCGACGGGCCGGCCGGCTCCTGCCGTCTCCGGCCGAGCCGAGCACACCGGCGGCCACGGCGGGGCCCGCCGCACCCGTTCCCCGCCAGAGGGAGGCGCGGGAAGGCGCGGGGACGCGGCAACGGGCGACTCCAGAGGAGAAACAGAGGCGGGCAGGCGACGGTGGTCTTCGACGGTGCGGGCAACTCCGACGGGCTCCGGCTGATATAAGGACACCGGCGGGACCGGGGCAACGAGGCGCATCCGTTCAGAGGCCAAGGGGGCAGTGAGGAGGGATGGAACGGAGGGGAGGCCGCGGCGACAGGAGGTTACAGAGGCAGCGACGGTGGTGATGGTTTTTGGTGGAACAGCCAGCTCCGGCGAGGGCAAGTGGGCGGGGCGAGCTGCGGGACAGGTTGGGAGGAGGGGAGAGGGGCTAGGCACGTCGGGGTGGACCGAACTCCGGCGATGGCCACGGTGGTCCAGGAAGAAACGACGACCTGGGGAGCACAACGGCTGGAATTATTTTGCACCCAAAGACTAAATTAGCGTCGGGGCCTTCCCAGGAGGCCGAAAAAACGCCTTGTGGGGGGCACAACGGCTAGAGATGCTCTGAGGAAGAAAGGTCGCAGGACGAGCCGTTTGACTCGTTTTGGAGGGGGCTCTCTCACAGTCACGGGGAGTGGCGTGCTCCCCCCGCGACCGCTTCTCAGGCCATTTTCAAAATTTAAATCTGAAAATGCTGACCGATCAAGGTTTTTGAATTCTGGATGCAAAATAATCTCATGGGCCTCCGAGATTTCTGCTTACAAGTACCATGTGTTTATATCACGACACTGTTGGGCCATTTGCTGCTGTCTGCCGAGACGACTCAGGTAATTTTTTTGAAAGCGGAAGAATTTGGTCCACCCGGGGATCTTGTTTGTAATACTAGCTCCTTTTCTTCTCAGAGAGCATGTTCTTGAACCATAACGCTGAGTCCTTGGGGTACCTCTTCAGAGTCTTGTAGTCCACATAGACAATACCGAAACGGGCGGTGTAGCCGAGTCTCCACTCGAAGTTGTCAAGTAGAGACCAAGCAAAGTACCCGATCACCCGGGCGCCATCGTCTATCGCCTTCTTGAGCTCGGTTATGTAGTCTCTGTAGTACCGGATTCTTACTGTGTCACGCACACCGTCAGCGATACTCACGTTGCCTGGTTGGTCCATCCCTGTCAGACCATAACATTGATCATTCATGTCCTTATGAGAACGATAAGTAGTGGGAGTAATTTGTTTAACCGGAAGAAACAATTGTCATTTGAGATGTTGAAGTACCGTTTTCAGCAAGGATCATTGTAGGATTTCCATATCTTTCTTTAACATAGGTCACAGCCTTGTTGATTCCCCATGGTACAATATAAAGCCAGTAGGAGTTTGCCTGCATAAACTCAACCAGCTTACAGTTACAATGTTCCACAGAAAACCTGACTTATCCATCTACAAGGTACAGAGAGTAATCTAGAACCGCACTTACATGAGCTCCAATAGGCACACCATTTCGTTCATCTGCAAAGACACATGCAAATCACGAGGGTCTAAGAATGTGAAGTATGTGGCACAGTAGAAGGAGTTGGCATGAACGAGAGAGATCTTACAGACAAACTCAACATGCCAATCATCTTGGTAACTGATAGGCGTGAGGTTCCAAGTCCCATTGTCCTTCATGTAGAAAGAAGTGTATTGGTTGATACCAACATAGTCAATGGATCCTTTAACCATCGTGGACTCGTCGGCACTGAAGCGTGGCAACCTATCCTTGACAATCTCAAGCATCGTGAACGGGTAGCGACCATGGATGATGGGGTCAAGGAACCTGCAAGGACATTCATACAGTTTCAGTCTGCTTCCCTCCAAACAAAGTTGGTGAAAGTAGGGTGGTAGACATGTGTTGCAATCTGAACTTGTGAAGTAAAATTTTATCCTGGGGTAAACTGGTTTAGGGTTTACCATCCAAGGTGGAAGTCCCTTGCCCTCTGCGCTGCAGCTTGATCAACACTACTGTTCCTCAAAGGTTCGTACCATACAAAATCCAAGAGAATTCCAATCCTCCCCTTTTGGTGATGCTATTAAATAGAACAGAATGATTGAATGAAACATACTAGTTAACATTCACTATTAGGCACTGCCATTGAATATGTGATTCTTCAAGTGAGAAATGACTTGAAGGTAATCTTCAGTCACTCTTACCTGGTACTTGTCACGGTATCGCCGTACCGCCGCAGCATGTGAAAGTATGAGATGGTGCGCGGCAAGGTACGGCTCTGTCGTGGAGTCACCTCCTGCAGAGCACTGAGAACACCTCCCCGGTGCATGGAGGCCATTGTCATAGCCGAGAGCTGCGACGCACCTCGGCTCATTGAAGGTAAACCAATTCTTCACCCTGTCTCCAAACACCTTGAAACAGAAATCGGCATAGTCTGCAAACGCGCCCCTTTTGTGGAAACAGAAGAAGTTGGGCGTATCAACGACACATACTTAAATTCAACTTTGAAATGTGGAAATAATCATTAGCTATTTGAAATGCTTACACTATCCTTGGGCTTAGCCAGCCAAGGTACTGCTGATGGAGTGCTAGTGGGAGGTCATAGTGATAGAGGTTTGCATATGGAGTGATGCCTAATCCACCATTATAATAAGGGTTATTAATTAAACAAGAAATCTGTACCTTGGTGCTAATTGAAAGCTTCTTGCCTCGTGTAGAAATTATAGTTACCTTGCTGAAGCATGTAATCTATGAGCCTGTTATAGTAATCCACTCCTTCCCAGTTCACCTTCCCAATCCCATCTAGAATTGAATTTTATACACAACTCCATGTGCATCAAATACTCTTTTGAAATTTGGAACTGCTGCAGCTGGAGGAGAGATGATGCCATATACTCAATATACCTGGGAAAATCCTCGACCAAGAGATAGAAAAGCGGTACGCGTCGAAGCCCATGTTCTTCATTATGTCCACATCCTCCTACACCTCAGAATTAAGAAACACCTCTGTGAAGCATCATGAGACGACACACCAAAAGGCACTCGCAAAAACAGAGCAATCAGCTGGATGATTAATCGCTTAGTATACACACCTTGTATCTATGGTACTCGTCGACGGCCACATCGGCGGTGCCGTTGCCGGCGATCGTCCCTGTCCTCCCAACAATACAACCCGTTTAGATCCAAGATGTATACATGTAAAACTACATATCTACACCGTTTAGCACCACTACAACTTGTTCAGTGGAGCTAGGACAGAAAAAATAGTGAACCAAATCGATGGAAATGTTTTTACCTGGTATCTTGATGAAGGCGTCCCAGATGCTTGGCCCTCGCCCTCCCTGCTCCGCCATCCCCTCCACCTGGTACGCCGACGTGGCCGTCCCGAACACGAACCCCTCCGGGAAGCCCTGCCGGCTCAGCCCGCCGGCGTCGTGGATCTCCGGGTTGAGCCGGTGGCATTGCGCCCAAGGCAGCAGCACATGAGCAGCAGCTGCTAGTATCAGCAGCAGCGCGGCCGCGTGCTTCATCGTGTGCGTGAGCGAGGAAGGCGGAATGGGGAGATCAAGCCTTGGTCTGCGGGGCTAAATAATAGTAGCAAGTGTGCAGGGGCACGCGGGACATGCTTATGTGTTTGTGTGCGACTCATCATTAAACTATAAGTAACTAGGGAACAAACAAGTTTGGAAGATAAGATACGGGCGTGGTCGAGTGCTAGTGCTACCCCTCCGGCCGGCAGCCGCATGTGTGATGGAACAGGATAATGCTTGCTTTTGCTTGTGCCAAAATTTAGTATGCAAAAGTCCGTTGTAATCACACTGATTAGTGGCGACAGGTGAAGTAAGACATGCTCGAATTAAGGAGGTTGATTGATGAGATTTTGTCGTCCCGTCCATGGGATTGAGGAAGTTGTTGGATGTGCTTAGTACTCCATAGAGGGGATGCAAATCCACGGGCTCGCCGGCGAAGTTTGGAGGGATGAGTTTTCCCTAACCGTCTAAGGTTTGGGAAGGAAAACATGTACACCATTAATTGTTGTGTTCTTTAGTCAATATCTTCGAAACTAGCAGATGCTCGAACTAGGGTGGTTGATTGATGAGGTTTAGAAACACAAAGATGCCCGTTTGCCGAATGGTCCAGACCCATTGATGATGGCCCATTCGTCCCACCCCTCCACCTCCACCCCTTTCTATCAAGAGTTTTTGTTTGTCTCAAAGAAAAATCAAGAGTTTTTGTTGCTCTTATTCGTGTTAATTGGTTTGCTCTATTGGAATACCATCATTTTACAAATAAACACCAGGCCTCTCCATAAATGTTTAGACATACGACTACATGATAAACGACACCGTGTCAACATGAGTTATAGATCCCAAGATCGATTCATTTTCTACAACAAGGCTTCCTTTTATTTGCAAGATTCGAAGAGCGCGGAAAATAGGGGAAAAAATGCACGTAAACTGTATCCAACAGCCTAGAGTCTGATACATTTAATTTGTTTGATGATAGAAACCGAGCCTGCCACAAATATTATCTTCTAAAGTGCAGGTGCAAATGAATCTTAAGAAAATGGAATTGTGTGATTAAACATTACAAATGGATCCCCTCAAAAGAAAAAATATTACAAATGGAACTCGCATGTGAAAAATTCATAAGAAATATATTCTTTCAAAAAAAACGCAAAACCTTTTGAATCTCTTTCTTTAGGGATAGAATCTTGTTTTGTTGGCGTTCAAACATTTTTAAAATCAAACAGGCCCTGGAGGTAGTAAACTTGGGCCCAACTCCACCGACAGGATTTATATCACATCCAGCCGAGGCCCATGAGAGGAGACGACGACGCCAGGCCGAGCCAAGCACGACGATAACTCAGCTCCAAGCTACTCCGCTCAAAACCCTAAGCTTTTCCGGCCGGCGGAGCGCCGTCGCGGCGGCGCGGCCGCGGCATGCGACGGTGACGTTCCGGTGCTCGGCCGCGTCCCGGAGCTACAGCATTACGCTGCTCCCGGGCGACGGCATCGGCCCGGAGGTGGTCGCCGTCGCCAAGGACGTCCTCTCCGTCGCCGGCGCCAAAGAAGGCAAGCTTAGCCGAACCCTACGCCGTCCATTGCTTTGAGCTCCGAGTGACCCCAATTTGTTTGCTTGCGGCCGCAGGCGTGGAGCTCCGGTTCCGGGAGATGCTGATGGGCGGCGCGGCGTTGGACGCCGTCGGGGTGCCGCTCCCCGACGAGACGCTCGCGGCGGCGCAGGCCTCCGACGCCATCCTGCTCGGCGCCATAGGAGGGTGAGTGGAAACGATCTGGCAGCCGGAGTGGTAACTGAACAGCTGCGGACTGCATTTTGCTTGGTTCAGAATTCGTGATGGGCGAAAGTGTGACTTTCAGTTTCAGTAAGTAATTGGATGTTGATGCTGCGGTTGCAGGTATAAGTGGGACAGCAACGAGAAGCATCTCAAGCCCGAGACCGGGCTGCTCAACATCCGTGCCGGGCTTGGCGTCTTTGCCAATCTGCGGCCGGCCACGGTGTTGCCGCAGGTATATCCGTCGTATCCCTGTTTCAGTTTCAGTGCATTTCACATAAGCACTATGCTTTACTTGACAGCACTGCCTTTCGTACTCTAGTTTGCTAGTTGCATCCAAGGCCATGTATCGAACGCATCAGAGTGTCTCCTGCATCCCCGATGTAATCTGTCGTAGCGGTACATAGTTTAACTAAACGGCAAAATACTAGCAACTGTAGCCATAGCTGAAGGATTTGGGATGGATGGACTTGTTTAATTCGCTTAAGAATAATAATGTTCTGTGTAATTACTTCCCTCTCTAACCTTACACTTTTGTAGTTAGTAGATGCATCTACTTTGAAGAAAGAGGTGGCTGAAGGAGTTGACATCATGGTTGTTAGAGAGCTTACTGGAGGTATTGTTGACTAAATTATGATGAGACATGGATGGTTGATCCTTTTTTCTTGCTGAATTATGTATTTCCAGGTGTTTTCTGATGAAACTTGAAATTTCTACTGCTCTGCGTGGCAGGGATTTACTTCGGACAACCTAGGGGCTTTGGCACCAATGACAAGGGAGAGGAAATTGGCTTCAACACTGAAATATATTCAGTTTCTGAGGTGATGCACTGGTCCTCAGACATTTCAGACCCCCCCCCCCCCTCTGATAAACTGCTTGATTGTCCTTGCTGTCACACCAAGGCATAAGCATGAGTGGACCTGCCAATTGTTTTTATCTCACTGTTTCTTTCCTCTATGATGATGCCAAGACGTGTTATCGTGAAGAATGTGTAATTGAATTAAGAACTATTGTTTGATACGACTTTTACTGAATAGTGCATTACTTGAGAACTAATTTTTTTAACGACTCTATCCCCAGATTGATCGTATTGCACGTGTTGCATTTGAGGTTGCCCGCAAGAGAGGAGGGAAACTATGCTCGGTGGACAAAGCGAATGTTCTTGAGGTACTTAAGTATATATAAACCCCAAACGTGTTCTTGATTTGTACGACTTGTATGGAAATTGGAACTGATCCATGGGAGTTATATTGAGGAACACCATGATATTCAATGTTTATACAACTATATCTTGGATATCTAGTTGGATATAACGATTATGAACTTTCATTTTGCTGACGCTAGAATCCTCTTCAGTGTATAAGCTTATAGTTCTGAGTATATTATTTCACATAGCTAAAGCTAATATAAAATTTTGATCTAATATTGTTTTAGGCATCTATGCTTTGGAGGAAGAGGGTAACTGCAATAGCTTCTGAATTCCCTGACGTTGAGCTCTCACACATGTATGTTGATAATGCTTCAATGCAGCTTGTTTGGAATCCTAAACAGGTTTGTTTCTTTGTATGCAATTGATTTCATGCCGATTCGAGCAGGATGAGCATGTGCTGACCTACTGAATTCCCTGCATCATCACAGTTTGACACAATTGTGACGAACAATAGTTATGGTGACATGTTGTCGGACGAAGCATCCATGATCACAGGAAGCATTGGAATGCTTCCATCTGCCAGTGTTGGTGAATCGGTAATAGAGACCCTCCAATGTTCTCTCAAATGGCATTAAAGTGATTGCAAACACTCATATTTTTGTGGGAGAAAGTGCTTAAGGATATTCTTTTTCTTTGCAGGGACCGGGTCTATTCGAACCTATCCATGGCTCTGCCCCTGACATTGCTGGGCAGGTTCGTTCATATAGCTTCTAGTTGCAGAACATCTTTTGTGTGCAGAACAAGGCAACTCCATTAGCTTTTAATGTGCAACTCTGTTTAAAATTCTGATTCCTCCTACTATCTGTTGAGTGCAGGACAAGGCAAACCCGTTAGCTACAATACTTAGTGCCGCAATGCTGCTGAAATATGGCCTCGGTGCTGAAAATGCTGCCAAGAGAATCGAAACTGCGGTTACCGAGACATTGGACAATGGGTTCCGAACAGGGGACATATATTCTCCTGGAACGGTAAGATTAGTTTGTGCAGCATTAGCATCTGCCCAGCAGCTGCTTTGTATTTTCCGCCGACAAATAATAAAACCTTCATTTACTCTGCAAGTCTTTAGTTCTCAAGCGCCTGGATCTACTGATAGTCATTATTAGCAAGCACTGCTTTCGAGATCCCGCATTTCCTTCTTTCCTTTTTTGCCTGAAACTTATGTGGTCATGTTGTTCTTCCATTGGTTGCAGACATTGGTCGGATGTAAGCGAATGGGCGAGGAGGTCCTGAAGGCTCTGGACTCGCACAAGTAAACTAACCCGGGGCCATCGATTGATCAGTGTACTCAGGGTGGAGAGAAGCCTGTGATGTGGGATGGTTGAAAGCCCGCAGATAGATTTGATCCGGCCGAAGTGTGATTTTGATTTATTCTTTTGTAGTGGGAATTGAGCAGATGTGTGTTGCACCTTTCTTTTTCTTTTGTCGATTGAATTTTCTCCATGATGAATAAAAATGGGAATCGGTCCCCCTTTACCTGGCTGAAAAGGAGTTATTTTCACAAGTCAAAAAATTATATTGGAATTGTTATTTCTCATCTACTCGCTCCGTTCCTAAATATAATCTTTGTAGAGATTTCACTATGGACCACATACAAAGCAAAATGAGTGAATCTATACTTTAAAATGCATCTAGATACATCCGTATGTGGTTCATAGTGAAATCTCTACAAAGACTTATATTTAGGAACGGAGGGAGTAGATGAGAAATAACAAAGTCTCATCCAACTCCTACACTATTTGATTTGGGGAGCGCTACCTCGACAGCCGTCGGATCTCCACGCATGAGCCGTCCGATCTAACTCCTCACACGCGGCTCGTTGCCTTCCCGACACACTAATTTCTAAAACAACAAACCAGTTGCAGAAACAACGGCCGCATTGCTGAAACAATCCTGAAACAATGATCATGTTGCATAAACAATTCCTGAAACAACGGCCGCGTTGCAGAAGCAATTCCTGAAACAACGGCTGCATTGCGGAAACAACTACCATGTTGCAAAAATTTGAAGATTGCAGAAACAATTCCTGAAACAACGGCCGCGTTGCAGAAACAATTTCTGAAACAACGGTTGCGTTGCAGAAACAACTACCATGTTGCTTCCGTCGAATGGTGGTGAGGGAGGAGCGACGGCAAGCTCACCTCACCAGCGAGGTGGCGCACCACACGCGGCCGACCGTCATGGTGGAAGCGGGTGACAACGGCGACGACGGTGTGAGGCCTGGCTGCAACGGCGCATCGCCGCGGCGACCGGTGACGACGGCAAAGGCCTGCCTAGGCGGTGAGGATGGCTGCCAGCACGTGGCGGTGGCGAGTGAGGGCACACCCATGGTGCAGACGACCATCTCGCTTGGCACCGCTGATTCCAGGAAGGAGATTGAGGAGATGAGGATAAAGTACGAGCCATGGTTGTTGCAAAGAATCTGCTGGTGCGGTCCACAGGGAACGCGTGGCAAGCAACGGAGGGGGCGGACGCAAACGTGATTATCCGCCGGGTGTCGTGTAACGTTTACCATTTGATTAACCAAAAAAAAACTCTCACGAATCTTCACGTAAAATCCAACGGTGTGCGAGTTAGAAGAGACATAATTATTTCTCGTCGATGAGAGCTGCCACACACAAAAATATATATTGAGCATCATTTTTGGAAGATGTGTCCATACCAGGACCATCTGCAGAAGAATAATCTGATGAGTAGATAATAAATTGTCCAAAAAAAAGAGGGTAGATAATAAATCCGGAATTGAGTTTAGCAAAAGAAATAGAAAAAGAAAGGGTAATTCCGACTTGCCGGATTCGAACCAGCGACCTAAGGATTTATCTGCAACACTACAGTCCTCCGCTCTACCAACTGAGCTAAAGTCGGCTTGTGATAAGATGCTTACGTTACGTTATATATGCCCATAGTTTGGAGCGCTTGAGCAATCCCGTGGAACTTCCCCAACGAGAAGTTAAACTTGGCCCATTCATTCTTTTTTTTTTTCAGAAGAAAGAAGAACCATGTATTCATTCATAATAGTAGCAAAATACAGCATACATGGTTTCTCTACAAAACAGTCCCAAGAGACAGCACATAAATGATACTCCCTCCGTCCCAAAATAAGTGTCTCACTTATTTTGGGACGGAAGGAGTACGTTGTCCGCCGCGGCCACGCCTATGAGGTGGTCGTCCAGTGTAGGGTTTAGGTTTCTGCTTTTAAGTATTTAGCTAAATAGTTGAAATACCGACTTTTTTATATAAATATGTCCGAACTTGAATGAAATCGGCCGAGTTTGTTTAAATTTTGTTTAAACCCTGTTTGAAATGTTTGCGGATAGCGTTGCATGACAGGCTCCCACATCCGTATCTACGGACTAACACGTTCGCCCGCGTCCACGGACAGTGTATAATGTATAGTATAAATTACCCTCGAACCTCGAAAGGAGAATTGGAAGGGCGAGATGGAACTTTGTAAAAACTGATACGCAAATTTCTTTCAAACTCAAACAGAGCCAAAAAGAAGCCTCTCGATCATCATATCAAAGGGGATTCTATGTGTGTGATATATATTCACCATTCCGTAACTGGTAGCAGTGTCATCATCATCATCATCATCATCATCATCATCCATATAGATATAGGTGGTAAGGTAAGCAGACGGAGGGTACGGGGGAGGGAGTGCATGGCCAAATCACAAGGCACCATGCATGCACCCGGCAGCCATCCTGTGTGTCAGTCAGTACCCACACACACTAGATATGCCGCCGACGGTAAAATTTCCCCCGTTTCCGTTTCCGTGCATCAAAACTGTACAATTCACTTCACCAGTGAGTGAGTGTGTCGTCCTTCCCTTCCCTTCCCTTCCCTACGCAGACTGACTGACTGACTGACTTTCCTAGCTAAAACCAACTGACTCTACTAGTAAGTATATATGTATATATATGTCCACCCTCCATGTCGTTTGATTCGTTTCCTACTCTGCCTGCCTGCCTGTGGTATGCCGCAGCTAGAGCCTAGTTGAACCTGCGCTTCTTCTTGGTGGGCGTGTCGTGCACCTGCGTCTTCTCCCCGTACATCCTCAGCTGCAGGTTCTCAAACGCCTCCGACACCGCCTCCACCTGTGACCAAGGTTTCAGGTTATTCAATCGCAATGGAACCAGTGAATGTATGCTGCTAGTAACTGCCCGCATGGTTTCTTCTTCACTCACTAGCTCCGGCTTCTTGGCGTACACCCTCACGATCCTGTCCTGGTTGCACACGGGCAGCAGGTGGCTCACGCGTTCGTCCGTTATCGGGAACTTTTCTTCGCATCCGAAATCCTGCAGTCACAACACTTCTACTTAGACCATTGCCAATGCATAATATGATAACCACCATACATATCCAAAACGGGAAGGAAGGTCTGTAAATACCTTGAAGAACTTGATGCTGTGGAATGACCGCCATTATGCGTTTATAAGAGGGGAGAAAAGGGCAACTAGTTAGAAGCAGAACTTGGAAGATAAATAACAGGGTGGGACTCATGGGTGTTCAGGCATCAAAAACCTTTCGAGCGGGTTGTCCTTCCCACGCGTCAAGTCAATCTTCACATTGCTGACCGCCACGTCTTCCTCCTTGAGCAGCACCTTTGAAGTTATCTGAAGACATGGAAGGTTAGAGACAAATAACTTCTATAGTTAGTTTCAGGGAGGTCAGATAGTAGCAACAAACTCAAATGAGTGAAAACGGTATGAACCTGTGAGCAAACTATGTCTTGTGCGGTTATATTCTTGAAATGGTCCAGTTTATCCTTTGGAACAGAATATTGATTGCAGAACTGCAACACCAAGAACTTAACTGAATCAACACATGCAAGACCACAACGTAAAATGGGATGCTGCTCACAATGCAAGTATGGTACAGAACAATATTAAACTCTCCTTGGAGTCTGAGAAGTCGAGTAATCTAGTGTGATATTGGCAAATTATCCCACCCCTAAAATGTTCCTAAAAGAAAATTGCAGCCTCTATAATTATCCAGCACTACACTCGCCTAAACACCTTCCAACTGAGGCTTACAAGGCACCAACTCACTTATAAAGCCAAACCAGTCACTGTATCTGCGAAACCACTATAAGCAAAAATCTTAACTGAATCAACACGCAGAATAATATTGCACGTGCTCAATGGTAAGATCCACAGTTTCAGCACAAATAGCTGTGACAAGCATGTAACACAGGAGGAGACAAAAGACGCTCCTCGGTCGCTCCCGCGAGCGGCCAGGAGCGAACCCTGGCCGCCGCCACTAGCCACACCCCTCCGCCCCCTCGCCGCCGCCGCAGAGTCGCTGGCGAAGCGAAGCCCGCGCTGCTCGGCGGCGGCGGGTTCCTCCTCCCGCCGAGCTGGTGCGGCGCGGGCGGCCGCCTCTGGGGGAGCTTCGGTATGTGGGCTTCGCGCGGCGCGGGCGAGCAGCAGCTGGATGGCGCGCGTGGCGCTGAAGCGGGCGCGCCAGTGGTCTTTGGCGCGGCGAGGGCATGGTGGCGCGTCTGTGAGCGCGCCTTGATGCCCCGACGGATCTGGCGCAGGGACGGCATGGCGATTAGCGGCGCTCCGTCGGCTCCTGGCGCGTGGATCCGGCGAGTGGGGATGTGGACGGCGGCTCCTGGCTGCTTGACGGCTCCTCCCGGCGGTGCTGCTCCGGCGGTGTTGCGGCTGCAGCGGGTTGCTCCGGCCGCCCGCAGCCCCCTTTCGGCGGGTTAGGCGGGGTGGCGGCCCCTCCCGGCTTGGTGCCGACGAAGCTGGCGGTTGCTTGCCGGCATGGTGGTGGATGCCGGGGCGGCGGCTCCGGATTTGGTGGAAGCGGCTTCGGCTGGGAGGTGGTGCGTGCATCTGGGCGTGGTGGGTCTCGGGATCCCACGACCAGTTCGAGGTCGACCTCAGTAGGATGGGGTTCGTTGGCTGCGTTGGTGCGGGCAGGTGGTGGTTGAGCATCTCCGGGAGAAATCCTATGTCCGGCCTCTGCCGGATCTGGCGACGGCGACGTCCGTGGGCGTCGTGTTCTTTCTTGGAAGCGTTGCTGTTGTGTGGTGCTCCTCCCCCCTCCCCGCGGCCTTGGCTCTGGAGGGAAACCTCAGATCTTCGAGATCGGGCGATGAAGGCGCTTCACGTCTTCTTCCTCCTTGGGGGCATCGTCTCGGAGCCGGCCACAACCTGGAGACCAGTGGATGGCGGCATCTTCGCCGCGTGGGTTGCGGCATCTTCGCCGCGTGGTTTGCGGCATCTTCGCCGTGTAGTTTCTCGAGGCGGCCATCTCGGGCGCTGATTTCTGTTTGGCAACGATGATGGCGTCGAGAGGAGCTTTGGTCGCGGCTCGGGCTTCGGTAGTCGGATCTTCCCGGCGTGTCCGAGGTGTTCTTCCGTTGGTTGCTTGGTTGCTTGAAGTCGGAGCTGCGGCGGAGTTCCTGCGGTGACGATGACAGGCGCTCGGTGGTCGGCTACGGCGGGCACGGTCGGCGCAAGTCCTGCATATTCCCTTGTGATGATCGTCGTCAGAGTCGGAGCTGTCAGTTGTTCGCGCGTGTGGCCTTCTGTTGGCATGTGCCGTCATGTTTTCGGTGCAGCTATCCTCTATGTAGCTCCGTGATCCCATGTCGGTGGCCAGGTTGGCCGGTGGTACCCATGTCATATGGGTTGGATTGTATCGGTTTTAGCCCGGTTTTCCGTCAATTAACCGGGCAATTCTCACTCCTTAATAAATGAAAATGGCAAGTCTCTTGCCTCGTTTCAAAAAAAAAAAAAGATAGAGCAATATTACAACTGAAAAGAACTGCTACCTTGTAGAGCTCTCTCCGGCGAATACGCTGAATGATTTCCTTTGCTTTCTTCAGTTCATCGTTGGGAGCAGTTTCGATGCTTTTGACGATTGTGTCATCTAACTGGAAATCCCAGAGTTGTACAAGTAAGAGGGATAGACCAACAAAAGAAACATTAATGTAACAAAAATAACATTATCTGACACCAAACCTTCCAAAAGTCTTCTGGATCATCTGCATGCAAAGATATTCCCAGGTATTCATTCGCTTCAACAAGCGCATCCACAAGCATCAGTTCAACAGCCTAGCGATTGAAGACTGTTAGAAACAGTTCCATTTATAGAGAAAGAAAGCAATGCACAGGAGATTGCAGATAACTGGAACTGGCAATGTGTTTTTGCGGGCATAATTGCTAATGGTATAATTGGTGATGCAACTTAAAGGACATACAAAAACAAGAAGACAATATACAGGAGTGCAGATTTTTGGTGCATAAACAAAAATCTAAAATTCCAGAGCTTCATCTAAAGTTCTAAATACCCTAGTATGATGATCATCTACAATATCCTATTATGAGAACAGTTAACACTGTTGACGGGAAGTCCCAGTGTAATGTAACACATCGTATGGACTTACTTATGGGTTTTCTCTTGATGTAACCATGATATTTTGTAATGTAAATAAGGCAATACTGTGCTGGAGTTGGAAAACCCTGAGTATAAAGAACATGTACCTTAACTTTGGCATGGGTATAGACAGTCCGATGCAGATCAGCACGTGTTGTGAACAATTTATGGATGCTCAGATCTGTAATTCCAAGTGGAGTATACCAAGTCACGTATTAGATACTTACAGAAAAAGAAAACAATGGCAATGGGTCAAGTTGAAATAGATGACTGTTTATATAGTAGACCTACAGTCTTTGGCAGGGTAGCATATTTCATCACCCATCACTCGCATACCTTCTAAAAGCCTGCATGAAAAATGGCAATGAACCACATGGTATGATAATTATCATGGTACCAAATGTTAAAAAGACCTCAGGTGAATTTCCCCAAAGA
The DNA here is from genome assembly GCA_021437245.1 of Aegilops speltoides. Classification (NCBI taxonomy): domain Eukaryota; kingdom Viridiplantae; phylum Streptophyta; class Magnoliopsida; order Poales; family Poaceae; genus Aegilops; species Aegilops speltoides. Next base: position 6,560,041 of record CM038143.1, read on the forward strand.
AGACAAGGCAGCAATTAGCTTGAGTTTGGTGGCAAGTCGCAAATTTAACGCCTTCACAGCGCAACTATTTCAAACGTTCAGCCACAATGATTAATGCATGTCTCACATAAAAGCTTGAAAAGATAATGTCTGTTTGATCTTAGAAGGCCCTGTACGAACCAGCAATTATATGAAAACACACTTTTACCTACTGAAAAGCAAATATCAAGACAGCACTATCTTATCAAAGGGAAAGTTAAACATCATGAGAGAACAGAGTCTAAGTTTTCCCCGTTACTTGTCCGTATTTTATTATCTTCTAATAGATCAACGTCTAGCCAAAGATATGCTGATGGACAAGTTCTCCCTAAATGCTCATGATCAAAAAATCATTGGCATTCTTGTCAGGACATAAATGCTCATGATCAACAGTTTAGGAATGTTAACTTCCAATGCGGATCTATGTAATTATTTGGCATTGTCAGTTTGCCCAACAGTGCAGATCTTGGAATGCCTGTGTTCATATTCTCAACTAGGTCATAGGGGCAATTGGGCAAAAGAAAGTTGGCACGTTTGATGGCAAAATATACCTCCAGTGCTGGAAATTGCTCCCAATACCACATGCTCTGCAATCACGGTCAATGTAGTCGAACCTGCATCATCACTCTAGGTTATGCCATAACCAGATGATGGTAGAGACAATGGTAGACTTATAGACGGAATTTGGAAGCACGATACAAAGAAGGCCCTTACTTGTCAACATCTATACCGTTGCGCCCATTAGCAACAATGTCGTAAAGGAAACGCTTCTCCTTCACACCCTGTGAAGAACCAATCTACATTTAATCAATCTATTTCAATCGAAATGGGTGATTAAAATGGTACTCCCTCTGTAAACAAATATAAGACCGTTTAGATCACTAGTCTTATATTTATTTACAGACGGAGTAGGAGAGAACAATATACATACTTCTGCTGTGGAGACATCAGAGCTTGCAACTATCATTTCCTGTAGAAATTTTTGAAGGAGCAGGGTAAGAATTTAATAACTTAGAACAGCACACTGTGCTGTACTATTACAAGCTATGCAGGATACCCTACAAATGAACATCATGCCTGACTGCTCCAGGTTTTTCATTTCATTTTTTTTATAACAGTACTACCGAGAGATGGCAGATTGCACAATGAACTGAATTCTGTATGACCCATAAGATCGCTTCAAAATTGGAATGATAACTAAGTTGGTGCCACCATAAGTTCTTATATGAAATGCAGTTTACCTTGATAACTTTCAGATAATCAGGTTCAATATCTATTGCGTGTTTATCGACAATGCTGTCCAGAAGCAGTGCAGACATATGTTCATGGGACCTGAATAAGCAAATGAGATTTTATTGATTAAAATGTTAAACCAAAATCTCAAGATAACTTTAACAGATTAACAGGCATATGGAAACACAGATAAGTGGATGAATAATCATTAACCATGCAATGTTAATATGCTCACACGCGTGACAACTAAAACAAAATGTTGGAGTTGGAAAAGGGAATCACCATGTTGATCCTGGATGAACACGAGGAAGAAACTCATGCTCAAACAGATGACTGAAGGGGCCATGTCCAATGTCATGCAAGAGACCTGAACAGAATTATCACAAAGATCATTAACAGGCAAAACTTGTTGAGCCACGGTTGAGAAACACCAACCTGCAAGTTTCACAGTTTGCACATCAATGCGGTCAATGCCAAGCTCGATTCCCTGTTGAGTGAAAAAAAATGCATAAGCTTCTGCATTATAAGTAAACTGTCAGTTGCCAGTGTTCCATGGTACAAACCTGGTACTTCTGAAGATTGTTCATAGCCTCTCCAGCAAGTCTATAAACACCTAATGAATGTTCAAAACGTGTGTGGACAGCCCCGGGAAACACCAGATATGTAAGGCCTGAAAAGCATACAGAGCATGTTACACAAACTTATTTTTTTCATCAGAGTTGGATTACCCAATAAAGAAGCTCACAGCACTCTTCATTTTAGATTTTTTTTAAGATCATCTAAATCGTACTCCCTCCGTCTGGAATTACTTGTCGCAGAAATTGATAGAAATGGATGCATCTAGAACTAAAATACGTCTAGATACATCCATTTCCGCAACAAGTAAATCGAGACGGAGGGAGTATACAGTAAACACTGTTGCACAAAGAAGTCCACAGTTGCCTGACAAAATTGAAGTAGCAATGCACTTTCACTATTCACTAGCACACACAAAAAACATAGGATATGGGACTCCATTTAGATTTCTGACACTCCCAGCAAGATAGAATGCAAAGTTGTCAATATGGTTTCTCTAGCAAGGGAAGAAAACTGACCAAGCTGTTTCAGATCCCGCAACCTGGATGAAATGATGCAATGAAATGAAAACATGATTAGGCAATCTAGTAAGTTAAATAGGCAAATGTGCAGCAGCGATTTGGGAAAACTCAAGTCACCTCTGAAATTCCTCTGTATCCACAAATTCACGGGCCAACTGCACATCAGAGGAAGTAATTGTTAGTATTGAAGAAAAGCGAATAGCTTAAGGAACAGAAATTATCAGAGGAAGTGAATCTTATTACAGATGATGAATAGTTGGGAGTAGAAATTATCTAAAGCTTCTATTTCTCAGTAGACATACAGATAATTAGTAATAGAAGTTGAGCTATTTTTCCATATATATGAAATAGAGAATTAGTGTGATAATTATATACTGACTGATGACTGACCGCACAGCCAAGTTACAAAAATCAATTATTCATAAAAAGAAACAGCAGGTGCAGTGTTCTACTTGTAACGCATGGCAGAGCACTGAAGCTCAAAATGGAATGCTCAGAACTGAGTTATTCATGCTGAAATGTTAAAACAGAATGCAGATTACTGCTATCCATGGTGGAAAGTAAAAGGGGCCCAGTACATATAACCTTAAATACAAACTGGTCGAGATCAATAGATGAACCGCATAAGTAGGGACGTTACAAATTGCCATAAGCAGAGCAGCAGCTGCACCAGACAGTGGTAACTGTAGTGCGGTACAATAAAGCACAAACAGTGGCCAAGCCAAAAATAGCCATGAAGTGAGATGCTGAAACTGTCCTTGTGGTGCATTGCTAAACTGTTCCATTACTTGGGGGACGCACGTTACAGCCCAAGCACTAATAATAGATAATAAACTGGCCAATGAAAGCATAATACGTTTATTAATTATGAATCCCATAACTATAACCATTTATAATACCCACCGCTCTCAGGGTTGACCTCACTAAGGTCAGGTCAGGCAGCAACAATATTCTCATTCTCCGGTGGAGGAAACAGAAACAGGTCATACATTAGCACAAGCAAGCAAGCGTGGAAAAGGTCCACCGGACGAATTTTAAAACTGTCGGGCACATGGCGCAGCCGCCGAATTCAATTTTAAAACGGAACGGCACATGCGGAGTAGTACTAGCTAGCTAGTAGTAAGAAGCAGTTGATACGCCACAACAACACAAACATACAGCCCAAAATCTGAAGAGGAAAAACTGCGCAGATACTGGTAATGCATTGGGGGAAGATAATGTGGTGGACGGGGACTTGCGCTGTCGTTGCTGTTTGGTCCCGTCGTGGAGCACAAGGAAACGAACTCGGAGCACATCGATTGGTCCCCATTTCCACGAGACTGAAATCGGACTGAACCGCAGCGCCCGACGATGACAAACAGACATAAGGAAACGCATAGTACTCTGCAAAAAAAAAAAAACTCGGGGGCCGCGCGCGAGCGGAGCGGAGATTGTGGGGGTGGGGAAGCAATGCGGCGCGGGCGCGGAGGAGCGCCGCGATGAAGGCCCGAAACGAATCGAATCGAATCGAATCGCCAACCAACCAACCAACCCGAGACCGACGGGCCGAAGCCGCACCCAAGCGGGCAACCAATCCCACGATAACACAGCCAGCCGAGCCGCCGCAAGGGAAGAAAGCAAGCAGGAGGAAGGAGAGCGGAGGAGAGGATAAGGGGAAGCAATGGAATGGAATGGGTGGCTCACGCACGGGGTCGAGGGAGATGTTGCCGTGGAGGTTGTCGAAGACCTGCTTGGTGGAGCAGCGGTCGTAGTCGCCGTACAGGTACCTGCCCGCCGGGGGCAGCGGCGGCAGCACGGACACCGCGACCGGCCGCTCCCCCTCCGCCGCCGCCGCCGCCGCCGCCGCCGCCGGGGCGCAGTACTCGCCCATCCCCCCTCCTCCTCCGCGGTTCGCGGAACCCCCGCCGCTTGGCCTGGGGAAGGTTCGAGGCGTGCGTGCGGGCGAGAGACAGGTGGGCGTCGTGCGTTTGGTTTGGTTTGGTTGTGGGGTTGGAGGGGATGGGATTGGGAGAGAGACACAGAAAAGCAAACTGCAAAGAGGATTGATTAAAAGCAGTCACGCTGGCGAGAGATTGGGAGTGGGAGGGAGCGGAAACTGCTAAGAACGTAATGGGGATTTTTAATTCGTAAATGGAAGGTTCGCATTAGGATTTAGACTAGATTAGGCCCCACGTGTCGGCGAGTGACCAGGTGTGAATAGGCGTGACGCCGTCGCGGGGTAATGGGAACGCACCGGCATAGCCAACCCAAGGGAGTTCGTACATAGCCTAGGCGTAACGCCAAGAATATTCCATTCTTCATAAGGGCATCTCCAACAGGTTGTATGTTAGTTTTGTTGGTAAAATGTTCATGTCATCAACCAACAATCTATCATACAACTACTCCAATGGGTTGTATGTAAGCTATCCAATAGATGATGGGACAATAAATGTACTTGCTCTCTATTTCACCTTGGAGCTTGTGCAAAGGTTGTTGGTTAATCTACATACAACTCTGCTCTCTCTCCACATTTAATACATGCCACATCATCACTATGTCCTAGGTGGCAAATTTACCAACACCTATCTTACAACTGTTGGAGATGCCCTAATGTTGCCGGCTACTACTTGTAAGTTACTACCTCCGTCCTGATTTATAGGTCCCCTTTATAGTTTGTGCCAAATTTTGACTAAAGATTTAACTAACAAAATGTTAATGCATGTCAAGAAAAATTATCTCATTGGATTCGTATTTAAACATAGTTTTCAAAAATATAATGTTTGGTGACATGCATGAACATTTTGTTAGTTTAATTTATGGTCAAAATTTGGCACGAAAAACAATGAGGACCAATAAACCCGGACGGAGGTAGTACTATGAACGTTTGGGCAATATTCCATACTATCTGACGACCGTTTGGAATAGTTTCCACACAGTTTTAATTGCGTCGCGAGATAAAAAAATTGAAACTGCCAGCCAAAAAAACGTCCCTGGATGACGCCCCTCACGGCGAACGTTCGCCGGTTGTTAGGGTCCATGATTGTCTGGTCCCTGGCCGTCGGCCCTTCCTTCGCCTCCTTGTCCTCGTTGCGAGAGACTAATGGCGGGGCTAAGCCCATGCATGGTCGGGTCGGAAATGAAGGTGGCGGCGAGGAGGTCTCTGCTCCGACAGGCCCTCACTCTAGTTCCTGCCAGCGATGAGATGTGACCTACGGGTGGTGACTGGAGGAATAGGACGCGACTGTGCGTTGGCGACACGAGGTTTTTTGTTGGACTGGCGGTCTCCAATGAAGAGGAATCAATGTGTCTACGATTTTGTCTGCAGGTACGCAGGCATCAACCAAGCAAGAGGATTGTGCCGGCTGCTGGAGCATCTGACAGTGTATTTTGACGGCGCATCTTCCTTCATCGCTAGTCTTTGTCGTGTGTGCAACGACAAACTTCCCTATTTGGAGTCTTGGTGGCGACCGACTCTTGTTGTAACCCAAATGCACAGAAGGACGCCTCACCTCAATGGATGCTACACATTGTCGGTCCAGTAGCGTCTTCTTTTATTTGCTATGACGCTAGGGTTTTTCCTTTCTGTTTTTACATTTTCGCTTTAAGATTTCTCATGTATAAATGTTCTCATTTTGTGTCAGTTTTCTACCGGTTTTTGCGAGAGTGGGTTTTCCACATTTTAAATGTATATCTACATTGGAATTTACTTTACGTAGTTTTCTTAAATGTTCACCACACATTAAAAGATATTCATGGAATGTGAAAGTTTGTTTGTGCGGTTTAACTTTTGTCATACAATTAAAAATATCATGACACTTCAAAAATACTCACAAATTCTAAAAGAAATGTTAATGAAAATGTAGAAAATGACACCGCTTTCGCATTCCTGCCTCCCCTCTTATTATGAGCAAATATTCACAATCTGGATTTGACCTGAAGGGATTCCAAAAAGCTCTCAAACCCAATTTTCCTATTTGGTTGTCTCTTAGAACCTTCATAATCGGCAGAATGAGGTGGACATTTTTTTCAACATGTATGGATTATTTTTCAAAATGTCATGAATATTTTTTTAAATGTGTGATGCTTTTTAAGTGTTATGAGCATTTTGAAAATGTCATAAAATTTATTTAAATGGTGTGAAACATTTTCCAAAAATTGACAATTTTTTACATTGCATAAACATTTTTTTAATGCCACGAACATACTTTTGAAACACGTGTACATTTTATAATATGATCAATTTTTTTAATCAAATGAAGATTATTTACAAATTACATGAACAATTATGTACATTATGTGGCCTCTTTCAATGCACAGTCAGTATTTTTTTTGAAAACTTAGTAAAGTAATCATAAAAATATGTATATTGATAACATTCTGAAAAATAATAAAATATCAAAATGAAAAAAAGGACAAAGCAAACCAGTCGCTTCCAACTATGGCAGGCCATTTAGGCTGGCCCTAAGTCGAGCGGTTCTACCATCTCACGACAGGCGAGACATAGGCGCTCCCAAGCCAAGTGTTTGTTAGCATTTAAGGGTCTATATATCGGGAGCAACTAATTAACGAGCGCTCCTTCGGGAGCCTCGCAACAATCAGCGCCACTTGCCGTGCTCTCAGCCATTCACCACGTGTCGCGCTTTGGGCAATCCCTTCGGATTTTTTTTTATTTTTCCGCACGCGTTTTCGGCTTTTTAAACGGTTTTTTTAATTTTTTTTTACGTTTTGGTTTTCCACCGGTCTTCCCTAGCTTTTCGACCAATTTTTTTTTTCAAAAAAAATAATTTTTTCGCAAAAAAACGCATTTTTTGCGAGGCTCTTGGAAACGGACAAAAACGTGTTTTCTGTTTTTTCCCTTTCGCGAGAGGCACGGTTTTGCTTCCGCGAGAGGCACGGTTGTGCTTTCGCAGAGGCACGGGGGTGCCTATTTCGGAAAGGAAAAAAATGCGTTTTCTGTTTTTTTCTTTCGCGAGAGGCACGGTTTTGCCTCCGCAAGAGGCACGGTTGTACTTTCGCAAGAGGCACGGTTGTACTTTCGTAAGAGGCACGAGCGTGCCTCTTTCGGAAAGAAAAAAAAAAGGTGTTTTCTGTTTTTTTTCTTTTGCGAGAGGCACGATTTTGCTTCCGCGAGAGGCACGTTTGTGCTTTCGCGAGAGGCACAGGCGTGCCTTTTTCGGAAAGAAAAAAAACGCATTTTCTGTTTTTTTTTTTCGCGAGAGGCACGGTTGTGATTTCGTCAGAGGCGCGGGCGTGCCTCTTTCGAAAAGGAAAAAAAACCGTGTTACCGATTTGGTTTTTTCGTCGGTTTTTTTCGTCCGTTTTTTTCGTGAAAAGAAGTTCGTCAAAACCTATCAACATAGGATCTAATTTTCTGAGAAACGATGACAGGTATCTTTGTTCGGGTGTACAGTACTATTTATATTTATATATATAAAAAGTTTTGAATAAACGAATCTATGAAAAAAGGAAAAACTCCCAGGTTGCGACAAGTGGCGCACATGCAACGCGCCGCTTGTCGTAACCTAGGAAAGTTGAAGTGATCTTCGCAAGGAGTACTCCTTAATTAGTGATTTCGCTATTTATCACTTGTAGTGAGATAGAAGGACGCCACACCTCAACGGCCGCTATACAAGGTTGGTTCAGTAGTGTCTTCTTATTTGCTTCTACGCTAGGCTCATTATTTTCTTTCTGTTTTTACATTTTGATTTTTTTGATTTCTCATGTACTAAAAATGTTCTGATTTTTGGGTCAGTTTTCTCTCATTTCCGCGAGGGTGGGTTTTCACATTTTAAATGTATATCTACATAGGAATTTACTTTACATAGTTTTGAAAAATGTTCACCGCGCATTAAAAAGTTATTAATGGAATGTGAAAGTTTGTTCATGCAGTTTAATAAAATGTTCATACAATTAAAAAGAATTCTCATGGAACTTCAAAAATAATCAAATATTTCAAAATATGTTCATAACATTTCTTTAAAAAATGATCATTAATGTAAAAAAGGACACTTCTAAAAAACCAACCATAGCACACGCAGTTCATTCAAACACTTTGAAATATGTTCATGACATTTCTAAAAAAACTTGAAAAATGTAAAAAACAACAACGTTTTCGCATTCTTCGCTCTCCTATTATTATGAGTGGATAATTGAGAGCATCATCTACATCAAGACCCTCACAACCTGGATTGGACCTGAAGGGATTCCAAGGAATAGCTTCACAAGCGGCCTCACTAGAATTGATATGCCTCCTTCAGATTCAAGAGCTTTATGAACCAACCATAGCATATGACCCTTATTTACCTCCAGAGATATCATAGACAAGAAGCTCTCAAACCCAAATTTTCTGACAAAACTTATTTGCTTGTCACTTAGAAGCTTCATAATTGGGGGAAGGAGGTGAAGAATTTTTCAACACACATGGAGCATTTTTCAAAAATGTTGTGAGTACTTCAAAAAATATGTGATGTTTTTTTAAGTGTTATGAGCATTATTAAAGTGGCAAAAACTTTATTTGACTGCTGTGAAACATTTTTTTTGAAATTATGTGACCAATTTTTTTATGATATATAAACATTTTAAAAAACAATCACAAACATACTTTTGAGATGCGTTTACATTTTTAGAATATGATGAATGATTTTTTGTGTAAAATTAGTTTTATTTAGAAATTAGTTGAACAATTATTTACATTATGTGAAAATTCTGTATTACACAGTCAGCTTTTTTTTTCAAAACTTAGTAAAGTAATTTAAAGATATTTATATTTATAATATTAAAAAACTATAAAAATGGACGAAATAAACAGACGAAGCCAACCAGCTGCTTCCAACTTGGTACAATTAAAAAGAATTCTCATGACACTTGGAAAATATTAACACATTTCAAAATCCATTCATGACATTTTCTATCTAAAACAGTGTTCATGACACCAGCGTCTTGGCATTCTTGCCTCTCCTCATATTATGGGGAGCTAATTAATAGAGAGCATCATCCAAATTATTCATCGGCGGCACACCATGCATGCATTATATATACTTGAAAGTTGAAAAGCTATATAATTAGGTTAGATTAGATAGGAGGCGATGGTGCAAGGATGGTCGACGCAGGGGAGAAATCTTGGGACAGTCAGCCTTGCACTCATCAACTGAGCCGTAGCAGTGATCCTTTACTAAACAACAGTAGTAGCATACCGATGGTTTATCGCACGAATTAAGGACGCACCGATGGTTTATCATTTGCATGGATCTTAACCATTTCCACCTCTTCCAATATTCTAGCTGTGGAACAGAAAATATATTAATGATCATATTAGTCTCTGTTTAGAAACAAATAAGTAGTTGATGAACAAACAAACAAACAAACAAACAAATAGACAATCACTCAGAAAAGCCGTAAACACTTGTAGGTAAATAGAAATCAACTTACACTGCACATGGGTAGTGAAGCACGTGAGAAGAAGCACCCACAGTATGATTGGTGCAAGGGAACGGTTCCTATACTTGTCCATGGAGAAATTGTTTGCCCCTCGTCTATATCGTCCGTAGCAGAGTAGGTTTTCTGAGAAACGGTGACCATCTTTGTTCGGTTGTAGTACTATTTATATACATATATGCCCAATATGAGGGGGCAAGGAAGCACTGTTGTATCTATTTTTGAATGCAAAGATATCATCCCAGCTAATCTTTGTATTTATGTGATACGATTCGATATTCGTTGCAATCTCTACTCCAATTCGATACTCCTAATAACACAATCAATTGAAGGAGCACTCCCACCATCCGTACCGGTTTTTTTCTTCAAACGTACTGTTTTTCTTCCTGTTCTTCTGTCCCACGTACATAAATCTGCCAATCATTGAAATCCCTCCCCGTCTCACTACTTTTTATCCCAAAAGTCATGGGAAAATCAAAACTTTTCCTCATATACATACAACACAAATCAAAACTTTCCAATTTGTTTCCGTCTGTGTATAGCGAACCAAACTTTCCTAACACTAAAGCCAACGTTCCATTTTTTTGTTGAACCCTACCCGTACCGTAATGCTCCATTTCTATTGCCTAGCATCGGCGGTGACTGGTGGGATGTTCGTCGACGGCAGTCCTGGCAGCTGTTGCCGCTCGTTGCCTTGCCCGCGTTAGCAGCTGGATAGACGTACGCGGCCCATGGCTTGCGCACGGTTGCGACGCAAAGTGCAATCTCCTGTTGCGGATACTAGGGCGGAGCGCGCACATGGTCGCTGCTCCTCCCTGTGGTCGGGCTGGTGGAGGCGCGAGTGCGAACGTGCATGTTTGGATTGTCGTGTTTCTATCAAGATAAGGAAAGTTTGACCAACATAGATGGTTGTTTGGTTTAAGCCTTACAGGGTCACACAACACATACACTTGCTGGAAAAGCCTTAAAAAGTATGGCAAATTTTTTTTAGACTTGTCAACTTGTGGCTTCCATTTTATTGAATTAACCTTAGGCAATTTTGGCAAGAAGTGTGTGTGCAAAAATGTGGCATTGCAAGGCATATATAGAACCAAAGCGTGCAGATACCTGCGCCCCAAGTGAAGTGAAGTGTGTGTTGGCGGTGCCTAAGACACTCGGGTCCCGATGATCTGAATGAGTGTGAATCGACGACGACGATGACATGATTGATCGGCGGCACCGGACGGCTGCACGTCTGGTGTTTGCTTGCTCCTCACATGCAAACAATCTTGGGCTAGTGGAGATATGCATATATCGATAGGTCAATAACGCAAGATGATGATGATGATGATCGACAAGGATATATCAGCAACCACGATGTCCCTCGTCGTTGTACGTACGAGTGTTCCTCGGTGGCTAGCCGGTACTGCTCGCCATGAGTAATGCGGCTCCCAGATATAGGAAGCGGTAGGATTCCATTCACGCATCCATCAACCAGTGCAGTGCAGTGACTGCTCGCCATGAGTGTTGTTGAACCATCATCTCATGCACGCACGACAGAAGATGCTCGACAAGGATCACTGCAAAACTGTTGCAGCGGTACTGGATCATCTTCTGTAGCCACGATCGATCCATGTCCACCAATGGATCCTCGCCTCACCCTGTCGTCCGTACCTGCTACGTGTTCCTCCGTCGCTGGCCATGGCTCGCGGTCACGGGGAGTGCCACCTGCCACCAGCACTAACTAATGCGGCTCTCAGATTTAGCAAGTGGCATGCTTCCTTTCCCGCGTCGCTCCAGCAGTACCCATGGGCCATAAACCTCCATCGCCGCACCTCAGGCTCAGCTCAGGTCGCTATGTATACACCGGAGCACCGAGCAGCCTAGCTTCCCCTAGCTTCTTCTTCGGCAGATTGATGGAGGCTCAGGCTCCCCCTGCTTCTCTAGACCTGTCTCCGGCACTGCCCACCATGCCACCACCGTTACCACCACCACCAGCAGCAGCAGCACCATCTCGCTATCTTCAGGCTGCCGGAGATGCCGTTTCTAGCGCTGCCGCTGGCTCCGGTTGGAAGGTCTTCTCCTGCCTCTTCTGCGAGAAGAAGTTCCTCAAGTCGCAGGCGCTGGGCGGCCACCAGAACGCGCACAGGAAGGACAGGGCCGCCGGCGGCTGGAACGCCAGCCTCTACCTCCCAGCTGCTGACCAGGCCTCGCCGCCGACCACCGCAACTGCTCGTCCTGAGATCGGCGACGAGAAGCAGCAGCAGCAGCAGCTTGATCTTAGCCTTAAGCTTTAGCTAGCTAGCTAGCTCGCGTACGTACGTTTGCTCCTGTTTAACTAGCTAGTGCGTGTGTGCATGTGTTTATATGTGCTAGACATCTCTGGTATGTACTGTACATACGTATATATGAGAGAATGTTGCCCAGTTTGCAAATTTGAACGTACCCATGCAAAAAACTACTCCTTCTGTTCATTGTTATAAACTATTTAGTATATTTCAATACAAAGTACATACATCCAATTTAGGAAAAAAAAGTTAGAACATCTTTATAGTAAATGGAGGGAGTATATGGCATGCAACAAACCCCCGTTTAAGAAAAACAAATTAATCTCAGACCATGTTTGTGATTGCTACGTTAGGTATTAAAGTGTAAGTCTACTACTTGCAGTAAAAACCCATTATACGCCTTGAAAAAAAAGTGCTCCCTCTAATCGTTATTTTCACCTATAAAAAGGGCGTTTATTGAAAAAGGCAAGGTGATATGAAACTAATAATTAGGCCGGGATGTAGGTGACGTGCTGACACAATGTTTTCTTTTCATATATTAAACAATCAAGAATTAACCCTTAGCCCATATTTCCTTGCAAACATCATCATTACTTGTAACAAGTATGGCATCTAGAGTGCTGGGTTGGCAACCTACACTTAGCTCTGCCTGTGATTTAGAATTGGCAACAGAAACATGTTATACAGTGAATAGCAAGCACTCTCCACATTTATAGCATGGATGCAACATAATATTTTTATTTTGTAGCTAAAACCTCTTTTCACATGTACTTTATCGAATTATATGCCCCCACTACGTTACAATATTAATACAGAACTACACTAAGATCCTTTCCTATTGTTTTCCAGTGTAAAAAGAGACAATATCTTTTACTGTTATCTCTAGAATTAAAATATTCACATTCCTCCAGTCATGCAATGGTTAAATTCAAAAGGTTTGTTTAATCAGAAAGGTGTAACAGCTCCCGGGGCCTAGGCACCCTCTATGAATAGTAAATTCAAAAAAATCTGAAACTTTGCAACATCATAGATGGTCAAACTTTGTAGGTTCTTGCAAGTTTTTATACCAAAATATCATGTAGAGGGAGGAGTACAAACGAGTTTCAGATTTTAGTGCTAAAAGTACTCGAAACTAAGCACTAAAATCTTTTTCGCGTGTAGAGCTCCTCGAATGGTTTTTTGGCATAAAAACTTGCAAGCACCTACAAAGTTTGTTCATCTTTGATGTTACAAAGTTTCAGATTTTTTAAATTTGTTTTCCATTTTTTATTTTACTGTTCATAGAGGGTGCCTACTGCCTAGGCACCCGAGAGTTGAAAAACGACTCTCTTTGCTTAATTCTTGTTGTCTAATATTTGTTACGTCTAAGTTGATGCCTTGAGCCATGTTGAGATTCACGTGAGGATGGCAAGAATATTTTCTTTTCTTTTTATGACAAAGGGTGTGATGAGTTAAGAATATTAGCTTAGAGGGATAGGGATGTTGATATGTACTTCAAATAATTCAATCAACTTACACATACTCGGACCAAAATTCTAACTAGAAAACATAAAAGAGATTACGACATCTAAGTATAATAAGATTAAACTACAAACAATAATTAAGCTAACACACATACAATAACCCAAATTCCAGCATGTTGTTCCTACATAACTGAATTCGTAATCCCTACCAACTTATTTCTCTCAACATGGAAAAATCATATCGACAGGCAACCATGCCGGGAAATTTCCATTCTATTACACTACTAATATTTACTATACAACAATTAAATACAATAAACCAACTATATTTCTAGTTTTGGTATTCATACTATCAATCCAAAATATTAGTATTCCAACAACCAAACTAGTTGAGATATAATGGAATAAATTTCCGCATCCACGCGCATTTAACATCTGATTAACATGATCCTTGAATGTTTGCCGGGTTAAGAGCATCTCCAACGGCCGCGCCAAACTAGCGCCGCGCCGCAAAATTGGACGTTTTAGCGCACGCGCAACCGGTATAGTTGCTCTAGCGGGCGCGCAAAAACAGCGCACACGACATATGTAGTTCAGCGCGCTGGCCGAAACGCAATCGTGCGCCGCTTATTTGCTGTGCCGGTTCCCGCGCACTGGACTCTCGCGCGCTCGCTCTCCAACTCCCACCCCCGATCCAGCCGCGCCGCCCGGCGACCGTTCCGGCGCTTCTCCAGCCTATCCCCGCGCCGCCGCGGCTTCTTCCCCCCCTCTAGTCCCGCCGCCCCTCGCCCCTCGCGCGCGTCCGTCCTCCGACGAACAGCGCCCGAGCGCTCGCTGCCGCTCGGCGCTTGCAAGGTGTTCGACAAAACGCCTACAAGGTATGTATTGCTCAAACTTCATGAATTTGGTGTATGTTGATTGTAGTTTTTATAGCATAGTATTGAACATTGTAGATGAGTTCGTCGTATAATTCTTCCGAAGAAGAATTTGATATGGAAGAGGAGGAGGATCTTGCAATGATCCTAGCTATGCATATCAATAAAAAAGCGAAGCACGGTGGTTCGGTTATGGGTCGGCAGAAAATTTGGAGAGATAGGATTGATGCCCATAACAGATTGATGAGGCACTATTTCGTGGAGAATCCCACATACCCGAAGTCGTATTTTCGTCGCCGGTTTAGGATGAGCACCGACTTGTTCAGACGCATTGCAGAGAAACTAGCGAGCCATGACCGATTTTTCAGCAGGAGGAATGCCGCCGGAGAGCTCGAGCATAGCACCTTTCAGAAGGTGACATCCGCTTTGCGTATGTTGACATACGGTATCCCGGCTGATCTAGTTGATGATCACTTGGCTATGGGTGAGAGCCAAGCCATCATGTGTGTCAAGCTCTTTGCAGTGGGAACTATGCAAGTGTTTGGCGAGGAGTATTTGAGATCTCCCAATGCTGAAGACGCCACAAGGCTATTGGCGATGAACAAAACTCGCGGCTTTCCTGGCATGCTTGGCTCAATAGATTGCATGCATTGAAGTTAGAAGAATTGTCCAAAGGCATGGCATGGGCAATTCCACGGCCAAAAAAAGGGTTCCACTATAATCCTTGAAGCGGTGGCCGATCAGGAGACTTGGATTTGGCATGCATTCTTTGGAACGCCTGGATCTTTAAATGACATCAATGTTGTCAACCGGTCATCACTGATGACTAAGATTGCAAATGGTGAGTTGCCACCGGTGCAGTTTGTAGCAAATGGCCGTACATACAACTATGACTATTATCTAGCGGATGGCATCCATCCAAAGTGGCAAACCTTCGTGAAGTCGTTGAAAAAGCCGGAAGGTAAGAAAAATCTTGATTTCCACAATGCTCAGGCGACGGCTAGAAAAGATGTGGAGAGAAAGATGTGGAGAGAGCTTTTGGGATTTTGCAAGCCCAATTTGCTATTGTGAGAGGACCGGCTAGATTTTGGGATCAAAAAATGCTTTGGTACATCATGCACGCTTGTGTGATCATGCACAACATGATCATCGAGAATGAGCGTGGCCAAGATTTAGACTACTCACAGTATGAACTCTTGGGACATCCCGTGCGAGTGCGACGGAGGGCTGAAAGGGTGGCCCGTTCTGTTGCCTCCTATCATGCCATTCGGCGTCCCGCAGCGCACAGTGATCTTCAGAAGGATCTCATTGAGGAGTAGTGGGCATGGCATGAACGACAAAAAGCATGATTTCTGCGTTCGACATTGTATTGTTCATGAACTATTTGTTGTGTTTATTGCAGTATTTGTTGTACTGAACGATAAACTATTTGTTTGGGTTGTAATAATAACGAAATTGAACTATTTTATTGTTGATTTAGTTTGATCATTTTTGCTTCTATTTGAAATGTATATGTTGTTTGTGCGAGTCGCGCGCGCTGCATTTTTGCGCGCTGCTGGAGCGACACGCGCGCGCTGCATTTTAACGCGGCTGTTGGAGCCAGCGCTGGCGGCCGCGCAAAACCAGCCGAACGGCGCGCGGCTAACTAGTTTTTAGCGCGCGGCGTGAAGCGCGGCTGTTGGAGATGCTCTAAATAAACTACTCCCCCTGTCTCCAAATATAAGACGTTTTTTGTCTAAAAAGTCTCCAAATATAAGCGATGTACACTATGGAATGAGCCAGCATTGTCTTATGTCCAGGAGGCCAAGATCCAGCGAGCACTGCACGCACAGTGGATGGATGCTGGTAGTTTCTCAGAGAAAGGACGATGTACACTATTGACGGTGACTTGAGAGCAGAGCTGTAGGTATATATGCATGCCAGCTGAAGTGAAGTGTTTGTCATGGCCTGCATGCCCACACAGGCCGGGCCATAAATAGTTATTGAGAGCTTGCCCGGACGTATGAACTGACGAGGACACGACTGATCAGTGCATCTGGTTTTGGCCATGTATAGCCTTGCTTGTTATGTGCCGACATAGGTACATGAATGCACGTCCATGCCCTTGGCCCCAAGAGGACAAAGGGAAGATCACATATGATACTGATGTTGAAGAAGATCCTAAGCTGATGGTGTCCTCTGTGTCGTCTACAATTTGAAAAGTATAAGTGGTATATGTCCGCCCGTGTGTCAACATTTCGTGTACTTTGGGAGGTTAATTTAGTCATGTGTCGTGTAGCTAGGATCATGTTGCTTGTTGCATGTCGTAAGCATAAATAGTTTTCCTTATCGAAAAAGCACAATTAGTTTTGTCTGCACTCGCACATGTTTAGGTTTTCCTGTTATGTGCCGACATGTCGCACATGTAGCTAGCTCCGGTCCCTGCCCCCTTCATTCCCCTAGCTAGATTGAAGAGGACAAAGAGAAGAACGTTTTTATGCTACTTATTAAGGTGAACATCCTAATCCAATGGGGTACTTAGTTGGGCCACAACTAGGTTTCCTTGTTGTGTGTCGACATGTGCCGACTAGATTGAAGAGCAGAAATAGAAGAGAGTTATTATGCTATTCATGTTGAAGATGATAATGTGTAACTTGAAAAGTATAAGAGGCCTAGGCGTGCGTGTGAATGTTTTTCTGGTTCATCACGCTAATGGCGCTACTACCATACATTACTATAGATCCACCCTCATCGGTAAAGAAAACTTGTACTAAGTTTGCCAAAAGGAATCTTGATCCGGTGGAATTTATTTAAGCGACACCCATTTAAAGCTTAGATGTGACTATACTTCTAGGACTGATTACCTCGTCATAGATCGCAAGTAGCGATTCATGCAACCTCCATGAAGGACCGCCGTACCCTCCCCCTCCCCTCCAAAGCTTCGCTCTGTCGTGTTTATCTCGAGGATTTGGTAGAGCCACAACACAAAAGTATTTCAGGATTACCACCTCCCTCCCACCGCTGACCCTGAAATATCAGCGACAACGAGGTTAAATTTGGCACTAGTGCTACTCCTGGTCTCTTAATGAACCTATCTTCTATTGGAATAACCTAATTTTGGCTGCTATGGGAGCGTTTCTGGTTTGGCTGCCATGGTAGCCGTTATCGCTGCCGTGGCAACACTTTCATTCAGTTAGCGTTTCCTTTGGTTTAGTGTTCAGTCAAGCCACGAGACGCGCTCTGTGCGATCCGTAGACGATTTGTAGGGAGTCGACGGCTAAGTACTTGGCCGTGGGATGGCACGATCCGGCACGAGTGCGTAGGCCGCAGCATGATTTGATTCTGTTGGGAAATAAAAGGAGCAAAACAGAAAAGACAGCAATGCTTTGCGCCGCGAAAATTCCTCTCTCATGAGCTGAAATCTATCCTTGAGAGGCGACATCCTCCAGAGCAGGATCCAAATTTCATCGATCGTGAGTCGATCGGCCTCGCAAACCTAGACCATGTTTTAAAAGATTGTATTCGCTTGATCCGGCCTTAATATTTGGTCTAGTGGAAACATAGTTGAGGTTTGCCACACTTTTGACCTGTCGACAAAAGAATAAGGATCAAGAACGCACGATGACGATAGACAAGAATCACCACCAAACTGTTGCTACATCTGTAGCCATGATCTGTCTCGACGTCCCTCTCATGGGCTGGTGTTCCTCTGTGGTTGGCTATAGCCGGTGGGGTGCACGTTGGTGGCCCTCGCAATAGTGCGGCTCCCAGATTTAGCAAGCGGCACGCTTCCATCTATAAACCCCTCTCTCCACACCCATTGCTATCATTATTAGGCTAGAGAGTGAAAGAGAAAGCCACACGAGAAGCTGGGCTGACCTCCTGCAAATATCTCTCATTCTTCTTCAATGGAGGTTGCCCATGGCGCAGCAGCATCTATGGACCTGTCTCTGACGCTGGCCCCCATGCCACCAGCAGCACCTCCATCCTCCTCTGTTTCAGCTGCAGCAGACCCCGCTGCCGGCGACAGCGGCTATGCCCATGGCCATGGTGGCGGCGGCCGTGAAGAGAGATCATCGAGGCGGCTGTTCTCGTGCCTTTTCTGCGAGAAGAAGTTCCTCAAGTCGCAGGCGCTGGGCGGCCACCAGAACGCGCACAGGAAGGACAGGGGCGCCGGCGGCTGGAACGCCAGCCTCTACCTCCAATCCGACCACGACGACCGGCCGGCCACCACGGACACGGAGGCAATGGCGCCAGCGAGATGGCCAAAGGCGCGCCTTGACGACGGCGGCGAGGAGCAGTTGCAGCAAGAGCAGCTTGATCTCAACCTTAAGCTTTAGTTAGCTAACTCGTGTGTACGTCTATTTTTGGAGAGCAGCGAAGTAGCGGACGAGCTCGCTTGCTCCCGCTTCGGGCACGAATAGAACAAGGACGCGTCTCAGCGTGTATTGAATGTGATTGTGTGGGGCAGTAGGAAGGAATGTAGCGCTGAAGAGTGCAATACGGAGAGCCGGCCGTTCGATTTGACAATGTCGTGACGGCAGGACGTACGTACATCTGTTCCAATGGTACATGACGCATCTACCGGCCCGTAACTTATCGCAGCGCTCGGGTCTATCACAGAAACGGCGAGTCCATGTGTAGTTCCTGCCGCCACGTATTGCACATGCACTACTGATGGCCTCACGTATGTGTTTGCTCCGTTTGACCACTCTGAAAATGACTCTTAAATTGAGAGTTAACCTGGCTAAGCCTGAACTTTTCTCTTTTAGACACGATGAACTAGAAAGCAGACCTTCATTAATATTACCGGAGTACACATACAGAATACACCATAACAGATTCTAAAAGAAAAAGAAATGCACCACATAACAGTTAACTTGATGGCGCCAAAAGTACGTCATTTGCGACTAAATAGCTGCTTCCACCCCATTTGCTACTTGACTGCTAAACACACACATCGCACATCGTGAACATAATTTACAGGTACAATGCGTACGCCATTTGCGACGAGCTACATAATACCTCAGTTTGCTAATGACACCTAATCCAGCAGGCGCATGAAAACATTGGCCACAACTAGTGGCAAACGCTTTGTATCTATAGTTTGCTAAGACTCCGGCGTCAGACCATTCCTCCGTTATCGATGTAATGGAAATCCGACACTCCAAATTTGTCCTTCTTTTGTAATTATAGCAAAATTGTCCGTGCGTTGCAACGGGAAAACAAAAATCATAATGTCCAATGGCCATGACCATATTTTGCTTCACCACCGAGATACACTATCACTCTCATTTTTGTAAAATCGTGAACAATTTTTGAAAATCATGAACATTTTTTAGAACTCATAAACATCTCCGAAATGATGAACATATTTTACAGATTTTCAAACATTTTCTAAAATCATGAACATTTTTTGAATTCGATGGTTCCAATCTTCCTTTTGCCATCAAAGTCAAAAGTTGGGCCACCAATCAGTATGGAAGAGAGTGAAAATGCTTAGACAATCTAGACCTGGACGGATGAGCGACCACTCTCGGTTGTGATTTGTATTGTGTCGTAACAACAAAAACATATAATTCATTCATGTTGTTCGAAGCAGCTTCTATGGAAGCAAATTGTCTTTTCTTCTGAAGCAAGTTCTAATTTATTAATGTTTGGTGGAAATAAATTTTAATTTTGTTGGATGCACGCACTCGAAACAATCCTTTGGTCGCATGGAACATATTTTGAAACTGAAGGTTTTGGAACTTCAGGGACAGTCAAAAACAAAAAATAAACCAAACTGAAGTTTTTGCAAGGATCTCCACAATTGAAAACAGCGTACGAAGCAAGCAAAGATAATCTTCACGACTAAAAACATTTTAGGAGGCAAAGAAAATTTTAGGAAGAAAACAATCCCGGTTCATACCAAATTTTTATAAGAAGCAACAATACTGGTTCGCACCAAGCAACAATACCGACTGAAACTACAGTGTCAGTGGCTTAAAACTAGGAAGAGGTATGGCATACTTGCTTCGACTTGCTGCAGATAAACGTGCCTGGACCAGTTGCAGAGGATACCTTTGTTGATTGGTGGCTTAAAACTAGGAAGATGTTTAAGAGAAGCGACAAGCATGGATTCGATACCGTGGTGTTGGGGACGGCATGGGCGCTTTGGAAGCAGAGGAACGCTAGAGTTTTCAATCGCCCGGAAGAAATGAAACAGCCTTTGGACCTGGCCATGTGTATCACCGGTGAGATTAGGGAATGGAGGGACGCGAAAGGTGGTGTAGGAGGTGAAGGTCTAGATCGTTTTGTGAGAAGTTAGCCTTAGACTAGTGGGTGTGTGAAGGTGTCCATCGTTTGATGTTCGCATCATTCGGTGGGATCTTGTATATCTTTTGCTCTCTTCTATAAAAGTAAGGTACGCCATTGGCGTACTCTCGAAAAAAAAACTACAGTGTTGGAAGCAAACAAGAAAAAAAATTCCACACGACTGAAAACTTCATAGGAAGCGAAGAAAATTTTAGGAAGCAAATGATCTAGTTCCTACGAAGCAAATCTTTTTGGGAAGCAACGATGTTGATTTGGAACCATTGACCCTCACGATTGGAAACAAATAAAATGACTTAATTAATCATTCCTGGATTTGAGAAGAAGTTGTTAGGAAAAAATAGGAAAGAAATTAATTGTAGTTAATGCCAAATCCCACCATTGGTACAGTGTCCAAACGTCATCGCTGGGCCTTTACATGTCTGTCTGTATGCACCGTATCTACGTTGGCTCTTCCGTCTAGCTTATGCATTAAATGATCAGCGTACGCCCCCTGAAATACCGCGGCCATCCCGCATCCCGTCAAGAGTGGACGCCTGGCGATAACGTGAGCAGGCGAGCACGAGCACGCCATTGAATTTTCGCTATTTTTGTTACTACTATCTTACTTTCAATCTTCTTATCCTGTTGGAACCCGCTACCCAATCTTCGTACTGTAGTGTGTATATACTTTGGTTTGTACTACCAACGGTCCTCCCCAAGTCTACGGTTCGACATCTATAACCACGATGGGCTAATTTCATTCCTATACGTCCGCTAATGCGTCTGGGCAGTATCCGAGAGTGTCTGCTTTAAGGGCACATTTGTTAGTGCACATAGTCGTATCCCTCAAATAGTATGCATGCAATCTCAAGACTTTTTCTGAATTTTTTAGAGTGAATTTTTTCGTGGGTTCTTTGTCTCAGAAAAGGAAAGATTTTCTTCACCCCAGGCCATGATAAGGGCAACTTCAGTGCCGTGCATCAAAACGCCTCTAAACATTCGGACATCAAGGTCCAAACACTTTTTGGTATCCAACATCGTGCATCAAATGTCCGCAGACTGGTCCGGATGTCTGAATTCCTACAAATAAAAAACAACCTTGTGGGAGGTTTGGAGGAGTCTGGATGCCCGCTACGAAAGACTCCGACACATCAAGCGCACTCAAAACCCCTCTTCCAGATCCCTTTTCCCCACTCGCTCCCTCCCCCTTGTTTTGTATCCGCACACACCAAGATCGCCGCTGCCGCTATACCACTCTGGCCGCTGGCCAGTTCTTGCCGGACCTCCACTGCTCCACTCAGTTGCCTTGTACTTCGCCGTTGTTCCACCCTGGATCCGGCCGCAACCCAGGTATCCCCTGCCCTGCCGACGCCATCCATGGCGGACACTGCCTAGTCAGTGGTCAACTCGGTCAAAACCACCTGACTTCGTGAAAACCGCGAGGAGGGTTAATGTTTAGACCGCGTGATTAGTTCGGGGGTGTAGGATGACCGGTTTTGAAATTTCGGTTTTAATTCTAAACCGACTTTATAGTTCAGGGTTGTAATGTGGATTTTTCAGTAGTGGAAACATATATAGTTGAGATGTGGTTTTGCCATGCTTTTGACCTTTCCATAACAGAATAAGGATCAACAAATGCACAATATCGACAAGAATGACCACCAAGCTGTCACCACCTCTGTAGGCATGATGTGTACCTCGAGACGTCCTTCTGGGCTCGTGTTCCTTGTGATTTGCTATACCGGTGGGTGGACCTTGGCTCCCCTCGCATTAATGCGGCTCCTAGATTTAGCAAGTGGTACGCTTCCATCTATAAATATCTCATCCATGGCTAGCAGTAGGCTAGACAGTGAAAGCCATAGGAGAAGCCAAGCTGGCCTGCAAATATCTCCTCATCTTCTCCAATGGAGGCTCCCCATGACACATCATCTTCTTTAGACATGTCCCTGAAACTGGTCCCCATGACACCACCATCACCAGCAGTGCCACCTCCATCCTCCTCTCTTTGTGCTCCAGCAGACCTCGCTGCCGGTGACAACGGCTATGGCCATGGTCATGGTGGCAGCGGCGGCTAAGCGAGACCATCGAGGCGGCTGTTCTCATGCCTCTTCTGCGAGAAGAAGTTTATCAAGTCGCAGGCGCATGGAGTCGGGGGCCACAGAACGCGCACAAGAAGGAGAGGGTCGGAAGCTGGAACACCCACCTCTACGAACATGTCGACCACGACTACCCGCCGGCGACCGCAACGACTAGGGCGCTGGCCAGACGGCCAAACAAGCGCCTTCACGACAACGGCGAGAAGCTTATGCCGCAGCTTGATCTTAACCTTAAGCTCTAGCTAAGTAATTGTATACGTAATAGCTCGTGTGTAAGTGTTTATTATCTTCCTTTTAATCCTCTTATTAGTTCTTCTCCTTGAACTACTTATTAGCTAGTGTGTGTGTGTGTGTGTGAGGAGAGAGCACTAGACCTACAAACCTACTCCACTTAGAGTACGTACGCATGTTTGTACTGCACTGTACATATACTTTGGTCTGTACCACCTACGGTCTTCCCCTAATTCCAAGTTTATACCATGGTCAGCAAAGTATAGTGTTTTTGTCTCATTAATCTGTTGGATATATGTTCGCAAAAAGAAAGAAAAATCCGTGCTCAAGTTTTGCATCTTTTGCTTCCATGGTCATTGTGAAGCTGCACGCTTAATTGTGTAGTGTTTTTGTCATTGGTTGCTTTTAGGGACCTGCAATTCCCCTTTTCCCATCCTGCGCGAGGTTGGGCTTTCTATACTACTGTTATGTTTGAGGGTGGAATTGTCAATACTTTGTAAGGTCCTCGGGAATAATCAATAAAGTGGCCGTATGCATCTCCCAGATGCAGAGGCCGGGGGTCATCCTCCTTTTCTAAAAAAAAAAAATGTTTGAGGGTGGAATTGTCAGCTAGTAGTGATGCGGTCTGAACCTGGTTTAGATGGCTTTCCTTGCCGATGTCATGGACTATTTATCAATTTCAATCAAATTGGGAGCCAGGCTTTTTCATGGAAGAAAAATGTTTTTGCGCCTATATGTATGTCTGTTTTTTGAGCACTTTCACCCACCATACAATTTCTTTTTCTAAAGTTAGTTTATACAGAAAGCCTATAGCTCCTAAAGAAGAGCAATTTTAATATGCTCTCTCTTATTCCTCTTTTGACATGGCATGTAAGAGGGAGCATTGTTAAAAAACTCTCCCCAAACAACTGAATGAGGCCACCTTCGGACGAGCATGTATTGTTACTATCCTAGGTGGATTCGTTTAGAAAAGAACCAGGCTACCTTCTACAGCTTAGCATCCCAAACCCTCCTCAAATGCTCGAGCGACCCGCCCGATCACTGACCGGTCACGAAATTTTGACCCTGCCGGGCGTCTCAAACGGGCCTCAAACGCCCGGACTGACCGGCACCCCTCATATCCAGCCCAAATATGAGGCGGCTATGCGGGCGCCGGGCGCGTCCGCCACGTCGGACCCGGCCCGCGTTGCCCCACCCGACCCCACGTATATTCCTCCTCATCCACTCGTCGGACCAAACCTAGCCACTTTACTTCAATCCCCCCACTGCCCTCCGCCACCCAAGCTCATTTCCAGCGGTCTCCGGCGTCTCTGGCATGGCGGGCAGCGGATCCGAGTCCTTCACCTCTTGATCCATCGAATCTGAGTTCATCCCACGTGGCCTCAAGGAGGAGATGGTTGTTCGGCTTGCGCTCCGCCGCTCCCGGGGAGGAGGCTCGTGCCCGGCAGCGCTCGGACTCCTTCATCGGGAATCCATTACAACCGCCCAAATGGCGCATGTCTCTAGGTGTGTCGTAGCTGCCTCGCTGAAGGCGGTTCTATCGGTTTGGCGTCCAAACACGGTGGTGGCAGACGCGCAACCCTCTGTTGGAGCGCCAAATATCGGGACGCACCATGGGCCTCATCCGACGAGAACATGTCGCGACTTGCCCGCCGTGTGAGGCAGCAGGCGTGGGAGGCGGCAGCAGCCCTCACGGCGGTGGACGTCGGCGAGGCGGAGTCACATTCTCTGGCGCCCCCGTATGGTGCGACAATCCAGGCGCCGCAACCGCTTTGTGGTGGACGTCGCTGGCTCGTCCCAGGACGAATCCATCATCGTTCTAATGTCCATCGGCACCGCTCAGGTTTCGTGCTCCGACGAGGAAGAGTACGGCATGGGAGGCGGCGACGCCTTGAGTCATGTGAGCCGGCTCATGTCCCATGCCCTAGTCTACCTTGCCGGCGACTGGACCAACACTCTAAGGAGCGCAACCGGCCGCCGGACATGGCCACGGCAGAACCGTGCGAGCTTCATTTAGATTAGATTTCACGTTGCATGTAATAATATGGATTTGAGGTTTCTAATTTAATGTGTCCGGTTGTAAAATCAAATATATGAGGCGTGATCAGTCATTGTGCGCGTTCGCAGATTTTTGAGGCGTTTGATATAGGACGCCTGGTTGCTTTTATTTTGGGAGGGAGTAGTATCATGCATGGATCCATTGCCAGCACTGATAAAATAAGTAGATGAGCCAGCAGTGCAGCCGTACGTCCAGCGGTCCAGGAGGCCAAGATCGAGCCGTGGCCCTGTTTGGATACCTTGGTTAGAGTTAGTTTTGGTTAGTTGAGGCTCGAATAACCCAAAAGTATTCAAACATGATGGGTTAGTTTGGGTTAGTTGGATCTAACCCACCCTAAAAAACTAGCCCACACTAGAGGAGCTTATTTGGGTTAGTTCTTTTGGGCCCACTAAAAAATTAGTAAAAAAAGTTACCCCTCCAATCCAAACATGGTCTAAAGTAATCAAATGATTGGAAAAGAATATTTATTATCAATCTAACCCTATCATCCAAACAGCTCTTTGGTTAGAATTAGTTTAGGGTTGGTTCAAAGTTAGAATCTAACTCTAACCTCTAACTGAGTTAGAGTATCCAAGGTGTGCACAGTTGATGCATAGTGCTTCTCTTAGAAAGGACGATGTATACTGTAGATTGAGACTTGAGCAGAGCATGCCAGCTGAAGTGAAGTGAAGTGTGTGTCTTGGCATGCATGCCGGGACAGGCCGGGTCATAATTCAGACCTTGTCAGGACGTACGAACCGACGACGACACAACTGATCACTACGTTTGTGGAGGCATCTCCTTTTGGCCATGTGTAGGTTTTCTTGTTATGTGCCGACATATGGTAGATGCATGCCTTGGCACCTCGGCTAGATTGAACGAAGAAGACAAAAAGAGAAGACTTATATATGCTAATGATGTATCAGTTTTGCTATTTCACATCTAGATGTGAAATAACTATCTCACATCTAAATCTAGAGCCATTAGATTGTTTGTCTTTAAAATTCACGCACTCGGTGATTCATCGCGTTGCCCCCACGTCGCGTTATCCCGCATAGCCTCGTTGTGTCTTTTTGTTGACGCAGTACAGTGTCACTGTTCCTTATTTTTTTAGGATAGTGTGCCGCGCGCTGTTACATGTTCGTCCTTTTTTTGCATCAATCCTTGATCGTACACAGTGCCGTATGTTGGCAGTGATCAGGCCCCAGCATCGGAGGGGCCCCAAATTGTTTGTTAATCAACGTTTTAACTGAAGCACTAATACTACAATAAACAACCGTTGGGAATTTTTTATGCCAAGCTATGTACCTTTCCCAATCACTATCCATCAATGCATTACATGCCATCGTCTGAGTCTTTTTGAGCTGTGCTTCCAACCGGTGTAATTTTCTGAGATAAATTACATGATTGGCAAAAGAATTTGGACTGATGCAATTGAGACCCAACTTTTTTTGTTCCAGTTGTAAATCCAACCTCGATTTGCAACCGGGATCCAATCTTTTTTGTCCGAGTTGCAAGTCCACCCTCGACTCGCAACTAAAGCTCGACTTTTTCTTTGTCCCAGTTGCAAGTCCACACTCGACTTGCAACTGGGTCTGACCTTCTCTTGTCCCAGTTGCAAATCCATTCTTGACTCGCAACTAGGACCCGACTTTTTTTTTACCAGTTGCAAGTCCAAACTCGACTTTAAATCGGGATCCAACTTTTTTGTCCGAGTTGCAAGTCCCTCCTCGACGCGCAACTAGGGTCCGACATTTTATTTCCAGTTGCAAGTCCACCCTCGACTCGCAACGGGGGCCTGATCTTTTTTTTTGTCCCAGTTGCAAGTCCACCCTCGACTTGCAACTGGGTCCAACCTTTTCTTGTCCTAGTTGCAAGTCCAAACACGACTTTAAATTGGGATCCAACCTTTTTTGTTCGAGTTGCAAGTCCCTCCTCGACGCGCAACTAGGGTCCGGCATTTTTATTTCTAGTTGCAAGTCGACCCTCGACTCGCAACTGGGGCGTGATCTTTTTTTGTCCCAGTTGCAAGTCCACCCTCAACTTACAATTGGGTCCAACTTTTTCTTGTCCTAGTTGCAAGTCTACTCTCGAATCGCAACCATGATCCAACCTTTTTTGCCCGAGTTGCAAGTCCACCCTCGACTCGCAACTGAGGCCCGACTTTTTTTGTCCCAGTTGCAAGTCCATGCTCGACTTGCAAATGTTCACAATTTACAATTCATAATTTCAAAAATTAGAAAATTGGTCATATTTTTTTAAAAAAGACAATCAGATATTTAAATGTCCGCACACAAGTTAGTCTCGTCCCAGCATGCTACCATTCCCACCATTCGCTTGTACGTGCAAAGCAAATCTCAGACCAAACACACAAGCAAGTAGCTCGATTTGATCTATAGTAGCTAATAAGATATGCACGTGTGGCTCTTTTTAGTGGCAACGGCCAAATTCTTTTGAGTGTGTAGTTGTACGAGCTGTAGCCTTTTGTGTATATATAGTAAAAAAAATAAAGAAAACAAATAAAAGGGTCCACAATGTAATATGATGTCATGTTAGATGTGAGATATTATCTCACATCTAGATGCGATATAGACGGATCCTGATGTTGATGAAGATCCTATTCCAGTGGCGCGACTTTTGTCCGGACTACAATTTGAAAAGTATAAGCAACCTAGTCAAACGTGTCGAGATTTTGATGGTACATCATAATCTTTTTTCTTTCGGGGAAAAGTCTCGGATCTATTATAAAGTTCACCATCACCACAAAGCACCCGAAATATTATTTATTTATTGCATTGAGCTCCTTGGACCACTGAGCGACGACTATTGCTGGTAGAACGAGTCGCTGCAGTTACTAGAGCCGGTTTATCCTTTTCAATGACAGTCGAGAAGTTTTTGTGCACATGCCTCTAAGGTCCAACACCTTGGAGTCGTACTTGTCGCAACTGAACTCTTGAGTCGATCCGAAGCATCTGACACATTGTTGTCAGAGTAATGACTCCACCATGTCACGTTACTACCAACGTGATCCACGTGCCATAACAACATTATTTTTGTTATAACTTTGCTAAAATAAGTAATCGGATGTGACTATCTCCTCATTAAAAAAACATTTTAGACAAGCAACACATAGCAAAGCTTGGCTAGTTGGATAAGCATGTTAGTTCAAAATTTAATGTAAGATCAGGTTGTATGGCTTAACAATCTAATACTGCTTTACTAACTATAAAGAAAAATGAATAACTGCCAGTTATTGGCAACTATTTCTTGTTTCAAATCAGACTAGATTTTTGTGATATAATATAATTTCTAATTGTTCGGAAGTGGATTTGAACCACTCACTCCCTTTTGATTTCGAGACCAAGAGGCCCGGGGAAAGAGGATTTGTAATTCCATGCACGCTGCTACACAAAACGGATTGATCCACTAAGCACACATACAATCTGGATTTGGCACAACTACACTTTCCACCTCTACTCCTTCCCTTGGATCAGATATGAAATTCAAACATAATTAAATTTGTCGAAATGCATCATTTACATCATGTCATGTTCATTTTTCTTCTTGTAACTTTGGACGTGTTCGGCTATTTGCATCTTGTTATGCACATGCCAAGTATGTACTCAATCTTTTTAGTATCGCCCCCAACCTCCCAAGCAATTGTAGTTCTGGTCTATGTCATGCACAAAGTTGCGACCGGTACATACAACCTTCGTCGAGAGCCCCAGGAACTCACCGTCACGCCTCCTGCCCTAACCCTCTAACATTCCGCTACACCACGATCACCGGCACCATCTAGAGCATCTGGAACATCCATCGGAGCAATGTTAATTCTTAGAGATGAACACCCCCTCGCCATCGTGGCCCGGAAACATCGAGTCAACGTTATGATTTGTTGCTACTCCCAATCTCTTTGTCAATCTATCCTCGAGACTTGGATTTGAAGTTCCGGCATATTGCCATGAGTCGACAAACCTCCCCCCTATTTTGGTGAATCAGTAATCCCTTGATTGGGCCATAATCATTGGTGTAGTGGAAACATAGTTCAGGTGCGGTTTTGCTCGATCTGCTTTTGACCTTTCAATAAAAGAATATAAAGATCAACAACGCACGATGATGATGAATTGATCGATCGACAAGAATCACCACCAAACTGTTAGCACCTCTGTAGCGATGGACGTTGGTGGCCCTCTGCAATAATGTGGCTCCCAGATTTAGCAAGTGGTACGCTTCCATCTATAAATTCCATTCATTCCACACCCACGCAGCTCAGCTAGCTAGGCTAGAGAGTGAGAGCCACTACAGGAGAAGCAGAGCTGCTGGACGGCAAATATCTTCCCCCGGCCGGCCCTCTCTTCTCCGATGGATCAGGCTCCCCATGGCGCAGCCGCCTCCCTAGACCTCTCCCTGACCCTGGCCCCCGTGACACCGCCACCACCACCAGCACCCCCATCCTCCTCCTTTTGGGCTGAAGGAGACGCCGCTGCCGGCCACGGCGGCCATGGTGGCCATGACGGCGAAGCGAGATCGAGGCGGCTGTTCTCGTGCCTCTTCTGCGACAAGAAGTTCCTCAAGTCTCAGGCGTTGGGGGGCCACCAGAATGTGCACAAGAAGGAGCGGGCCGGCAGCTGGAACCCCCACCTCTACCTCCAATCGGACGACGGGGACCGGCCGGCCAGCTCGGCGGCCATGGCACCGGCGAGATGGCCAAACGCGCGCCCTGGCGACGACGGCCAGAGGCAGCAGCAGCAGCAGCAGCAGCTTGATCTCAATCTTAAGCTTTAATTAGCTAACTCGTGTGTATGTTTCAATTATCTTCTCTTCCTCCTTGTTGAACTAGCTATTAGTCAGGTATAGGTGTGTGTGTTCACTAAACGTATTCACGGATGTTCGTCCTGTACTGTACATATACTTTGGTTTGTATTATCTATGGTCATTTTTCTTTTTCTTTTTTGCGGGTGAGTATTACCTATGGTCTTCCCTTGCCTCCGAGTTTTTTTTTCTCTTGAAAAGGACTCAAATGTATTACTCCTTCTGATCCGTATTAATTATCATTAATTTAGTATAAATTGTTGCTGATGTAGTACAAAGTTATACTAAATGAGCCACGATTGATACGGATTGGAGAGATACGGATTGGAGAGAGTATGAAAGTTCATTATAAATACTACAAAGTACCCAAAACATAATAAAAATTACATCAATGTTTTTTTGACATCAACTCCGAGGTTACTCACAACAAAATCCGTCTCGTTGATTTCTCGGATATATGTTCGCAAAAAGAAAGAGAAAAGAAAACCTGTGATCAAGTTTTGCAGCTTTTGTTTCCATGGTCGTTGTGAAACTGGACGTTGTGTTGTTCTTGTCATTCGTTGCTGGTTGGTTGTGTAGCTATCAGGCACTTTGGTTATGTTTGATGATGGGATTGTCACCTCTCACCTGGTAGTGCTGCAGCCCGAACCAGATTTAGAGGCTGCCAGGACTTCCATGTTGATGTGGATGAACTATTTATCAATTTAAATGAAATTGGAAGCTGAAGCGCAATAAAGAAAAAGGAAGCTGGCTGGCTTTTATCAATTTTGTTTGCAACTTATATCTCCATGTCCATATTTTGGGCCCTTTTCCCCACCATACATTATGCATTTTCCTCCTAACTTTAGTTTATATATATGCAGTCAGGTGCATCAATTCTTCAGGTTGTCTCAGCTGCAGCAAAAAACAATTAGCAAGAAGAAAGTTAACGAGTGTAACAGTCAAATGAAATGCATGAGTCTCGTAAAGGAAAGACTTTTCTTCACCTGTACAGCGCAAGGAATCTCTTAGGGCCTGCATGGACCATGCATGCAAAGCCGTACGAGCATCTGTAGCGCCTGCGGACTGCTGGACCGCAAGATGCTTGCTGTGTATCTGACTGACATGTGTGCGGGCATCAAGATACGTGTGCACACGACATTACACGGTAGGGAACCGTCGGTCCGATTGCAGGCAAATTATGAATTTCTTAACACGCAATAACGAGAAAAATAGCGCTACTTCAGTGTGTCATGAAATTACAAATGGAGAATTTGCTTTTTCTGGTAGCAGGGTGAATAATGTAAGGAACACTACTACCAATCTACTGCATGATAGATATTCAGCTGAGGAAACTCTCTAATAATTGTTAGAGAGTTAGATCTTTGAATCCGAGCATGCATAATGGAAAAAGAAACGTAGTACTGAAGTAAGACTAGGCAAGAGACCTGCCGAAGAAAAAGAAAAAAAGAAAAAAAGAAGAGAAACATAAAGAAACGAAGAAATCAGGTGAATACCAAGGGAAGAACAAAGAAAAATGGTAGAAAGACATTTAAAACAAAGAAAACTGATCAAAACCAAAGAAAGAAGAAAGAAGAAAAAGAAAAAAAAAACAAAGATAACTAGTAGAGAAACATAAAACAATTGAAAACCAAAGAAAGCTGCAAAAAAAATAGGAAAAATTTAAAACCTAAGAAAACTGAAGAAGAAAAGAGAAAAGAAGAAGAAAAAGAAAAATAAACCCGATAAACATAGTAAACAAAACCACAGAAAAAGAAAGAAACAAAAAAAGGCGAAAACCAGACTGGTGCCCATTAGAGAGAGGAAAGAAAAACCAATTCTACCGTGAGCGAATGAAACCTGAGCGAATGAACCTTCACGTGAAACATGTGCGAGCAGCAAAAAAAAAGGCAACACGGGGCAGCAAAGTAAACTACATGAAGGGAAAAACCTTCACGTGATACTAGCATATGGCTTGTCAGGGCTATGGCTCGCCGTACCGATTCCTATTAGGAATCGCCTACCGGCGAGCAACACGAGGATTTTTATTCATGTTGTTTATTCTTTTGGTGCTTATCACTGTGTTGCATGTTTTTTCTTGGTTTCTTCCATTGTTTTATCTTTATTTTTTTCCTTTTTTTCTTTGGTTTTCTTTGATGTTCTTCCTTTATCCTTTTCTTTTTCGACTTCCATTTTTCCTCAGTTTTCTCTAGTTTTCACCCATTTTTTACATTTTTTTGGTTTTCTTCTTTTCAACAGTTTTCCACATTTTTTATACGCATTATATATTTTTGTATCCATTAGGACTATATTTTTAAATGACAGTTTCAAATAGCCGGCTATAGCCCAACTATAGCCCGACAATAATTGTTTGAGCAGGGTGGCGTTGAATGATGGGCTATAGAACTCATGTACAATTGTCTGAAGAAAGTTCGGAAATATCCGGCTATAGCGCCGCTATAGCCCAACTATAGCCCGACAATAATTGTTTGAGCAGGGTGGCGTTGAATGATGGGCTATAGAACTCATGTACAATTGTCTGAAGAAAGTTCGGAAATATCCGGCTATAGCGCCGCTATAGCCCCTCTCTAGTTTATTTGGAGGACCGCACTATTTGGTGTAGCCCATTATTTAAAACAATTACTTTTACATGTTTTGATGTCTAAAATTTTCATACACGTCGTACAATTCTCGTATAAATCTGAAACAATTATTTATAAATGTTTCGTATTTTCAAATACATGACTAACATGTTTTACAAAAATATATTGTGAATATTGTTTTATTGAATACATGTCCAACATATGTCAAATACACGTTATAAACATTGTTATGAACGATGCAATTTGTTTTTGCATTATACAAACATTTTTTAAATGCACAACACATTTTTGAATTACAATTTTTTAAATGTCACGTACATTTTTTGAGAAGTCGTACATTTTTCTTGAAACACATGACATTTTATAGATGTCCCAAAAAATTGTGTGCACATGATTATATTTCCGTGCACATGGTTAACATTTTTGAACTTTTTTATTTATTTCTTACATTTTTCTGTGCACGTTTAACATTTTCCAAAGGCAAGATTAATTTTTTTTGAATTTTATGTAAAGTGCTTTTAGTATAAAAAGGTAAAAAAAATATGTAGGCGAACAATAATAATGTGAATAAAAAAACATAGGCAATGATGATGGCAAGTGGTTAGTAGGTTGGGCCAATACCTACTCACTACAAGTGAGGCGTGGTAGGTGGAATCACTAGTTAAGAATTACCTCATGTAAAGGCCACTCCCACCATCTTGGGAGCTGACAAGTGGTGTGTGCCATTTGTTAGCAACATGAGAGTTTCTTTTTTTTATAATTTCATTTATTCAAAATATTTTATCTTTTGAATCATGTCGTCCACATTTAGAACAATTTTCACCGTTGGATTTCTCACATCGAGATCTTAGAAACTAGATCACATGTTGATATATTCGACGAACTTTTTCCACGTAATAAACCAAAAAACAAAAAATAAGAGAATTTTTTTACAAAATAGATAAAACAAAAAAACGCAAAAACTGACAACTGAAAAATACGAATGGCGAGAAAATGGAAGACCAACCAGTGCTGGAAGCACGGTTTCGGTTTTTCTTTCTGAGAAACGCAGTTGTGCTTCTCGCGGAAGCAAATATGTGCTTCCTATGGAAGCACTTATTTTTTTCCCAGAAGCAAGCTGTGGTTCTCGTGGATGCAAATATGTTCCTTCATTGGAAGCAAATCTATGCTTGTTGTGGAAGCATATCTTTCTTTTCGTTTATGAGAAGCACAATTATGGTTCTCGCAGAAGTTAATCCATACTTCCACCAGAAGCAACTCTGTGCTTATTATGAAAGCACATTTTTTTTCTTCAAGAAGTACAACTGTGCTTCTTGCGGAAGCAAATTTGTACCTCAACAGGAAGCAAATATGTTACTCTCATGAAAGCACATATTTTTTTATTTTTTAAGGAAGATTAGTTGTGCTTCTCGTGGGCGTTAATCTGTGCCTTCACGGGAAGCGAATCTTTGTTTCTTGTGGAAGCATATTTTTTTCTTCAGAAATTCAATTTGGCTCCCGGGAGCACATGCTCTCAGGCCCAAAAATATTTTTTCAAATGTCAAAAATATCAAGGCAGAAATTGTTTGTGATCTTAGTCACATCCAAATGCTACCTGCAAATTTTAACGCAAAAAGGTTAAGCATTTTGGCACGGGCAAGAAAAAAACACAAATTGAAGACCAAATGTCACCTTAATTTTGTTTTTTTTACCGACAAAACATTGCTACTCTGTTTCTCCTGTAATTTGTGAACAGGCTTGCGACACTAACACGAACATCGACCAAAATTTCATAAGTTTTTGATATTTTGGAATTTACGGTTCATCCGGGAGCACATACTGCAGGGAGCCAAAATGCCTCTCCGATATTTTTTCCTTTTTCGAGAAGCACAATTGTGCTGCTCGTGGAAGCAAATCCATGCCCCGTCAAAAAGCAAATCTATACTTATCATGGAAGCATAATTTTTTTCCCATGCAAATGTTTTTTTGGCAAAAGCTACGGAAAGCCGAAAAAACTAGAAAAAGACCCATATAATCCCAGAAATGCGTATAGATAAAATAAAATAAAGAGGAAGCGTCCAGCACGCGAAAATATGGCGGCGACTGGACGCACGACTTAACATGCTCTGAAGACACCAAAGGTCACCCCTGGAGGTCCCCTGCAGTGTACGTGCGTGCCTAATTTTCTGGCGCTCAAAGTCCTAGCGCTATGCTTCAGCTACGTCCGTGTATGTCTCTGAGTCAAGTAGCTGCCGGATGTTTTGTCCGTGACAAGGACAAGGTAATAACGGGATTGACATGGATACGTTTATATATTTCTATATATGATGGTCATTGGGTTTGATCGAATCAAAGACATAGCTGGCAATAATCAAAAGCAGAAGAAGAGTAAGAAGCTAATTAGCTGCTTCAATGGCGCCGGCGGACAGCCACGGGGAGTTTTTGGAATTGGAGGACGCGGTAAGGTACATAAAGATGGTGAAGAACCGGCACCCGGCGACTTACAACGAGTTCCTAAAAGTCATGGCTCATTACAAGAGGGGCAGGTATATATATATATGTCCAATCCATGTCGATCATCAACGTATTAATTTGCTCAACGCATGCATGGATCGACCGACCAATGCATGTATGACGGCGTGCAGGATCGGCGTCGCCGAGGTGGCGTCGACGGTGGCGGCGCTGTTCCGGGACACCCCCTACCTCATCGCCAGCTTCAACGCCTTCTTGCCCAAGCGCCACCAGATCCGTCTATCGGACGAACAAGCGGCGGGTATAGAGGAGCCGACGAGCTTCGTGAAGGCGGTGATGAACACGCACCCGGCCACGTACCGCGAGTTTCTCCGCATCATATTCGACGAATACGGGAGGGACGGGTACGTACCTAGTGATCCATACATATGTATAGTTCATGGTTGGTTGGATCCATGGAGGTTAAAAAGTGGTTAACTAATATTATGAGCTGTGTGTTCATGGCAGGATCGGCATCGCAGAGGTGGTGTCGAGGGTCGGAGCGCTGTTCCGGGATAGCCCGGACCTCATCGCCGGCTTCAACGCCATGTTGCCGCGAGAGCACAAGATCAAGGTCGTCGGCGGGGTGGATGAGCATGAGCTTGCCGCTCGTTTCGTGAGAGACGTGAACCTGGGCGACCACAATGACGATATGGTCCAGTGATGTAATTGTATACTATCTCACTGCTGTAGTATACTCCCTCAACGTAGAGCGCATATTTTTTTTCAGAATCCATGCTTAGTAAATTTGGACCAATTTTCATACGGAGAACACCTGCATCTACAGTTCCGCCAAAAAAACGTCTACATCTATACAGTACTAATTGGTGTCACCGGATATGCATGTGACAGAACATACTTTTATACTCCCTCCGTTCCTAAATAATTGTCTTTCTAGAGATTTCAACAAGTGACTACAAATGGAGCAAAATGAGTGAATCTACACTCTAAAACATGTCTACATACATCCGTATGTTGTTGTCCATTTGAGATGGCTAGAAAGACAATTATTTAGGAACGGAGGGAGTAGTATTGTACTGTATTTTTTTTTTGCTATAATTGATGTTGATATTTTTCAAATAAATTTGGTCAAACCCTACAAGGTTTCAGTTTCATATACTTCTTTTTAGGCAAGGGTAAAAGCTCTGCCATTTCATATCAGAAGAGGTTTGCCAAGTTTTGATCGATGAAAAAAGCGGGTGAACGCGAAGTATACAAACACTAATAAAGATTAAAAAATAGGACTAAAATTTGGCGACCGGGTACATACAAACACACACACACACACACACTAACCATCAAGGAACAACGTCGAAGCCAGACACATGAGTGTTGATGCCCAAAACTGTTACCTGCAGGTTGCAGCTCATGTGTCATCCGTTTCGTGCGGGCCTACCGCCGATGCCTCCCCGGCACGCTCTGCCGCTCTGGGCCATCCGATCTTCACAACCGCCCCACACCCGGCCAGTTTTCCTCGAGGGTCCATGATGCATGAGCAGGCGGGAGTGTATGCGGCAGCTCGCGCATTGCTCTGCGCTCGTCGGGTGAGGCCGAGTATGTGTGTGTCTTTTATACTCCCTCTGTTCCTAAATATAAGTTTTTTTAAACATTTCAAATGGACTGCAACATACGGATGTATGTAGACATATTTTAGAGTGCATATTCACTCATTTTGCTTTGTATGTAATCATCTGTTGGAATCTTGAAAAAGACTTGTATTTAGGACGGTTGGAGTAGGTAGCACAAGCTAGGCATGTGCGTATGCCCTGGTCGGGGTGAGGGGCTTGGCTAGTCGGCCTTGTTTGCATACGCCCGGTTTGGCGCGTCGCATTGCATGCCCGGGCGTTCTTTGGTGCTTTTACCCGCTTGTCTTGTCTTGTTTACATGGGGATGGGGAGGGCCTTTGCCAGCCAAGACGCTTGTCTTGTTTACATTCTGCGCCATCTTCCGGCGCCCAGGATCATAATGCATACAACAAGGATTACTGCAACCAATTAATTATAAAACCAAATTTGGTTTGGCATGCATGTTCCACGGGTGAACCTAAGACTCTTGAAGAGGCGCTCAATGATGCACGGTGGAAGAACGCAATGGAAGAAGAATACATGGCACTCCAGAAAAATAAGACATGGCACCTAGTTCCCTAGCGGCAACGTAAAAACCTAATTAATTGCAAGTCGGTGTTATGGCATCGCGGCGGTGGTGTCGAGAGTGGGAGCGCTGTTCCGGGATAGCCCGGACCTCATCGCCAGCTTCAACGCCATATTGCCGAGAGAGCACAAGATCAAGGTGTTGTGGGCGGGGTGGATGAGCATGAGCTTGCCGCCCGTTTCGTGAGAAAAGTGAGCCTAGATGACCACGATGACGATAAGATCTACGATGGCTAATATTTCTCACTATTGGTATTCTATTATACTCCATCAACGTAGAGCGAGCGTATATATTTTTCAAACTTCAAGCTTTGCATATTTCGGTAAAATCTGCTGAGAAAATATCAACATCTACAATACTAAATTTAACTAGTAGGGTATGCTTGATTTGATACGTGTTATCACATTGATTCCAACCTAAATCGATGCAATTATCAGTGAATGTTGTTTATATTGTAAAAATGTATCCTCACTCGTGCTCGTCAGGACATGCTACTACCTATGTCTGTAAAGAAATATAAGATCGTTTAGATCACTACTTTAGTGGTCTAAACGATCTTACATTTCTTTACACAGAGAGTATTTTCTAATGTGAAATGATGCCTCCCGCACTCCGAGTCTCCCTCTCCCTTATCGCTTACCCCAGCCCTCGCAATAACGCCATTCCCTTGGTGCTATTTTTAATTCTGGTTTCTCACGAACCATGTGTTGGTAGGTGTATAATTAAATAAAAGCCGAGGGTGCTTTCTAAAGAAAAAGACAATGTGTGGCTCACCCAACGCCTCACCACTCCAGGCCACTGGCATGTGGGTTGCATTCATGCTAACATGCCACTGAGCACGAGATACAGCTGGATACGGAAGAAGTGACCGTATATGCAGGCATAGACAAGTTATGTTACTGCAATATAATGCCGTATTTTGCAAGTTTTAGCACTAAACTAAACTAAACATTGGATGCAAGTTCTATGACTACCACTGATATTACCTTTTCAAGTATTCATTAGTTTCGAAGACATCGACGCGAAGGACACAACAATTAATTGTTTGCGACGTAGACACTCAGTCTAAAATATATTTCTGTTCAAAATTTGGATTTTTCAGAATAAAGAAGAAAACACGTCCATCAAATGCAAACCACCTGCACCCCTCGAACGGGAGAAAAATCTCATCTAGCGACCCTCCATATGCGATTATTTATTTTCCCACGTATCATGGGAAAACAAATACTAAGCACATCCAACAACTCCCTCGATCCCATGGAAGGGACGACAAAATCTCATCAATCAACCTCCTTAATTCGAGGCTTCGAGCATATCTTACTGACATGTTGCCACTGAGGTGACGCTCCGCGGGATATCTCTCCAATCAATGTGATTCGGAAAGACCTCGGCATACTAAATTTTGGCCCAAGCAAAAACAAAGCATAAGAGGGAGCTAAAGAATAGCAAGGGTTAGTTGCCCAGGCGTTTGTCGCCAGAAAAAGTGCTTCGTCTACCTCCAGTCCGGCGTGAGGGAGAGCGGCAACAACAGATCCCGTTCCATCGCACATGCGATGCCGCTGCCCCGGCCTGGGTACGCGCGCGTACATATTGTATCTTCCAAAGTCCAAACTTGTTTGTTCCCTAGTTACTTAGTTTAACGAGTCGCACACAAACACACATTTGCTATTATCTAGCCCCGCAGACCAAGGCTTGACCCCCGGCCTCACTCCCCATCCCCCTTCCTCGTTCACGCACAAGATGAAGCACCCGGCGGCGCTGCTGCTGATACTAGCGGCAGCTGCTCTTGTGCTGCTGATACTAGCGCCAGCTGCTCATGTGCTGCTGCCTTCTGCGCAATACCACTGGCTCAACCCCGAGATCCACGACGCCGGCGGGCTGAGCCGGCAGGGCTTCCCGGAGGGGTTCGTGTTCGGGACGGCCACCTCGGCGTACCAGGTGGAGGGGATGGCGGAGCAGGGAGGACGAGGGCCAAGCATATGGGACGCCTTCATCAAGATACCAGGTAAAAACATTTCCATCGATTTGGTTGATTTTTCTTTTTGTCCTAGCTCCACTGAACAATTTGTTAGTGGTTGTACTGCTAGTCTGCTACATGCATAGCTGTACATATATCTGCATCTTGGATCTAAACGGGTGGTGTTGTTGGGAGGACAGGGACGATCGCCGGCAACGGCACCGCCGATGTGGCCGTCGATGAGTACCACAGGTACAAGGTGTGTGCACTCAACGATTAGTCATCCCGATTGCTCTGTTTTTGCGGCTGTTTTCTAGTGTGTCCTCTCCTGATGCTTCAGAGGTGTTTATTAATTATGAGGTGTAGGAGGATGTGGACATAATGAAGAACATAGGCTTCGAGGCGTACCGGTTTTCCATCTCTTGGTCGAGGATTTTCCCAGGTATATATGTGCCATGATCTCTCCGCCAGCTGCTGCAGTTTCAATTTTCAAAAGAGTTTTTGATGTAAGTGTAGCTGTGTATGAAATTCAATTCTAGATGGGACTGGGAAGGTGAACTGGGAAGGAGTGGATTACTACAACAGGCTAATAGATTACATGCTTCAGCAAGGTAACTGGAACTGCTACACCTAGCTAGCTTTTTTAGAAAAGGTGAACTGCTACCCCTAGCTAGGTAGGCATGCAAGAAGCTCTGAATTAGCGCCAGGGTCCAGATTCTAGTTTATTTAACCCTTATAATAATGGTGGATTAGGAATCACTCCATATGCAAACCTCTATCACTATGACCTCCCACTGGCACTCCATCAGCGGTACCTTGGCTGGCTAAGCCCCAACATAGTGTAAGCGTTTCATATAGTGATTATTTCCACAGTTCAAAGTTGAATTTAAGTACATGTCTTTGATACACCCAACTTTTTCTCTTCTTACAAAAGGGGCGCGTTCGCAGACTATGCCGATTTCTGTTTCAAGGTGTTCGGAGACAGGGTGAAGAATTGGTTTACCTTCAATGAGCCGAGGTGCGTCGCTGCTCTGGGGTATGACATTGGACTCCATGCACCGGGGAGGTGTTCTCAGTGCTCTGCAGGGGGTGACTCCACGACAGAGCCGTACCTTGCCGCGCACCATCTCATACTTTCACATGCTGCGGCGGTGCGGCGATACCGCGACAAGTATCAGGTGAAGACTGACTGAAGATTACCTTCCAGTCATTTCTCACTTGAAGAATTACATATTCAATGGCATTGCCTAAGAGTGAATGTTAATTGTGTTTCATTCAATCATTCTGTTCTATTTAATAGCATCACCAAAAGGGGAGGATTGGAATTCTCTTGGATTTTGTGTGGTATGAACCTTTGAGCAACAGTAATGCTAATCAAGCTGCAGCGCAGAGGGCAAGGGACTTCCACCTTGGATGGTAAACGTTGAACCAGTTTACCCCAGGATAAAATTTTACTTCACAAGTTTAGATTGCAACACATTCCTACCAACCTACTGTCACCAACTTTGTTCGGAGGAAAGCAGACTGAAACAGTATGAATGTCCTTGCAGGTTCCTTGACCCCATCATCCATGGTCGCTACCCATTCACGATGCTCGAGATTGTCAAGGATCGGTTGCCACGCTTCAGTGATGATGAGTCCAGGATGGTAAAAGGATCCATTGACTATGTTGGTATCAACCAATACACGTCTTTCTACATGAAGGACAATGGGACTTGGAACCTAACGCCTGTCGGTTACCAGGATGATTGGCATGTTGAATTTGTCTGTAAGATCTGCCTCTCCTTCATGCCAACTCCTTCTGCTACGGCAGATACTTCACATTCTCAGACCCCGTGATGTGCACGTGTCTTTGCAGTTAAACGAAATGGCGTGCCTATTGGAGCTCATGTAAGTGTAGTTTTGGATTACTCTTAACTATACCTTAGAGATGGATATGTGCAGATTTTATGTGGAACATTGTAACTGTAAGTTGGTTGTGTCTATATATGCAGGCAAACTCCTATTGGCTTTACATTGTGCCATGGGGAATCAACAAGGCTGTGACCTATGTTAAAGAAAGATATGGAAATCCTACAATGATCCTTGCTGAAAACGGTACTTCAACATCTTAAATGGCAATTGCTTCTTCCGGTTAAACAAATTACTACTTGTTGTTCTCATAAGGACATGAATGATCATCTGACAGGGATGGACCAACCTGGCAACATTAGCATCGCTGACGGTGTGCGCGACACAGTAAGAATCCAGTACTACAGAGACTACATAACCGAGCTCAAGAAGGCGATAGACGATGGCGCCCGGGTGATCGGGTACTTTGCTTGGTCCCTGCTTGATAACTTCGAGTGGAGACTCGGCTACACGGCCCGTTTCGGTATTGTCTATGTGGATTACAAGACTCTGAAGAGGTACCCAAAGGACTCAGCGTTATGGTTCAAGAACATGCTCTCCAAGAAGAAGAGGAGCTAGGATTGCAAACAAGATCCCCTGGTGGATCAAATTCTCCAACTTCCAAAATACGCTTAGTGTAGCACTTGCTTATCATTGCACCTCAAATTTAGCTTCAAGAAGTTGGAAATAACAAACATTGAGACAGTAAATTTGCCCTTTCTTATAATATTAATCAGAAACAATGAGATCTATTTTAAGTCAAAACCCTACAGATCGATAAGCACATGACATAATTGAATATCATAATATCAAATGGCACCATTTGAACTGCATACACATGAACTGATGCAAACTAGTGCCCCAAAGCTGAGCTCATTATATTTTATTACAAGAGGTTTGTAGAAAAAATTAATTTGGATATGCCTTTTCTTTCCCCTCCCGCAAGTCGAATAGGGAAAGCCTTCCTCCCCTCGATCTCCACCGGTGAACCCCTGGATTCACCTCCCTCCCGCCTGCCACTCCGGCGGCCGGTGGCGGGGAGGGGATTTCTGGTGCCTCGGATCCGGTTAGTAGATTTGTTGGGTTTTAATCCTTGCAGTGGCGGCATTTGGACAGATGACGACACTTTTTCTTCGAGTCAGTCTTCCGGACTCCGATCCTCCTCAAGTTTGTTCATTGGAACGGATTAGACGGAGCTCCAGCATAGATTCCTGCCAGCTCTCCGGAGCGACGAGGTTAATTAGGGTTTCTCATCGTGCGTATACAATGGCGATATTTGGCGTCAAGGATTCAACGGCGACGACTATGGCTCCTGGGCGCTAGACCTTAGGGGCACATGCACGAAGACTTCCCAGCTGTCATCAATAAGGTCAGGCCGGTTCCGGTATGAGAGCGGCGACATCGGCACGTCGGCGGCTCGTTCTGGCGGTGGCAATGATTGTTCGATGGTCCATGAACCTGGATGTAATTTTTATTATGTTTGTGGTATTATGTACTTGCGGTGAATTTTTATAATAGAGCTGATACTTTTAAAAAAAAGAGGATTTTTTTGGAGGGAAAGCCTTCATGGCGCGCTTTATTGCAGTTCAAACAAAGATACATCATTCATTACAGCCGTGATAATGAAACTAGGTGATCAACATCCCCAAAAACTGCAGAATTAGAAACAAAAAGCATGTTTAGCTAAATTATGCGCCACGAAATTTGCCTCCCTGAAGCAATGTTGAAATAAAATATACTCCCCCATCTCGGAATAAGTGTCTCAAATTTGCACTAACTTTAGTACAAAGGTATTAAAATTGAGACACTTATTTTGAGATGAAGGGAGTATATATTAACACGTGCAGGCCGTGGTAGGAGCCGGCCCATATTTTTCTTTGTCGAGTCCTTGTTGGAGCGGCAGTCCTTGTCGGATTGGACGCTAGAATCCTGACCGCCCCAAAAAATTACTTGTCCGTGCGAGCGAGGATATATATGGAGTAGTGATATACTCCTCCTACTAGATCGTTTTTGGGATCCAAAAAACGAGGAAGCTAATAATCTCCAAACCCAAAGCCGAGCTCATCTCAAGCCGCCGCCGCCGACACAGATAACATGTACGTATGTGGATCCGACGCCAAGATATAACCATCCGTCAACGTGGACGGAATATTGTAGCCTGCGCGCGTGTTCTTCTTCTCATTTATCCTGCCCGCGTGTTCCATTTCAGGTCTGAGGAAGAGCAGCAGCAGCATGATCTAGACGGGTTCCATGCTCCGACGAACGCTCCGGTGTTCGCTCCGCCGTACGCTCAGTCGTATCATCCCATGTCCGCTCCAATGTATGCTCCGACAGACGCTGCGCAGGCTCCGTCGTACCCACCGTATGCTTCGCCGTCCACCCGGAATGCCCCGTCGTCGACGTCCGCGACGCTGGCTTGGAAGTACGCTCCGGTGTTCACTCCGGCGTCTGCTCCCGTGTTCGCTCCGACGTCAGAGCACGCTCCGCCGCCAACGCCATACGCTTATTTCGCAAAGATGTACGCTAAGTATATTCCGGAGTACCCTCCGGCATATTCTCCATGCTCTTTGACGCCGTATGACCGCCTCCACTCCCTCTCGTCTCATCTTGATTATTTTATACTTGATCTAGTTGAAAGTTTGTTTGTTGACGGGGTTTGATTGGTTTTGAGGGGAGGGGGTGCAGGTTAAATTATACATCAACGGATGCTTGTTCTCTTGGTTAGGAGTTTGATAGAAAGCAAAATAAATTTATTTTCCCTAGCTGCAGGAGGTTTATATTGTACATGTTTCACTCATCATCTCCTAAAGTAAGTTATATATTGTTGCTCTATTACTCATTGGGTCTGCCCGTTCAACTTCAGGTCTAAGGAGCAGCATATGGATCAACCTGAATCGCCACATACGCTGCAAAAACCGGATGCCCTGTCAGTGGAGGATTCAAACAATGGACCACCAGGGTGCTGCCTTGCGTGGTCGCCCGTTTGGAACCGTTCTGTTTTTGACTGGGGAATTACATTTTACACCACCAGAGATCGCACAGGATCTTTCCGGACGTATCCTGATGTGGGCGGGCCGTTTCAGAGCTTGGATGAAGTTAACAGCGCTATCGGTCAATATCTCATTGACCACGAGGATCCAACAATGTAATGTTTCTGAACTTATTTCTGTATTTTCA
The DNA here is from genome assembly GCA_021437245.1 of Aegilops speltoides. Lineage (NCBI taxonomy): Eukaryota > Viridiplantae > Streptophyta > Magnoliopsida > Poales > Poaceae > Aegilops > Aegilops speltoides. The sequence goes on from CM038143.1 coordinate 6,604,107, forward strand.
TTGATTAATTTCTCCTGGTTTTGTGCGTAATTGCAACTGAATATATTCTGATAGAGCTTGTATGACGTAGGCCACAAAAGATTATCAAATAGTTAGATTAATTTTGGTTGAAATAAGTACCTGCATGGATTAACATTAATATTATATTTGAGAACTACTTAGTGTTGATTAAACTTTTTTATAGATATATCTGCCAGAGACTCAGAGTTGAATAAATAGGGGTTTCCTGAACTGGGATTTGTACAATTGGTAAGCTGTTAGCCAGGCACACACGCACATCTCAGAAATGAGTTCCTCAGCTTGTCAAAAAGAACAGCGCGAACCACAATGAGCCGGGGACCTGATTTTTTTTGAAACATTTTAATAAAAAAAAAAGAGAATTTGAGTGCTCACAGGCATGGGAACAGCTTTATTCAGTTCTGTTTTTTGTATTCAACAGCTTTGCATGCAAAGTAATCCACAACAGTTTTGTGTTGTTCTGATTACTTTTATCAATATGCATGTATTCATCCACTTTCGAGGAGGCACAATCAGCTAATCATATAAAAATGCTCTAAATCTGAACTAGGTGTGTGGGGCTTTCTCGAGTGGATGCGATGGTAAAACGTGTTCGTTACTATCCTGATGGCACAAAGAAGCGTGGATCAGAATTCAAAGATAAAAGGCGTGATGAGGATTACCAGTTGGCTCGAGCTTTGGTGGATATGTATAACAACCATCACAATCTTTTTGGGGTTGGCACTCTTTCCCGCGTTGCGTCTTACTGTCTTAACCATTCATGTAACAAATTGTAATCACTTATCAGATCCACACCTCTTGTTTTAGGATCTTGCATATGAAGTCAAAGATTTTCTGCATGGCAAGCCTCTTTGGGAGGATTATTATATCCACTGGACGTACTATCATATGAATTTCACTGCAAAGACCAGAGGATCTTATGGTGTTGACACTGGCAAGCTATTCTTTGCTGAAGTCAAATATAATCGAGGAGATGATGGATTGACGGTGAACAGTTGCTGTATACTTGAACCTTCTTCTTATCATGGTATTCTATGAGCATCTTAACTTACATAATGTTGAAATATAACCACTTTGTAATTGACAGTAACCTGAACTTAATTGTTAGAAAGCTTTGTGAATGCGTTTTTGTCTCTAGTATATGATGCTTATCTGTTAGATAGTTCTGTGAATGTGTTTCTATCAGCATGTGATGATGCTGACTGTATTATCCCATTTATTTCAGAATTTTTTCATCTCATCTTTTATTCTTTAGGTTTGCATTTGTGGTATGTTGAACAACTCTATGCATTTACATCCATATGTAATTGCTGCATAGACACAACCTTACACATTCAATTGTAAAGTACTCTCTCTGTTCCTAAATATAAGTCTTTTTAGAGTTTTCACTATGAATTACATACGGAGCAAACTGAGTGAATCTACATTCTAAAATATGTCTCTATACATCTCTAAAAGAGACTTATATTTAGGAACGGATGGAGTAGTTAATATGTGTTCTTGACTGGTTAGTTATTTAGCAGTTAAATGGCAATTAACGCCTTTCTTTTAAACAAAGGCCTCTGCTATGGTTGTGGAGGTGATATGAAGCACCCCAATGATGGTAATGCATATGCTTGTGGTCGGCGGAACATCTCGTATCATTTTCAGAATGGTGCACCTCAACTACCTCCGGACTACTTTGAGGACCGCTACAATGAGAATGTAAGTATAATGTATTTTTTTGGCAAGCTAGTTTTTAGCACTTCTGTTGTTTTATTCATAGTTTGTTACACGTCTTCTACAGTCTGATGAAGAGGTGGAAAGACTGAGATTTCAGTTCAAGGTAATGGCGTATTCCTAGATAGTGATTAAAAAAATAATCTTATATTAGTGTACAAAGGGGGTATACAACCGTACAACCTATTCATTGATTCGTGGATGAATAACTCCTTTCTTGTGTATTTTATTTCCCTTAGGAGGACGACGATGATCCATTTCCGGCAGAGTAACTCGAGCATCTTAACATACAATTTGAGGCTTAATTAACTGCCCAAAGGCAAGCTTGGAATGGTGTTGCTGGCCTGGAAGAACATATCGTATATATTCTTCGGACTTTAACATATATTGTATAGTTTGTGATGATCAACTACCTAGCTCTCCATTCCAAACTACCTACGGTATTAGGTTTTGTTAGAATAAGACGACCAACTGTTTACTCAACTTGTATAAACTTTACCACGTGATATAGCTGCTTTGGAATCTGCCTCCATCCGATGTTCGCTGGCAAATATTATGTATGCATCTTGTGGCCTACGTGCAGTCTCCCGATCCAGACCCCACCCCTGCTCGGGCGACTCGGGCGGCGCCCAAAACCCTAGCCGTCGGGGCCGCGATCTCCCTCTTACTCTCCCTCCGCTACCGCCGGAGGACGCTGCCTGGCTAAGCCCGGAGGCCGACGGCGGTGGTGGGGTACCCCCTCTCTTTCGCGTCTTAGGGGTGGTGCGGTGCCCTTAAACGCGTGGTGGCGTGGCCGATCCAATCTATGCGTCGTGGCGGCGATGGTTGCGGCAGGAGGCGGCGGTGGTGGCTGTGGCCCTGCCTTGGGCGGCGGCGGCTGCAGGTGCGGTGCGTCACTATGCCGCGAAGGGCGGTGGCGTCGGCGTGGAGGGCTTGGTGGATTGTTCGGCGGCGCCTCTGGTCAGATCTAATCTGGCCGGTGCAGCCGGCGGTGGTGACCATCTCCTCCGTCGAAGGTGGTCAGCCTGAGGCTGGATGGCCAGATCTCGAGATCCGTCATCTAGTCCCGGCTATGAGTTGGGAAGACAGAGTTGCGGGTGAAAACCGAGCCGATGGCGGCATTCTGCATGGTTACCTTGATGAAGGTATCGTCGTGTAACTTCTGTCGACCCACTCGTGCTGCTCCGGGGGAAACCCTAGGATCTGTTCTTCTAGATCGTACGATGGCAGTACTGCGGTGTCGTTTCTCCCTTGAGAGCATCGTTGGTGGAGCAGCACTAGAAGACTGAGGCAGGAGGTGGAGCGACTTCGTCTTGTACGGAACATCGGTGGAGATGTCAAGTCATGCCTAGCCGGTAGGTGCTACGTTGTGTCATGCCTGATCGGCAGGTGCTACGCATGATAGATCGCCCAGAATCTTCGCGTCTGGATGGAAGAGCGCAGGGTGGTGGCTCCGTTGGGCGCCGTGATGGCGTCGAAGGATGGACGGACTGGCAAGGATGATGCGAATCTCTCTCCTGAAGATGGGTCAACGGTTCAATGATGACGGCGGCTTCTAAAACGTGTGCATGTGGTGTACGCTTTAGGTCTGCTGCACCGGCTATTCGTTTCGATACGTTATGTGGATGGATCGGCGACGACACCGGTTTTAGATATGAGGACTGAGAGCACTCCACATTATCGAGTTTTGTAGGTGCGAGTGGTGACTTTGGGTGACTTGATGTATGTTCTTGTTAGACCTATGTTGAATAATAAATAAAGATGGCCGTATGCATCGATTGATGCAGAGGCCGGGGGTTTTAACCTCCTTTTTTAAGAAAAATAGTATGCATCTTGTATTAATTAGCCTGCCTAACTCTTAGGATATGCCCTTTAAAAAATCAGTTACTTGATTGCACTGAAGGGAGTTAGAGAATATGCAATACCCGTTTGCACCCCTACATCTAATCATATTCCTTGAGCCATCTTTCGTTGTTACGGTCCATATGGTGTTTTTTTGCCCGTGAGACAGAATTGTTTAGTTTGTTGTTCTGCATCATCTAGGCGGTGCCAGACGTGGTGATGCATGGGTCGTGCCATCTTCGGCGTTGTATGGGTCGAGGCATCATGAAAATATGTAGTTCTTTAGAAATATGAAATTTGTGACCATAGAATACTGGCTATCCCTCTCCGGCTATATGAGATGGAAGATTTTGTAACTTGGAACCCGACGAAGCATGGAACTTTTCAGTGCGCTCTGCATATCAAGTGGAATGGGAGTTCCAGTATGGGCAAAAAATTCAGCCGACCAGTTCGTCATCTAACCAAGTGGATGTATGGGATTCAGTTTGGAACCTCAAATGCCCAGCCAAGATAAAGATGTTTATATGGCGGGCATTGCATAGTGCTATACCATGTCATGCGATTATAGCAGTGAAGCATATTAAGGTGAAATCACATTGCCCAGCTTGTAACAAAGGCGTTGATAATATCATACATATGTTTTTCCAATGCGAAAAGGCTGAGGAAGTTTGGAAAATGATGAGGGTACATGATGTTATCCAGAAGGTGTGCAAAGTGAATCGGTCTGGAGAGGTAGTCCTCAAGCAACTTCTATGTCTCCAGGACTCGCCCTTTATCGAAAAAATGTCTCCAGGACTCGGATGTTCAGGTCTTGGGTTTGCCAAATCTGCGAGAAACTATAGCTGCCACTGCCTGGTACTTATGGTATGAACGGAGACAGCTCATTCATGGTGGGCAAACACAGATAACAACCCAAATTCTTCTTGCGGTGAAAAGCCTTACAACGAACTATGTTATCGCATGTAGTTCGAAGGTGAAGAGGCGATCACGCCTTGGATGAAACAACACACATGATATATGAAACTGAACGTGGACGTTGGATTTGATCAAGACAACTTAAATGGGTCGGTTGGTGCAATTATCCACGATCACACTGAAAGTTTATTGCCGCTGCAAACGAAAGATTGAGTTCTTGTTATGATGCTTTCACAGCTGAAGCAATGGCAGTTAGATTCGGATTGAACTTGACATGTATGGTGGGCAGCAGCAAGATTGAAGTGGCCTTGGATAATGAAGCGGTTGTCAATGATCTTAATGAAGGTGGCTCGAATTCAGTAGCAAGTGCCATTATCGATGATTGTTTCTTCATGAAGTTAGATATTAACCATGTCTTGTTTGAGCATTGTAATAGAGATTGTAATCAGGCTGCTCATGAACTAGGCAACTACTCTACTCCTAGTGTCTGGATGGATTCGCCACCAGATGAGCTGATCTCCTTCCCTGTAAGTGAGATCATTTTGATGGAATAAATGAAGAAATTAATTATCAAAACAAAAATCTGCCCATAATATACAAATAACTAGAAATGCATCCGGGCTAACATTTCCTGACCTTACAATGCAATAACTAGAAATTCATCCGGTCCAGTTTTTAGAAAACAAATATCTAGAAATGGTAATTGAGATCTTAGCAGTAGCTGAATGATGCGTGTTACATGTAGGGCACAACAAATACGGAATAGCTTACAGGTTATAACATAACGGCATCACATATTACATAGCGAATTTGGGGCAGAAATGGATCAGTAGTTCAGTACCCCTACTGTTTGGTAACTTCAGAGAGAAACAGTGCGTATGACACATTCAATCCATGTCCTGATCCAACCATATAATTACTACTTCCAAGTTCCACTAAAAATAACTGTTTCGCTCGACGCCAATTCCAAATCCAAGCCTAAACAAGCGTGGACGTCAAACTCGATGGAACGCGATGGCGAAGTGCTTGGCGGCCAGCCGATGGCGCCCAGACCCGCGTACCCCACACCCACTATACTCACCCCTAACGGTAGCTCCGGCGGCATCCGTCCAGGCTCCGGCCATCACCCAGCTCGTGGATTACCAGCGGAAGCTGGATGCTGGACTGCCCAGAGTGCCCTTCATGCATGAATATACTACAAGAGTTCTAGTGTAGTATTGTTATATGTTGGCCACTAGATCATAAAAATAAACGGCGTAGAATAATTTGATGCACTGTAAAAGGACTCCTGTAGTTATAGACTTTGCTACCTCATAAACAATAATGCTAGACCTACAAAAATCGACAAAAAATTTACTTAAATTTTCAAACTAATCATTTTCACCCCCCTATTGCCAATCGTAATCCTTCACATCAGTCTGTTTGTAAAAAAAGATTATTTTTGTAGATGTAGCATTACAGCCTCATAAATGGGCGGAATAGGCTTTCTTGGTAGACAACCGCACAGAAATGGGTCCTGTTATCATTGTACACTGACTCAGCGGTAACATGGTAGATTGTCTCCAGCTCCCCGGTCTCGAGATTGTAGTATCCTAACGATCTTCCTGTGTTGAGCAAAATCCGTCCGTCTGTAGGATCAATAGCCATGATCGTTGTACTCTCGGATGAGTACTCCGGTGAGAACTTGGCGAGCTCTATGCGGTACTCAACGCGCCAAGCGCAGCTGTCCTCCATCACCCATACGTCAATGGCATCCTCATCTTGATCCGACCACGCCACATGAATTATGCCGTGGAGCTCAACAACAGATATGCGGCCTCCATTATTGTAGCTGCACAGTGGCCCTTCCACAACCTCAAACTCTCTTTCTATGGTGTCAAATGCCACGAGCTCACATGATGCAGTGGTGCTCGGCCCAAGCTTTGGCTCGACCAACCAGTAAATCTTGCCATCTGCGTAGGCGGGTGGCGAATCAGCCACTGGCCTCGGCGGAGGGTCATTCTCATACCATTGGTCACCATACACAGTTCGCACATTGCATCGTAGTTTGTATTGGCGAGTGTCCATGTTCCTCTCCTCGTAGGCAAGAGACACCAACACATGGTCGTTGATGTCAGAGTCATATCCCAATGCGATACGGGCAGCAAAAGATCTATTTTCCTGGTTGTTTTGAACATCTTTGTCATCATGTTGGATGAGTTGGTTGTAGCCCATTGCAGGATTGCACAAGAAGTCCATGCCATTCAAGGTGCCCACGTTTAGGCCATGGCAAGGTTGAGAGTAGTGAAACAGGTCCGATGTAATGTCTGGCGGATCTGGGAAATTATCGACGCCATCCATGTCCCAGAGAACACCAAATGACGGATCGATGACGAACTTGATACGATGATGCTTTTTGACCGAGTTGGCATGGACGGCATGGGACTGGTGGAACTGGGGATTCAAGGCCATGGCACGCCACTCCCTGCACACGAGGCTTAGCTCCAAAACCGACTGTGCCGGCAGCCACTTGAGGACGTCTGACCAAGCTTGAGTCGTCGGTGACCTGAAATCCATGTCCTCGATTATACGACCCAGGGGAACGAGGCTCTCTTCTAACAAGCCTACTGCTGGGTAATCTTCGCTATCACAGATATTTCCGGACAAGGCTTCGTCCGGAATGAGCAGCACCTCGGGCACGCCATCGAGGTCCATGGTGAACACCCTGCAAGTACCAGTCCCGAACATAATCTTTCTCTGTCTGCTGCTGTCATTGTGAATGGTGAGTGGAGTTATCCACTGTGTTTGCAGCTGAGTCCGCTCGGGCTCCGGCCAAACGCTCCGGTCGAAGGAGCAAAGCTGCTCCCATTGTTGTGCCTCGTAGTCTCTCAGCAGCCACACTTGGTATGGTCCATCGCCGTTTGACTTCTCACGGCACAGGCATAAGCACCCGTCCAGCTCTGTCATCCTGGCGACTAGAGCATTGTCCTCTTGGTTAGTGTCCGGGTAGGGCGGCGGCGGTGACAAGGAATCGAAAGTCTCGCCGTTGACATTGAAAGTGACGATGCCACCATCTAGGCAGAGAAAATGCAGGTACCCGTTCAAGAACACGGCCGGGTTGTGCTCTTCCACGATGCAGGCGGGAGGCTGCTGGGCCGTTGGCCTCCACCACGTCGGCACACCTAGGATGAGAACCTCGCAGCAGGTGGTGGCGATATCGATGTACATGGGGGAGCTGAAAATACGAACCGCTTTATACTGGTGCGTTACGGAGCAGTAACCAAATCCATACGCAATGTCCAAGTAGCACGGCAAAGGGCCTTGAGTCGTGGAGTACCGTTTGATGGTTTTCAATGGCAGCCTGGTGTCAGGAAGATGCAAGAACTCGCCCGTGGAAGGGTTGCAGACGTCGTAGCCACCACCGAGATTGTGGGTGAAGACACAAACGGATCGGATGAGGACGAGGCCGTGAAGAGGCTTGGTGAGCGGTGCTGGCCTCCAGAAATTGTTTTCCATGAGCTTCTTGATGAACGAACCACCACTGGGCTGCCACTGCCAGGAATAGAAGTAGTACTCTTCGTCTTCGGAATCGGATACCTCGTCGTCGTCTTCTTGTTCGGAATCGGATGCCTCGTCGTCTTTGGAATAGGATGCCTCTTCGCCCTCTTTGAAATCGGATGCCTCGTCGTCGTCTTCGGAATCGGAATAGGATGCCTCGTCGTCGTCTTGGGAATCATTGTCGGATGCCTGGTCGTCGTCTTTGGAATCATCGGATGCCTCGTCGTCGTCTTCGGAATCGTCGGATGCCTTGTCATAATCGGAATCAGATGCCCTCTCGTCGTCTTCGGAACCGGCTGCCTCGTCGTTGAAGTTGGCGCTAAAGAAGAGCTTGGGCTGGTCTGGATTGTTGGCTCGCCGGCGGTGGAACTCGACGAAGGACGCCGAGGAGAGCTCAGCGCACCACGAACGTGACATACTGCGGAAGCGGCCGATCGACTTGGCCGGCAGGAAGGAAAGTATCTCCGTGACGACGTCGTCGGGCAACCGCGAGGCGTTCTGGGTCTCGCACGCCATTGCTGTCGGATCAGATCGATGGGTGCCTCTCTCTCTTGCTTCGTATTTGTTGATAGATAGAAGGCCAGAAACCTGGCGAGACGGATATATAGCACCATGGGTGTCCTAGTCGTACGTACTCCTACTTGAATTGGCAGGATCCATGCGTGCTACGCGACGCGACGTGAATTGGCAGAATTGGCAGAATCCATGCGTGCTACGAATCTCTTTATTGATGGAATGTTTTCGTTCGCTGGGTGAACCCCCAGCAGACGGACAGCCTTTCAATGGGCTTCCCCCGGATCATATAAAAATGCGTTGAAAAAAACTGAAATTTGCAATTCCTCAAGAATACAAAAAACAACAAGCTGGTGGGGGAGGGATACGTTTGTACAAAATTTTGGCACTAAACAGAAAAATATAACTATTGCCATTTATCGGATGATAAATTGCAATGTTCTACTCTTTTGTTTTGAGGGAAAATAGCAATGTTCTACTTGTTAAAACTACCACACACAAAAAATACCTACAAAAGAAAAAGGCCATGATAGACTACAAATAGAAAAATTTCATCCCATATATTTACAAAAAAGTGAACACAAGCACGTAGGAAATTTGCAATGATTTTTCATTTGCCATGGCTTATCGAAACAAAATTTCCTTAAAATATGCCGTTGTGAAAAAAAAAACAAGTAAATTACAAAAATTGCCATGTATGGAAACCAGAAAATATTGTGAAATTGCCATGAGACTACATAAAATACTATTGAAAATGTTAAAATATGTTGTGTGACTAAGATGATACAATTAATATATTTTACTTTAAAGTGTTACTACCTCTGTCCTGGTTTATTGGACCCCATTGTATTCTGTGCCAAATTTTGAATATAAATTTCACTAACAAAGTGGTCATGCATGTCACCGAAAATTATATCATTGAAAATTATGTTCAAATACCAATCCGACGGTATAATTTTTGTTGACATGCACTAATATTTCATCAGTTAAATCTTTGACAAAACTTAGCACAAATTACAAAGGGGACAAATAAACCAGGACAGAGGTAGTACCTAACTTCTACATGAGCAAGAACAACAAGCATATGAGCCGACTAGCAAAAGCAACTTCAATATGAGCAAAAACAGCAAGCATATGAGCACAAATAACTTATATATGAGTCAAAATAGCAAACATATGTGCAAAAACAGCAAGCATAAGTGCAAAAAAAAGCATACAAGCATACCTCTCCGAAACAAGAACTTCGCCTTCAAAGCTTCAAGTGCACCATCATTTTTGAAGCGTTGTCGGGTGTTATGGGCATGATTTTGTTGAATATTCCATTCGGTCACACGCGGATAGAGAGCATTCGCAATGACATTTCCGTAATGAGGAGGATCCAACTCTATGAAAGCAAGCACATGGGTTTGCATCTTCCAATCCTTATCTATATAGTGTGCAACTACACACATGTAAGATAAGGTCTGGTTGCTTCTCCACAACTCGGTAGTTAGAATTATGGAGTGCACACCCTTTAGGACATATTTAAGCACCTCCTTTTATTTCTTGTAAGCATGCATGCACTCGGCTCGTATTGCCTTCCTCCCAATGAATTTATAAGTTGGATTCATGCACTTCATTAGAATGTTGTACCACTCATGTTCAGCCATTGTAAATGAATGCTCTTCTTTTTGAAAAGGAGGAATACCCCCGGCCTCTGCGTCTGAGTGATGCATGCAACCATTTTATTAATGCATTGTTCGAAAACAAAGTCTGAGGTCCAGCAAATGCTCACAGAAGGAGCACAGGATCAAAAATTGCCACAACCGGCGAAAAATAGGCCAAGATGACTAAACACCTATCCTACTATTGGATCCCCATCCAAACCGCCAGGTTCGGGCTACCATGGAGGAGATACTACCCTATGTTCTGCTCTTTGCCTTATTGTGTTGGGGTGTATTGAGAGTACAAAGTACTTAGAGATTATAAGCTATCTATCTATGAGCCCGTACCCCAGCTTATATAGCATATCAGGGGCCCTAGGATACATGAATCTAACTTCTTGTCTTGTACGTCAAGTTGTCTAGAACCATCTTCTTATCCGCACAGGCCGCCTAATCTGACTTAAGACGGAAGAAACAATGGGGTCGTCGACCTGGTCTAATTAATAGGATGGGAACCGTCACAATGAGGGGCCCCTTAGTCAGGACATTGTCAACAGGTGATCTGGGAGGGAGGTGCTCGTGAGGCTTCTGATGTCGATGATCGTTAGGCGGCAAAGGGGTGCAAGGCAGCAGTTGTTGGCGGCGTGATGCTCTTCTAATGTCGGGGCTTGCAGCCAAGGTCGCGACATGGTGTGAGTGTGGTGGTCCGGGGTGACAAGTTGATGCCCTCGGGAGCGGTGGCGCGAATCAGTGCGCATAATGCAACGAGGGTGTGGTGGCGCTGAGCTGAGGCTGGCGGGTGTGGGGAGGGCGATGTCTAGGACTCATTATTGTTGGATGCGCTTTGGCAGGCTCAGAACCTTGATTGTGGAGCAGCAACTGTGCATTCCAACACTTGTTACGCAGGGCAACCACAGAGGGGGCGCCTGAGGGAGTCCTGGACTAAGGGGTCCTCGGGCATCCGGGCTATGTTATATGGGCCGGACTAATGGGCTGTGAAGATACGAAATCAAAGACCTTCCCCCGTGTCCGGATGTGACTCTCCTTTGCGTGGATGGCAAGCTTGGCGTTCGGATCATGCATCTTCCTTTCTCTGTAAACTGACTCTGTACAACCCTAGATCCCTCTGGTGTCTATTTAAACCGGAGGGTTTAGTCCGTAGGGCTAAAACAATCATACAGGTTAGACATCTAGGGTTTAGCCATTACAATCTCGAGGTAGATCAACTCTTGTAACCCCTATACTCATCAAAGTCAATCAAGAAGGAAGTAGGGTATTACCTCCATTAAGAGGGCCCGAACCTGGGTAGACATCGTGTCCCCTGCCTCCTGTTACCTTCGATCCTTAGACGCGCAGTTCGGGACCCCCTACCCGATATCTGCCGGTTTTGACACCGATTGCGCCGTCGCTAGCGCGATGAAGCGGTATTAGATTGTTCGCATGCTAATCAAATGGCAGCCTCATATAGTGACTCCGCACTTTTGCCAGAATCTTGGTACGGCCGCGACGTCGAAGCGGGAGGCACCGCCAGGTAGTTCATCCAATCTCTCCTCTCACGCTTCATCCATTTTCCACCACATCAGCATCGTGACAGGGGATACATAGGTACTCCCAACCCTCATTTTATAGGAATTTTGCTGCATCAGAAGTTCGTGCATCGGCAGCGAAAGCTATGTATTGTGGCACTCATCGGGAATTGAATGGTGTAGTTCATCTTTGAGCATTGCTTTATAAAATACAATATGATTTTTTTTCTAGTTTCACCTTTGTGTTAAACTTTTGCCATGTATGTTGTCAGTTTCAATAAATGGCATTGTTTACGGGACAATTTTTTAGGACATTCTCTATATAAACGATGGCAAAATTTTGTTAATGTTTTGCTATTTTTTTTACACCAGAACCTTTTTGTTAGAATTTGCTCTATGTCCCTATTTTTTATTTAAGTTTGTCTACGTTAGTTCAAACATGGCTATTTTCATAATTTTTTAGTACTATCTTTGTCAAATTCCAGAGGAAATGTTCTCGAAACCATGGAAATTTTGGTAAAGTGACATGACACACTTTTAAAATATGGCGTAGCAAAGTTTCCGAATCTGTTTAGGACTAATCCATGATTTATATATTTCTTTTCCATGACTCAAGTAGTTTTTAATCAACATAGGTAGGTTCTACATAGTTTTCTATAGCACATTTGCCATGGCAATTTAGCTCCTTTTTTGCCAATATCACAAATTTTACCATGCAAAAGAACATTTGCAGTCCTAATAAGTAGTCACCTTTATGTACACTTGCCATGATACAAATGCTTTCTCTACATATTTTGCATTTCACATAGATGCCCTACTCACACCATCGGACTGAGAGGTAGGATCATCTTAGCATGATATAAATAAGGTTCTAATTTTATTGCGAATATCACAAATTTCCCATCTTTCCAAAGAAGAAATTCCTAAATTTGTCACGGTCCCAATTTTAGAAAACTTTAAAAGCTGTCATGTTTGTTAGAGAACAATCTTCCTAAATTTACCTTGTGCAATTTAATTATAGGTAGCATGGCAATTTTATTATTTAGACCATGGCATTTTTTATAGTTAGAGCATGGCAGCTTCATTGTTGGTACCATGTCGCTTGTACTATCTAAATTATGAGAATTTTATTATGTAGACCATGACCATTTTTTTAATTAGACCACGGTAGTTTTTTTGTAGGTACCATGGCACTTATTATTACTTTGGATCAATGGAATTTAATTATCTAGACCAGAGCAATTTTATTACATTGGACCATGGAAATCTTGTTATTTATACCATGGCCATTTCATTAATTATACCATGGTAGTTCATTGTAGGTACCATGGCAATCTTATTATTTCGACCATGGAATTCATTTTATTAGTCTGTGTGTGATTTATTGTAGGTAGCATGACAATTTTAATACCTATACCTTTGCAATTATTATTCTTATTTTGGTTCAGTGTCTTACTTAGGGTTGTGTGGCGGCGGCGATGTCCCTCAGTTGGAATAATATCTCCCATGTTCTATCCCCGTCCCAATGATGCGTCTAGTGTCGCCGGAGGGCGTCTGGAGGTGTGTCTCCGTCGGATCTCACAGGTTCTGTCGGTGCTAGTCTTCGGTGGGTCTCTTTGGAACCGGTCTTCGTTCGTCTTTGTTTGGCTGTTTACAGGTTTGATACTTGTGGTCTACGACTTTCTTCATCGGTGATGGTTGCTGCCCTGGTGCGCTGAACCTACGAGGCCTTAGCACGACGACTTCTTGACTATCTACTATAATAAGGTTTGCCTGGTTCCAGCGTGGGAGCGACGATGACGGCGCCCCGCCTTTGGCTCACTCCAGTGCTTGTAATCGTCGCTAGGTGGTCCACGGACGCAAGACATTTTTTGCACGACAAATTTTTTGTCATGCGTCCATGGTAAATTGTAGACAATTGTTTTTTATGGCAAAATTTAGGACATTTTTGCACCTATAAATAATGGTATTTTTTAACTCCATCATCATAGTCACACAACATCTTTTAACATTTCCATTTTTAATAGTGTTTTACATAGTCTCATGGAAATTCCAAATATTTTTTGGTTTTCAAACATGCCATTTTTGTATAACTTACGTGTTTTTTTCTCAATGGCACATTTTAAGGTAAATTTGTCATGGCAAATGAAACATCATTGCAAATTAGCTACGTGCTTGTGTTCAGTTTTATTTTTAATATCGAGGATGAGACCTTGCTAGTTGTAGTCTTTTATTATTTTTTGTGTGGTACTTCTAGCAAGTAGAACAATGCAATTTATCATTGAATAAATGGCGATTTTTATATTTTATGTTTACTGCCAAACTTTTGTACAAACATAACCCCCCCACCCCCCAACACACACACTATCACCTCGTTGCTTATGTACTCTTAAGGCATTGCAAATTCAGGTTTTTTTTACACATGTTTTATCTAATCCATTTGAGCATCATGGCAGTTTATTATATGTATTATTGCATTTTTATTTTTTTAGCTATTCAAAGTCGGTTCCAATTTTCAGTTTTAAGGTTTGGTAGTAGTCAGCAGGAAATTGGGGGCCTTTTTATCTCATTTTCCTGTTTTTGGCATAGGCCCATTTTCTTTGTTTTTGAACTGGATGCGGAGGCCCATTGTCGCGCTGGTGGTTCGCCCAGCGAACGGAAACGATGTGTAGCACGCATGGATTCTGCCAATTCACGTCACGTCACGTAGCACGCATTCCAAGTCAAGCTGAATGGAGGGCTCTCACACATCTTTGCTTCATCCAGGGGACTAAGACAAGGAGATCCCCTCTCGCCCTATCTTTTTCTTTCCTGTGTGGAGGGTTTTTCAGCTATGGTGCGACATGCTCAGGTGGAAAAGGAAATAAAGGGAGTTTCATTTGGGAGCACTGGCCCCACGGTAACTCATCTCCTCTTCGCCGATGATAGCGTGGTGTTTCTAGAAGGTACGAAAGAAAGCTTTGAGACCCTCCGTACTATTCTGCATGACTACGAGATGGCTTCGGGGCAAAAAGTGAATATGCAGAAGTGGGCAATATTTTTTGGAAGAGGAACTAGTGAGGAGGACAAGGTTTTATTGAAGCAAACAAGCGGAGTTTCGTCGGAGGCTTTGTCCGAAAGATACTTGGGGCTGCCTACAGTGGTGGGCAGATCCAAGGATGGGACTTTTAAATATGTTAGGGAAAGTGCTGGGAAGAAGGTTGGGGGGTGGAAGGGGCAAGGCCTATCAAAAACAGCGAGGGAAGTTCTTGTTAAGTCGGGACTCCAATCTACACCAACATTTACCATGAGCTGCGTTCAACTCACAAAGAAAATGTGCCGGAACCTGTCATCGATCTCGTCAAACTTCTGGTGGGGTGCAGTGAATGGTGTGAAGAAAGTACATTGGATTGCATGGGACAAAATGTGTACGAGGAAACACGAGGGAGGACTCGGCTTTAGAGACCCGGAGGCGTGTAACCAAGCATTGTTGGCAAAACAGGCTTGGCGGATATTACAGGTCCCTAGCTCATTATGCACAAGAGTGCTCAAAGCACGGTATTTCCCTGACAATTCTATTCTTAATGCTACTTGCCCTAGTGCTGGATCTTATACTTTCAGGAGCATAATTCATGGGTGAAATCTGTTGCTGGATGGGCTTATCTGGAGAATTGGAGACGGCACCAGGATTAGGATTCATCATGACAATTGGATCCCGAGGAAGGGGAGTCTGACGCCACTGGGCCAGACCTTTATTCCAGGTGTATCTAGAGTGTGTGATTTACTAAACTCGCATGGCACTGACTGGGATTCGATCAAGGTCCAGGAGATGTTTCCACCAGATGAGGCCCATGAAATCATGCAAATCCAAGTTGGAGGGCCGGCGATGGAGGACTACCAGGCCTGGAACTTTACAAAAAGTGGTATTTTTTCGGTCCGGTCTGCGTATCATTTGAAAATGTCTCAGAAAAGGATCAAGGCCGGACGACCGGAGGCTTCGTCGTCAGTGGCAAATCACAGAGCTTGGCTCAGCCTATGGGACGCGGTAGCTCCTGGAAAGGTTAAAACACACACATGGAGGCTGATTCGGAATGGTTTGGCAGTTGGTTCCGAACTTCAGAGGAGGTGTATCAAGCCTGGAGTATTTTGTGTGGCTTGTGGAGCGAAGAGACCAATTATCATCGCTTCTGGGGCTGCTTTCACTCAGCTAAGTTTTGGAAGATTATGAACTCGGAAATGGGAGTTCCGGTGGCGATCCCGCCGGTTTCGGTCAGCTCTCGAGTCATCTTTCAAACTGGCTTCTGTCCTGGATAATTAGTGCGTCTGACGACGAGAAGGCAGTCTTGCTACAAGGGGTGTATGGGTTGTGGCTGGCAAGGAACAATGCACGGGATGGGAGGAAGATAGAGGAAGCCCACGACATAGCCCAAAGGGTACTGAAAGCAATAGAGGGGTGGCAAGCAGTTCATGGAAGAGTGAGCAAACGGACGAACCAGGCACATGAGCAGAAGTGGGAACCCCCGGATGATGGCTGGATAAAAGTAAACATTGATGGGGCTACGTCTAAGACAGGGAAAAAAGGAGGAGCTGGAGTGGTATTCAGAAATCACGAAGGCGCTTTCCTGGGCGGAGCATGTCATTTCTACCCTGTAGGTGGGGATCCTGCTACTAATGAGCTTCGTGCTTGCCACAGGGCAGTGCAGCTCGCCGATGAGGTAAATGCTACTAACTTGCATATCGAAACGGATTGCAAAGAAATAGTGTGTAAGCTACAGAGCAAGGAGAAAGACCACTCGGTGCTGGGACCGCTGATTGAAGATCTGAAGATGCGGCTTGAGGAGCGTCAGCAGTGGAAGATTAGTTGGGCTCGGCGGTCAGCAAACCGGGCGGCACATGCACTCGCTAGGGAAGGAGTGTCCAGTGAGATTTGTAAGGTCTGGTTACAAGAACCACCTGAATGTATTTTGCATTTTATTTCCGCAGAGATTCCTGCATTTTATGAATAAATGAGAACTGTTTGAACTTCAAAAAAAAAACACGCATGGATTCTTTTTGCCAATTAGGACACCGTAGACCTTCTTTCTATCTATCTATATACGAAATAAAACGAAGCAAAAGAGGCATCCATCGATCTGACGTGACAGCAATGGCGTGTGAGACCCAGTACACGTCGCGGCTGCCCGACGACGTCGTTCTGGAGATACTTTCCTTCCTGCCGGCCAAGTTGATCGGCCGCTTCCGCAGCCTGTCGCGTTCGTGGCACGCCCATCTCTCCTCGGCGTCCTTCGTCGAGTACCACCGCCGGCGAGCCAACAATCCATGCCAGCCCAAGCTCTTCTTTAGCCCCACCTTCGACTACGAAGCATCCGTTTCCAAAGACGACTACAAGGCATCCGATTCGAGAGACGACGACGACAGGGCATCCGATTCAAGAGACGGCGAGGAGGCATCGGAAGATTCCGAAGACGAAGAGGGCTACTTCTATTCCTGGCAGCCCAGTGGTGGTTCGGTCAAGAAGCTCATGGAATACGATTTCTGGAGGCCAGCACCGCTCACCAAGCCTCTTCACGGCCTCGTCCTCATCCGATCCGTTTGCTTGGGCGGCCACAACCTCGGTGACGGCTACGACGTCTGCAACCCTTCCACCGGCGACTTCTTGTATCTTCCTGACACCAAACTGCCATTGAAGACGGTCCTCCGGTACTCGAACGGTCGAAGATGGCCATTTGCCGTGCTACTGGGACGTTGTGTACGGATTTGGTTACTGCTCCGTAACGCACCAGTATAAAGTGGTGCGTATTTTCAGCTCCCCCGTATACGTCCAGACCACCACCACCAACTGCTGCGAGGTTCTCGTCCTTGGTGTGCCGGCATGTTGGAGGCTAACGGCCCAACAGCCCCCAGAGTGCGTCGTGGAGGAGCACAACCCCGCCGTGTTCCTGAACGGGTACCTGCATTTTCTCTGCAAAGATGGTGGCATCATCACTTTCAGTGTCAACGAGGAGACTTTCGGTTCGTTGTCACCGCCGCCGCCCTACCCAGGCTCTGACCCAGAGGGTAGTCCAGTCACCAGGATGACAGAGCTGGACCGGTGCTTATGCCTCTGCCGTGAGCAAACCAATGGTGGAGGCCCCTACCAAGTGTGGTTGCTGAGAGACTATGAGGCACAGCAATGGGAGCAGCTTTGCACCTTCGACCGGAGACTTTGGCCGGAGCCCGAGCGACTGCAGCTGCAAACGAAGTGGATAACTCCGCTCACCATCCAGAGTGGGCGTAGCGGACAGAGAAAGATTATGTTCGGGACTGGTACTTGTAGGGTGTTCACCGTGGACCTCGACGGCGCGCCCGAGGTGCTTCTTATTCCAGACGAAGCCATGTCCGGAAATATCTGTGATACCGAAGATTACCCGGCAGTAGGCTTGTTCGAAGAGAGCCTCGTTCCCCTGGGTCGTATAATCGACGACATGGATTTCAGGTCACCGACGACTAAAGCTTGGTTCGACATCCTCAAGTGGCTGCCGTCACGATCGGTGTTGGAGCTAAGCCTCGTCTGCAGGGAGTGGCGCACCATTGTCGCGAATCTCGGGTTCCGCCAATCCCATGTCATCCATGCGAACTCGATCAAAAGGCATCATCCTATTAAGTTCGTCATCGAGCCGTCATTTGGTATTTTCTGGGACATGGATGGCCAAGATAATTTCCCATTTCCGCCAAACTTTACAGCTGGCCTGTTTCAGTGTTCTCAACCTTGCCACGGCCTCAACGTGGGCACCTGGAATGGCTTGGACTTCTTGTGCAATCCTGCCATCCGCTACAACCAGCGCATCGAACATGACGATGGAACCGACGAAAACAACCAAGATAATAATTACTTTGCTGCCCGTATCGCATTGGGATACGACTCTGACATCGACGACCATGTGCTGGTGTCTCTCTCCTACGAGGAGAAGAACATGGACACTCGGCAATACAAACTACGATGCAAAGTGCGATGTGTGTGTGGTGACCAATGGCATGAGATTGAGCCTCCGCCGAGGCCAGTGGCTAACTCATCCCCCGCCTATGCAGATGGCAGGATTTACTGGGTGGTGGAGCGAAAGCTTGGACCGAGCTCCACTGCATCCTGCGAGCTCGTGGCATTTAACACCATAGAAAGGGAGTTTGAGGTCGTAGAAGGGCCAGTGTGCAGCTACGATGGCGGCCGCATATCAGTCGTTGAGCTCCATGGCATAATTCATGTGGCGTGGTCGGATCAAGGCGCGGATGCCATTGACGTGTGGGTGATGGAGCACAGCGGCGCTTGGCGCGTCGAGTACCGCATAGAGCTCGCCAAGTTCTCACCAGAGTACTCATCCGAGAGAACCATGATCATGGCTATTGACCCTACAGACGGACGGATTTTGCTCAACACAGGAAGATCATTAGGATACTACGATCTCAAGACAGGGGAGCTGGAGACAATCTACCGTGTTACCCGTGAGTCGGTGCGCGATGACGAGAGGTCCATATTCTGTGCGGTTGTCTACCAAGAAAGCCTATTCCGCCCATTTATGAGGTAGCAAAGTCTATAACTATATATACAAGTGCGGCTTGACAAAAAATCATCCAGTTGGGCGAGCATCTTCTTTGACTCTTGAAAATTATCCTTATGAGCTAATATCTGTTAGAGTTAAACACGGCGTAGTAACATAGTTCAAGTGGCTTTCGGTTTTTGTCTCGCTTGAAACGCCATGTGTCTCGCTCTTGTAGGACGTAATGATATCAAATGTCGTCATTTCAACTCAATGCATAGGCAGGTGGTTGTGCTTTCTCGAAGCATGTTGTGCAGAAGGCTTGTAGCAGACAGAATTACCGTTTCTAACGCAACATTTGTATAACCGTTTGTTTGTTACGGCCATATCAAGTGATAAATAGAAGGGCACTGGAGTTCTGTTATCTAACGCTGCATTTGTATTACCGTTTCTAGTTTTTTGTATACTATGGTCACATATTTTCTTATTTCTAAAAAGAAACTACAGAGCAACAGCCTGCAGGAACTTAGGAAAGCTTACATCCTCGTCACAAACGCGTCCCCCGCGTCGCCCTCCCTGGCGGCGACGGGGAACCCAGATCCCCGCGCCTTACACCCTTCCCATCTCCCTCCCCACCTCGCCGCCACTGGAGGAACGGCCGGCGAAGCCGGCGCCGGCTCCCGGGATGGTGGCGGCGGGGCGACTTGGCTGGATCCAGCGATCCCCCCAATCTGATCGCGAGGCGGCGGCCTCGCTGGTGCGGACGGCGCTCCTCCGGCGGCGGGGAGTGCTCGTCGGTGAGGTAGGCCGGTTCCCCTCAGTTGCGCGGGCAGCGAGGTCCCGGTGGGCGCAGGTCATGGCGCGGGGAGGCCCCGGGCTCCCCTCGTCAGATCGGAGGCGATTCTGGTCCGCTCGTGATGCATGACCTCCGGCCGGCCTGGATCTCCGGCGTACACGTGGCTGCTTCGGAGGTGGCGGCAGGGTGCTTGGCCGGGGGAAACTCTTGACCACCGGCGGCGGACACGGCGTCGATGGCGTCCCGGACGCCATTCCCTCCTTGGTGGCGGCGCCGAGGCTAAACCTCCCCTGCCTCCCCCCTTCCCCTGCGCCCGGGTGAAAACCCTAGCCCCGGTGCTAAGCGGCGGCGGCGCCACAGCGTCGCCACCTTCTTGAAGGCGCCGACTTGGGCATGGGGATGTTGGGTGTGCATGGCGAGCTTGTCTGGTTCCTGGTGGCAGCCCGCCTGATCTACTGCGTCGCAGCTCCGGGCAGTGTCTCGGGGCTGCCGTGCTTCTCTTCCGGCCGTGTCTCCGATGAGGACCTCGCCCTTCCTCACCTTGTACATGCAGTGGTGGAGCGGTACTTCATTTCACTCATTGATGGCGGCGAAGATTGGCGGCATGGCGCTGTGGAGGCTCGCCGCCCGATGCGCGAAGATGGACTTGCGCAGGAGGAGGTTGCTGTCTGGCGTCATGGTGACGACGATGGCAGAGTGGCCAGACAAGGTAGAAGCCTCAATATGATCTGAAGACGGACCTGTGGAAGATGGCGGCGACGACACACGAGTGCGTCTGACCGGATTGTGCCCCAGACCCGGTATGTGGCTCGGCTGGGGCTTCCAAATATGTTTTGGTTTCCGGCTTTTTGATGTTAGGTTTAGGTGAGTGGTTTGGTAGTGGCCCAGCTAGCACCCCTTCATCATTTTGGATAGAAGTAGCGGCATGTGTTGCCAAGATGGTGGATTCAGGCTCATTGTTGTAATACTTTGTAAGGTCCTCGAGAATAATCAATAAAGTAGCCGTATGCATCTCCCAGATGCAGAGGCCGGGGGTCATTCTTCTTTTCTAAAAAAAAAAGAAACTACAGATTTTCTTGATTAACTTCCTTATTGTCATTTTGTACAGTAGGTTTGATTAGCCGATGACATATCAAGGAATGTATTTTTTTTAACCATTCAGGAGTTGCATGTAGTTCATTAAGAGAGTACTAGGCCCAAGATGGCTCGACCTATACAACGCCGAAGATGGCACGAGCCAATCACCACCACGATACAAGATGGCACCACATAGACGATGAAGAACGACACACTAAACTGTTGTGTCTTACGGGTAAAGGAAACACCATATGGACCAAACGGGTACTGTGTGTATCCTCTAACACTGTTTAGTTCAATCATCAAATAACTAAAATTTTAAAGGGTTAGACCGTATCCTAAAGGTTAGGCAAACTAATTAATACAAAGTGTTAAGTCGGAAGAAAAATAGGAGACATTCTTCCATGCGAGGAACACCGTTCTAATTTTGTCTTCGGTGGATAATAAAGCCTCAAATTGTCTGATATGAGGCTCGAGTTACTCTGCAGTAACTGGATCATCATCGTCTTCCTGAAGAAAATAAATACACAAGCAAGGAATTATTCATCCATGAGTCAATGAATAGATGGTACTATATATCTTTCGCGAAAAAAAAAGATGGCACTATATATACTGCACAGGAATTAGGGCCATGTCATTACTACCTTGAACTGAGATCTCAGTCTTTCCACTTCTTCATCAGACTGTAGAAGAGGTGTAACAAACCATGAATGAATAAAACAGCAAAAGTGCTAAAAACTAGCTTGCCAAAAAGAAAAGAAAAACGTTACACTTACGTCCTCGTAATAGCGGTCCTCGTAGTAGTCCGGAGGTAGTTGAGGTCCACCATTCTGAAAACGATACGACATGTTCCGCCGACCACAAGCATATGCATTACCATCACTGGGGTGCTTCACATCACCTCCACAACCATAGCAGAGGCCTTTGTTTAAAAAAAGAGGGGTAATTGTCATTTAACTGCCAAATAACTAACCAGGCACCAACACATATTAACAGCTTCACAATTGAATGTTAAAAAGGTTGACTGTAGAACAGATAAGATGTACTCCCTCCGTTCCTAAATATTTGTCTTTTTAGAGATTTCAAATGGACTATCACATACGGATGTATATAGACATATTTTAGAGTGTAGATTCACTCATTTTGCTTTGTATGTAGTCACTTGTTGAGATCTCTAGAAAGACAAATATTTAGGAATGGAGAGAGCAAGTTATTTCCACAAAAAAAAAAAGAAGATGTAAGTCAAGATGCTCATAGAATACCATGATCAGAAGAAGGTTCAAGTATGCAGCAACTGTTCACCGTTAATCCATCATCTCCACGATTATATTTGACTTCAGCAAAGAATAGGTTCCCAGTATCGACACCATAAGATCCTTTGGTCTTTGCAGTGAAATTCATATGAAAGTACGTCCAATGGATATAATAATCCTCCCAAAGAGGCTTGCCATGCAGAAAATCTTTGACGTCATATGCAAGATCCTAAAATAAGAGGTGTGCATCTGATCAGTGATTGCAATTTGTTAGCAGCCCAAAAAGATTGTGATGGTCATTATACTTGTCCACCAAAGCTCGAGCCAACTGGTAGTAGTATCACGCCTTTTATCTTTGACTTCTGATCCACACGCCTTTGTGCCATCAGGATAGTAACGAACACGTTTTATCATCGCGTCCACTCGAGAAAGCCCCGCACACCTAGTTCAGGTGTAGAACAACACGGTTTAGAGTGGACTGCATTGCATGGAAACCTGTTGACTACAAAACACAGAACAGAACAGAACTGTTCGACGAAAAAGGGTTTCCCCCCGCTTTATATTATAAAGCATACCACCAAGCATCCAACATCAAGCATCCACATGAAAGTTCAAGTACAAGAAAGGAAAAGAAGGTCAACGATCCATGCTGGGGGCACAGCAAGACAAACCCCAAAGCGAACTAGAAAGCACTAATCAGGCTCAGGAGGTGGTGGTGGAGAAGGCGGCGGAGGAGCAAAGGATGCCGCCGAAGCACGAAGACCCGCCAAGATGTTGTCAATGGTGACACGGTCGCTCCGCTTGCTAAGCGGTCTCCAAAGCTGCAAGAAGCCACACATTTTGAAGATCACATCAGTCACACGTGATGGAATCACTCGTTCGATGACTAATTTATTGCGGGAACACCAAAGGGACCAGGCAAGAGTGCCGAGAGCGACCCAAATAGGGGCGCGCCTAGGCCCAGGGAGCCGGAGGACCTCCCCAAACAAATCCGGGAGGTTGTCATGGCACCAAGAGCCGCCGACTACCTCCCGGAAACAACTCCATAAAAACTGCGCCGCCGGGCACCGGAAGAAGATGTGGTTGCAATCTTCCGGAACCAGACAAAGGGGGCAAAGCCCATCCCCGGGTCCATTACGCTTGTGGACTTCAGTGCCCGAGGGGAGACGTCCTCTAACCCATTGCCATAAGAAAATGCGGATCTTAAGGGGGAGTTTGATCTCCCAGAGTACCGTGAGCTCTACTGGACCGGGCGTAGGCACAATAGCCTGGTATAGAGAACGAGTCGAAAATCTACCGCTTGGCTCAAGGTGCCAAGAGAACGCATCTGGTTCCAGTGAGGGAGGGTGCAGGGCAATGCATTCCAACAGCTCATCCCATTGCACAAGTTCGGCCGCCCCGAAGGTGCGACGAAAGGCAATCGCGCCAAGGTTCTCTAACGCCTCGGCCACAGAGAGCTGTGGGCGAACACAGATAGAGAATAAAGCGAAAAAACGGTCCGCAAAGGGACGGGGTCCAGCCCAGCGGTCAAGCCAAAAGAGGGTGGCAGACCCAGAGCCTATCTGGATGGAAGTCCCAATGCGTAGGACCGGGAGAAGAGAGATCACCGATTGCCAGAATTGGGAACCTCCTGACCTAGGGGCAAACGCGAGCGGTTGCCCACGAAGGTACTTCCTACGGATAACCTGCAGCCACAGGCCCTCGTCCTCCGTCTGGATCCGCCACAGCCATTTGGACAGGAGGGCAATGTTCATACGCTTGGAGGAGATGACTCCCAAGCCTCCCTGGTCCTTAGGTTTGCAGATCTCAGACCATTTGACCATATGGTACTTCTGCTTATTGTTCTCTCCCGCCCAAAAGAAGCGGGAAAGAAGCTTGGTAATTTCCTGATGAAGGGATTCATGAAGGCTATAGAATCCCATTATATACATCAGGAGGCTAATAAGGGAGGAATTCATAAGAATCACTCTGGCCGCCTTAGACAGCCACCTCCCTTGCCAGGGCTCCATTCTAGGTTGGAGCCTGGCGACTATCGGGCGAAAATCCTTTTCCAGGAGACGTGAATCGCTAAGAGGCACGCCCAAATAAGTCATAGGGAATGAAACCAGGCGGCAGTTTAGGCGGTTAGCTATCCGCTGGGCCTCCCCTTGGGAGTATCCCAAGACCATTACCTCGCTCTTGGCAAAGTTAATCTTGAGTCCCGACATCTCCTGGAAGCAGAGAAGGAGAAATTTGAGATTCTGGATATCCTCCTCCGATCCCTCGACCATCATAATGGTGTCGTCCGCGTATTGGAGGTGGGTTAGACCCCCAGGAGTCACCAGATGGGGGCAAATCCCCCTAATGTGACCCGCACGCTTAGCCAAATCCAGAATCGAGGCGAGCACATCAACCACAAGGTTGAAAAGAAAGGGGGAGATCGGGTCGCCCTGTCGAACCCCTTGGCCAGTCAAGAAGTATGGGCCAACCTCCCCATTAATGTTAACCGCCGTCCGGCCACTCATAACTAATTGCATGACCCGTGCAACCCAGTGGGGGTCGAAGCCACGCTTCAGCAACACCTCCCGAAGGAAGGACCAATGGACCGTATCATAGGCTTTATGGAAATCGACCTTGAAGAAGACAGCACGATGATGTTTGCTCTTGACCTCATGGATGATCTCATGCAGGACAAGGATCCCATCAAGGATAAATCTTCCTTTCGTGAAGGCCGACTGGTTCGGATGATGAATACGAGGAGCGACAAGGGCCGCCCTAGAGGCGTATCCTTTAGCGAGAATCCGAAAGATCACATTAAGGACTGTGATAGGACGGAACTGTCTAATGTCCGCCGCTCCTGGCACCTTGGGGATCAAGGAGATAATCCCGTAGTTAAGGCGGGACATATCTAAAGTGCCCTTGGCGAACTCGCTAAAAAGGTCAAGGATGATGTCCTTGACCATCGGCCAGAAGGCCTGAAAAAACTGAACCGGCAGGCCATCGGGGCCAGGAGCCGACGCTGGGTTCATAGCTTTAACGAGAGTCTCTACTTCCGCAGCCTCAAAGGGGGCGAGCAAAATCGCATTCTCGGCGGTGGACACCCTTTGGTCCCGAGACCAGAAGAAGTCGGCAAGGGCCACCCCATTCCGCTGCCGACCCTGAAAAAGCGACTTGTAGAAGTCGTCGACTAGCCGGCGAATATCCTGAGGGTCCTAAAACAACTGGCCTCCCTCCCAGAGGAGGGGGATGGAGCAACGTCGCCTTCGGCCATTTGCGATGGCCTGAAAATAGGCCGTGTTGGCATCCCCAAAAAGCACCCAGTTCATGGATCCACGTTGTCGCCAGAACTCCTCTTCTTTGGAGTAAATCTCCATGAGGGAGTCCTCCAGGCTATATCTATGCATCCATTCCTCCGCAGAGATCCCTGTGGTGTCAGCGCGAAGGTCGAGGGACCGAATCTCCTCAAGGAGGGACGCTTTCTGTACCCGCAGGTCGCGCCCGATGTTTGCCCCCCAACCCTTCATGAACTGTCGGGATCGTTTGGATAAGTGGTGCCACTCATCAATGATAGACATCTGCCTATGGGGCTCAACACGGGCTGAGGCCCAGTGTTCTTTGACCGCGTCCATAAAGTGAGGTTGGCGAAGCCAGAAGTTCTCGAAGCGAAACCGCGGGGGAGGACGCGGCCGATCATCCCGCGACGCTAGGAGAAGGGGTACGTGGTCGGAGCCAATGCGGGTGATGGCCTGGAGGGATGCTAAAGGGAACCGAAGTTCCCAATCCGGGGAGATAAACACCCGGTCGAGTACACTAAGGGTCGGGGAGACCTGTCGGTTGGTCCAGGTAAAGCGCGCCCCGACCCTGTCTAACTCGCGGAGGCCCAAGTCGGCGACCCAGTCGTTGAAGCGACGAATCTCAGCTAAGTCCACCCGGGCATTACTCTTCTCTTCCGCGGAACGAAGGAGGTTGAAGTCGCCTCCAACCACAACCGGGAGAGTAGCAGAGGAGATCTTGGCATGGAGCTCTGCCAGGAAGGCAGCGGAACGGCTATGGTCAGCCGGACCATAAACCACAATGATCTCCCATTTAAAGTTTACGTCACGCTCCCAGACTTCCATACTAACGAAGTGGGATCCACGGTCCATGGAGCCCACCTCAAAGGTGGCATCCTTTACACCTAGTAGGATGCCACCGGAGTGACCGGTCACTCCACTAGACGGGAGCCAGTGCCAAGCGAAGAGATGTCTACTAAGGCGCTCAAGCTCCACTAGGGAGAAATCAGTGCGCATGGTTTCCTGAATCGCCACCACATCAATAGCTTCCTCACGCATATACTCAATGAGCTGCCTGCGACGGCCGTCGTGACCGAAGCCCCGCAGGTTCCAAAAAAGAGCGCGCATGATCACTCGCCTACTGGGTCCTCCCTGGACCCCACAGTGGAAGCAGCGCTAAGGGCGCGGCGGAGCTGGGCGGTGCGGGACCGAGTACGGCCACGAACCTCGCCGAGGTCGGCCCCATGGGGGGCACGCCCCCGAGGACGGCGAGGAGGAGGGGATTGGCCCTCCGCGGTTGCTGCCGCCTCGCGAGCCCTAGTGGCCGCGAGGTGGCCCTCCAGAATTTCTTTAGCCTGGAGGGACGCAAGCTGCTCAAGGGCCGGACCCTTCTCACCACGGAACACAATGGCCGAGTCAGCCGCTACCTTGGCAAGATGCCCAAGGGGAACCCCAGCAAGAGCGGAGAAGGATGCATCGCAGAGAACATCGGGATCAGAACAGGGAGCATGGGTGGTAGACGGACCTGGGTCGAGGTTGCAGATGGCAGCACGTCGCGAAGCCTTCTCCACCGTGTTCGGGGACGCCCCAGGAAGACCTGACGCCGCCCCGAGCCTGGCACTCTTCCGGGCAGATGAGACCGGGGTAGAGGCCGATCGAGGACGGCCCCGAGATCTGGGGAGCCGGGCCGACGGGGGAGGGGGAGGAGCCACCGGGGACGCCGGGGGCGACGGTACCAGAAAGTCCTCCCGGCCCGGCACCGGGGATACCAGCCGCGGAGAGGAAGGGGGACGCACCTCCATACTCCCACGGCTGACCTCGCTCTCCTCCTCCTCCGAGACGGATAGCGGAGGGAGGAAGGGTGGAGGGAGGGTGGTGCCAGGGGGGAGGGTGGCGGCCTCGTCGAGCATGGCAGCGATCGCCGCGATGTCCTCACAATCGCCGGCAGGCTCGTCATCAGACATGCCACGACCTATGCTGTGCGTGGTCGAGGGGTGTGAGGAGCCAGCAGGAGGCCCACCGCCCTCCGAGTCAGACGAGGCGTCGTCCGAGGCCTCAGAGCGGGGAGAGCGACGGTGAGGAGCCCGAGGGGAGCCCGGAGCAGCAGCACCTCCACCAGAGCCAGGAGCCGTATCGTCACCCGCTTCCGAGTTGAGGGGATCAATGGGAGTCCCACCCTCAACGGAAACGTGCAGGTCGTAGCCAACATCGTTGAAGAACATGCGGATCGTCGTCTTGAGCTTGGATGGGTCGGGGGATTTGATCTGAAGCCGTACCGCCGGGCCTTTAGGTAGAGACGCGCCGTCCACTGCCACAAACTTGCCCAACAGGCGGGACAGGCCCCGGAGGACCCCCTCGTCGCGGGCAGGCGTCGGAAGCCCACGAATCTGCACCCAGACCGTGGATAGGGTGGCCACGGCGGGGGGATCCACCGAGGGGACCGAGATGCGAACGGAGAGCTGGTTGAGGGCAAGCGTGAGCCTGGCGCTGTGAGTGCCGTACCGAAGGCTCACGGGGTCGGGGAAGACCACCGTGAACTCCCGGTCCGAGATTGGGGTAACCTCCCAATCCCAGTCCGGGTTGAAGAGGTGGCGAAGCTCGTCGGAGATGATGGCCGGGGACGCCGTCTTGCCATCCAGGACAGAGATGAGCGCGGACATGGGCGGAGCCGCCCGGGCCTCGGGGAGATCCATCTGGAAGAAGCCCAGGTCATCAAGCGCATACCCGAACGGCCCAACGGCGCCAATGGGCTGGTGATCGGGACACAGAGCGGTCGGATGGTCAGTCCGCGCGCAGCGGGAACAGGCCAACGGCCGAGTACAATCGACCTGGCAGTGACCGGCCTCCCCACAGTTGAAGCAGGTAGCCGCCGACACGGCCGGGGGAGGGGCCGCTGCCGCAGGCGGGTGAGTGACCAAGGAGGCCGGACCCCCGAGCTGGGATTGCGCGCCGCGCTTCTTCTTCTTTTTCGCAAAAGCGCCGCGACCGTTGCGACCGCCGCCATAGTTGTTGGGACCGGCCGGCGGAAACTGGGCTTGACGCCGCGGGGGATCATAGCGTCGAGGAGGGGAGACTTCGGACCGGCCAGAGCGGGGCGGAGAGCGGGAGCGGCGGGGAGGGCGGTCCGGTCCCGACCAGCCACGCCGGGGAAGGGAGCGTCCCAGCTGGCGAGAGCGCGCGCGATCACCTCCGCAGCGGAGCGGCCGTCTGTCGCGCACTGTGGCGCCCCGCAGGTCGGCCTCCCGACGCGAGCCTTCCGGCGACAGGCGAGACGCCACATCGCGGCCCGGCGCGGGGCGCTTAGGGCGCGGTTCACCGTCACCGACATCGCGGGCCATGGGCGGCAGGTAAACGGCGGCGGGAGGCTGGCCCCGAGTCGCGGCCGATGGCGAGGGCAGAGTCAGGGAGGGCGAGGGGAAGGGAAGGGGTGGCGGCGGGGGGGATGCGGGGCGGGGCTCGGGAGGGGAGCCAGTGTCCAGGGAGAACCCTAAGGAGGGGCGCTGGGACGGGCCCGAGGCGAGGAGAGGCCCAGAGGGGCTAGTTTGGGCCAACCCCACCGGGGCAGGCCAGGGGGAGGGGAGGATACCCCCCGACTCGGACGGCCCACAGGGCCCAAGTCGGCCCAGCCCACCACACGCGGGGGCGTGGAGGGAGGGAAGGGTTTCCCCCAGCAACCGCCGCGCCGCCGGTGCCGGAGGGGGGCGCGACGCCGCCACGATTGGCCGGAAAGCACGGAACTTGGGGCCCCCACCGACGGCAGTAGGCAGAGACGTGCCGGGGAGGGGCAGCTCCGGCCGAAGCGGACGACAGGAGCAAGCCGAGGGGCGCCACGAGAATGCCGCCGCCCCGAAATCAGCCCGTCCGGCCACCCCCCAGTTCGAGGACCGGGCCCCACGTCTCCGGCGACTAGCACCATTGCCGGTGCCAGGGAGAGGTGGGGAAGGTGGGTGGCGTCGGAGACCGCCTACTGCAAGGGACGGGGAGGGGAGCAGGAGGGAGCGCGGGGGGTTCGCATGGGGGGATCCAGGAGGGGGGATCAACTCCCCGGCCAGAGGAGCCGCGAGGGGAGCCGCGGCAACGGCCTCCGCCAAGCGGTCGCCGAACCGACGAGGGGGAGGGAGGTGCCAGCCGCAGCAGCGACGGCGTCCGCAAGATCCTCCTCCGCCGCGACATCAGCCCACCAACGCCCGTCCGCCGCGAGGACGGGGAGCGAGGGAGAGGCGCGCCGTCGGGGGCCACGGGAGGGCAGGCGCCACGGCCGGCCGCCGGTGCAGGCTCGGGGCGCAGACGCCGAGGCGGGCTGCTGTGAGTCGCCATCCCAGGCTTCAAGATCTCCTCAGCCCCAACATAACTGTTCCCCTGCCTGCGAGTAAAGGAAGTCTCTTTCTTTTATTAAATTTCTTCAAAAAAAAATTACAAATCCCATTGAGGAACTCATTTCTTTTGGTTCCGAACTCATTGTGTCTCTGTTCTTTTGACCAGTTGAGGAACTCATTTGTGAGATGTGCGTCTGTGCTACTAGCTTACCAATTGTGCAATTCCAGTTCAGAAAATCCCTATTTAATCAACTTCACAGATATAGCTACAAAAAAAGTTTAAAATCAACACTAAGTAGTTCTTAAATAGAATATTAAAGTTAATCCAGGCAGGTCCTTTTTCCAACAAAAAATAGTCTACCTATGTGATAATATTTTGTGACCTACGTCATACGAAGCTCTGCCTGGATATATTCAATTGCAACTATGCACAAAACCAGGAGAAATGAATCGACGAAAATAAAGAAACAAGTTGAGAAACATTACATTGTTGGATCCTGGTTGTCAACGAGATACTGGTCCATAGCGCTGTTACCTTCATCTAAGCTCTGAAATGGCCCACCCACATCAGGATATCTGTGGAAAGATCCTGTGCGATCCCTGGTGGTGTAAAAATTAATTCCCCAGTCAAAAGCAGAATGGTTCCAAATGGGCGACGAGGAAAGGCGGCACCCTGGTGGTCCATTGTTTGAATCCTCGAATGATAGGACATCCAGTTTTTGCATCGTATGTGCCGATGCAGGATGATCCATATGCTGC
The DNA here is from genome assembly GCA_021437245.1 of Aegilops speltoides. Classification (NCBI taxonomy): domain Eukaryota; kingdom Viridiplantae; phylum Streptophyta; class Magnoliopsida; order Poales; family Poaceae; genus Aegilops; species Aegilops speltoides. Next base: position 6,634,762 of record CM038143.1, read on the forward strand.
TACTTAGACCTGAAGTTCAACAGGCAGACCCAATGAGTAGCAGAACAACAATATTTCTTATTTTAGGACATGAGTGAAACATGTATAATATAAACCTACTGCATCTAGAGAAAATAAACTTATTTTGCTTTCTATCAAAACTCTCTACCAAGAGAACAAACATCCGGTTGAAGTATAATTTACCCTGCACCCCCTCCCCTCAAAAAGCAATCAAACCCATGTTACCCATCAACAAACAAACTTTCAGCTAGATCAAGTATATGTAAAATAATCAAGATCAGACGAGAGGGAGTGATGGTGGTCATACGGCGTCGGAGAGCATGGAGAGTATGCCGGAGGGCACTCCGGAAGATACTTTGCGTACATCTTTGCGAAATAAGCATATGGAGTTGGCGGCGGAGCATGCTCTGACGTCGGAGCGAAGACCGCAGCAGATGTCGGAGTGAACACCGGAGCATACGGCCAAGCCTCTGTGGCAGACGTCGGAGCATACGACGGAGCGTGCGGTGATGACAGGGCGTACGACCGAGCCTGCACAGCGGTTGTCGGAGCGGACATCGGAGGATACGACTGAGTGTCGAGCGGAGCGTAAGAAGGAGCGTCCGTCAGAGAACGGAAGGCCAGATGCTGGAACCCGTCTAGATCATGCTGCTGCTGCTCACACCTGAAATTAATGGAACAGGCGGGCTAAATGAGCAGAAGATCATTTGGGTCTTATTTTTTTTCATGGTAATACGTGTCTCATTTATATAGAATAAAGATCAAGTTACAAGGCACGTAAGCACTGACCATACATAACTGAAAGAATAGGAAAATCCTATGCAAAATACCAGCGTCTGTCCCTTTCCTTCGACACCACCGAAATGGCCGCAAAAGGATAAAAAGACAGATCACCTCTTCACTCAAGCTCGATGCGGCTCCATCGCTGATCAGCAGCTTTACGGACCTCCAAAGTAGTTTGCCAGAAGCAAAACCATAGCCGTTGAAAGAATCAGACCGGGGCAACAATGTCCCCGGACACGCCATCGAACTTCAGAACTGACACCCCCGCATGACGACGTCGGAGGAGGAAACCAGAACTGGCAGCCTTCGACCACAGACCCAACACAAGATACTCCATCTCCCAGCTGTCACTTGCGTAGACAACCGCCTGCGCGTACTCCTGAACGACAAAACCTCCCTGCTCCACCATGACGTCGGAGACAACGCCACAGCAACGGGGACAGAGCATAAGGAGAGACACACCTGATGGAGTCGCCGCCGCCGCCTCGCCAACACCATCCATGAACCCTAACGCTGCCGATCTGAGGGATCGACAGAGACACGATGCCATCAACTCCGAGACGCCGCCATGAAAAACACCGCCGGTGTGGGAATAGAGTTGAGGCAGATTTATTCGTCCAGGCGCCGCTCCCACCACCCCAACGACGCACCACGACCTATAAATCCAAACCCTAACTACAAAGCGAAGGAACGGGGTCCTCCCTCCCTCCTGCCGCCAGAGCAGCGGCCGAAGGGAGAGGGGGCCAGCGCCCCGGCCGGTGGAGATCGGAGGAAAAGGTTGCCTCTCCCTAGTCGCCTGGTGGCGGCGGCGGTAGGGTAGGAACTTCCATTTGGGTCTTATTTTAGCAGACGAATAGAACTACAACTTCTGTTATGTACTACTAAATCAGCGTCCAGTATTTCCGAACGCTGATTTAATACATAGTATGTTATCATGGTGCTATCCTCCGAACAACTAGTATTCCACATTGAGAGAACGATAAAGACTGTCTGTGGAGTACCTCCCATGGATACCTCCGGTGGCGCTATGACCGCTCTTCATGTGTTACCCACGCCGAGATCGACGGAAATAATCTCACGCCCGCCGGCGATGGGAACGTCAAAGTGCACCACCTTGGAGTAGCCTGGACGGAGGCGCTCGGATGGCCTGGGAACGATTAGGGTTTGGAGTAAAGCAAAAGGAACGGATATGTGCTACTCCCTCCTTTTCGGTTTATAGGGCTTATCTCAAATTCTTAGTTTTTTCATTTTATAAGGCTCAAATTTGGTTGTTCCCCATCACAATTTCAGATTCCAAGGTGCATTAAATAATTGCATGCAAGTATTAAGAGAAAATTGACCAATGCATATACTTTATACATGCATGCATTGCAATTAATACATTGGTAAACATAAATTCTTGAGGAAAACAAGAGCGTTAATTGGCTGCTTTTGCAAATTACAAAAAGTATTCCACAACTCACCACCTACCTTGGTTCATGACATTTTTGAATTGAGCCCTATAAACCGGAAAAGAGGGAGTACTAGTATTTGTCTGCATGCCTATCCTCGCAGGACGAGTCCGTTTGGAGAGCGGTCCTGACTCTATCGTTCAATCCAACGGACTGGAGGAAAAACATGATGGGATGGCTGCTTGGCACGGCCGGCCCATTAATAGATGCAATTTTTCTTTTTCTTTTTATTATAGATTCAAAATTAGAGCCCCTAAAAAATAGATTTTAAAATTAGAAATCAAACGACAAATATTATATCGTAGAAACCAATTCAGTAGTACACTTTTTGTAACATATACCTTATATTTCGCTAGTCATATAGATGGTCAAAGTATGACCCAAAATACACATGGAGGAAGTAATAGCTTCATCTTAGGCCCGGGCCAATAGTTTCTTATCAAAATCATTAAAACTACTTGACTCAGCCAGTATATATGCGGGTTTGCAAATCTCAAGCAACTGAAATAGGAATCAATTCAGTCGACTCCGTACGTGTGAGAAAGGAGCAAAGCCCCGAGCCTGAGATTGAGCGCCAACAAGGCATGGAGACACCAAATAGGGAGAGAAACAGAGTTAGCAACAACGCGGCTGGTGCACGCGAGTTAGAGGGTTCGACGACTACAGTTCCCCTGCCGCCGGTCTGCCTTGTCTCCAGCGAGTTAGAGGGTGTGACAGGTGTAGGTGATTGGGGGACTCTCGTTTTAACCAGTTTCGGGCATCCACAACCACAATAGCTAAATTTGGCACCTCAAACGTGTCCGGTGAGCGTCCGGGCATGTCCTTTTAAGGACTCCATTTGTGCATGCATGCCATGTCCCCTACTTTGTTTTCAAATTGTCCTGTCAAATGCATGTGATTGGTGGAGAAGAGAAGAGAAAGAAAAGAAAGAATAAAAAAGAGAAAAGGTGGTCCAGGGTGGGACAAAACCTACATGGCAACCTGCCCGGACACACCCAGAAAAATCCCGATATCCTTCTCATATATGCCTTGGATATGGTGATTTGCGGACAGCACGGACATATGGGGACAAAGTGGGGGTCCACTTGGGTGGCTTTTTTCTTCTCCCTCTCCTGTCCGAACAATGATCGGGCTGTCCGTCCGGACGTTTGGGGAGGATATGAGTGGTCCAGTTGTAGATGCTCACTTTAAATTTATAGTATCCCTTTCGATATTATGCAAGTTATGTAGATTAAAATAACAATGCGTGTGTTTTATTATGCAAGTGTACCTTCTATAAAAAAATCTGCTAATTATTTTAACCTTGTATCATTTATTTAGTTTGGGGTGCGCAATTTTGTATATGATGATTTATAATGCAGACAACAAGCATCTTCAAGTTACTCATCATTCTCTTGGCGTGTGGACAGATGAGGATACGATTACTATGTTGATTCCAAATAATACCTCATACTCACTAGGATTGAGCAAATCCTCACCGGCTTCCATGACAATCGGACTTTTGTCGATATCAGTCTTTACAAGGGTGGGCCAAGCTAACAACTTGTTAAGCCAGTTCACCTTAACGAACATAACCACTGTTCCCAAAAGTTTTTTGTTGTTGGAAACTTCTGATATATTCATTATCTATCAAGGCGGTACAAAGAGCACCATAAGCAATAAAAATCACATTCAGGTCTATAGACCACTCGAAGGAGGGGATGGTAGGAAACTCGGAGGCGAACAGTGGAGGAAGAACGATTCGAGAAGGAAGAAAGCTAGAGAAAGATGGAAGAATAACGATTGTTGAAGCTAATCCGGTGGTCCAAATTGGACTTGAAAAAAATAAAATATAAGGAGGCTTACCTATAGTCAGGCCCATACTAAATAGTTAACCTTTTAGCATGCCTGCGATCTTCCTTTGGTTTTGATTTGATGTACAATATTGGATTAGAACAACCTTCTTATATTTTCATGTTCTTTCAGTCTCATGTTTGAGAAAGTAATTTGGTTGTTTGGTATATATAAGAATTGTATGAAATGAAATGGGGAAAAGTGCATACACACCAAAGACTTTATTGATCAAATTACAATAAAAAAGTAGAGAATGGTACTATCCAACATGTGGCACCTTGATGACACCATCACCACCGGAGGGGATATTTCCTATCACCAAAAGCACATGGTTGCAACACAGGCCATTGTCCGCCCTAGGACGAAGAGCATCAGAAATCAAGAACGTGATATTATTCACTTGGGGGTTCTCGCGCCTTATACAATTGTACGCCGTGTTTGAGTCTTTCCCAATGAGCTCTGGCCAACTTTGTTCTGTATGGTAAAGAAATGGAAATTATGGGTTATTTCTTGGATAATTGAAAGTTCAACTCCAACAAAAAATAAAAATGGGTCCAAACACAAAATAAAAAAGTTCAATGGGTACATGATGCAAATTGTAAGAACAAAGCAGGTGCTAGGTGCAATACTAACTTCCTTGGCAAGGCGGTGGTATACACTTGGCGTATGTTGTAGGTTTATGAATGGTTGAAAGTAGAATGATCAGAAGGGGCAACAGGAGAAAGGTTGAAGCAAAGGAGATTTTCGCCATTTTACTATAACTTAATCTTTCCTGTTTAGAATATTGTCTGGGGAGGGGGCTTTCTAGTTATAGAGCGCCAAAGCAAGGACAATCAATTGCGAATGGGATATGTTTTCAATTAATGCCGCCATTGATTGTTCCTAGTTATAGAGCGCCAAAGCAAGGACAATCAATTGCGAATGGGATATGTTTTCAATTAATGCCGCCATTGATTGTTCCTAGTTATAGAGCACCGCATTAATGGGATATATTTTAATCAATGCGGCCATTGATGGTTTGTGTATTTACAGTAATAACAAGCAATACATCAATATGCATTGAATGTAGGCTATTGAATGAAGAAAGATATAAGATATATTCAATTGATATTGTTATTAATTATTCATTAATACACTGGATGGATTCACGTGTTCCACACTTCGTTCTATTTTGACTAGTAGTACTTGCTTTCGAGCCTTTCACTGCCCATGCTGCTTCATGGACCTTTTACGACCCATGATGTATTTCGGGCCAATTAGAGCATGTGATGTTTCCGGGCCATTTCAGGCCTTTTGTGTATTCCGATCCGTTTAAGATCCATAGTGTCGTTAATACCTTTTATGTCCCGTGGAATATTTACGCCCATTTACATCATGTCGTGTGTCTTGGCCATTTCTGTCCCATGGTGTATTTTGGCCCATTTACTGTCTGTGTTATGTCCAGACCGTTTATGGGCATTCGCACCTTTTGCTCCATTAACGGCCGTGTTGGGTCTAGGGCATTTTTTTTTGCCCATTCGTGCCTTTTGTTCTATTGACGGCATGTGTTGCATTCGCGCCATTTTCGGCCCGTTACGGCTTTGAGTCCATTAACAGCCCGTGTTGCTTTTGGGCTATTTTTGATCCGTCACACCATTCGATCCGTTAACGGCCGTGTTGCTTCTGATTTTGGTCCATTTATGACCCGTTTTATATTCGCTCTATGGGCCCTTTCCACAATCGGCTAGTGAGCGGCCCATGGTGATTAGCCGTTATCAGTGAGCCCTGCTTTTGGCCCTTTAGGGGCCCATGGTGTTTTAGGCCCATTCACAGCCAGTGGTGCTTTCGGCCCTTTAGCGGACCGTGGAGCTTTTTGGTCGTTTGCGGCATCAACCTGATAGCCGGTGATCGACCCTTTTTTTTTCCTGGTTATCCCTAATCATGGTCTCTATTCCAATAACTGAAAGTTGCGACAGATTGATTGTTCCCTTCTAACTAATTTGCCAAACGAAACGAAACGAAACACTGCCGGCCGGTCTTCCATTCATAATCAAAACGCATGCAAGAATATGTCAAAAAACTGTTTATTACAAGCCTCGAACAAATGATGGATCTCTAACATTACAAGCAAGCGTAATGGTTAAATCATGGACTCGGTACATGAATAAAATGTATGGACGGATGCATCTCTCTGCTGGGTTTCACGTTCACCACGCTAGCGACAGCAGAAGCGCGGCCATGGCGGTCTGCACCACGATCCCCCAGTGCCCGTACTGCCGGCCGCTCCCGCTCTGCACCATGAAAAAATTCAGAAACGTCCGTTCGCCATCAGATGTTGCCGCTATGGTTGAACGAAAATTAAGAGAATTTAGCTTGTGAGTGATGCGTTACCAGATCGTTGGCGGATGGCGCGGGGCCGGACACGTCCTCGACGGTGGTGGGCTCGGGCGCGATGGGGGCCGGCGGGCTGAGCGGCTCCGGCGCGGGGGCGGGCGACTTCTTCTTCCCGCTCCTCTTTCTCTTGTGCTTGTTCTTGCTCTTGGACGGCGCCTCGGCCGGAGGCAGCACCGCGGGCGCCTCGGCCACCGGCGGGGGCGTCGCCACTGGGGGGAGCACCGCGGGCGCCTCGGCCGGGGTGGCCACTGGCGGGGGCGTTGCTGGCGGGGGCGCCGCGACCGGGGGCGGAGTCACGGGAGGAGGAGCCTTCACCGGCGGGGGCGTCACGGGAGGAGGCGTCACGACGGGCGGGGGCGCGGACACGGGCGCGACCACTGGGGGCGGCTTCACCGGTGCTACTGCCGGTGGCGGCTTGGCCGGCGCAACGGGTGTGGCGGTGGGCGCGGGAGTGACTGGCGTGGCAGTGGGCGCGGGCGTGGTCGGGGCGGGAGGGGACTGTGCAGGCGCCGTCGGCACTGCCACCGGCGTGGGCGTGGCCGGCGCCGCGGCGGGCGACGACTGCGCGGCGGACACCGCGAGGAGCGCCGCGAGCGCCAGGAGGCGGCCCCATGGCCGGAGCTGCGGCGCCATGCTGCTGTTGCTCAATGCGCAGCACAGATGGTAGTGATGATGACTCCGCTGCTGACTGCTCTGGCTAGATCTGTGGCAGGGGAGTATATGTATACAGGAGGTGACCGGCCGGCGGCCGCGGTGGCGCGCGTGGCGTTGGTTGGGTCGTCGTAGCTGGCTGGCTGGGTGGCTGGCTTGGGAGTGAAGGGAGCCGGGTGGGTGGGTGCGAACTGCGAAGGCGACGCGATGGTTGGAAAGGGGACGCCGCAACGAACCTCTGTGCTCTGCTGCAGATCGATATCGCACGCAGGACGCTGATCTGATTGCCTCCCAATCCTTTTTCTTCCTCGACTGACCAAACAAGAAATCAAATCTAGTAATTTTAATTTCCCTCTCCCTGCTTGTTAGCATTGGAATGCTTTCTCCCTAATAATCATAATACAGTTTTGCTAGAACTCATCTAGATGAGATATAATTTGGTCTCATTCATTTTTTTATAGCCATTAGATGTGATGCTATAAGATGCGTGTGTGCTGACGTGGGTTGTATTTGTTCTTGTTTTCAAAGTGAATGAGACCAAATTATATCTCGTTTAGATGAGTTTTAGGTACTCCCATCATAATAATAATAAAGAAAAACAGTTTTCACACTTGCATGCTACTGCTAAATTTTTTCAAAAATAATACTGCTAAAGTTCACGGGAGAGAGAGATTGGAGGGGGGAAGACCCACGTAAAATCAAGGGGGGTCGATTAGAAAGATCTAGCCGGATCCCTTGATAAACAAAAATGCTACACATTCTCCTTTTACGTAGCCTTCCTAACATACCTCTCCCCCTCCCCAATTTCGTCCAACAGAAACCTGCCATGCAGATCATTACGTTAATCACGTAAAACTGTTTACGTAGATGTAGCATTACTCAGTAATTTAGGGATAACCACGGCACTTTGTCGACTGAGCGTCGTGTTCGGAAGCTCGCTAGCGAAAGAGTCTCTTTGCCTCTAAGTGTGAGTATTTAACAAAAAACTACCACAATTCGTGGAACGTGTCTAGAAACTACCACTTTACAAATTTGTGCCGAAAACTACCATTTTCTCACTAATCCTTACTAAAAACTACCAAGTCTAAAAAGAGCCCGATTCGGCTCTTTTAAACGCATTTCTGACTAGTTGGGCCCACATGTCAGTGTCTATCTTCTTGCTCCTCCTATATCTCTCTTGGGCATTTCAACAAACACTTCGTCTTCGTGCCCTGCGGCGGGGAGCTCGCAGGCGAGGTAGTTGTTGGCGAGGCCTAGCACGGCGGTGCACCCGTCGGCGCACGCGTTTCCCTTCGGACTCGAGTCGCCGGAGCGAAGGATGGGGGAGCTGCACTTGACGGATTTGCCGCAGCGCGTGCGGGCGGACGCGTCCCGCGGCTCCAGCCTTCGCGCCACCGGAGCGACGTGTACGGCCACGACTGGCCCCACCCCACGCTTCCGCGCCTCCGCGTCCACCACGACGAGACGACCCGCGGCGGCGCCTCGCCTTCGAGACGAGCAGCCAGGACCGATCCCGCCGCCGCACCTGCAGTTTGTGCCGCAGCAGAGGTACGCGGCGCAGACCTGGCTGCAGCCGCCGCACTAGGAGCCGCAGTTTTTTCCGCAGCCGCCACGATGCTATGCGGGGGGCGAGGCCTCGAGCTCTCGCTCGGAAGAGCCAAAGCCAACGATTCACGAAGACCCGAGGCTGGAGGAGTTCAAATCGGAGTTGCTCTGTTCCCCGACGAAGCTGGAGCAGCTGGTGATGTCCCGCTCGGGGCCCTCGGAGCCGGCCGGCAAGGCAAGGAACAGAAGGATCAGCCGGCGTGGGCGGCAAGGAGTAGCAAGCGTGGCCGGGCGCGACCATGGCTGAGCTCGAGCCCGGGTGCGGCGGCGGCCATGACTAGCTCCTCGCCGGAGCATCTCCGCCACTGGACCTGTGTGCCACGTCAACGCTTACATGTGGGCCCAACCAGTCAGAAACGCGTTTAAAAGAGGCAAATCAGGCTCTTTTCAGACATGATAGTTTTTAGTCAAGGATATGTGAGAAAATGGTAGTTTTCGGCATAATTTTGTAAAGTGGTAGTTTGTAGGAACATTTCCATGAAATGTGATAGTTTTTTGTTAAATACTCCTCTAAGTGTGCTACAATTGTGTACACTAATCATTTTCCGATAATGAAATGTCCAATTAATCTAAGCACTGTAGCAAGGCAAGTTCTAAGCAACAGCTTTGGTTCAAATGAAAGCTATTTTTCCGTGAGAGATCGCCCGATTGGTGATGTGATCGAACAATAGAAGGACTGTTGCCGTGGCAAGATCTCCAGCCGATGGCATGGCCTGATGTGAGTGATCAGGATAGTGACAATATGCCAGAAGCCAGCTGTGTAGTGATCGCTCCTCCTTTTCGAGTTTCTGGTTACTTGCATTCCACGATTAGACTGCATGCATGCTCTAGCTAAAAATATTTTGATCGAATGGTGTTTTTCTACACGCATTTGGTTGGGTAAACGTGTGGCTGACAGCGTTGCGGTCTTACGTTTGGTGAAGGTAAAGGTGACATGCCACCCAACGCAGATCTCCCCCTCCCTCGCTTGATCTGCACGGAAACACAGTACCACCAACAAACATTCGAGTAACAATTAATTTAGTACTCCCTCCGTCCCAAAATTCTTGTCTTAAATTTGTCTAAATACTGATGTATCAAGTTACGTTTTAGTATTAGATACATCCGTATCTAGACAAATCTAAGACAAGAATTTTGAGACGGAGGAAGTATCACAGTACATGTGAGTTAGTATATATACATCGTGTAATATCTTATGTTTGGTGAAATTACTCATCAAAAGAAAGTTAGTATATACTTTACACACGTGTGTCGCGGCTGGTTTACGAGAGGAATGGTACGCGCTAAGTAAGATGCATGTGAAGTACTCCCTCCGTAAATTAATATAAAAGCGTTTAGAATACTAAAGTAGTGATCTAAATGCTTTTATATTAGTTTACAAAGGGAGTACGCGCTAAGCTAAGTAAGCTAAGGTGCATGTGTTACACTACGTACCAGTGATTAATTAGTGATGAAGTCTAACGACTGGTCATATATTAGTCGCGAGTAGCTCATACTAGGTCATAAAGCAGTACAATATTTTATTTTTCACACGGCAGCCCCGATATTGTGTCGGCCGAGTTCCTCACATTTTTCTACTCTTTTTTTTTTGACAACTAAATTTCCCTCTTTATTCATTGGTGATAACACTTACATCTTTAAGTAAAAGAGGAATAAGCTCATTAGGAGCCATTTCAATCCACTCACTGCAGAATTTAGATCTAGCTACACTAGCTAATTCATGAGCAACAGCGTTTGCTTCTCTAGGACAGAACTCAAACCGAATTGAACTAAACTCACATGCCAAGTGGTAACAATCATCAATGATGGCTGCTGCATTCCCCGCATACTGACCGTCCTTGGTCATAATCTCCATTAGTTCTAGGCTGTCGGAATTAACGACAAGCCTGTTACACCCTGCCGAAGAAGAGAGTTGTAAACCAAATTTAAGAGCCAATGCCTCTGCAGAAAGAGGATCATAACATGACTATTAGTTTGTTCCCAGAAACAATAAAATGACCTCTGTCGTCTTGTATGACTGCTCACATTTTTCTACTCTGTGTTTACTTTTCCTTTTTGACAGCGAATCTGATATCAGATAACATTTCTTTCTTGTGACGTTTGAGGGGTTCCGATTTTTTTACAGTAGACCTGTTGGGCTAACGAGGGTGCACGTATTACCGAAACGAGCGGCCCAATTGCTATTACCCACCTACAGGCCCAAGGTTCTTGAGAGCAACTAGTTAACGAGCGCACTTTCGGGAGCCTCGCAACGATTATTTGTGATGGGCTGAGAGCGCGTCACTTTACGCGCTTTCATCCGCTGACACGTGTCATGCTCTAAGCGCTCACTTTAGATTTTGTTTTTCCGCATGCGTTTTCTGCTTTTAGGCGGGTTTTCCTGGGTTTTTTTAACATTTCGTTTTTGGGAAACGTTGCGTGCCGGACGACCGGCCGAACACTGCGCCGGTCCCTTGTGTTGCGCCACGCGTTTTCTCTATTGGCCCACAACCGCTTTTGTTTCTTTCGTTTTTATCTTCATCAGGACTTCTCTCGTCCACACATTTCTCTTCCTGTGCGTCTTCCTCCTCTCATCTATCTCTTCTCACGCTGCTCCATCGCTCCATCGCCCCAAGCTTTGGTCTCCGATGCTGCTCCTCCCCCACATGCTTTGGTCTCCGGTGCTGCTCCTCCGCCATCGCTCTCTTCTCCACAACCCTCCTGCTTCACCCATCTTCTTCATCTAGCAAACATCACCATGGATGGATTGGATGAGAGCTGCAAGACCCACACGCCAGCACCAGTGGTGCGCGCTGGGAGCAGCCCGCCGGGATGTTGCAACAGGTGGTGCGCGCTACTGGGGCCGGCAACTACGGATCGGCGGCGACCCAGTTTTTTGCTGGAACCTGGATTTTTTTTGCTGGGACGGACCAATTTTTTTGCTGCGATCCAGCGACGGCAATCTGTTTGTTTTTGCTGGAACCACACTTTGTTTTTGCTGGAGCCATGTTTTTTGTTTGCTGGAACCATGTATTTTTTTTTGTTTTGTTGGTCATTGCCAATGCTATGCGAAACCATTTTTTTTTGTTTTTGCTAGAACCATACTTTGTTTTTGCTGGAACCATGTATTTTTTTTGTTTTCTTGGTCATTGCCAATGCTATGCGAAACCATGTTTTTTGCTGGAACCATACTCTGTTTTTGCTGGAACCGTACCTTTGTTTGTTGTAACCATGTTTTTGCTAGAACCATCTTATTTTTGCTGGAGCTATGATTGATGGGGTGCTACAACCGTTATGGTTGGTGCTACAACCGTGGTCGGCGATTGCTTCAACCAGCCACGACACCGTCCAAGCGGCCAAGGGCGGTTACCCTCGCCGGAGCTCAACGAACAGAGCACTGTCCCAGTGGGTGCTACAACCGTTATGGAGGGGTGCTACAACCGTGTTCGACGATTGTTTCAACCGACCACGACACAGACCCGGCAGCCATGGGCAGTACCCTGCCAGAGCTCGACGAACATGGCCACAACAACGACGGACAAGGTTGCAACCCACGACGGCAAGGGAGGGAACAACTACGGCGAGGAGCTTCAACGGTGATGACGGCGAGTTGCGACGGCTACGGCGGCGGCGACGAGCTCCATGATGCAGTTAGAGCGGTGGCCGGGGGAGGATGATCTGATGGGGGCAGGGGAGGATGATCTGACGCGGGCGTTGACCTCGACCCTCTTTTTTGCGTGGAGATGTGATCGCTTTGTTTTTTTTTCTAGTTGCAGATAATGGGGACGAGGAATAAGCGCATCAGACGGCTATAGGGAATCTGATCGTACGGTGGGATTAGGACCGGCCCAAATTTGGGCCGGTGCGCCGGCGCCCATCACTCGCCTTCGTTTTTTCACCGGTCTTCCTTAGTTTTTGGACCAAAAAGCTTACAATTTTTTCACGAAAGAACGCGTTTTCTTTATTTTTTTTCCTTCCGTGAATGCCACGCTTTTGCTTCCGTGACAGGCATGATCATGCTCTCAAAAATGGAAAAAAAATACGTTTTTTCTATTTATTTTTTCACGAGAGGCACAGTTTGCTTTCGCGAGAGGCAGGGCCGTGCCTCTCGGAAATAAAATAAACACAGTTTTTTTGTTTTTTTCCCTTCCAAGAGAGGCACGGTTTAGCTTTCACGAGAGGCACGGCCGTGCCTCTTTCGGAAAGTGAAAAAACCAAGCTCTTGGTTTGGTTTTTTCATAGAAAAAGTTCGTCAAAACCTATCTACATGGGATCTGATTTTGAAGATCTCGACGCGACGAATCCAACGATGAAAACAGTTTGAGATTTCGACGCACGGTTTAATAAATAAAACATTTTAAATAAACGGATCTACCAAAAAAACTCTCAGGTTGCGACAAGTGACGCACATGTAGCACACCGCTTGTCACAACCTGATCTTTGCAAGGAGCACTCTTTAATTACTGATTTCGAGGTTTCTAGTACATTCATGTAAACGGTTGCTATCGAATCAAAAATTGGCGAAAGAGAATGGAACGTCTATTCCCTCCGTTCCTAAATACTATAAGTCTTTTTTGAGATTGCAATATAGACTACATATAAAGCAAGATGAGTGAATACACTCAAAACTATATCTATATACATCCGTATCTAGTCCATATATTGAAACTTTTAAAAAGACGTATATTTAGGAACAAAGGGTGTATGTTTTTGTACCACTTCATCTAAGCAAAGCAAACGGAGCTGCTTATATCCACATTCAAGGGCAGATTATTACCACGTGGCACATGTGGTTAGCAACTCAAACTTGATAAAACAAATATGGATTGTTTGAATCGCGCATGTTGGTATTGCTGTCATCTGCTTGCAACATCACATACCAAAACCCTGACATGGTGTGCTTGCTTTTTGTTTGTACGCTTCACCGACCTTTTCTTACTTGCGGCCAATACTCCATTAAAAATCTCGTTTTGTGATGGAATGACTTATGAGCATTCTGTGTTTGTTATTACACATGTGGAAGAGAAATTTGTTTTGTCTAGTTGATTTCTACCACATAAAAGAACAACACCCGAACTGGAGCAGGAGCGGCTTGACCTTTAAGAACTAGAAGCTACCTTCCACGCCGGCGAGCCCCCTCTCGACGTATCATCTTGCCCCATCGTTTCGGAATCCACTCTTTCCAGAGTCGTCGGCAGCGAGTCACCTGTGCCTGTGTGTGTGTGTGTGTGTGTGTGTGTGTGTGTGTGGAGGGGGGGGGGGGGGTTTGTGGGAGGCGATACCGGCCAAAGCCACCCCAACTATCAGTTTACTTAGAGCCCAACCATATTTATTCCCTTATACTCGTCCATATTTTTTTTCGTTACCCTGTGTTCTGGTTGTTGATTCTGCATTCTGTGTTGCATTTCACGTTTAGTCTGCAAGGCTAGCTCAATTTGATCAAATAGTGCTTTGTACACGCAACACAATGGTTGGGGAAACGTGTGAGTTTGTGACATTTTGAGATTGCAATATAGACTACATATGAAGCAAGATGAGTGAATACACTCTAAACTACTTCCTCCGTCCCAAAATTCTTGTCTTAGATTTGTCTAAATACGGATGTATCTAGTCATATTTTAGTGTTAGATACGTACATCCGTATCTAGAAAAATTTGAGACAAGAATTTTGGGACGGAGGGAGTACATCTATATACATCCGTATATAGTCCATATTGAAATTTTTTAGAAGACGTATATTTAGGAACAAAGGGTGTATGTTTTTGTACCACATCATCTAAGCAAAGCAAACGGAGCTGCTTATATCCACATTCAAGGGCAGATTATCACCACGTGGCACATGTGGTTAGCAACTCAAACTTGATAAAACAAATATGGATTGTTTGAATCGCGCATGTTGATATTGCAGTCATCTGCTTGCAACATCACATACCAATACCCTGACATGGTGTGCTTGATTTTTCTGTACGCTTCACCAACTTTTTCTTACTCGCGGCCAATACTCCGTTAAACATCTCGTTTTGTGATGGAATGACTTATGAGCATTCTGTGTGTTGTTATTACACATGTGGCAGAGAAATTTGTTTGGAGCGGGAGCGGCTTGACCTTTAAGAACTAGAAGCTACCTTCCACTAGCGTGTCCCTGCCCTCCGGCGAGCCCCCTCTCGACGTATCATCTTGCCCCATCGGTTCGGAATCCACTCTTTCTAGAGTTGTCGGCAGCGAGTCACCTGTGCCTGTGTGTGTGTGTGGGGGGGGGCGATACCGGCCAAGAGCCACCCCAACTGTCATTTTACTTAGAGCCCAACCATATTTATTCCCTTATACTCGTCCATATTTTTTTTTCACCCTGTGTTCTGGTTGTTGATTCTGCATTCTGTGTTGCATTTCACGTTTAGTCTGCAGGGCTAGCTCAATTTGATCAAATAGTTCTTTGTACACGCAACACAATGGTTGGGGAAACGTGTGAGTTTGTGACATGCATGTAATGGAAGCGTTTCTTCCCCATAGTGTTTGGTGAAGGTAAAAGGTGACATGCCACCCTGACGCACATACTATACACTACCCGGCTCTCGCCGGGACCATGTATAAGGAACGAATGCATGTACATACATATACACGTACATGCATGTTGCAACGACCACCAAAAAATGGATGTAAAGTGGGCTGCATGTGTTGGACCCAGTGATTAGTTAATGGAAAACGTTCCCAGCCGGGGCGCCGGCCCAAGATTGGGCCGGTCGCACGCCAGCCTTGCGATCCGTCTGTATCGTGCGTCGCACAGGCCAGGAGGGCAACCCCGCGAATCGTTTTTTTCTTCTTTCGTACTTCTTCCTCACGATGCGGGGGCAGTTGCAACCGTTCTTGCTGCTGGGTGGTGCAGCGTGGTGCTCATCCCGCTCGTGCTGCTGGGCGTGCTCAGCGCGGAGACCGCGGACGGCGACGGGGAAGACGCCGCGATGTACTTCCATGCCCACGGCTGCCTGCACTGTGGCGGCCATGGCCGTCCATGTCCTCGTCTTCCTCCAGCGTGGCCGGGTGGTACGACTGGCGAGGCTGGGAACTACAATCAGCATGGCAATGGAGGCGAGATGCAACTAAGGCTCCAGAAATCTGGCACACCCCCTGGACAGAAGCTATAATTGCGGCTCGCAGTTGCTGCAATGGTCGGACACCGGCGAGCTTTTCCATGGTGGCCACACTGGCGCGGGGAGGGATGCTGCAACCGTTTGATGCGGGAGCTACAACCGTGCCCCGGTTTTGCTGGAACCGGCGACCGCGGCGGGGTGCGGGTTCACCACGGCAAGTTAGACCGGAGGCGCTGGGTGTGTGCAACCATGAACCGATTTTGTTGCAACCGTACTATGCCGGAGTTGGAACCGGCGGTTGATTTTGCTTCAACGATTGAACCGGCGAGAAGAAGGGCTCCATGCGCTGCTGATTTTTTGCTTCGGGGATTGAACTGATGAGGAGAAAAAGAGCTCCACCGGCTGCGTTTTGCTGGAACCGGCAACTGAATTTGTTGGAACCAGCCACCACAATTACTCGAAGTCTCGAACCGGCGCCGGAAGTGCGACCGGAATGTTGCAACCCGCCGCGATAAAAGCTACAACCGGCGATGACTTTTGCGGCGACCGGCAGCAGAGAATGCTACATCCGTCATGTGAAAAAGCTTCAACCAGGGGACGTCCTACCAACAATGGTGAGTGGTGGCGATGGAAGCTGCGAGCAGGCCGTAGATGGGGATGACGACAGCCAGCAAAAGCTGGAACCGTGGTCCATCGGAGCTGCAACTATGGCAGCGGAGCTGCATACTGTGGCGTCTCCGGGGCAGTTTTTTGCTTCGATCTGGACGATGGGAGCTGCATCTAGCCTTCTCTAGAGCAGCTTTTTTCTTCGATCTGGATGAGGGGAGCTGCATCCAGCCTATGTCCCAGCGCGAGCGGCGGCGATCGCATGCGAACGGCAGCGAGTGGAGGCGCAGTAGTCCTTCGAGGCGGCGGAGCTACGTTAGCGCGCTGGCATCTATTTTTTCCCTCGCTCGTGGCCACAAACAGCTGGAGAGAGATAACCGAGTCAACATGCAATCCTGTGCGTCAGGGGTCAGCAGATCCAACGGATGCGAGGCGACCGGCCGAACCTAGCGCCGGTCCGCCGGCGCCTAGCATCGCCCTTAGTTAATACTGTAATTTTCTACTCTTAATTGTCGTAATAGTGAGATTTCTACTGCTTGATTTTCTTTTGGGCCTGATTTGTTTTCTTCTTTTCTCTAAACGTTGTAGCAGCATGATTTTCCTCTGTGGGCCTGTTGGGCTAACGAAAGCCTAGATCGCTGTACAGCTTAAAATAAAATAAAATCTGCAGTCTCCTGATTCGAATATTACACGCTTAGTTTTCCATCGATGTACATGATGGAGGAAGTTTAGCACCACATCGCCGGAGCAACGCAAACTCGAGCTGTTTATATTCTGCTTTCCACACATGATTGCCACCACGTGACACATGTGGTAAGCAATCCAAACAATTCCAAAAGAAATTAGGCTTCTTTGAAACGTGCATGTTGCAGCTTGCAACATCACATACTATCACTCCGACATGGAGTGCTTGCATTCTTTTCCTTTTTCTTACTCGAGTCTTCTTTTCACTTGCGCATTTTTTTTTCCAATTTATAGTCGCTGAGAGAGGTAAAGCCATCATATTCTTGGATGACCACAACTGCATGACAAACTATGTTACAACATCATCGATGACTCTTCCGGCTGGCCAAGCAGCTGAACTGTACTATGAAAAGATTTGGACCCATCCTCAAGAAGGTTAGCTTTTGAGCCGTAGACCATGCCGCCCACAACGTACTAAACATGGCTTCATGACTAAAGTTGCAGCCTTGCATGTTGTATTATTCTTGAATATGGCTAACCACCTCACCTCCTTAATCAGGTTCTCAAGTTCTTCAGAAAAGTGGAGATCAATCTCCTCCTCCCTGCAAAGATTAAGCCCTCAAATCGATCTTCTAAGCTTGGTTCAGATCCCCACTCATATTCCCTCTCTCCCTCAAAGTGATCTTCATCATTGTTGAACTCATGTTCTTTCAGAATCCACTACCACCCGATCGTGCCCTGGATTTTCACCCGTATCAACCTGTTCTCCTAGGCCCTTCGAGATCTCATCTCTCTTTGCTCCGGCACCGCCGCCTACATCGACTAGAGGAGGTTCAGCCATTCAGCACACATGAGAGCACCTCTATCAAACCTAGACTCCTGCCCCGCGAGAAACCCTGGAAGAACGATAGCATTTGGTGGACTTCGGCGGTAGATTGCCGAAGGATAGGTAAACCCTGGAAAGCCCTCACTATGGAATTGTTTTTGAGAAACATTTGTTTTTCTTCTAAAAAGAGTAATTCTTATGTTTCACTGTGGGCCTGTTAGGCTAACGAAGGGCTATTGCTTTTACAGAAATGAAGGGCCCAATTGTATACCCACCTACAGGCACAAGGTTCCGGAAATCCCTATTTGCCGCACTCTGCGGCAAATTGTCGCCTTTTCACACAGGGGAGGTGCACTAGCGAATCGACTGGGCCGACAAATTGTCGCCTTTTCACACAGGGGAGGTGCACTAGCGAATCGACTGGGCCGACCCATTTACACAGTTCGTTCGTTTTGGTTTGGACCTTTTTCTCCCGATTTTCAGGTTTTCTGTTTTTCCAGTTTACTTTTCTTCTTTCCCGTTTTCATTTCCTCTTCTTGTTACAATTTAATTTTTTAATCTTTTTTTAAAAATGATTTGAAATATCAAATATTTTTTAGAATTCAAAAGGTTGTCTCTCTTTTTTTGTTCACAATTTTGAAAAATGTTTGGAATTTCAGGAAAAAGACGTGATTTCTGAATATTTTGTTTGAGATTTTCAGAAAATACTCAAAAATTTAGAAAATTCCTGTTTCCAAAATTTTGTTCATAAATTAAAAAAATGTTCCCGTGTGTGTGTGTGTGTGTGTGTGTGTGTGTGTGTGTGTGTGATCGCATGTGTGTGTGTGTGTGTGTGATCGCATGTGTGTGTGCGCGTGTGATCGGGTTGGTTCAACGGATGCGCGGAGGTGTGGCCGCGCCAGCGCTGGACCCAGTCACGCGAGGTGGCGTGCGTGCGCTGCGGGCATGGGAGCTGGGAGCGCGGGGCATGCGCGAGGTGGGCAGCTGGGCTGCTGCGGGAGCGGGAGTGGCCGTTGGTGCATGCATGTATAAGTCCCATCGTCCATGTTGTAGTCTGTGGTTGAGTACGTGCTCAAACAAAAAGAGACGCCGTACGTGCGGCGGGTGGAGTTCGGGCTCCAGGAAAAACACTTGTGTCTGGTGTGCTTCTTCTTCCTTCTTCTCCTTCTTCGTTGTGTCAGAGAGCGAGCGAGAGGGAGGTGCAGAGAGAGAGGAAGGGGAAGCCCACGGCAACAACAAGTAGGAGATTATCTTCTCCTCCAGGAACGAGGAGGAGCAAGAACCGCAGTCGCGCCTGCTCCCAGAGGTGGTGATGACTACCAAGGGGTACCAGTCACACCTGGAACTCCTCGAGCGGTCGTTCAAGGACGCGGTCTGGCATCGCCCTTGCGACCCCTCCATCGTGTGTAGGCGCACATCAAGGCCGAGCCCCCCCCCCTCCCCCGCGCCGGCACAATTGCAGCATCCAAATCAGACGCCACGTGAAGGATGATTCGATGTCGTGGTCGCATAGCCGGTAAGCCCGCATCATTGAGCCGACATCGCCGCCATGGGACTGGTTACTTTATATCCTCGACGGCCGTCACCAGGAAACAAGGGGCTTAATAGTCTTGTTAATTTGGCATATATGGAAATTACGGAATGATGCTACGCATGGTAAGAAAAAACTTTCTCATGAAATCTCCGTTGAGTTTCTTGGGAGCTACTGGCAGTTGCTTTATTCAACTAACATATACTCGGTGGAGGACATTCTAAAGGGTAAAATACCGCTTGTGTTGGAACTAGAAATGCCAAAACCGACGATGGAACAAGTTCTTTGGCCTAGGTGCCACCTCCTAGTGACCAGGTTGCATTCTTAGTGGCAGATGGTGTGGCCAGCACGGTGGCCTGGCGATAAGTTGGTCAGATCCAGGCGGATTTGGTCATGGTGGCTTGATGGTGCACTTGTTGATGCGTTCTGTGTGGAGCTCAAGAGGTTGATCCGGGCGAAAGCTTGTCTCCAGAGTTTCCGGAGCCAGCGATGGCGACGCTTTCGAGCGTCGTGTCCTTCCTATGGGCATCGTCGAGGTACTCTCAGCCCCAATCCGGACAACTTCGGAGGAAACTCTAGATCCGTGTGGTCGAACGATGATGGTGCTTTGGCACCGTATCCCCTCTCTAGGGCTTCATCTTTGGTGCTAGGCATTGGCAAGCGGGAACGATAGAAGAGGTGTTGGTGTGGGTCTTCTGTGGTAACGACGATGGTAGTGCATGATGTCGAAGACATGGCAATGGTTGCGGTAGTCGTCTCTTCTTCGACGTGGTCATGGGATTACCTCGGCTCGTTTTGTTGCGGTGAAGTTGGAGCTGCAGCGTCGGTGCCCCTGTGTGGACAATGATACGCAACAGATGGTCCGTTCGGTGATCTTTTAGGGCGCCAGCCTTGCATAGTTCTCCTTCGGAACTATTCTTCAGAGTTGGAGTTGTGCTGTCCTCGGCGTGGGTGGCTGAGTTTGGGACATTCCTTCTTGTGTTTCCACATAGCCTCTACGGTGAAGGTTGGTCGATGTTCGTCTTCGGCGAGGTCGGAGTCGCTTGCTCGAAGATTAGGGAGGGCGATGACACCTGTTGGGGAGAAGTGATGATGATGACGTAGATGTGCGATCTTGGCGAAGCCCTCTATGTGAGGTGTTGTGTGGGGTATTGTGGGGGAGCCGCTCAGCAGTTTGTGACGGTTTTTACCCGGTTTTTCGCTAATTAAGTGGGCAACTCTCTTCTGCTTAATTAATGGATGACACAAATCTTTTACCTCCGTTTTGAATAAAAAATAGTGAACCCGGTTGAATTTCTGTATTGTATGAAAAAAAAGATGAACAGTGTGTGATCTGCTTTCGGGAACGGAAAAAAAAATTGAGATTGTTAGAAGGAACGGGAACATATATTCATATGCTTGGTCGAAGCAAATTTCTAGCCCGCTCGCTGTTGTTTACGCACCACTAATTATATTCATGGAGAAGGTGGATCTGCGCGTGCTAGACTGCCCTTCGCCGTCGCAACGCAAGCTCTTCGTCGACAGGTCAGTGTCGCACAGTGATTGTGGTCAATCGAGAACTAAGCTAGACAATTAAGACCAGCCATGGATTCCATGGATGATAGCGATCATTGTTAGGAGTAAGCCACGCAACGGTGGTGATCAACATCTGCGTGTGTTGGTCGAGTATGGACGCCCGTGTGTGGCCGCGTGCCCGCGTCCGTGGCCGTGGCGGGTGGAGTCTTCGAGCCACGCGGACATGCAGTCGTTTGGGCGCGGCATGTAGTGAGCCGGCCGAGAGTCTCCGTGCAGCAGGCTACAAAGCAAAGTTTTAAATGGCCTAGCCCCGCTATGGCCTTTCAGAGCTCTCCTGCTAAAGCTATGCACTTTAACAAAAAATTAAAAATGACACTAATAGCCCGCTATTTTCCGCTATAGCGCTAAATTCGGAGTCAATTAGCTCACTAAGCCGCTATACCAAAACCAACTTTCTGCATTATTTTTTGTTCTTCTTTCTATATATGTGATGCATTGATACGAAGCTTGGTTACTTAATTAGGACACCTGATTGGTGCTTGGATTTTGATGTACCAACATATGTATATTTTAAGTATATGGGATATATAATATATGATGCCTTTTTTATACTTATTTTTTCAATTCTTCATGATTTATGAAAAACACAAAATGGGCTTAGCTTCGCTTTAACTTTTCATAGCTTCCGCCGCTAAATGGCATAGCCCGCTATTTAAAACATTGCTACAAAGCTGGCCACATCCAGGTTGTTAGTAGCGTGCATGTAGCTAGGGATTAGCTAGGTAGTTAGTGCATGGGTTAGTGGCCTATCTGGACAGTGCTGCTGTGTAGAGGAGCCAGAAAGAGATGTAGCCTCTGAAAGTGTATGTGCGCTCTCCGTGGCAGTGGTGTCGAGTTCGTGCTGGGGAAAAAGATCGCCGTTGTTGCGGCGGGTGTATGTGCGCCGGTAAACCATCGTGTCCCTGTGTTTCTTCTCTTCCTCCTTCCTTCTGTCGTTTGAGCGCAGCAGAGAGAGAGAGAGAGAGAGAGAGAGAGAGAGAGAGAGAGAGAGAGAGAGAGAGAGAGCTAGGGTTCAGGGTTTCGGTTCCAACAATCATGAGGTAGATGACGACGAGTTTTCGGTGAGAAAAAGGAGGAGGCGGGGCTGGAGCGAGGGAGCGTGGACGAGTTCCAGCGGCGAAGGATACTACGCGGGGATACGAGGGAGCTTACGAGAGACCACGGCGGCCGCGCGTACGGATGTACTACTACTACTACACTTGAGTAGCATGGTGTTATTTGTAATAGTACCACATCGCTCGTGGAGAAGTCATCCGAGCGATCTATAAACTGGTCTTCCGATTGATTCCTCATCGCGCGGCAAGCGTGATAAGCAACAACCAAAGCCAATCAGCGATACAAAATTGTGAAACGCATGCTGCAAGTCCCTTTCAGCCAGCCATCCAGTAGTGAGGCTTTGATGGAGCTTCTCAGCCGCCCAGTTCGGTCTGAGCTGCACACGGGAGTGCGCTCGGCCGCCCAGCGAGGCTTTGATGGAGCTTCTCAGCCGTCCAGCTTAGGCTTCAAAGATCTTGACATGCAATTATCACACCGACATGGTGTGCAAAGCTTTTTTTTTTTCCTTCTCTTCTTCTTCTTTTGCTTCCGGTTGATTTCTTTATCACATTAATGTTGAAAATAGGAAGTTTAGTACCACACTGGATTTAGAGAAAGAGTCGGACCTCTTTATAAGTGTTCTTCTTCTACATGCTATTAGAACTTGAGAAGAGAAGTGGTTCGCGTGCGCTCCTCCTCCGACCGCCTCACGTTGCATCACACACGTTGTGTTTCGTCAATGGGTCGAGCCAAGCTTAGACGTATGTCGCTCGTGCGCTTGCGGTTAATTTTTGCCGATTACAAACGGAGAATCCTTAACAGACGAGTCAGGATCTGAGACAACAGATCGTTGGTTGTTGCCGACTTGGACATGGGTCCAACCCACGTCTCTCTACCCGGTCGCCCCTATACATCTGAGGTGTCGGCCAACCCTAGCCGCCACGAAGAACAGATTACATCTATTTAGTGACAAAACCCCCCGGTTGTTGCCGACTCGGGCATCTGATGGAAGGACAAGTCACTACAAAATTTGTTCTATTTAATGATGAAACAGGAAACATCGCCTAAAATCATTTTCTGTGACCGTCCGCCAAGACGAGGTGTTTTCCTCTCGGAGCAGCACCCTCGGCAACTTTGGCTACGTTCTGGCCTAATTTTCGGCAACGCTATTCGGCGTCAAAAGGCGTGTCCATTTTCTGGGACGTTTTGTAGCGTCACATAAATTGTTGAGCGGGGCAATGTCTTCAAATATAATAAGAAAAATAAATGACTCTTTCTTAAGCTGTCTAAAATGGCTTGAAAAATATATTTTGGGGAGTAGTTGTTAAAGGTTGTGTCGATATTTTCTGAAAGTAGTCAATCTCCTTTCTGACAGTGTTCTTGAATTTTCTGGTGAACCCCTACACTATATTTGCTTCAGGTTGATTTCTTTATCACATTAATGTTGAAATAGGAAGTTTAGTACCACACTGGATTTAGAGAAAGAGTCGGACCTCTTTATAAGTGTTCTTCTTCTACATGCTATTACAACTTGAGAAGAGAAGTGGTTCAGGTGTGCTCCTTCGTCCGCCTCACGTTGCATCACATGCGCCGTGTTTCGTTAATGCGTCGAGCCAAGCTTAGACGTATGTCGCTCATGCGCTTGCGGTTAATTTTTGCCGATTACAAACGGAGAATCCTTAACAGACGAGTCAGGATCTGAGACAACAGATCGTTGGTTGTTGCCGACTTGGACATGGGTCCAACCCGCGTCTCTCTACCCGGTCGCCCCTATACATCTGAGGTGTCGGCCAACCCTAGCCGCCACGAAGAACAGATTACATCTATTTAGTGACAAAACCCCCCGGTTGTTGCCAAGGTTGGAAAAGGCAGTAGGCGTAAGCGAGGCGCTTGGCCTTCGCCTAGTACCTAGGCGGTGCCTAAGTGCCCTAGGCGCGGCCTAGGAGGTAATATAGTGTTTACTCGTAGTGTATTTGTGATTATTATATGGGTGTGGATATTAGTTTATGGCATATAAATAAGTTAATTGCCGTCTACTGCCATTGGAATATAACCAATTTCGCATATCAGTGCAGTATGTGGCATGATTTCTTGCTTGCCCTGCCTAGACCTCCATTTATGCCCTAGGCGAGGCGTTTGGCCATTGCCTAGCGCCTAGGCGTGCCTAAGCGCCTCCTAGGCACTGCCTTTTCCAACAGAGGTTGTTGCCGACTCGGGCATATGATGGAAGGACAAGTCACTACAAAATTTGATCTATTTAATGACGAAACAGGAAACATCGCCGAAACTCATTTTCTATGACCGTCCGCCATCACGAGGTGTTTTCCTCTCGGGGCAGCGCCCTCGGCAACTTTGGCTATGTTCTGGCCTAATTTTCGGCAACGCTATTCGGCGTCACAAGGCGTGTCCATTTTCTGGGACTATTCGTAGTGTCACATAAATTGTTGAGTGGAGCAATGTCTTGTAATATAATAAGAAAAATAACTAACTCTTTTTTAAGCTGACTAAAATGGCTTGAAAAATATATTTTGGGGAGTAGTTGTTAACGTCTGTGTCGACATTTTCTGAAAGTAGTCAATCTCCTTTCTGACAGTGTTCTTGAATTTTTTGGTGAACCCCTACACTATATTTGCTTCCTGTGGCTTGAATGCAGGGGTTAATTGGAAATGTCTAACTTTTTGTTAATTTTGAAATGGCTGAGTTTAGTGTTGCTGGCCCACTAAAATAATTGCCAGGGACAATTTGGGCATCCAAATGGGGCTGATAATATTTTTAGTTTTTTACCCATACTTTGGGAGTTTATGACCTATTGTAAACACTTTTGTTTAGCTATTTAAAGAAATGTTGTTTTTGTCATTACTTTAAATATGAATGTGAACTGAGTCTGGATCAAAGTGAAGTTTAGCAAAATTAATTGTGATGACATGGTACCATTAGCATGGGTTCAGTGTAGTTAATCACGGGGGTGTTACACACTTTGTCTGGTTGTAAAAATGGCAAAAGACTTTGAATGTCACTTTTACAGGGTCAATATTTTTTGTCCTCTTTTCCACAATTTATTGATTCTATCACTACCAATGAGATTTGCGGAAAAGATCTTTAACATATATGTCATCTTACCATGTGACTTGTCATTTGTTCTATTTGTAGAACACCCACTTCCACACCTAGTGCCAGTGGAGTAGATGTCAGTTTGAAGATTAGTCAAACATTCAGCAGTATGACCATCAACATATTAACTAAAACACTAAAGTTGTAAGAGTACAAAAGTTATGTAATGCATTTTCATAATGTATATATTTCTTATATAAAAATGTCTTAGCTATTGATGATTGAAGTGTAACAATGGAAACTGTGTAGTGTTCTCGAAGTTGATAAGTAACACAAGAAGTACATATATTGAAGTTCTTCTGATCTGTATAAATGATAATTTATCATGATACTGCATATCTACTGCTCACATGCACTTGAAGTTTTTTACAAGTGTCTTTGTCAACTGTACATGTGTTATCTTAGTTCAGCTTTACAATTCAAAGGCGAATTGTGTCAAGCAGGTGCGCGCGTGGGGGGGGGGGGCTTGTAGGAGATATGCCCTAGAGGCAATAATAAATGCTATTATTTATCTCCGAGTTCATAGTTATGTTTATGTTCCATGCTATAACTGCAATGATTCTCGAGTCTGCAATATCCACGAGGCTCGGAGGAAGACTCATATGCATGTGTGGAATAATAAACGGTAAGAAGTATTCCTAGTCTAGCCTCTAAGACTAGCTCAAGTGTTGCATGATGGTTCTGTTTTCCTGATCATGGGCATGTCTATGCCAGCAACTTTGAGGGCACAATGTTAAGAGAACATTTGTGTTGAATCGACCCGGTTTGATGTTATGCAATGAGATTCATTCATCACAAGTTAATGGTAAATAACACGAGATGGTTAACGTTTGCATGATTCCTTAGACCATGAGAGTATCGAGTTTCTTCATGCTTGCTTCATGAACTTTGGGGTTTGTTAAGCGTCATCCGTAAATGGGTGGCTATTACGGTGACTTACGGGTTCATGGAAAAGTGTGTCAAGTAACTTGATAGCTCAAGATTGGGATTTGCTCCTCCAACTATGGAGAGATATTCTCGGGCCCTCTCGGTGTTACGGTATCCATCATCGTCGGCGGACACGGTGTGATTTGATCACGTGGATGCGGAACACGGAAGCGAGAAAAGAGAACAAAACCGAACGAGGTAACTAGCATAGTGGACAAATTGTTGATCCACGGGGACGCAAGTAAATCTCACCTCGGGTCTTTGTAACATATTGCGAAGCAACAGGAATTTCACACGGCAACTGGAGGTTCACTCGAATATTCATTCGTGTGGGTATAGGGTCAATATGGGTGTCCACGGCTCGATGTTGATCATTGATCGGAAGGGTTCGGGTCATGTCTATACTTCACCGAACCTATAGGGTCACACACTTAAGGGTCATCTATCTGTTGAATACTAGGCAGGAGTCGAGAGAAAATCACCGAAAAAGTTTGGACACGGAAAAGTTTGGACAGCGGAATCGCATCGCAGAGAGAGGTCATCGGATGAGTTTCGATGATACCGAAAAGTTGTTTGGGATATACCATTAAGTCAATTTGGTTTCGCAAATGCGATAATTCTTGAAGGGTGCGAATTAATCTGGAAGCTTTTGGAATTTTTCGAGATAAAACGGAAATGTTCGGAGCTGCGGAACCGCTTGGATGCTTTTCGCAGATGAATATCACTAAACTGGAATTGTTCCAAAAGCGTTGAAAATTATTATGGTGGGTATTGGAAATATTCTAAGCCCACATAAATATTTTCAGTTCGAACGGACGCTGAAAAATGTAAATCGTGAATAGTGAAAGTGCTTTTGGGATATTTTATGGAAAGCCACCTTTGGGGCTTTACCCAAAAGATCTAGGGATGACATGGATGGATTGGGAGGCCCTCATGGGGCCCCCAAGGGTGTGGCTGGCCACACTTGGGGCTCCACCTTGGAGCCCCTCTTGTTCCTTGGTTTTCACTCTTATGCCCTTGAGGAAGGACTTCATTCATGTGCATGTTGGGTTTTTGTGTTAAACTACCCTACCCCTTGGGATTTCCTATAAATAGAGGTGGAGGGCAGCCCTCCACACTCACTCTTTCTCACATACAAGTGCCATGCATGATCTGGCTTCTTCTCTCCTCCCAAGTGAAATAGTTTAGAGAGCCGAAGGCTGTCAGGTTCCGGCAGAACTAGTTCGACGGCGAAGCCCTGCCGAATAGATGATACCGTATGTGTGCAACTCTGTAGTGAGATCGTAGTTTCGGTCTTAGTTCGTGAGTGCCTCCCGAAGGGCTGTCCGTGTGACCGTCCGAGTTTCAAAGGTCCTCCCGAAGGGCATTCGGAGTGACCGTTCGAGTTTCGAAGGTCCTCCCGAAGGCTGTCCGCAACACTGTCCGGGGGGCTGTTCGACCGCCTGCGGAAGGGCTGTCTGAGGAGCAGATAAGGGTATACATCCTCGCGGTTGGGAGGTTGTAAATCCTAGCTGCGGGGATCTGCACCGCCGATCGTCATCGACTCTACTTCCCGCTGCGCTACGAGTCGGTAACGAAAAAGATCAAACCATGTATGCAGTCTCCATAGTGGTCCTGTGCTGGTGCGTAGGTCGGAAAATTTTTGTTTTCTGCTGCGTTCCCCTACAGTGGCATCATGAGCCGTGCTATGCGTAGATGAAGGTTGCGATCTAGAATACATGGAGATGTATGGGTATTGCATAATATAATTTTGAGTAGATGAGATCTATTGCTGAAAATTATTTATGCGGGTGACAGATGAAATCTGTTAACCGACGTTCTTGTTGCTTCCCTAGAATTTGCGTTTGCTCAATCTCGAGACAGCATGGTAGAATTTGACAAAGTTCTGGCAATCCGTGATCCTGATTGATCATGGAAGTGCTATCAGTTCTTTGGGTTCTGTCGTAGTCAAAAGAAAGATGAAATTCGTAGATGAAAGGGCATTGCAGATATGATCTGCACGGGGGTCATGCGTATGACGAAGTTTAGTATGGTGTTCGAGATTTTATTATCTCGTGCTTCATACATCCCGAGATGTTAATCTAGCGACTTGAATAATCATACTTGATGATAAACGTTGGTAGCTGCGGTTTAAGTCAAAACCTTAGAAGCCACGAAAAACCAGTTTGCATGAACCGATTAGAAACGTCTAACTTGGTTTTGCAGGAGGGTTTGCATGTGCATGTGATGTGGTATAGCAATGCTCATATTCAATTTGATTATGTATGAGATGACTATATGATGTAAATTGATTAACATGACCTGCGTGTCATGATTCGGCATGATGGCTGGAGCCATATGATTGTCACTTTAGTGACCTGCGTGTCAACCTTAAGTAATGCACTTATTTTATTAGCTATAGAGATAGCAATATTATTTGGTGCATCGACAAGGTGGTGGCAATCTTCACGAAGGTGAACACCGACGCGACTGCCGAAGACGAAGAAATGAAAGACTTCTCCGTCAGAAAGGGCTATACCATATCATGCTATTATGAATTGCCTGAGATGTTTATCCCTTATGATGCACCCTTCTTGATTGCGTGGTAGTCGCTTTTTATTAGGGTGATCTCTCACTAAAGTATCAAGTAGTTAGTGTTCTCCCAAGTGTAGCACCGTCACGGCACCTATCTTTTCGGGGTGCGCCATGGATGCATGGGTACGAACGATTAGAGAAGTGTGAGGCGGGTGAGGTCAGACCTCGCAGCAAGATCACTTGGTTGTCTTGACGTTCATGGCAGGATCGTCCTGAGCTCGGAACACACGCATCGAAAGATGAGCAAGAGTCACATAGAGATGTGATCGGCAAGTTGGCCTACCGATTAAAATTCCCGTTATGAGATGATGATTCTATGGCGATGAGTTGAAGTCTGGATCTTGTATCACTCAAAATTAATTATGAGAGATATTGATTTGAGTGGGAGCGCACTGTTGAATTAACATGTTTAATTCTCAGTGCAATTAATTATGAACACTGTCTAAGTGTTTCTTGCTAATAGTTATATAATAATGGCTCGCGTTTCCACCTTCCCTATTAAAATTGAATAGCTGTTAAATATCTGGTTAAAACTTTACGGTTGGTAACGTAATGCGAGGATTGTCCTCAAGAGTGCCGAGAAGGACTTTGTCCTATCGCATACTTTCGGTATTCTCCGCTAATGCTATGGATCATGTGACTCTCGTCCTTGATCCAAAAGCTAGAATTCGTTTTCAGTCAAGTGCAATATGTTTGCTTCCATGAGACCCGAACTTGAAGGTTTGGATAGTTATGTGATATTCATGGAATCTAAAATCATTTTTGAGACACAAACAAAGGCTAACAGATATGTGATATCCAAAGCAATGTTTGTTTTGCAAACTGTTAGTAAAAGTGTTTACTAGGCATTTGACTGATAAGAGAGGGATCCAGAAGAAAGCCTTTCATATGATGAAGTTGGATGCTTTTTCTGGAAGTAGGAGAAATACTAAAAGTTAAACTGTTAGAAGTAAAATGGCAAAAAGAAAAGAAGTCTGGAATATCCAGCTCATGTATGAATGTCATACAAGTTTTTGATGTATAGTAGGCTGGTCAAAGATATAGTTCTTGGGAATTATGGTTAAACATGTTAATCACTAATTCTTGGGTATTGTGAGTTAATCACAAAGATACCCGCTCGATTGCATTCTGTTACGAATCAATGTAAGAGCTACTATGGCCTAAAAGGATAGCGAAATGAGGTTAAGGTATACACAGGAACATAGTAAATGTTACTATACCGGTGTATTGTCGTGTGTATTTATTTTCATAATTCATTTAGAGTTTTTCAAACTCTAGCCCATTGCATAAGGTATCTTGCAAGAAGGTTGTTCATAAGAGAACTTTTTATGTTCGATGTTATGAATAACACAAGGGCCATATTTTCATTATGAATGAAATGTATGTTATGAATATTGATAATAATACTAATACCTCTGGGTTTACTTTCATGATTCATTTTAGAGTTTCATACACTCTAGCCCGCTGCACAATGTTTGTTGCAAAATAATTGTTCATAAAAACAACAATTGTTGTTAAGTATTATGAATAACACAAGGGCCATATTTTCATTATGAATGAGATGTATGTTATGAATATTGATGGTAATATGATACATCCATAACACTGACGCTAAATGTCGCAAGACTAAAAGAATACCACACAAGTGTGGCACTACATTTGTTCACATTGGAGAAACCCGCATGGAAAATTCCATTATGATGGACTTTGAAGTCGTTTGATTTTTGAATCATCTGACACTTGCAACTTTCCTCCGAAAAGTGAAGTGACTAAAATACCGTTCACAGGCCATAAGGAACGAACAACAAACTTATTGGTGATCATACATTTGATGTGTGTAGTCCGATAAGTGTTGTTAGTAGTGGATTTATCTATCTTCAGAAATGACTCAAGTAGATATATGGATATTTACTTGATGAGACGTAAGTCTGGATCTTTTGAAATCATTTGAAAGGTTTTCAAAAATGAAGTAGAAGTTATTGTAACAAGAAAATTACGTTTCTACAATTTGATTGCAGAAAGAAATATTTGAGTTACAAGTTTAGCGAATGTCTGATGAGTTGTGAAAGGGGTTTCATAAACTTGCACCTCCCGGAACACCACTGCAAATGGAAAGTCCGTGGAGATGTAATCGAACCATTTATGACATGGTAAGATCAAAGATGACATAAATAAAATTGCCATTATCCCTTTTAAAGAGTGATGCTTTAGAGACTGCGGCTTTTACACTGAAAAGAGCTCCGTCGGGTCTGTTGAAATGACACCATGGTATGGTACGCCCAACCATGTTATATCTTTTCTTAAACATTTGGAATATGGGGTTTGTGTAAAGGTTACAGACCTATTCCAAATCAGACAAGTGCTACTTTGTAGGTTATCCCAAGTCATTGGGTACTCCTCCCTCACTATACCGAGGCAAATAGTTTTGCCACGAAGCGGTATCTTTTAAAGAGAATGGTTCTTTCAAAAGGTGAGTGGGAGAATAGTGCAACTCGACGAGATAAGCGGTATCTTCGTCATCGAGATCAAAGGAAAGAGACCTTGGAAGTAATTCGAGTTTCCTCTGCGATCGTCACGGAAGTCTCTACAATAAAATGTATGAACTTGGTCGAACTTGCGGTTGAACCACGTAGGCAAGGCTCGTGCAAACCTCTCAAAGCATAAGCGAGATATTGTTGTTAGACAACATTATACCTACGATACACAAGGAAGCGTTGATGGGCCCCGACTCGAAATGGCTAAATGCCAATACAACCCGAGTTAGTTTCCATATAAGTGATTCAAGATTAAAACCTTGCTACACCTTTCGGAAGACTTAGAGTCTAACGAATATTTATGGAACTTAAAACCTATACGGATAAAAATGTTTTATCCATAAAGCTCGACTTGTTGAAATAACAAGTTCAAGAGTTGACTACGGTGAGGTTGTTTTCATCGTAGCGATGCTTAAAGTCGGTTCGGGTTGAACTAGCAATTAATACATATTTCAATCATGAGATATTAAACATGGATGACAATAGGATTTCCATTTGATGGAAACGAAACCAAGGACTTGCATGTGTTACAGTCCAAGGCATTTTGTCTATCGAGAGGATGCTAGTAAGGGTGCAAACTTGAGTTCCAATGATGGACGTAAGACAGCAAAATGGAGTTGGAATCTTCGTGCTTTGATGAAATGGTCAAAGGATTTGACTTCATCAATGGGTAATGAAGATGCTTGTAATTCAAGAAAGTAAGTGGGAGCGTAAAAATATTTCTAAAACCTTGTGTGCTTGACACATTGTTAATTGGAAATAAATTTCTTGACACTAATTAGGACTTCATTTGAAAATAGTTTTTGATGAAGTGCTTAGGCTAAATAGCCTCAATATTAGGCATAATGATCTATGGAGATAGATTTACCTAATAGGGCTAAGCAATGAATACATATTGACAAGGTGCTAAAAACTTTTAGCATTTAAAACCGCCAAGGAGTGGTTCTTGCCAGAGTCACATGGAAGAGTTTTTTGCAAGAATCGATGTCCCAAAACACTGATGAGCAAAATACATGATGCAGATTCCACACAATTTTGTGTTTGGATTAATCATGTATTCCATGGTATGTAAAACAACCAGATACGTCCGATACTCCCAAGATGTTGCGAGTATGGATACTAAAGTGATCAAAGTACTGATCATGGGACAACAGTGAAAGATGTCATTGAGTACTAGAGTAAGTACTGATGATATGTTTTCTCGCAAGCGGAGATCATGAAGAGTTCGTTGTAAAATGTTACATCGATACAGTATTCATCTTTTCTCCATGTGATTTTTGATTTAAGTTAAGGGTTTTGTGTAATACACAATATGGTGGCACTGTAGTTGGAAATTGTTCCCAACAGGATACTGTGGCGAATTCTATAACAAATGACTAAGTATGTTGATGCTTTAGAAGCGACAAACAAGATGTTGAATCATATAGTTCATACATGAACTTAGTATGGTTCCAAAATGGCTTTTGTCAATGGGACACTACTGCAAGTAGTTTCTCCATAACTCAGTCTGAGGAATCCAGGTTCAACCTGTGATTCACATTTATACAAAGCCAAGTCCGCACAAAATATGAATTTTGTGAAAGCGTAAAAACGCGAGGATATGCAAGAGATAGACACGGAGCTGAAGTTGTCGATCGATGGACATCGAGCTATACCACATGCGAAGCATATTTACACCAATGTGCCATAGGTGTAAAGTGCATTAGCATTGACTAGATTATTGACTCTAGTGCAAGTGGGAGTCTGTAGGAGATATGCCCTAGAGGCAATAATAAATGCTATTATTTATCTCCGAGTTCATAGTTATGTTTATGTTCCATGCTATAACTGCAATGATTCTCGAGTCTGCAATATCCACGAGGCTCGGAGGAAGACTCATATGCATGTGTGGAATAATAAACGGTAAGAAGTATTCCTAGTCTAGCCTCTAAGACTAGCTCAAGTGTTGCATGATGGTTCTGTTTTCCTGATCATGGGCATGTCTATGCCAGCAACTTTGAGGGCACAATGTTAAGAGAACATTTGTGTTGAATCGACCCGGTTTGATGTTATGCAATGAGATTCATTCATCACAAGTTAATGGTAAATAACACAGAGATGGTTAACGTTTGCATGATTCCTTAGACCATGAGAGTATCGAGTTTCTTCATGCTTGCTTCATGAACTTTGGGGTTTGTTAAACGTCATCCGTAAATGGGTGGCTATTACGGTGACTACGGGTTCATGAAAAAGTGTGTCAAGTAACTTGATAGCTCAAGATTGGGATTTGCTCCTCCAACTATGGAGAGATCTTCTCGGGCCCTCTCGGTGTTACGGTATCCATCATCGTCTGGCCAGACACAGTGTGATTTGATCACAGGGATGCCGGAACACGGAAACGAGAAAAGAGAACAAAACCAGTAACGAGGTAACTAGCATAGTGGACAAATTGTTGATCCACGGGGACGCAAGTAAATCTCACCTCGGGTCTTTGTAACATATCGCGAAGCAACAGGAATTTCACACGGCAACTGGAGGTTCACTCGAATATTCATTCGTGTGGGTATAGGGGTCAATATGGGTGTCCACGGCTCCGATGTTGATCATTGATCTGAAGGGGTTCCGGGTCATGTCTATACTTCACCGAACCTATACGGTCACACACTTAAGGGTCATCTATCTGTTGAATACTAGACAGGGAGTCTGAGAGAAAATCACCGAAAAAGTTTCGGACACCGGAAAAGTTTCGGACAGCGGAATCGCATCAGCAGAGAGAGGTCATCGGATGAGTTTGATGATACCGAAAAGTTGTTTGGGATATACCATTAAGTCAATTTGGTTTC
Organism: Aegilops speltoides; assembly: GCA_021437245.1. Classification (NCBI taxonomy): domain Eukaryota; kingdom Viridiplantae; phylum Streptophyta; class Magnoliopsida; order Poales; family Poaceae; genus Aegilops; species Aegilops speltoides. Next base: position 6,668,750 of record CM038143.1, read on the forward strand.
GCAAATGCGATAATTCTTGAAGGGTGCGAATTAATCTGGAAGCTTTTGGAATTTTTCGAGATAAAAACGAAATGTTCCGAGCTGCGGAACCGCCGGATGCTTTTCGCAGATGAATATCACTAAACTGGAATTGTTCCAAAACGCGTTGAAAATTATTATGGTGGGTATTGGAAATATTCTAAGCCCACATAAATATTTTCAGTTCGAACGGACGCTGAAAAATGTCGTCGTGAATAGTGAAAGTGCTTTTTGGGATATTTTATGGAAAGCCACCTTTTGGGGCTTTACCCAAAAGATCTAGGGATGACATGGATGGATTGGGAGGCCCTCATGGGGGCCCCCCAAGGGGTGTGGCCGGCCACACTTGGGGCTCCACCTTGGAGCCCCTCTTGTTCCTTGGTTTTCACTCTTATGCCCTTGAGGAAGGACTTCATTCATGTGCATGTTGGGTTTTTGTGTTAAACTACCCTACCCCTTGGGATTTCCTATAAATAGAGGTGGAGGGGCAGCCCTCCACACTCACTCTTTCTCACATACAAGTGCCATGCATGATCTGGCTTCTTCTCTCCCTCCCAGCGAAATAGTTTCGTAGAGCCGAAAGGCTGTCTGGGTTCCGGCAGGAACTAGTTCTGGACGGCGAAGCCCTGCCGGATAGATGACACCGTATGTGTGCAACTCTGTAGAGAGATCGTAGTTTCGGTCTTAGTTCGTGAGTGCCTCCCGAAGGGCTGTCCGTGTGACCGTCCGAGTTTTGAAGGTCCTCCCGGAGGGCTGTCCGAGTGACCGTTCGAGTTTCGAAGGTCCTCCCGGAGGGCTGTCCGCTACACCGTCCGGAGGGCTGTTCGACCGCCTCCCGGAGGGCTGTCTGAGGAGCAGATGAGGGTATACATCCTCGCGGTTGGGAGGTTGTAAATCCTAGCTGCGGGGATCTGCACCGCCGTTCGTCATCGACTCTACTTCCCGCTGCGCTACGAGTCGGTAACGAAAAAGATCAAACCATGTATGCAGTCTCCATAGTGGTCCTGTGCTGGTGCGTAGGTCGGAAATTTTTTGTTTTCTGCTGCGTTCCCCTACAGGGCTCGCCCCCTTTTTTGTTGGCTTTCGCATTTGAATCTTTTATATCTTTTGGATTGCATGTCCAAATTAAATTTTGTTTACATATTCAAGTCACTTATGACAATGGCTTTGAAATAAGATCGCTTTTCAGCACATTTTCATAACTTTTGAAACTTCACCAGGTTCAACTGTCAAAACTTAGAACGGATGACAAATTCACTAAGTTTCAGAAACTAAAACAAAAAATCATGCAGGAAATCAAACAAGTTTGTGAATCACAAGGTAATCATGAGGCAGGGGCAGGTCCATGCCCATGCGAATTTCCACTTTACACTTGTGATGTTAGTTCCTCCTCTTCAACTTTGTGGTGCCTTGGCGATCCGTCTGTTTGAACTTGAATTTTCCCTGGCACCGTTGATGTTATCTTAATACCCAGTTCCTTGATTTTACCCCATAGCACGCTATATAGGCCACCAATTAATAGAATTCCTCCCAAAATACTGCAAAACAAATGTTATTTCGATCATAATCACAATCATTCAAGATAAATAGTTAAAATGCTCGAGCTTCTATTTTGCCTGCAATCTTTTGGCAGGCGAGCTTTGTTGTCTTTGGTTTTAGGGGTTTGCACACGTTCCCAAAAACATATCACTGTAAATATCATTTCTATCTGTTAATAGACATCTCTCCTCTCGGTTGCTCAAAAATATATTCCCCATTTTGTCATTCAATCATGGTGTATGTTGCTTTCATGAAAACAAAAATTATGTTGTGTTGAAAGGATTACCTCCCTAGGCAGACAGTTTCTTCGAGGAAAAACGATGAGCAGAAAATCATGAAAACCAAGGCCAATGGACTCCACATCGCGACAAACACCGGCCCTCTCATCTCAGCGCACCACGCCTGTAGGTACATTAACGCACCCGTCCCCAAGAAGGCGTGTAACAATTAAGCGGGCGATGTGTGAGTGAGTCGTTTTGCACATCAGCCTCATCAATTTCAACACTTTGATTAAAACAGCTTAAACACTCTGATTAAAATTACTCAACTATTTTTATATATGCACCAAGTGGAATAAAACAAGATAGCAAAGTAACAAACTTACGGAGTAGATGACCGCAAGGAGGCCAATGTCTAGCCCAAGTTTCCATTTGGTGAAGTCCCTCTCAAAAGCCACTGCCACGACGAAGGACTGAAGCGCACCAAACAGGCATTGCAGTGCCGTGGCCATAAGCTTGTTTGGATATTCTTTAAGTAATGGAACCTGCATTCATCACACGTGCATCAACGTAAGAGCATATGCAACTAAATAAAGAAGTAATTAAACCCTAATTAACATTCATGCAATTTTTTAAATATATTGGTTTGAACCTGGAGGACGATCCAGAGAGACAAGGTTGCACATGCGACTATGAGAAGGAAGGTGTTGGGGAATGTAGCAGAAATTCAAAATTTTCCTACGTGTCACCAAGATCTATCTATGGAGAAACCAGCAACGAGGGGAAGGAGAGTGCATCTACATACCCTTGTAGATCGCTAAGCGGAAGCGTTCAAGAGAACGGGGTTGAAGGAGTCGTACTCGTCGTGATCCAAATCACCGGAGATCCTAGTGCCGAACGGACGGCACCTCCGCGTTCAACACACGTACAGCCCGGTGACGTCTCCCACGCCTTGATCCAGCAAGGAGAGAGGGAGAGGTTGAGGAAGACTCCATCCAGCAGCAGCACAACGACGTGGTGGTGATGGAGGAGCGTGGCAATCCCGCAGGGCTTCGCCAAGCACCAAGGGAGAGGAGGAGTAATTGGGAGAGGGGGAGGGCTGCGCCAGAACATGGGTGCGGCTGCCCTCCCACCCCCCACATATATATAGAGGCAAGGAGAGGAGGCGGCCCCTCGGATCCAATCTGAGGAGGCGGCGGCGGGTTGCCTTGCCCCCCAAGGCAAGGGAGGTGCCCCCCTTTAGGGTTTCCCCCAGCCCTAGGCGCCTTGGGCCTTGGTGGGGGGGCGCACCAGCCCACCTGGGGCTGGTCCCCTCCCACACTTGGCCCATGCAGCCATCTGGGGTAGGTGGCCCCACTTGGTGGACCCCCGTGACCCTCCCGGTGGTCCCGGTACGTTACCGATAAAACCCGAAACTTTTCCGGTGACCAAAACAGGACTTCCCATATATAAATCTTTACCTCCGGACCATTCCGGAACTCCTCGTGACGTCCGGGATCTCATCCGGGACTCCGAACAACATTCGGTAACCACATACAAGCTTCCTTTATAACCCTAGCGTCATCGAACCTTAAGTGTGTAGACCCTACGGGTTCGGGAGACATCTGAACATGACCGAGGCGTTCTCGGTCAATAACCAACAGCGGATCTGGATACCCATGTTGGCTCCCACATGTTCCACGATGATCTCATCGGATGAACCACGATGTCAAGGACTCAATCGATCCCGTATACAATTCCCTTTGTCTAGCGGTATATTACTTGCCCGAGATTCGATCGTCGGTATACCGATACCTTGTTCAATCTCGTTACCGGCAAGTCTCTTTACTCGTTCCGCAACACATCATCCGTGATCAACCCCTTGGTCACATTGTGCACATTATGATGATGTCCTACCGAGTGGGCCAGAGATACCTCTCCGTTTACGGAGTGACAAATCGATCTCGATCCGTGTCAACCCAACAGACACTTTCGAGATACCTGTAGTGCACCTTTATAGTCACCCGATTACGTTGTGACGTTTGATACACCCAAAGCACTCCTACGGTATCCGGGAGTTACGATCTCATGGTGCGAGGAAGAGGTACTTGACATTGGAAAAGCTCTAGCAAACGAACTACACGATCTTTGTGCTATGCTTAGGATTGGGTCTTGTCCATCACATCATTCTCCTAATGATGTGATCCCGTTATCAACGACATCCAATGTCCATAGCAGAAACCATGACTATCTGTTGATCACAACGAGCTAGTCAACTAGAGGCTCACTAGGGACATATTGTGGTCTATGTATTCACACGTGTATTATGATTTCCGAATAATACAGCTTATAGCATGAATAAAAGACAATTATCATGAACAAGGAAATATAATAATACTTTTATTATTGCCTCTAGGGCATATTTCCAACAGTCTCCCACTTGCACTAGAGTCAATAATCTAGTTCACATCGCCATGTGATTAACATTGACAGTCACATCGCCATCGACCAACATCATCAAATGAGTTCGGGGTTTGATCATGTTTTGCTTGTGAGAGAGGTTTTAGTCAACGGTGCGAAACATTCAGATCCGTGTGTGCTTTACAAATTTCTAGGTCATATTGTAAACGCTGCTTCCACGCTCCACTTGGAGCTATTGCAAATGGTTGCTCCACTATACGTATCCGGTTTGCTACTCAGAGTCACTCGGATAGGTGTTAAATCTTGCATCGACGTAACCCTTTACGCCGAACTCTTTGTCACCTCCACAATCGAGAAACATGTCCTTATTTACTCCAAGGACAATTTTGACCGCTGTCCAATGATCCATTCCTGGATCAATCTTGTACCCCTTGACTGACTCATGGCAAGGCACACTTCCGGTGCGGTACACAGCATAGCATACTATAGAGCCTACGTCTGAAACATAGGGGACGACCTTCGTCCTTTCTCTCTTTTCTGCCGTGGTCGAGCTTTAAGTCTTAACTTCACACCTTACAACTCAGGCAAGAACTCCTTCTTTGACTGATCCATCTTGAACACCTTCAAGATCATGTCAAGGTATGTGCTCATTTTGAAAGTACCATTAAGCGTTTTTGATCTATCCTCATAGATCTTGATGCTCAATGTTCAAGTAGCTTCATCCAGGTTTTCCATTGAAAAACACTTTTCAAATAACCCTACATCATTTCTGATCAACAATATGTCAGCAACATATACTCATCAGAAATTCTATAGTGCTCCCACTCACTTCTTTGGAAATACAAGTTTCTCATAATTTTGTATAAACCCAAAATCTTTGATCATCTTATCAAAGTACATATTCCAACTCCGAGATGCTTACTCCAGTCTTTAGAAGGATCGCTGGAGCTAGCATACCTTTTAGCATCCTTAGGATCGACAAAACTTTTCTGATTGTATCACATACAACCTTTCCTTACTTAAAACCGGTAAGGAAACTCATTTTGACATCCATCGCCAGATTTCATAAATGCAGCTAATGCTAACATGATTCCGACGGACTTAAGCATCGATACGGATGAGAAAATCTCATCGTAGTCAACTCTTTGAACTTGTGAAAAAACTCTTCGCCACAAGTCGAGCTTTATAGACGGTGACATTACCGTCCACGTCCGTCTTCTTCTTAAAGATCCATTTATCTCAATGGCTTGCCGATCATCGGGCAAGTCCACCAAAGTCCATGCTTTGTTCTGATACATGGATCCTATCTCGGATTTCATGGCTTCTAACCATTTGTCGGAATTTGGGCCCACCATTGCTTCTCCATAGCTCGTAGGTTCATTGTGGTCTAGCAACATGACCTTCAAGACATGATTCTGTACCACTCTGAAGCAAGACGCATCCTTGTCACCCCACGAGGTGCGGTAGTGACTTGATCCAAGTTTCATGATCACTATCATAAGCTTCTACTTCAATTGGTGTAGGTGCCACAGGAACAACTTCCTGTGCCCTGCTACACACTGGTCGAAGTGATGGTTTAATAACCTCATCAAGTCTCCACCATCCTCCCACTCAACTTTTCGAGACAAAATTTTCCTCGAGAAAGGACCCGATTCAAGAAACAATCCCTATTGTTTTCGGATCTGAATTAGGAGGTATACCCAACTGTTTTGGGTGTCCTATGAAGATGCATTTTATCCGCTTTGGGTTCGGGCTTATCAACCTGAAACTTTTTCACATAAGCGTCGCAGCCCCAAACCTTTAAGAAATGACAGCTTAGGTTTCTCTAAACCATAGTTCATTCGGTGTCATCTCAACGGAATAACGTGGTGCCCTTTTTAAAGTGAATGTGGTTGTCTCTAATGCCTAACCCATAAACAATAGTGGTAATTCGATAAGAGACATCATGGTACGCACCATATCCAATAGGGTGCAACTATGATGTTCGGACACACCATCACACTATGGTGTTCCAAGCGGTATTAATTGTGAAACAATTTCCACAATGTTTTAATTGCGTGCCAAAACTTGTAACTCAGATACTCCTCTCTATGATCATATCGTAGACATTTCATCCTCTTGTCACGATGATCTTCAACTTCACTCTGAAATTACTTGAACCATTCAATAATTCAGACTTGTGTTTCATCAAGTAAATATACTCTACATCTACTCGAATCATCTGTGAAGTAAGAACATAATGATATTCACTGCAGGCCTCAGCACTCATTGGACTGCACACATCAAAATGTGTTACTTCCAACAAGTTGCTATCTTGTTCCATTTTACTGAAAAACGAGGCTTTTTAGTCATCTTGCCCATGTGGTATAATTTGCATATCTCAAGTGATTCAAAATCAAGTGAGTCCAAACGATCCATCTGCATGGAGTTTCTTCATGCGTATACACCAATAGACATGGTTCGCATGTCTCAAACTTTTCAAAACGAGTGAGTCCAAAGATCCATCAACATGGAGCTTCTTCATGCGTTTTACACCAATATGGCTTACATGGCAGTGCCACAAGCAAGTGGTACTATCATTACTATCTTATATCTTTTGGCATGAAAATGTGTATCACTACGATCGAGATTCAGTAAACCATTTCTTTAGGTGCAAGACCATTGAAGGTATTATTCAAATAAATAGAGTAACCATTATTCTCCTTAAATGAATAACCGTATTGCGATAGACATAATCCAATCATGTCTATGCTCAACGCAAACACCAAATCTCGATGGTAGAGGGAGCGTGCGATGCTTGATCACATCAACCTTGGAAACACTTCCAACACATATCGTCACTCACCTTTAGCTAGTCTCCGTTTATTTAAGTAGCTTATATTTGAGTTACTAACACTTAGCAACCGAACCGGTATCTAATACCCTGGTGCTACTAGGAGTACTAGTAAAGTACACATTAACATAATGTATATCCAATATACTTCTATCGACCTTGCCAGCCTTCTCATCTACCAAGTATCTAGGGTAATTCCGCTCTAGTGACTATTCCCCTTATCACAGAAGCACTTAGTCTCGGGTTTGGGTTCAACCTTGGGTGTCTTCACTAGAGCAGCAGCTGATTTGCCGTTTCATGAAGTATCCCGTCTTGCCCTTGCCCTTCTTGAAACTAGTGGTTTCACCAACCATCAACAATTGATGCTCCTTCTTGATTTCTACTTTCGCGGTGTCAAACATTGCGAATACCTCAAGGATCATCATATCTATCCCTGATATGTTATAGCTCATCACGAAGCTCTAGCAGCTTGGTGGCAATGACTTTGGAGAAACATCACTATCTCATCTGGAAGATCGACTCCCACTCGATTCAAGTGATTGTTGCACTCAGACAATGTGAGCACAAGCTCAATGATTGATCTTTTCTCCCTTAGTTTGCAGGCTAAGAAAATCGTCGGAGGTCTCATACCTCTTGACGTGGGCACGAGCCTGAAATCTCAATTTCAGCCCTCGAAACATCTCATATGTTCCGTGACGTTTCGAAAACGTCTTTGGTGCCTCAACTCTAAACCATTTATCTGAACTATCACGTAGTTATCAAAACGTGTATGTCCGATGTTTGCAACATCCACAGACGACGTTTGGGGTTCAGCACACTGAGCGGTGCATTAAGGACATAAGCTTTCTACTGTCCGCATAATCGCTACTGTCAACTTTCAACTATATTTTCTCTAGGAACATATCTAAACAGTGGAACTAAAACGCGAGCTCACGACATAATTTGCAAAGATCTTTTGACTATGTTCAGGATAATTAAGTTCATCTTATGAACTCCCACTCGGATAGACATCCCTCTGGTCATCTAAGTGATTACATGATCCAAGTCAACTAGCCCGTGTCCGATCATCACGTGAGACGGACTAGTCATCATCGGTGAACATCTTCATGTTGATCGTATCTACTATACGACTCATGCTCGACCTTTCGGTCTCCGTGTTCGAGGCCATGTGCGTACATGCTAGGCTCGTCAAGTTAACCCTAAGTATTTTCGCTGTGTAAAACTGTCTTACACCGTTGTATGTGAGCGTAAGAATCCATCACACCCGATCATCACGTGGTGCTTAGAAGCGACGAACTGTAGCAACGGTTGCAGTCGGGGAGAACACTTCTTGAAATTTTGTAAGGATCATCTTATTTACTACCGTCGTCCTAAGTAAACAAGATGCATAAACATGATAAACATCACATGCAATCAAATAGTGACATGATATGGCCAATATCATTTTGCTCCTTTTGATCTCCATCTTCGGGGCTCCATGATCATCATCGTCACCGGCATGACACCATGATCTCCATCATCATGATCTCCATCATCGTGTCTTCATGAAGTTGTCTCGCCAACTATTACTTCTACTACTATGGCTACCGGTTAGCAATAAAGTAAAGTAATTACATGGCGTTGTTCAATGACACGCAGGTCATACAATAAATAAAGACAACTCCTATGGCTCCTGCCGGTTGTCATACTCATCGACATGCAAGTCGTGATTCCTATTACAAGAACATGATCAATCTCATACATCACATATCATTCATCACATTCTTCTTGGCCATATCACATCACATAGCATACCTGCAAAAACAAGTTAGGCGTCCTCTAATTGTTGTTTGCATGTTTCTGATGGCTGCTATGGGTTTCTAGCAAAACGTTTCTTACCTACGCAACACCACAACGTGATATGCCAATTGCTATTTACCCTTCATAAGGACCCTTTTCATCGAATCCGTTCCGACTAAAGTGGGAGAGACTGACACCCGCTAGCCACCTTATGCACGAAGTGCATGTCAATCGGTGGAACCTGTCTCACATAAGAGTACGTGTATGGTCGGTCCGGACCGCTTCATCCCACAATACCGTCGAAACAAGATTGGACTAGTAACGGTAAGCATATTGAACAACATCAACGCCCACAACTACTTTGTGTTCTACTCGTGCAAAGAGTCTACGCAATAGACCTAGCTCATGATGCCACTGTTGGGGAACGTAGCAGAAATTCAAAATTTTCCTACGTGTCACCAAGATCTATCTATGGAGAAACCAGCAACGAGGGGAAGGAGAGTGCATCTACATACCCTTGTAGATCGCTAAGCGGAAGCGTTCAAGAGAACGGGGTTGAAGGAGTCGTACTCGTCGTGATCCAAATCACCGGAGATCCTAGTGCGAGCGGACGGCACCTCCGCGTTCAACACACGTACAGCCGGTGGCGTCTCCCACGCCTTGATCCAGCAAGGAGAGAGGAGAGGTTGAGAAGACTCCATCCAGCAGCAGACAACGGCGTGGTGGTGATGGAGGGCGTGGCAATCCGAGGCTTCCCAAGCACCAAGGAGAGGAGGAGTAATTGGGAGGGAGGGCTGCGCGAGAACATGGGTGCGGCTGCCCCCCCCCCCATATATATAGGGTCAAGGAGAGGAGGCCGGCCCCTCGGATCCAATCTGAGGAGGCGGCGGCGGGGTTGCCTTGCCCCCAAGGCAAGGAGGTGCCCCTTTAGGGTTTCCCCAGCCCTAGGCGCCTTGGGCCTTGGTGGGGCGCACCAGCCCACACTGGGCTGGTCCCTCCCACACTTGGCCCATGCAGCCATCTGGGGTAGGTGGCCCCACTTGGTGGACCCCGTGACCCTCCGGTGGTCCCGATGCGTTACCGATAAAACCGAAACTTTTCCGGTGACCAAAACAGGACTTCCATATATAAATCTTTACCTCTGGACCATTTGAACTCCTCGTGACATCCAGGATCTCATCCGGACTCGAACAACATTCGGTAACCACATACAAGCTTCCTTTATAACCCTAAGCGTCATCGAACCTTAAGTGTGTAGACCCTACGGGTTCGGAGACATCTGAACATGACCGAGGCGTTCTCCGGTCAATAACCAACAGCGGGATCTGGATACCCATGTTGGCTCCCACATGTTCCACGATGATCTCATCGGATGAACCACGATGTCAAGGACTCAATCGATCCGTATACAATTCCCTTTGTCTAGCGGTATATTACTTGCCGAGATTCGATCATCGGTATACCGATACCTTGTTCAATCTCGTTACCGGCAAGTCTCTTTACTCGTTCCGCAACACATCACCCGTGATCAACCCCTTGGTCACATTGTGCACATTATGATGATGTCCTACCGAGTGGGCCCAGAGATACCTCTCCGTTTACGGAGTGACAAATCCGATCTCGATCTGTGTCAACCCAATGCAGACACTTTCAGAGATACCTGTAGTGCACCTTTATAGTCACCCGATTACGTTGTGACGTTTGATACACCCAAAGCACTCCTACGGTATCCGGGAGTTACACGATCTCATGGTCTAAGGAAGAGATACTTGACATTGGAAAAGCTCTAGCAAGCGAACTACACGATCTTTGTGCTATGCTTAGGATTGGGTCTTGTCCATCACATCATTCTCCTAATGATGTGATCCGTTATCAACGACATCCAATGTCCATAGCAGAAACCATGACTATCTGTTGATCACAACGAGCTAGTCAACTAGAGGCTCACTAGGGACATATTGTGGTCTATGTATTCACACGTGTATTATGATTTTCGGATAATACAGTTATAGCATGAATAAAAGACAATTATCATGAACAAGGAAATATAATAATACTTTTATTATTGCCTCTAGGGCATATTTCCAACAGAAGGTTCCTTTGATCCACTCGGATCCAGCGCTGACACTGTGCGGCTTGTGAGCGAAGACGGGGTTGCGAGCGAGCGGGCGTATGGAAGGGCCGGCATAGAAGGCGATGATGAGCACTCCGGCGAGGCAAAGCGTGACGCCGGCGAGCTTGGCCAGCCCAGAGCGGCTCCGGAGCTTTACTGACTCCATTCGTAGCAGCAGCGCGAGGAGGAAGGTGGCGACGGGAATGGAGTTTGTCGCGGCTGACCCCACAGTCGCCGAGGTCCGCTTCAGGCTCATGTTGTACACGTTCAAGGTGAAGGTGTTCCTGCGATGCGTGCATCAAGATATAGCAAAAAAAAAAAAATCAAGATTTGTTGTATTAAGTTTAGTCGAAACTTTGCCTAATGCAACCAAGTTTGCATGTAGGAAGAATTCTTGATATCCCCAAAATATCCAGATAATCAAGCGAGTATCTTGAAATTTCCAAACTCCGGTGGAGTTTTTCTAATCCAGACCTGCCCCGTCGCATTTTTAGAAGAAAAACAAATAGTAGGTTGCCGAGTAGCAAATGCACAAACATATATATGTACCCGAGCAAAAAATATATGTACCCGAGCAAGGCGTATAGGAAGAGCTTGAAGAGCAGCCGGCATGACATTGCTGGCGCCGATGGTGTTGCGGTGGTTGATCGGCTCTGGCGGCAGGTGCAATCGATAAGCGCGACTGGAAGGAGGAGCGCAGTGGCGGTGGCGAGGCGGTAGAAGATAAAGACGTAGGTGTTGACGCCGCTGTCGAAGGCGGCCTTAGAGACCACGAAGAGCCCCGTATAGATGGCCTGGATTGCCACAGCCACCACGTACGGCTTCTTGCTCCGGTCGGCCATTGGTGCCAACGTCGCCGGCGATGTAAATGTAGTAATGCCGGCTGGTACTTTAATGGCTTGCAATGTGTGTATGTGTAGGGTGTGTGTGTGTTTCACTTGCGGAAGATCTTTTTCTTCTGTGTTTGATGTTCAGTGTCCTTATATATATGGATTCACTTGAGCACCGTGTACTACTACTAATCACACTACTAACCAAGCTCATTAGTAAAGGCCAAAGGCCCAAGTTGGTGGCTGCCCGTGAAAAGAGTCGACAGAACCACAGAGGTTGCACACGTACCTAGGGCAGCTCTCTCTTCCTCCTTTCTCGACCGACACCCGATGCGGCGTGACGCTTCATTTTCCTCCTCACTTCTTTTCCCATACCTGGAACACCTCACATGCAATTTGTGGACGCTTGGTGCAATTAAAGGACGACGACGCCTCATTCGGTTGATTCCTGAAGAATCCCTTGCTCTATTTGCAACCGTTAGTAGATTGGTACAGAGGAAATTATCAATGATTATGCTTCTTAATATGCTAGATGAAATTTTCTTCATTTTGTGTATATGTGTGTGCTGTGCGTGTTGGGGGTATTATTGTTAGAGCGTTTCGTAATCTGTAATCAACAAAGTATTCTCAGCTACATTGACTTTGCAACAAAAAGTGACATGTTTATGTACATATTTTAAATGAACATAAGGCCCCTCTCTCTGGTCTTGCACAAGGGCCCTGACATGGCAGGGCCGGCCCTGGCTGGAATCATGGCAGGCCGATCTTAATGCTAGAAAGGCATCAATCCCTAGGACATAACTTTGATCAGACAATGCATCACACATACTCGTTCCTAAAAATAAGTCTTTTTAGAGATTTTAAATGGACTATCATATACGGATGTTTATAGACATATTTTAGAGTGTAGATTCACTCATTTTGCTCCGTTGTAGTTACTTGTTGAAATCACTAGAAAGACCTATATTTACGAACGGAGGGAGTATTTGTAAGTAACTAACTACTCCCTTCGTTTTTAAATATAAGTCTTTTTAGAGATTTCAATATGGACTACATACGTATATATAGACGTATTTTAGTGTAAATTTACTCATTTGCTTTGTATAAACAGTCTATATTGAAATCTTTCAAAAACTTATATTTAGAACGAAGGGAGTAGATCGTATCACAGCAAAAACATTATGAATAAGTACGGATCGCACCGCAATACTTATCAACTTGGCATTGATCACCAATATAGTAGACATGCCGACCATATAAATTGCAGCTGTCCATCAGTTACGGTGTTGAAAATGATAAGTTGTAGTACAATGTTACCTGCAAGCAAATAGCGTGGCCTGCTTGCAGTAACACTGACCGAACCTTTTCTTAAACTAGTACACTAGACTTCAATGCTAGAAGACATCGATCCCTAGGACACGACTTTGCTCAAAAAATAGTGTATGCAGCTCACGTCGTTGCATCCTAATTGCAACTTCGTGCATGGGAACTACTGCTGTCAATCACTGGCAAACAATATTTTTACAGAAAGAAATGACCTCAAGTTGGTCTAGACTCCACAAAATTATAACCTAGGGAAATACGTCAGGCATGATCTATTTAGGCTGACATCACACAATTCCATATGTATTCGAGAACCAACTCACATGGTTCCCACCCAGTGTCCCAGGACGTGGGAAAATTATGTGTCCTGCGATAAAAGGCAGGGCCTGTGCATAAGCAGCAGAAAAAAAGCTGCAATGCCGATTAAGGGCCTGTTTGGTTTCAAATAAGTCACCAACTTATAAGTCGAAAAGTGAAAAAAGTGGCTTATTTTGGCAAACAGACCCGACTTATAAGTCACCCTAATTTATAAGTCATAAGTTGCTCCACCCCAACTTAAAACTTATAAGTCACCCCCTTTTACATGGGTCCCATCACCTGCATGGTGTTGATTGGTGTGGAAAGGTGTGACGGGTGACTTATAAGTCAGGTGATAACCAAACAGGCGTGACTTATAAGTCACTGATTTTAAGTCAAGTCAGGTGATAACCAAACAGGCGTGACTTATAAGTCACTGATTTTAAGAGGGTGTTTGTTTCCAGGGACTTATGGGTTTAGGGACTTAAAAAAGTCCTTATAAGTCCCATCCAAACCAAACAGGAGGGACTTATTGGGACTTATTGGGGTGATTAGGGACTTATCAAATAAGCTCCTCAGGGAGGAGCTTATTGGGACTTATTTGGACCCGCACCCCTCGATCCCCTCCTCGCCTCGCGTACCGCATGCCCCACGCCGCTCGTTCGCCTCGTACCGCATCGCCCCCTCGGTTCCCCTCGTCGCCTCGCTCGCGTCGCACCAATCGCCGCCGCCGTCGGGACTTATAAGTCGATGTAAACAAACAGGCAGGGACTTATGACTTATAAGTTGGGACTTAAAAAAGTCCTGGGACTTATGAAACAAACAGGCCCTAAGTCACCTGACTTATAAGTCAGGTGACTTATTGAAACCAAGCAGGCCCTAATGAAGATGGAGTGAGCGAAAAAAGAGTCTTCACGTCATAGAAAATACAAAACCAGGAATCTATTTTCCACCATAAGAAAATCTAATATGACTGGGTCCCACACTTTACATGGTACACCCCCTCTGATCTCTGACACTCGGCCTTACAAATTTCAAAGCATCTAATGAACTAGGGCGCTTCTATATCTTGTGTCACGCGAGAGAAACTTACGACTCGCTGAAGCGCCTAGCAGTTGCGCGAGCGCATGGGCCGGCCTAGTGCTCTGGATGACACTTCCTCGTTTTTTCACATTTTTATTTCGTTTTTTATTCCCTTTTTTCACTTCTGTTTACACTTTCAAATATTCTAAATATATATATTTCAAAATTTTGCTTTACATAGTTTTTTAAATTTTAATCATGTATCTGAAAAATGATAAGTATGTATAAAAATATGTTAACCATCTATTCGAAAAATGTATACAAAAGATATAATCAAGATTTGTGTGAAATAAGCTGATCATGTATTTTAAAAAATTAATCAAGATTTTGAATAAAAAATAAACAAATGTTAGAAATATGTTAATCAAGCATCTGAAAAATGTAAATGTGTATAGAAAAAAGTTGACTGTGTATTAAAACAAGTTAAACTTGCATTTGAAAAAGGTTGAATGTGTAAATAAAAAATATTGACCATGTATTAAAAATGTTAAACTAGCATTTGAATAATGTTAAATGTGTATAAGAAAATTGTGCCATGAATGAAAAAAATATTAAACTTGTATTTGAAAAATGTTAAATGTGTATTGAAAAATGTTTGGCCATGTTTTCAAAAATGTTAAATTTTTATTTTGAAATTTTAATCAAGCATTTGAAAGAAAATGTTAAATGTCTATAGATATGTTGAATTCAAAAATGTTAATATGGTAGTTGGGAAATGTTATGAAGCATTTGGAAAAATATATTAAATGTGTACTGAAAAAATGTTGACCATGTATTCAAATAATGTTAATATGGTATTTGAAAAATGTTAATCAAGCATGTAAAATATTTTCAATGTTTATTAGGGAAATATATTGGATATATACGTAAAATGTGTATAGGAAAACAATGTAACATGAGAGAAAACCAAGAAAACCGATGAAACCAAGAAAGAAAGAAAGAAACCAAAATGAAGAAAAATGAAAGAAAAAACATCCAGTGAAACCGACAAAGAAAAAAAGAAAAAAAAAAGAATAAGAACGAAAAAAAAAAGAATTTGGCTGGCAGTACCAATTTGTTTGGAACTTGTTGAGATTGAGCACAGAAGGTGTTGGAATAATCCAAACAATCTGTAGTGGTATACCCGTGGTGTAGTACATATTGTAGTTGATTTATGTATCTGTGTTTCGAACCTGCTTGCAAGCCGTGTAGTAGTTTGTTTACTTCAATAATATGTTTCCAATATTTTGTTGCTAACTAAGTCGATTATCTTATGATTAATTTTCCTGCTTGGTTTCATGATTTAGAATTTTAAATATAGATCATTGGTAAAAAGTAATGGGTATTCCTTATGTATTTTTTACAAAGATATCCAATAGGTTACATGGGTCTGTTTATGGGCAATCCTAACTTTCTACACGGGTCTGTTTATTGGCAATCCCAACTTTCTCCATGGGTCTGCTCATCATAGGAGAAGGTGTTCACATGAAATTCGATAAGATTATAGCTCGGTTCTTTGGGGGCCGACGCCAAGAAGCACAAGTGCCACATGGTTAGATGGGCTGACTTTCGCAGGCCAAAAGCCCATGGAGGGCTAGGTTTAACCAACACTCGTAATATGAACTTAGCCCTGATTGCTAAGTGGATTTGATTTTTTTTTATATGACGACATTCACTGGGCAAAGATTCTCTTAGCTCAATACTTCTGGGCCGGCTTGTTCTTCGCTTGCGACGTTTGAGGGTCGCTGATTTGGAATGTAATCAAAATGCAAGGAAGTGCCGAAGTTAGGAGCGAGGTTCCAAGTTAGCGACGGGCAAGACACTAAGTTTTGGATACCTTCTTGGATGTCAGATAGGACTATCTACGCTTCCTTTCCAACGTTGTTTACCATTGCGGCATATCCTAAGGCCTTGGTTAGTGAGATCTTTGCCTCGGGGTCCGTGGAGCTCAGATTCCTTAGACCCCCTTTCCCTTGACAAGTCCCGCGAACTTGTTATCCTTCAAGCGTCCATTGCTAACACTTCCATTACTTCCAATAGGGATGCTAGAATTTAGTCTATTTTTGGGCCAGCCCAATAGCATTGTCAAAATTCCTGATAAATCCTAGAGTCTCACTTAGCCCATAAATGCAAGGCAAGAGGTGAGACTAAAGTATAGTCTCATACTGCTCACCTAGTAGGACTTAGACCTCCTTATAAAGGAGGTTGTTTCTCCATATGTATGAGGATGAGAACAAGAGAGACATTCACGCGCGCTCCTCCTTCGCCGCCCACCTCATCACGCCTCACCATGCCGCGCAGCGCCGCGGGTTGCAAGAATGATCCGAGACATTGTTTAAATTTTGGTCACGCACGAATGATATATGAAATGTCACTCGGGATCTGATTTTTGTTGTTTGTAGTGAAGATTGAATACGAACAATGCAGTCTTTGGTTGATGCATGTTCGTTTTGTCTTTCTATTTTGTGTCTCCCCCGTCACAACCTGTTCGCCTCCTTCTCCTGTGCCTGCAAAAGAAAGGTCACTCCTCTCCAGAGAGACACATCAGAACATCATCCTTATCATGCAACCTAGTTCCAATCTCTGAGCTGATGCATTCTTCCCCATCCCGGCTTGTGTCATGCACCGCAGGTCGAGACAGTAGGCCTCTGAAACCCCGCCATTTTGAGTCCCGTACAGGACAAGGGTGATAAGGTTTTTGGGGAACGCTCTACGCGACTACTGACCTCTTCATCACGGATACCGTGGAAGAAGCCGACGACCACTTCCCAAACAATGACTTCTTCCCCGATGTCAACAACCTTTAACATGTTGTACATTTTTATATACATACGGTACATACTTTTTAGAAATGTTTGGCATTTTTTAAAGACACGAGTAACATTTTTTTTCCTTCAAATTATTGGTTTATGTCTATTTTTATACATGCTGTACATTTTTTTGTATACATAGTGATGGTTCTGTAAATTTTTAACACTTTATAAACTACATCATAATGTTGTGCGAAAATTATATATTGTAATGTCTCCTTTATTTCACACGTTGTATATTTTCTGTATACACATAAAACATTATTTTCATACATGTTCAACATTTTTAAATACAAATTAACAAAAAAATTAAAAAAGTTTAATGTCTTCATTTTTAATACATCTTAAAAAGTTATTTACGTTATTTTTTTCAAATATATGATTATTATTTTTCCGAACTCATTTTAAGTTTGGAAATACATGTTATATTTTTTAAAGATATTGAATCATTTTTTTAAATGCTATCGAAAATTTGGAAGTTACATTAGCATTTTTTTTATACTGTACGAACATATTATTTTCAAAATTGAAGTAATTGTTTCTGAAATATATGTATTTTAGAATCATTTGAAAATATAACCAAAAGTTCGAAATGAGGGAAGCCGATTGAAATGAACCCAAAGAATGCAATCCCATGTCACTGCCGTCGAGGGCGGCCGCTCCAGCCACTACGATGCATGTGTGCCCCTTGTACAATTAGCAATCCAGCACTACTTGAGGGAAGATGCCCCACAAACGTACACATGAAAGGTCGTTGTGGGCCGCCTGGCCCATGTAGAAAGCGCTGCACCGGCGAGGCTAGCGGGCATCGTTATTAACCGCAATTAGCAAGTCGAGCGTTCCGACATATGAGCTGGCCCACATGTGCGGACAAGCCCTGCCTCTTTCCTGTTTCGATTTTTTCTTTTCATTTTTTTGCTTTATGTTTTATTTTGTTTATACTTTTATAAATACTCTTAATACTTATATTACACCAAACACTCTCCCAAAAACACATCTTAAAAAATGTTGAACAGCGATTAATAAAAGTTGAACAAGAATTTGAAAAATGTTGAACACGCATTTAAAAATGTTTAATAAGTATATTTTAAAAATGTTGAATAAGTATATTTTAAAAATGTTGAACATGTATTAGAAAAATGTGGAATAAGTACTGAAAATGTTGAACAGGTGTATGAAAAATGTTGAACAAGTATTTTCAAATGTTGATAGAGTATTTGAAAAATGTAGAACAAGTATTTGAAAATATGGTGATCATGTATATAAAAAAATGTAGAACAAGTATTTGAAAAATGCAAAACAATTATTTGAAAAGATGTTGAACAAACTATTTGAAAAACATTTGAAAAAGTATGTAAAAAAATGTTGAACAATTATTTGAAAAATGTTGAACAAGTATTTGAAAAATGTTGACCATGTATATAAGATTGTAGAATGAAAACAAAAAGAAACAAAAGAAAACCAAAAAAAATGAAAACCCGAAAAAGAAATAAAAAGCCAAAGAGAAAGTGAAATGAAAAACAAATGAAAAATCCCAGAGAAGAAGAAAGAAAGAAAGAAAATAAAACGAAAAAGGAAAAAAATGGAGAAGAAATAAGTAAAGAAAACAAAAAAAGAAAAAAAATGAGAAGGAAAAAGAAAAAAAGGAAAAAAGGAGAAAACCTCTATTAGGTTGCAATCCTACCAGTAAGCAGTAACCCTACCCTCAAAAAAAAAAGTAAGCAGTAACCCTGGAGAGAAGTGTTTGATTTGCCTGGGTGCTCTCTTTTATTCCCTGTTTTCTCAACAATTCGTACGTCAAAATGGGCCGGCCCGCCACCGTTCCCTCGACGCGACAAAATCCCACACCAATCGCTGAATGTGATAAGTAGCATTGACGGAGACTAGCCTCCAACACACGTTGAGCGAGCTATAGGCATGTCCTTCCACCAGCGCTCGCGCGTGTTGTTAATCTCGCAAGTTCTCCTTGTTCTTGATATGGGTAGATTGTTCGAGCGAGGGGTTGTCTCCATGACGGGTTGACCCTCGTTCATTTGACCAACGTCCAGTACAAGCCCAGTCAGATAGGCCTGCCGCAACCACTATATGTCCCCTACGGGCCCATTATATTCTCCTATCAGGCGTTCGATTCAACCTGTGTGTCATGGTCCCACTTGAGAAGGATTTAGTGTTACCTCGTACTTCCTCCGTATCAAAATATAATATGGTGTTTGAAACTCTGAGCTCAGAAGCTTCTCCCTTGAATTGCCTTCACCTGGCGGCTACAATGGTTAGCTGCAACTACTCCCTCCGTCCCAGGAGTATATGTGATAAACTAGCGTGTAGTGTGTGCCGCCATGTCATGCTAGGTTGGTTGGTTTCAGAGTGGTTTTTCATAGCTCTTGAGAATTTGTTGTGCATTCGGTGCATCTCACTCTCTGTAGAAATGAGAAAGTAGGCGTGATGCAGAGATGCATGAAATGGTAAGATTACATCTATATGGAGGTGTTTGGTTCCAGATTTGTAACGCAAATGTAAACGTAATTGCTTTACAGTGCTAATGTAAACATAATGGACTAAACTTTAAATTTGTTCAGTTAGCCTGTTAGAGGTCAATCAATACCGGGATTGCTAAGAATTTAAGGCATCGAACATGGATCGGTAGGCTGAAAACGGTAGTGATGGGCCACGGCTGGATATGGCGGTGGAGCACAAGGGCCCGGATAGTAAGATCTTAAGTATATGTGGATGGGGAGAAATATATGAGGAGGTCGGGTGGGCCAGGGTGGGTCTGGCCCGCATTTGGGCTGGATATGAGGGGTGCCAGTCGGCCCGGGCGTTTGAGACCCGTTTGGGCTGCCCGACAGTAGATGCTCTTACACCCAACTGCTACCCCTATTTTTACCCCTCTTTTTCAGATATTTCGTCAAGCGGGTAGTGGGCGGTACCACGAGATCACCACCTGCCAGCGCGGCTACGGCGGCCAACTAGCACGCCCGCAAAGCTGGGGCTGCACACACGCATGCCGGTGAGGCTGCGACGGCCAGCCAACATGCCTGCAAGGTTGCAATGTCACGCCCGCATGCCCGCGAGGTCCATATGATTTTGGCTGAGGTGGCAGGAGTTCCCGGGTGTGACTGAGTCTCCTCACATTGTCCTTAGGTTTGGTCTCAATTTTACGAGCGCCGGTCAGTCCGGTTGTTTAGCGGGGAAAATGGGGAATCTGGTTGGATCAACTTTTGACGGGGACGAAACTAATGTTTTAAACATTTGAAGAGAAAATAGATGATCTGGTTGTAGATGCTCCCACTCTTCGCGATATATCCTGGAAAAAGGAGGAGCAGTGCAAAGTCCAAGCAAGCACAAGCAGCCAAGACGGATGTACTAGTAGACTTGAGTGGCATGTCGCGCTTTATTAGTACCACATCGCTCGCGGGGAAGACGTCGGAGCGATTTATAACCTGGTTTCCCGGTTCTTGTCTCATCACGTGGTAAGCGTGATAAGCAATTCCAAACTATCAACAATAGATAATTGTGAAAAGCATGCAAGTTCATTCAGCCATGTGCAGCGAGGCTTGATCGAGCCGTCCGGTTAGGATGTGGGCACTCGGGCTACGCAGCATAGCTTCTTGAAATGCAAATTATCACATCGACATGGTGTGTGTAGAGCTTTTTTTTTGCTCTTCTCCTTATTATTTCTTGAAAGAACCATTTGTCCCATTTTATAGATAAAGCATCAGTCCAAGAAGTACAAGGCCCAATGATATGAGGTGATGAGGTAGCCCTCTTACAAAGCCAATCATGAGATATCCGACACGCGATTACGCTACCAGCAACGTACACTGGAAGAACTAAACACCCCCACGCTATGAGCTATCACATCTAAGCTGCATGACAACACCCTTAAAAGGGAAAACAATGCAGAGCGTCGCCGTTGCCGAGTTCACAACGGACACAGGTCTTCACCTGAAGAGCTGGCATGGAGGGAAGAACCACAAGGATGTCTTCAAGAAGATTGCGACACGTCAAAGGCACGAAGCTTTCACTCGGCAACTCACCCGTGCCACTACGAGGCCGCCATGAGGAGCGCGATAATGACAGAACCCTAGATCCAGATCGGGACGCCGCCCATCCAAGGGAGGGGGCATGTTCGAGCTACGCGACGCACAGGGGCGGAGCCAGGAAAAAATAGGAGCCGGGGCGGACTGCAAGCTAACTAAAAATACAACGAGTTGCAATCGAATAATGGAATTACACATGAGCTTCTAGATGCTCCATACCCCTATACAAATATTAAAATTTTAAAAAATATGACTTTTGTTAAAAATATATCTGGAATTTGAGAAAAAATTAGAGTAAACTTATATGTCGCGAATTTTTCGTCAAAAAATACCAGTAAACTTATATGTCGCGAATAAAATACAGGTTGAACTAAAATTCATCCAAACAAATTTCTTTTGTACATAGTAATTTTTTGTCTTTTTTGCCACGGATACATTTTCTGGTATTTTTTCACAAAATTTCACACGAAAGTATATTGTACTCCCAAGGTTGGTATCCCAAAGTCCCTTTTTTTTTTCTTCAAATTTCTCGATTTTTTTAAGCTTAATGTTCATATTGCGGGATGGAACACCCCGGTGCTACAAATCATCTTCCTCGAATAATTGGATCCATATTATGTACCTATAAGCATTAAACTAGAGAACAATAGATTTTAATTGGAATGAGCTCACTATTGTTGGCAACATAAATTGAGAGTTCATTTCGGCTATACAACATTTGAATTCTCAATACTTGATTCACGAATAAAAAACTTTCTCATGTGAAGCTGCTTGGAACGATCAACGGTGAGATCCCCAATTGCCTACATTACTGCAAGTTACCAATATTTAAAAAAGTCCCCCAAATCCGAAGACTGAAATCCGGTGCCACAAACTGTACGCATCAATCCAGCCTAAGCAGGATCAGTCACCTGAAAGGCGCTGCGCCAGCTCCCGACGACTGCCTCTGCAAAATTGCTACTAGCGGGCGACTCGAGCCGTCGCGACAGATCGAGATGGAGGCGACGAGCACGAAACGAGGCGACGTGGTTTGCCCAGCGGGAGCTCCTATGTACCGCTTATTGCGGTACGCAGTCGGGGCTTCGCATAAGGGACCGTCCGACTGGGCCGGCCCATCTGTAGCGGGTAGCGGGCCATGTGGCGAATAATCAGGAAAAATTTACACGCGATGGACTGGGATCAAACCGTGGACCTCCTGCTACGCTCTACAGTACATAGCCACTTGACCTAACATCAACTACTGCCTAAAACAGCAGCACAAACCTTTATGAAGGAACGCCAACAACAGATCCGATTTTTAAAAAAGCTCAAACGCAACCTTTTCTCTACAAACGTGCATATTATTTTGAAACGTGATTTTCTCAAACATAGTAAATAGTATTTCAGAAAAAGAATCAATAATTTTCAAAAACAATTTATATTGTTTAAATACTCAAACAGTTTTCTAAAACATAAAATATTTCTAGGGAAATCTTTATTATTCTTGAAAACATCAACATTTTTTAATCATTGATCAATTTTCAGAAATGGGAACATATTTTCAAAACTTTGAACAAAGTTTGCAAACACGAATATTTTTTAAACTTTGAACAAATTCAACAGTATGAACATTTTTAGGATCCACGAACAACAATTGCAATCAGGTATATTTTCAAATTTCGAGAAAAAATGGAAACAAGTGAATACTTTTTGAAAACGGGAACATTGTAAACTCCCAAACAAAATATTAAAACGCGAACAATTTTTGAATACACCAACAATTTTTATACTCCAGAACGAATTTTGTAAATGGGAACATTTCTGAAAATCCTGATTAAAAAAACACGAACAATTTTGAAAAGGGGAACATTTTAAACTCCGGAAAAATATATAAAAAGGCGAACAGTTATTGAAAATACGAACAAAATTTTAAACTCCAGAACAATCTTGGAAATGAGGACATTTTATGAAACTCGTGAGTTTTTTTACAAAACACAAACAATTTTGAAAACACAAACATTTATTGAAAATGGGAACATTTTAAACTCCCGAAAAATATTTGAAAACAATAATTTTTTTTAATATACGGAATTTTTTTTGAAAATAGGAATTTTTTCTGAAACTCTTGATTTTTTTAAAACACATACATTTATTAGAAACAGGAACAATTTTTGTAACTGGAACATTTTTTAAACTCCTAAAAAAATGAAAACATGAACAATTTTTGGAATTTGTGAACAGTTTCTAATCGTGAACAAAATTAGAAATTGGGAACATTTTCTAAACTTCCATACATTTTTTGAATTTGCGAACAAATTTTCATAACATGAACAGTTTCAAATTTGTGATCAAAATTCGAAATTGGGAGCATTTTCTGAAGTTCCTGAACATTTTTTGAATTTGTGAACATTTTTCAAAACATGAGCACTTTTCAAATTGTGAACAAAATTTTGAAAATAGAAACTTTTTCTGAAATGCCCCAAAATTTCCGACTTTGTGAAAAAAAAAACTAAAACGTGAACATTTTTTGAATTTCTGGAATTTGTTGAAAACAAAAAATAAACTTGAAATAGGAAATGTAAAAGAAAGAAAGGAAAAAGAGAAACAGAAAAAGGAAAAGTAAAATGATAGAAAAGAAAAATAAAAAAGAAACAGAAAAAATCAGTTCAAGAACCTGCTAGAAGGTTCCCAAAACCGGAAAAAATCGGCTGGAACCTTCCAGAAGGTTCCTAAAACAAGAATGGTGGAACACACGCATAGCTTCTAAACGGGCTGGCCCGTCTTGATCGATGGTGTGCGGTATCCCGACATTTAGACGCAACGAGCGGCAAATAGGGTGTTCCTTGCCTAGCGAGTTGTTACACTCCGGGCGACTGCGGTAGGCCTTGCGGTGCATGCGTGCAGCCTTTGGGCCTAGGTTTAGGAAGTTTACTAGATGGGCTTAGAAATAGACCCAGCCCATAGACTATTTGCCCGGCCATATCACGGTAAACCCAGCTAATTAGTACTCCCTCCGTTCCAAATTACTCGTCGTGGTTCTAGTTCAAATTTAAACTAGAACCACGACGAGTAATTTGGAACGGAGGGAGTACCTGACTAATAGCTTCGATTAGACATCAGCCTGCCGCTGAGCCCGGGCAGCTGCCCCGGGTCGCCGGGTACTGCCTCCGCCACTGGCCACGCAACACCTCCCTTTGCCCACACAACCCAGGAGTGGAGCCACCACCACCGCAATGGTGCCCGTCGAAGTGAAACCATGCGGACCGTCATCCGGGGCCGTCGTCCCGACATCCCAGTCGATAGATACTCGACATCCCTGTCAACAGATACAGTGTGCCGCACACATCACAACGCACTCAACCACGATAGAGGAGTGACGACAGTTGACTCCTATTTTGATATACTTCCTCTAAAAAATCGTCTTATATTTTGACACCGAGGGAGTATTAGATAGAGAAGGTATGCCATCCGCTGCCGTGAGCTCTTGGCCAACAGTTCCGTGCAGCACCCTGTGGTGTATGTCAAGCTCGGTGGTACTACCATAGGCAAAGGAACTTGAGGTGATGAAACTTCCTTAGAGCATCTCTAATAGATGACGTGGATACAAAAATAACTAACTTATACATTTCCGAGGACCAAAAACCCACCTTCAACAGATGATGTAGATAAAAAAAATTATATCTTCACCTCCAGGAGATGTATACAACAGTTCGCCATGCAAATTTAGAAACCACATGAGATGTAAACCCAGATGCAAAACGGCCAGCCGCGCGCCAATCCAACCGCCACCATGAAAGTTCCCAACTGCCCGATCCTCTTCCACCGCCACCGCTGCCAATCGATTTCAGCCAGCTCGGGAACCGACGCCTTCCCGACCCATTTCAGTTGGCCGCGCGCCGACCATCCCCGCCACTCGAATCCGGCCATCGGCCACGCTGCGAATTGAGGACGGCCGCGAGCAGAGGAGGCTTGCAGCCGCTCGAGGGCGCACCGATGAGTTGGAGGAGAGAGAAGAGGATAGAGAAGAGAAGTGGGCACTAATTAACACTCGGCTGTAGCACGCGCTCCTAGACACCTTGTGCGAAAGAAAGGTGTGTCATGTATCACCAAAGTAGTAGTACATATTTATATGTAACTATTGTACTTGCTGGCTATAAGGTAGGATATAGGTGATGTAGCAAGATCATATAGCCAACGGCCGGCTATACTATTAACCATGCTCTAATTCTATACTCCATGGTTCGGACACCAGGAATCATTTTTTATTTACAGTCACTGAGCATGTGTTTTTTAAGATAATGAGAGTTTCTAATTGTTCTTGGTTTCAAAAATACATACATATTTTAAATATGTTCACACTTTTAGGAAATGCTGAAAATTCCCAAAAAATAGTTCCAATTAAAAAACATTTATGATCATTCACAAAATAAATAAATAATTCAATAAAAATGATGTTTTCATAAATTGTTCGGCCTCAAAACATCTTCTAATTCTAATTAAAAAAAGTTAAAAATGTTGAATTTCTTAAAAAGTTGAACAAATATTTGTGTTTTTTCAAAAAGCAAAACATATAACCGATTCACATAATATTTCATGCACCACTACTCTTTCACAAGACGAAGCAAGTTAGGTTGGTTCTTCACGTCCTCACTTCATGCTCCGAACAACCTTATTACCAAGATTTATAGAATTGGTTATAAGAAATGGCACAAGGTGGCACACGAAGCAGGTTTTGTAATGTTCCCCCGTTGCAATGCACGGCATTTGTACTTATATAAACAAATCCCAGATTTTCTGGGTGTGCCATGGCACACCCGGCACACCCGCTTGTTCCGCCAATGCCTCCATCTTACATGGCCATGAGGTTGATCACCGGTGGCAAACACCAATGCTTTTCCGCAGTCCTATCCTCAGTGCTAGTCCCCTTGGTTGGCACGTACAACGCCCACTGGTACGATGCGACCATGGTGTCGTCGTCCAGGTTCACATATCATGGAGCTCCTTCCCGACAAGGTTCCTACAATTGTGTCATGTTGTCTTTGTCTATTTTCCTGTCCACATGAAAAGTATGATCCTCGGTTTGCTTCGTGAACATTGGGTTAGTTTTTTTCTTCAAAAAGGAGGATTATGTTTTGTTTATCGATTTTCTTGTTCACGTGAAAGGTATGAGCATCTTTGGTTTGCATCATGGAAACACTGGGTTTGTGTTACTAGAATATTTCTTTGTCCCGTGGAAAATTTTCCTCACATTTGTAAATAATCTAGCTATTAGAAGACAACATTTTCATGCATGCCCAAAGCAAAACATTTATCCACTCTTAAGTAAATTTATTATTAGAATGGAAACATTTCCTTTTGCCCATGACAAACAAATTATAGTTATATCGGAAGTTTGTTGAGTTGGAAACAAAAATATAGCCATATACTTAACATACAGCTTCGTTATTCCAATTAGTGATTGCGTGAATTCTTACTTCTACAGTTCAAAAGCACTTTGGCCTTAACAACTTAGAATTTCAGGATGCCCCCCCCCCCCCCCCACACACATACCCAATCTGTAAATAAAGGCACTAATGGCCGAACCGATAGAAAATGGTTAGGAAATCCTTATACTAGCTGATAAAAAAGCGACATTCGACTGAGAGGCACAAGTACTACTAACCAAACATCGAGTATGAAAATAGGAGACACCAAACTTAATATGGGACACCCTAGACTACTGAAAAGGGTCAAAGTTGTGTCGCTAAGAGAAATGACTAGCCACCATGGTACTGAACACAACAAGCCATCTTCGAAGAAACCGACTCGCCGTTAAGACAACCCCCTCGCTCCTGATCACTGATCGCCGCTCCTTCCAGGACATTGCAAGGACTGAGAGCAGAGACCACGAAGATGCATCTATAAGATAGGAGACCGGGACCACATCTTGCCTGGTTCGAGGATGCTACCTACCAAGAACAAGGCAAGCCGGAAGCAAAAGACCAACAACAAACAAAAGGGACCAAGGCTCCATGACATACTAGGGTTTTCACAACTCCCCCCCCCCCTATAAATAAAAGCACAAATGGATGAATCCCATACAAAGTGCTCAGGAAATCCTCATACAAGTAGACCAAACGGAAAACGACATTCGAGCCGGAGGCACAAGTTCTACTAAAGCATGAAAAAAAGAGACGCCACACCTATCAGAAAAGCCTTGTGTCTTGGCGCCGCGACGTCGCCGCCTGTAGGCATCACTTTCCTCTTGGGGCTTCATCGTTGCCCTCTGACACTCAGGATGAAAGCCTTTGTCTGCTTTGGTAGACGTGCCTACAAGTGTTGATTTGCATGCATGGTGACCCTCTTTGGGGCGTTGTCAATGAGTGTGGATGTATCTCTATCGTGACGATGTGTGTCTTGTGCTTGTTCTCAGCGACATGCTAGAGGTATTCCATCCAGTAGTGCACCCTTTGTGCGTTTTTAGTGTTCTTGGCGTGTTTTGTTGTGTTTTCTTTTAATTAGCGTCTGAGAATTTCCTTAATACCTTGTATTGTGTGGCCTATGTAACTTTATGAACATAAAGCGGGTCAATGCTTCGAGAGGATCAGCCAATAACTACCTTGTGTTATTCCTTCGTCGGCGGTGCGGTATAATTACGGTATATACATTTTAGGAAAAATTATGGCATAGCTATCACCGATTGGATTCGCGCTACTGGAAAAATAATGTGCTATAGCGCCGCTAATAGCATACTAAAGCGTGCTGAGAAATGGCACGCTAAATGAATGATTATACAATGTCTTACTAATAGTACGCTATAGCATTGCTAATAGTAGCTTTTAAGGCCGACGACATCTTGCTAGAGCGCACTATTTTTTTCACAGGTTGATGCCCAGAACAATGAGACCCAGGCCTGCACTGGACATTCGATTTTGTTTCCACACTACGTCCCAACAAGACGGGCATAGTCGACGATAGAGCTGGGCTCTCGCCTTCTTCCGCCCTGGTTGCCGACGAGCAGGACTGTATGATCCGATGACGAGGACAAGAAACGGTTGTTCTTGTCCACTGTCTGTCATGCCCGTGCTCTCCGTCACCTCCGTCCAAAGACTCGAAACTTTCTAGAAAAATCTACATCACTAGATGTAGCTAAATAAGCCAAGGCAGCACGTCTGTAGCTCGTTGCATAATCTAAAAACTGCAATTAGGAACATGCATGGTGATGCTGTCATGGCCCAGGGGTCCCTCACAACGTCTTTTCCGGGCCTGGTGGGCCAGGCTAAGGATCCTAGGGTAGATTTCGTCCTGGACGACTTTGGACAGACCACGTCGGATTATACAAAAACTCTGGAAGACTTGGTGTACAATTCGAAGATACATGAGCCGTGGAGGACTCTACCTCCATCGACATAGCCGACTAGGATCTAGAATAACCCTAGGACCCCCATATGCTATATAAGAAGACGGCTGAGCTTGTCCATAGACATATTACAATCTCAGTATTCACTCTAATTTGTACACACCCCAATGCAACATATACGAACAGGAGTAGGATATTATCTTCACTTTGAGAGCATGAACCTTGATAAAACCTCGGCCCCTGCTACCATTCAGCCCAAATCGCCTAGCTAGGATAGCCTACCGAGGGATATGCTGGATTTAGCTCTGACACATGGATAAACAATCTTTTACGTGATCTAACAGTGCAGACTTTTTCGAGGAGGAGGATCTAACAGAGTACTTTAGTTTGCAGTATGAACTAAAGTCAGTTCATGCATCTGACACATAGTTTGTGGTAAGAGTCAACTAGTTGACGTGCATGCAAGTTACGCATCTTCTCTATACCATTAATTGCACGTCACACCCTCCATGGATGCACGACGCACGTACTGGAAGTTCCTTCGTCCAGATTCTCCTCTACACATGCGCGTTGCGCAAGAGAAGATCCAACCAACACTAAATTCCTCTTGCCAAAAAAATACTCCCTCCGTCCCATAATATAAGAGCGTTTTTTAAACTAGTTAT
Organism: Aegilops speltoides; assembly: GCA_021437245.1. Classification (NCBI taxonomy): domain Eukaryota; kingdom Viridiplantae; phylum Streptophyta; class Magnoliopsida; order Poales; family Poaceae; genus Aegilops; species Aegilops speltoides. Next base: position 6,697,995 of record CM038143.1, read on the forward strand.
GGGATAGAGGGAGTACTATTTAAAGTCAATTCATGCGATCTGCCAATTAATGTGCCATTTACTAAAAAGCAACTTGCTCAAGTAATTAAATTGAGTATGATATGCCGATCTAGATCTTGTCAAAGTCAATGCTTTGTAAACGGGAAATAAAAGTCAATGCTTCATAAAACAACTACGTGTTGAGCAGTAATCAGAGTACCAAAAAATTGTACATTTAGTTTATTGTCAAGCTGAATTGTCAAGCCATTCAAGTGATTGTTATAGTATTATATGTGTCCCCAAAACAGTTTTATCAAGCCACTCTATTGCTTTTTAGTCAAATTGTAACATGGCACGGTTTACGTTTCTGATAGTTGTCCATTGATATAATTAAGTTTAGATCTACCCTCCACTGGAAGCTTCCCTAGTAGCCTATAAATAGAATCAGGCGCTACAGCTATCTTATTCACATCTCTTATATTCAGCCCTTCTCTTGCTCCGCACCTATCTAGCTACCTCTCTACCTGCAAGCCTGCAAACAAAGCTTTGCTCAGCAACAATGGCTGCAGGTGGAGCTTCCTTTCTTGCTGCCGTTGTTGTTTTTTCCATGCTGATTATGTCATCTCTCGGGAATCCAAGGCCTTTATGCAGTGACTGTGGGACGTTGTGCAGCACCAAGTGCAACGAGGAGGCTAAAACCTCGTGCAGCGGTAGCTGCTTCAGCCCTCGGGAGAGCTGCGAGAGGCAGAACTTCGACCAGTGCACTGCAGATAGTTTCTGCTGCAGTAGCAACGGCACGTGCACTTGTGACTGCAACACCATAGCTCAACAACGTTGCAGCAGCGTCACCGATGGCTCTACAGATTGCCAAGCTTGCACTAACAGCATATTCAATCAGTGCAATACCCCCTGTAACAACGACTGCAACAACAACTGCAAGAAGAAAGGGTGTCATGCATAGGAATAGCATGACTGATGATGGTTGCGCTTGTGCCCACGTTTATGTTTGAACCTTTTTATGTTTTTCTTGAATTCTTTGTAAACACGCGCCATGACCTGGTTTTGTGGGATGGAACAGGAGGAATGGGTCATGGCGCATCACCTCCAGTGTTTTAATTGAGGATTTGTATTCTGTTTTTATACTAAATAATATGGGGAAAATGGAATTTCGCAAATTTACAACAATGTGAAACTGTGGTTGTTCTTTGGTCCTTCCCCTATAGAGCTCACACGCGTCCATCAGCTTTTCTGGCCAAGTATGCATTTGGTGACGTTGTAGGATCCAATAATGCTGGAATGTGACGCGGACATTCACCCTGCCGTTTTTTTTCTATCCTTGTTGAGGGAACTGTTCTATTCTATGTAAATAGCAAGGTTGTGAGGGCATCCTTTTTAGGGTGTTGAACGTGTTGTTTCTATTCTATGTAAACTAGTAAGATCAGCCAATAACTACCTTGTGTTATTCCTTCGTGGGCGATGCGGTATAATTACAGTATAACTTTTTTAGGAAAAAATATGGTATAGCTATCACCGACTGGGTTCACGCCACTGGAAAAATAACGTTACAGCGCTGCTAATAGCATACTAAAGCGTGCTGAGAAATGGTGCGCTAAATGAAATATTGTACAATGTCTTACTAATAGCACACTATAGCATTGCTAATAGCAGCTTTTAAGGCCGACGCCATCTTGCTAGAGCACGCTATTTTTCCACAGGTTGATGCCCAGAACAATGAGACCCAGGCCCACACTGGACATTCGCTTCTCTTTCCACATTGCGCCCCAACAAGACGGGAATAGTCGACGAGAGAGCTGGGATTTCGCCTTCTTCCGCCCTGGTTGCCGACGAGCAGAATTGTAGGATCATCCGACGAGGACGAGGAACGATTGTTCTTGGCCACCGTTTGTCATGCCCGTGCTCGCCGTCGCCTCCGTCCAAAGACTCGAAACTTTCTAGAAAAATCTACATTACTAGATGTAGCTAAATAAGCCAAGGCAGCACGTCTGTAGCTCGTTGCATAATCTAAAAACTGCAATTAGGAACATGCATGGTGATGCTGTCATGGCCCAGGGGTCCCTCACAACGTCTTTTCCGGGCCTGGTGGGCCAGGCTAAGGATCCTAGGGTAGATTTCGTCCTGGACGACTTTGGACAGACCACGTCGGATTATACAAAAACTCTGGAAGACTTGGTGTACAATTCGAAGATACATGAGCCGTGGAGGACTCTACCTCCATCGACATAGCCGACTAGGATCTAGAATAACCCTAGGACCCCCATATGCTATATAAGAAGACGGCTGAGCTTGTCCATAGACATATTACAATCTCAGTATTCACTCTAATTTGTACACACCCCAATGCAACATATACGAACAGGAGTAGGATATTATCTTCACTTTGAGAGCATGAACCTTGATAAAACCTCGGCCCCTGCTACCATTCAGCCCAAATCGCCTAGCTAGGATAGCCTACCGAGGGATATGCTGGATTTTTTTTTCGATAAAGGGCGACTTTATTATCTCAAAATGTAGCATCAAGCGGATACAAAGCATTATGAGTAACACCCGGCCTCTGCATAACTAAGATGCACACAGCCAAATCCAGAAGTCTGACAAAATTCATGAAATAAAAATTGACACACCGGCAACAGTAGAGTCTTTTAGACCGACACTATGCCTATGTCGAAGAAGGTGGTGGCTCGATCCGTAGGTTATGCTGCCACCCATGTTGGGAAAAAACCTCCGTAGCCACCTGCTCCAATCGCGTACACACCGCCATGAACAGCGGTTGGTACTCCGGCCGTTGTAGTATAGACCACGTACGTAGCGAGTGCGTACACCGGAAAATAACCTGTAGAGGAGAAGCATTTTTGTCATTAAAAACCAAATCATTTCTACATAGCCAAAGCGACCAAATTAAGGCATACGCTCCCACCCTTATTAGCGTTTTGAACCTATTTGTAATACCGTCCAACCAATGACCAAAAATATTGGCAACACTTGTGGGCGGATACAAATTTGACGCTATTTGGATGACTGACCACGTAGAACGTGCAAACTTGCATTGGAAAAAGAGGTGTTTGATTGTCTCGTCATGAGTACAAAAGGAACACTTCTTACTCCCTCGCCAGTTGCGCCGTGCGAGGTTGTCTTTGGTTAACACAACTCCCCTACGGAGATACCACATGAAGATTTTCACTTTTAGTGGAATTTTAGACTTCCAAATTTTCTTATTATTACTCGTTGGTACCTCAGAATGCGTGAGTGCACGGTACATAGAGTCCACTGTGAAAGACCCTGATGTAGTAAGGTTCCAGCGAAACACATCCCGACCTTGTGTCAGGTTAATCGAATCCAGCCGGGATAAAAGATTATGCCATGACACAAGCCGGGGGCCAATCAAATCCCGCCTGAACGAAATATTCGGCGGGGAAGAACCGAGCACGTGCGCAATAGTATTATTCTTATCGCGAGCTATGTTATATAAGGCTGGATATTGTTCTCTGAGACTGGCATTGCCTAGCCAGATGTCTTCCCAGAAACGAATCTCCGACCCGTCCTTTATCGCGAAAGACCCAAAGCGAAAGAGATGTTTCTTTGCCGCCATTAGGCCAGCCCAAAAGTGCGAGTCGCGGGTTTCCAATATGCAGGATACCGCTTTTGGCCTAGATACTTGTTGCGCAACATGGTTTGCCAAACACCATCCTCGGTAAGAAGTTTAAATAACCATTTACTGAGAAGGGCCTCATTCTTGACCTGCAGGTCATGAATTCCAAGGCCACCTTGGTCTTTAGGCCTACAAACCACGCTCCATTTGGCCAGCCTGTATTTTTTCTTTTCACCATCTCCTTGCCAAAAGAATCTGGATCTAAAGTAGTCCAGTCTTTGCAGGACCCCTTTTGGGAGTTGGAAGAAAGAAAGCATATAGAGAACCATATTTGTGAGGACGGAGTTGATCAAAACCAGCCGACCACCAACTGAGAGTAGTTTTCCTTTCCAACTGCTCAACCGTTTCTCTAGACGCTCCTCTACATGCTTCCACTCCGCAATGGTGAGACGCCGATAATGTACCGGTATTCCCAGATATTTAATCGGGAATTGACCAAGTGCGCAACCAAACAGGTCAGCATAATCGGCTGCCGCCTCAACGGCTTCTCCAAAGCAGAACAATTCACTTTTATGAAAGTTAATTTTGAGGCCCGACATTTGCTCAAACGCTGAAAGCAATAGCTTCAGATTTCGAGCTTTGTCTAGGTCATGTTCCATAAAAAGAATCGTGTCATCGGCATATTGCAAAATAGAGAGGCCACCATCCACAAGGTGTGGCACTACTCCCGCAATCTGCCCATCCTGCTTGGCGCGCTCAATCAGAATAGCCAACATGTCAGCAACAATGTTAAATAACATTGGGGACATGGGGTCACCCTGCCGTAGTCCTTTTTTTGTCTGAAAGTAATGACCTACATCATCATTGACTTTGATGGCCACACTACCTCCAGTTACAAAATTTTGGATCCACTTGCACCATTTATCGGAGAAACCTTTCATCCTTAGGGCTTGTTGAAGAAAAGACCACTTGACCTTGTCATAGGCTTTTTCAAAGTCAATTTTGAATACCACTCCACTCATGTTTTTCCGGCGCATCTCGTGGACGGTCTCATGAAGGATAACTACACCATCTAGTATATTCCTTCCTTGCATGAAGGCCGTTTGAGATGGCCGGACAACATGGCCAGCTATTGAGTTTAACCTATTCGTAGCTACTTTGGTGAAAATCTTAAAGCTGACATTAAGGAGGCATATGGGTCTGAACTGTTGGATCCGTTCGGCCTCCTTAATTTTCGGCAACAAAACAATCTCACCAAAATTTAGCCTAAATAGGTCAAGTTGATCGGCATGAAGACACTTAAACAACTCCAGAAGGTCAGCCTTAATGATATCCCAGAAATTCTGATAAAATTCTGCGGAAAACCATCGGGCACTGGAGCTTTGTTGTGTTCCATTTGGAACACCGCCGCTCTCACCTCCTCTTCCGAGAAAGGTGCCGTGAGGATATTGTTCTCTTCCACCGTGACTTGTGAAATATCATCTATTCGGGCCTCGTCAAGGTGACATTCCCTTCATCTGGCACCCCGAACAGAGATTTGTAGTAGATGGTGATATACTTTTTGAGCTCCTCCTGACCTCCGATCTGCCCCTCATCCTGTTGGAGACTACGAATATATTTCTTCCTATGTCGACCATTGTCGACCAATTGGAAGTATACTATCTCCCATTAGGATGAAGTTAGCTTTGGACCTCTGGTAGTATTTGATCTCCTCTTCGCGCAATAGACAGGCAACCTTCTCATTAGATTGATTTTTCAACTCAATCTCTTGTTGAGATAAGGTGCTTGTCTCTGCAATTTTGTCGAGGTCATCAATGATGGTACAGAGGCGCTGCTTTTCTTTTTGTACAATCCAATGGTGTGTTTAGCCCATCCGGAGAGGTGTTGCCTCATTGCCCTTAGTTTATAATTCCATCTCTGAATCGTGTATCGACCAACAGCGGGCCTGTCCCAAACACTCTTTATTAAGTCTACAAAACCATCCCGATGCAACCATGCCAATTCAAATTTGAAAGGCGCGAGGCAGAATGACTCGTAGAATTAGAATCAAGAATGATTGGTGCATGATCCGATAATGCCTCGATACGCTCTAGGGCTCGCACGGTTACCATAGGAAATTTAAGCTCCCATTCGGTATCCATGAGTACCCTATCGAGCTTCTCATACGTCGGCACAGAACGGTTATTAGCCCAAGTGAACTGCCGCCCCGACATACAGGCCTCCCGAAGATCCAAACTGTCAATCACAGCATTGAAAAGGAAAGGCCAATGAGTGTCGAAGCGGTCATTATTTTTTTCTTCCTGGTACCTAAGGATATTAAAATCCCCTCCAATAAGCATTGGGTACGGGTTATCCTTAGCCAGGTTCACTAGTTCACGGAGGAAAGCAGATTTATGCTCATCTTGGGCAGCCCCATAGACTGCGACCAGGCTCCATGTAAAATTATCAGCCCTATTTCGTAGGTGAAATTTTATATGAAAATCACCGGTCGAAAAAGCCAACAAATCCATGGTCGTGGTCAATATTCCAAGAAGGATTCCTCCGGACCTTCCACGAGCTGGTAGACTATGCCATGTGTAGTCGAAACCACCTGATATGTGATCGAGGACGTGTGGGCGAAAGTCGCATTTACCAGCCTCAGAAATTGCCACAAAATCCAATTCATGTTCTCGCACACAATCACCGATGTGTTTACGTTTAGCCAAGTCTGAGAGACCTCTGCTATTCCAAAACATGCCTCTCATGAGAAAACTCGAATGGGTGTGGAACTTTTCGCCTTCTTGGGCGGTTTTTGTTTCTTTTTAGAGGAGTGCGATTTAGATTTCCGCGAAGACACTATGAAGTCACAAAACATTGACCCAGGTCTTGCATCATCTAAACCCACCTCGGTAACCTCACCAACCAAGTGGGAGATTAGCGGACCATCATATTTGGCATCCGCTTCATCATCGTCCTCGGTTTCGGGGTTTGGTAGGCGTTATTACACTTGGAGAAACCCTTAAACGGTCAATCTCCATGTGTTTAAGTGCCCCAACCGACAGATTAATTTCATTATTGTTCTTTCCCATAGATACACCAACATTCTTTAAGCTACTAGTAATACGAGTATCTGAAAAAGAAAGAAAAGATTGAGTGGACGAGGTACCTGGCGTGGGATCCAAATTCCTCAAGGCCTGGCGACGCATTGCCTTCGTAAGGGAGTGCTCATCAGTTGCAGAGGAACCATCAGCAGCAAGGGAGTGACGGTTACTACGTCGAAGGGGCGTGGTCATGCCACCAGACATAGTACCCATCGGCGACAGAGTAGCGGTTGGCGTAGACTTTAACGATGGCGGAGGTGTTTGTACAGTCCCAGCGGTCGGTGATGAACGAGGTGCTGAGCCCAGTGAAACCGCGGCGACAGCCGCCCGAGCCGGCGATGTGGCTGGTGGCGTCGTCAAGGATTCCGTCCTGCCAACCGGTGATGTGGCTGGAGGCGCAACGAGACCCACGACCGGCTCTATTCGCGTTGAAGCCATGGCAGAAGCATGCGCTGCAGCTGCATGCAGCGTCGGGGCAGCAACATCTAGCTGCTTGAGCGCCGGGCTCGTGTGGGTGACTGGACCACTCTCGGTGAGCGGTGCATGGCGCATGCAGCCATGAGCCATAGGTCGGCCCTGATCCACAGCCACGGCCTGTATGGCACATGCAGCCGTGGACCGCTCATTGTCCACTTCATTCACGTGAGCAGCAACAGCTATGGGCAGTCCCATTGGAGCCACAATCACGTCCGGCCGGCCGGCCGAACAGCCCGGTTCCACTGCATATACTGATCTCTGTACAGACTTTATAGGAGCCGCTGAACTAGTTTGAGCATCCGACGTCGTATTGTCACCGACAACTTGGACATTTTTAGACCTTTTGCTAGCATCTCTGTCAGGCATATCCTCATCCTGGTTAGCGCCGTCCTCATGGCCCTCATCATGATGTTCCCAAATTCGTGGGATAAAGTCAAGATCCGGGACATAGTCCTCCTCCTCCAGAACAAACCGAAGCGGATATCCATTAAGTTTAACATAGACATCCGAGGAGACCGAAGCATCAACAGATCCAACCTCTTTGGAGAAAATATTCAAAGAATGTACGGCCACCTGAATTCGCACAATACCATGCCGGCGCAAAGAAACCAAATCAACATCTTGTGTGGCCCCTATAACTGATCCAACCGCCCACAAACCGAGGAAATGGCGGAGAGGTGGTGGAACGCCGGTGACATGAACCCATACTGGCTGCAAAGGAAGAACGGACGTGACCTCCTCAGCTATCCATTCACTGAATGCAACCTTCACGTCGTGTGATTTAACATTGTACTCAAAAGCTGCCACACGTTTCAAAATCTCGAAGGACGGGAAACAAACTAGGAAAGCATTGTCTCCATGCGGCACGGCTTCCCACTTCCATGATGACTGGACCGCGGCGATCTTAGCAACCTCTACCTCCACCTCAGCAGCGCACAAAGAACCACCAGATATCGTGACAAGAGCAGTCGGCAGTGTTGGCGGTGCGAGATGTTCCTTGAAAAGCGAGTCAGGAAGCTGCACGAACATAGCGTTTACAAGACCACATCCACCGAGCGACGCCATGGGCCTTGGTTGCTTTAGCACAGGACAACGGTGCATAGGGTGCTTGTAATTGTTGCAAATATGACAATAGTGTATCACCGTGCAATCCTTGGAGAGATGATCATCTGAACGACATTTGAAGCACCACATGCCAGTTTTCTTCCCTTTAGGGCCCTGTCCAGCCGCGTCCGTCGAGGCCGCAGCTACCAGTGCAATGTTGGTAGCCTCAGGAGCCAGCGTTGCAGGGGCGGTGTTGATAACCGGTGGTGGCAGGAACAGTGGCGGAGGTCGCGCAGCCGGAGGGACGACACCGGAAGCACCGGTGGTAGCAGCATCGCGGCGTCCCCCCTTGCGCTTGTATTTGTTGCGGCGAGCAGGAGCTGCGGACGCTGGTTGACTAGTAGCCCCGAAGGCGGCAGGCGCCGGTGGCGGTGCGGCAGCCCGTGGGACAGATGGTGCGATGTATGCCGGTGGAACGCCAAAGCTTAGCGGACCGGCGGCAGCCCCAAATCCGGCTGAGATCATTGGGTTCGTCGTTGCTGTCCCGGCCGACGTGGGTCCCTTGGTACCATCGATGTTTCGGCCAGCCATTATCGCCGGCGAGGGTTGTCGCAGGACGGCGGCGTAGGAGCGAAGCGGCGCGGCCAAGGAGGAGGTGCGGCTGAGAGATGGGGATCGCGTGCTAGGGCGACGTGAGCCTCGGCGATCGGTCGCGAGAGTAAGGCCCAAACGTGGAGTCGCACGCACTTGCGGCCCACCAGCCTCCACGAGAGCAATGGATCCAGTTCCAGCGTCCACGTGATTGATGCATCCCGCTGACTTCGCTTGATCAATTGGCCGATCCGCATTTAGCGCTTGATTGGAGCATGCCACTGCAGCAGTTTCGTCCACTGATGCTGCAGCGGTTCTGTCTGCTGACGCCGCGTTCGTTGCCACCGGCGGCTCCGGCCAGAACGCCGCCAGCGCAACTGGCTGCAGCGGTCTCGGCCGTGGGAGAGGCCCTTTCCAAGGGCGGATGGGCACACCTCGACGGGCGGACTTCGCAGTCGCCGCAGGTTTGGCGTCGACATCCCGCTGCTGAGACCTGTAATCATCCGAGAACTGATCAGCCAAAAACGAACCAGAATGAATCTGACCTGAAGACGATGATGGTGACTCGGAATCCCGACGTTCCCAGACGCGTGATTCCTTGGTGGGAAATCCCACGTCCTCCCAGAATTCCTGGACAATTTCCGCCTTTGATTTCTTCCGGCGAGCAACCGTCGACCAGGTATCCCCTGACCCATCGTGATCTTCACAGGAGAGTACGGCATTGACCGATTGAACCGGCACCGATGTCTCCTCAAACTGACCTGCTTCGTCTTCGTCAATTTGCTCGTCAGCTAGGATCTTGAATCTTGATCCGGAGCTCGGAGACCCCACTGCACGGGAGAGATCACCCGGAGCCAAGGTAAGCCGCCGTCGCTCTGGGAAGACACGACCACCGACGCGTACGACACAATCCAGTAACACCATCTCAGTCCCGCTCTGAATCCTCTCCCCTGTTCGAAGATGTCGACCTTCCTCGATCTTGCCGTCGCCATTCCGCAGAAAGCAGAAATCAGGCCGATCTAGGAAGAGCGAGCCGGGCCGCCAGTCCGTCCTGCCGTCGAGGAAGGCCGAGGAGAAAGTCGCCGCCCAGCGCATCGGCGGATATGCTGGATTTAGCTCTGACACATGGATAAACAATCTTTTACGTGATCTAACAGTGCAGACTTTTTCGAGGAGGAGGATCTAACAGAGTACTTTAGTTTGCAGTATGAACTAAAGTCAGTTCATGCATCTGACACATAGTTTGTGGTAAGAGTCAACTAGTTGACGTGCATGCAAGTTACGCATCTTCTCTATACCATTAATTGCACGTCACACCCTCCATGGATGCACGACGCACGTACTGGAAGTTCCTTCGTCCAGATTCTCCTCTACACATGCGCGTTGCGCAAGAGAAGATCCAACCAACACTAAATTCCTCTTGCCAAAAAATACTCCCTCCGTCCCATAATATAAGAGCGTTTTTTAAACTAGTTATGGGATAGAGGGAGTACTATTTAAAGTCAATTCATGCGATCTGCCAATTAATGTGCCATTTACTAAAAAGCAACTTGCTCAAGTAATTAAATTGAGTATGATATGCCGATCTAGATCTTGTCAAAGTCAATGCTTTGTAAACGGGAAATAAAAGTCAATGCTTCATAAAACAACTACGTGTTGAGCAGTAATCAGAGTACCAAAAAATTGTACATTTAGTTTATTGTCAAGCTGAATTGTCAAGCCATTCAAGTGATTGTTATAGTATTATATGTGTCCCCAAAACAGTTTTATCAAGCCACTCTATTGCTTTTTTAGTCAAATTGTAACATGGCACGGTTTACGTTTCTGATAGTTGTCCATTGATATAATTAAGTTTAGATCTACCCTCCACTGGAAGCTTCCCTAGTAGCCTATAAATAGAATCAGGCGCTACAGCTATCTTATTCACATCTCTTATATTCAGCCCTTCTCTTGCTCCGCACCTATCTAGCTACCTCTCTACCTGCAAGCCTGCAAACAAAGCTTTGCTCAGCAACAATGGCTGCAGGTGGAGCTTCCTTTCTTGCTGCCGTTGTTGTTTTTTCCATGCTGATTATGTCATCTCTCGGGAATCCAAGGCCTTTATGCAGTGACTGTGGGACGTTGTGCAGCACCAAGTGCAACGAGGAGGCTAAAACCTCGTGCAGCGGTAGCTGCTTCAGCCCTCGGGAGAGCTGCGAGAGGCAGAACTTCGACCAGTGCACTGCAGATAGTTTCTGCTGCAGTAGCAACGGCACGTGCACTTGTGACTGCAACACCATAGCTCAACAACGTTGCAGCAGCGTCACCGATGGCTCTACAGATTGCCAAGCTTGCACTAACAGCATATTCAATCAGTGCAATACCCCCTGTAACAACGACTGCAACAACAACTGCAAGAAGAAAGGGTGTCATGCATAGGAATAGCATGACTGATGATGGTTGCGCTTGTGCCCACGTTTATGTTTGAACCTTTTTATGTTTTTCTTGAATTCTTTGTAAACACGCGCCATGACCTGGTTTTGTGGGATGGAACAGGAGGAATGGGTCATGGCGCATCACCTCCAGTGTTTTAACTGAGGATTTGTATTCTGTTTATATACTAAATAATATGGGGAAAATGGAATTTCGCAAATTTACAACAATGTGAAATTGTGGTTGTTCTTTGGTCCTTCCCCTATAGAGCTCACACGCGTCCATCAGCTTTTCTGGCCAAGTATGCATTTGGTGACGTTGTAGGATCCAATAATGCTGGAATGTGACGCGGACATTCACCCTGCCGTTTTTTTTCTATCCTTGTTGAGGGAACTGTTCTATTCTATGTAAATAGCAAGGTTGTGAGGGCATCCTTTTTAGGGTGTTGAACGTGTTGTTTCTATTCTATGTAAACTAGTAAGATCAGCCAATAACTACCTTGTGTTATTCCTTCGTGGGCGATGCGGTATAATTACAGTATAACTTTTTTAGGAAAAAAATATGGTATAGCTATCACCGACTGGGTTCACGCCACTGGAAAAATAACGTTACAGCGCTGCTAATAGCATACTAAAGCGTGCTGAGAAATGGTGCGCTAAATGAAATATTGTACAATGTCTTACTAATAGCACACTATAGCATTGCTAATAGCAGCTTTTAAGGCCGACGCCATCTTGCTAGAGCACGCTATTTTTCCACAGGTTGATGCCCAGAACAATGAGACCCAGGCCCGCACTGGACATTCGCTTCTCTTTCCACATTGCGCCCCGACAAGACGGGAATAGTCGACGAGAGAGCTGGGATCTCGCCTTCTTCCGCCCTGGTTGCCGACGAGCAGAATTGTAGGATCATCCGACGAGGACGAGGAACGATTGTTCTTGGCCACCGTTTGTCATGCCCGTGCTCGCCGTCGCCTCCGTCCAAAGACTCGAAACTTTCTAGAAAAATCTACATTACTAGATGTAGCTAAATAAGCCAAGGCAGCACGTCTGTAGCTGGTTGCATAATCTAAAAACTGCAATCTGGAACATGCAGGGTGATGCTGTCATGGCCCAGGGGTCCCTCACAACGTCTTTTCCGGGCCTGGTGGGCCAGGCTGAGGATCCCAGGGTTGGTTTCGTCTTGGACGACTTTGGATAGACAACGTCAGATTATACAAAAACTCTGGAAGACTTGGCGTACAATCCAAAGATACGGGAGCCGTGGAGGACTCTACCTCCATCGACGTAACCGACTAGGATCTACAATAATTCTAGGACCCCGTATGCGATATCAGACGACGGCTGAGCTTGCCCATAGACATATTACAATGTCAGTATTCACTCATAATTTGTACACACCCCAATGCAACATACACGAACAGGAGTAGGATATTATCTTCACTGTGAGAGCATGAACCTTGATAAAACCTCAGCCCCTGCTACCATTCAACCCAAATCGCCTAGCTGGGATAGCCTACCGGGGAACATCTGGATTTAGCTCTGACACATGGTTAAACAATCTTTTACAAAGTGCAGGCTTTTTCAAGGAGGAGGATATAACAGAGTACTTATAGTTTGCCGTATGAACTAAAGTCTGTTCATGCATCTGACACATAGTTTGTGGACACATAGTCAACTAGTCGACGTGCATGCAAGTTACACATCGTCTCTATACCATTAAATGCACGTCACAACCTCGATGTATGCACGACGCACGTACTGGAAGTTCCTCCATCCCGATTCTCCTCTACACATGCGTGTTGTGCTAGAGAAGATCCAATCAAAACTCAATTCCTCTTGCCAAAAATAATATTCGAAGTCAATTGATGCGATCTGGCAATTAATGTGCCATTTACTAAAAGCAAGTTGCTCAAGTAATTAAATTGAGTATGATCCGCCGATCTTGATCTCGTCAAAGTCAATGCTTCGTAACCGGGAAATAAAAGTCAATGCTTCGTAAAACAACTACGTGTTGAGCAGTAATCCGGGGTACTCCAAAATTGTACATTTGGTTTATTGCCAGGCTGAATTGTCCCAAAAACAGTGCAAAAAAAAGAGACCAACCCGGGCTAGACTAGCCTGTTGGCATTTTTTTGTAGAAGAAAACTCCATAAGCACCAAACAGTGCTATCAAGCCAATATATCGCTTTATTAGTCAGATTGTAACATGGCACGGTTTACGTTCTAGATAGTCGCCAATCCATATAATTAAGTTTAGATGTACCCTCCACCGGGAGCTTGCCCAGTAGCCTATAAATAGAATCAGGCGCTCCATCGACCATCGTACAGTCACCAGCCATCTTGTTCACATCTCCTATTTTGGGCCCTTCTCATGCTACACATATCTAGCTATCTCTCTAGCCAGTAGCCACACAAAGCTTGCTCGGCCACAATGGCTGCCGGTGGATCTTCCTTTCTTGTTGCTGTTGCAGTTTTCTCCATGCTGATTATGTCGTCCCTGGGGAATCCCAAGCCCTTATGCAGCGACTGTGGGATGTTGTGCGGTACCAACTGCACCGCGGAGGCTAGCACCTCCTGCAACGCCAGCGGTAACTGTTACAACCCTCGGGCGGACTGCCAGAAGCAGGTTTTCGAGGGGTGCACCCGAGATGGTTTCTGCTGCAGCAGCAACGGCACGTGCACTTGTGACTGCAACACCGTGGCTCAAGAACGTTGCAGCAGCGTCACCGACGGATACGTACGCTGTGAATCTTGCAAGCGTGGCATGTTCGACCAATGCTACCCCACCTGTGTCAGCAACTGCAACACCAACTGCAAGAAGAAAGGGTGCGACACATAGGAATAACAGGTAACTGATGGCTCGTTGTAGTCATACGTATATCGATTTCTGTAATCGCCATGACCTGGTTTTGTGGAATGGCCCAGGAGGAATGGGTCGTGGCACGTCACCTCCAGCGTTTTTGCTTGTTATTTCATTTTTTTTGTGTGGGAGTTTTTGCTTGTTATTTATTTCTTTGTCTAGAGAGCTCGCGCGCATCCACTTCACATGTGTTCATTGGCTTGTATACAACAGCGTGTCCATCCAAGTATTCATTTGTGTGTCATTGTAGTTATCCAATAATATGGAATTAATGTGAGGCGTGCCTCTGCTGTACCTTTTATTCTCCTTTGTTTGTTGCGGGAATTCTCCTGTTCTATGTAAACCACATTTTACTCATGATTCAGCAAAACCTGCAAGACCAACATAGCCTGTGCAGCAAATTTTCCTTTTCACGTTCATGTCTACCATTAGATGATGGAGGACGAATGATGGCCTCTAAATCCTGAGATGCATGCATACAACCCGCTTTTCAAGTTCATACTTCATATATACTCGCGCAATGTGATTTACCATCAATGTGGCAACAATACTACTCACTGATTGCCTTCTCCAACCATAGATAATACCAGAGCTTCTTACTGTTCCATCACAACAAATATCTGTGTAGACACACAAACAGCAACTTTCATTTCTTGCTATTGATAAGCTCGTGCTCATTTTGCCGATTCAACATATAATCTGAAAGAAATAAGACAAGACTACAAGAGACTGACTATGGCTCACACAGATATATTTTTTATGTACTGTATTATTATTATTATTTGACGGAAAACTTTCAATATATTCATCTATAATCATGATAGTACAACGAGCACTAGAAATAATAAAAATTACATTCAGATCCGTGGACCATCTAGCGACGATTACAAGCACTGAAGCGAGCTGAAGACTGTTGGGGAACGTAGTAATTTCAAAAAAATTCCTACGCGCACGCAAGATCATGGTGATGGTATAGCAACGAGAGGGGAGAGTGTATGTCCACGTACCCTCGTAGACCGTAAGCGGAAGCGTTATGACAACACGGTTGATGTAGTCGTACGTCTTCACGATCCGACCGATCCAAGTACCGAACGTACGGCACCTCCGAGTTCAGCACACGTTCAGCTCGATGACGATCCCCGGGCTCCGATCCAGCAAAGCTTCGGGGATGAGTTCCGTCAGCACGACAGCGTGGTGACGATCATGATGTTCTACCGGCGCAGGGCTTCGCCTAAACTCCGTGACAATATGACCGAGGTGGAATATGGTGGAGGGGGGCACCGCACACGGCTAAGGAATGATCCGTAGATCAACTTGTGTGTCTATGGGGTGCCCCCTGCCCCCGTATATAAAGGAGCAAGGGGGAGGCCGGCCGGCCCAAGGGGGGCGCGCCAGGAGGAGGAGTCCTCCTCCTAGTAGGAGTAGGACTCCTCCTTTCCTACTCCTACTAGGAGGGGAAGGAAGGGGAAGAGGGGGGAAGGAAAGAGGGGGGCGCCGCCCCCTCCTCCTAGTCCAATTCGGACCAGAGGGAGAGGGGGCGCGTGGCCCACCCTGGCCGCCCCTCTCTCTTCCCACCAAGGCCCATGTGGCCCATTAACTGTCCCGGGGGGTTCCGGTAACCCCTCCGGCACTCCGGTTTTCTCCGAAATCACCCGGAACACTTCCGGTGACCGAATATAGTCGTCCAATATATCAATCTTTATGTCTCGACCATTTCGAGACTCCTCGTCATGTCCATGATCACATCCGGGACTCCGAACAAACTTCGGTACATCAAAACTCATAAACTCATAATAAAACTGTCATCGTAACGTTAAGCGTGCGGACCCTACGGGTTCGAGAACTATGTAGACATGACCTAGAACTATTCTCGGTCAATAACCAATAGCGGAACCTGGATGCCCATATTGGTTCCTACATATTCTACGAAGATCTTTATCGGTCAAACCGCATAACAACATACGTTGTTCCCTTTGTCATCGGTATGTTACTTGCCCGAGATTTGATCGTCGGTATCCAATACCTAGTTCAATCTCGTTACTGGCAAGTCTCTTTACTCGTTACATAATGCATCATCCTGTAACCAACTCATTGATAACATTGCTTGCAAGGCTTATAGTGATGTGCATTATCGAGAGGGCCCAGAGATACCTCTCCGACAATCGTAGTGACAAAACCTAATCTCGAAATACGCCAACTCAACATGTATCTTTGGAGACACCTGTGGTACTCCTTTATAATCACCCAGTTACGTTGTGACGTTTGGTAGTACCCAAAGTGTTCCTCCGGTAAACGGGAGTTGCATAATTCTCATAGTTAGAGGAACATGTATAAGTCATGAAGAAAGCAATAGCAACATACTAAACGATCAAGTGCTAAGCTAACGGAATGGGTCAAGTCAATCACATCATTCTCCTAATGATGTGATCCCGTTAATCAAATGACAACTCATGTCTATGGCTAGGAAACTTAACCATCTTTGATTCACGAGCTAGTCAAGTAGAGGCATACTAGTGACACTATGTTTGTCTATATGTATTCACACATGTATTATGTTTCCGGTTAATACAATTCTAGCATGAATAATAAACATTTATCATGATATAAGGAAATAAATAATAACTTTATTATTGCCTCTAGGGCATATTTTATTCAGTCTCCCACTTGCACTAGAGTCAATAATCTAGTTCACATCGCCATGTGATTTAACACCAATATTCATATCTGTATATGATTAACATAGTTCACATCGTTATGTCCCCAATACTCAAAGGGGTTACTAGAGTCAATAATCTAGTTCACATCGCTATGTGATTAACACCCAAAGTGTACTAAGGTGTGATCATGTTTTGCTCGTAAGAGAAGCTTAGTCAACGGGTTTGTCACATTCAGAGCCGTATGTATTTTGCATACATTCTATGTCTTCAATGCTCTTCATGGAGCTACTCTAGCTTAATTGCTCCCACTTTCAATATGTATCCAGAGTGAGACTTTGAGTCATCTAGATCAGTGTAAAAGTTTGCACCGATGTATACAACAAACTCTTTTATCACCTCCATAATCGAGAAACATCTCCTTAGTCCTCACTAAGGATATTCTTGACCGCTGTCCAGTGATCTACTATTAGATCAAAATTGTATTCCTTTGTCAAACTCAGAGCAAGGTATACAATAGGTCTGGTTCACAGCATAGCATACTTTATAGAACCTATGACCGAGGCATAGGGAATGACTTTCATTCTCTTTTCTATTTTCTGCCGTGGTCGGGATTTGAGTCTTACTCAATTTCACACCTTTGCAACACAGGCAAGAACCTTTTCTTTGACTGTTCCATTTTGAACTACTTCAAAATCTTGACAAGGTATGTACTTATTGAAAAAACTTATCAAGCGTCTTGATCTATCTCAATAGATCTTGATGCTCAATATGTAAGCAGCTTCACCGAGGTCTTTCTTTGAAAGAACTCCTTTCAAACACTCCTTTATGCTTTGCAGAATAATTCGACATTATTTCCGATCAACAATATGTCATTCACATATACTTATCAGAAATGCTGTAGTGCTCCCACTCACTTTCTTGTAAATACAGGCTTCACCGTAAGTCTGTACAAAACTATATGCTTTGATCAACTTATCAAAGCGTATATTCCAACTCTGAGATGCTTGCACCAGTCCATAGATGGATCGCTGGAGCTTGCACATTTTGTTAACACCTTTAGGATTGACAAAACCTTTTGGTTGCATCATATACAACTCTTCTTTAAGAAAACCATTAAGGAATGCAGTTTTGACATCCATTTGCCAGATTTCATAAAATGTGGCAATTGCTAACATGATTCGGACAGACTTTTAAGTATCGATACGAGTGAGAAAATCTCATCGTATTCAACACCTTGAACTTTGTCAAAAACCTTTTCGACAAGTCTAGCTTCGTAGATAGTAACACTACTATCAGCGTCCGTCTTCCTCTTGAAGATCCATTTATTTTCTATGGCTTGCCGATCATCGGGCAAGTCCACCAAAGTCCACACTTTGTTCTCATACATGGATCCCAACTCAAATTTCATGGCCTCAAACCATTTTGCGGAATCTGGGCTCATCATCGCTTCCTCATAGTTCGTAGGTTCATCCTTGTCTAGTAACATGACTTTCAGAACAGGATTACCGTACCACTCTGGTGCGGACCGTACTCTGGAAGACCTACAAGGTTCTGTAGTAACTTGATCTGAAGTTTCATGATCATCATCATTAGCTTCCTCACTAATTGGTGTAGGAATCACTGGAACTGATTTCTGTGATGCACTACTTTCCAATAAGGGAGAAGGTACAATTACCTCATCAAGTTCTACTTTCCTCCCACTCACTTCTTTCGAGAGAAACTTCTTCTCTAGAAAGGATCCATCTTAGCAACGAATAACTTGCCTTCGGATCTGTGATAGAAGGTGTACCCAATAGTTACCTTTGGGTATTCTATGAAGACACACTTCTCCGATTTGGGTTTGAGCTTATCAGGTTGAAAACCTTTTTCATATAAGCATCGCAACTCCAAGCTTTAAGAAACGACAACTTGGGTTTCTTGCTAAACCATAGTTCATACGGTGTCATCTCAACGGATTTAGATGGTACCCTTTTAACGTGAATGCAGCTGTCTCTAATGCATAACCCCAAAACAATAGTGGTAAATCAGTAAGAGACATCATACATCGCACCATATCTAGTAAAGTACGATTACGACGTTCGGACACACCATAACATTGTGGTGTTCCAGGTGGCGTGAGCTGTGAAACTATTCCACATTGTTTTAATTGAAGACCAAACTCGTAACTCAAATATTCGTCTCCGCGATCAGATCGCAGAAACTTTATTTTCTTGTTATGATGATTTTTCCACTTCACTCTGAAATTCTTTGAACCTTTCAACTATTTCAGACTTATGTTTCATCAAGTAGATATACCCATATCTGCTCAAATCATCTTGTGAAGGTCAGAAAATAACGATACTTGCCACGAGCATCAACACTCATTGGATCGCATATATCGGTATGTATTATTTCCAATAAGTCAGTAGCTTGTTCCATTGTTCCGGAGAACGGAGTTTTAGTCATCTTGCCCAAAAGGCACGGTTCGCAAGCATCAAATGATTCATAACCAAGTGATTCCGAAAATCCATCTTTATGGAGTTTCTTCATGCGCTTTACACCGATATGACCCAAACGTCAGTGCCACATATAAGTTGCACTATCATTATTAACTTTGCATCTTTTGGCATCAATATTATGAATATGTGTATCACTATGATCGAGATCCAACAAACTATTTCCATTGGGTGTATAACCATTGAAGGTTTTATTCATGTAAACAGAACAACAATTATTCTCTGACTTTAAATGAATAACCTTATTGCTATAAACATGATCAAATCATATTCATGCTCAACGCAAACGCCAAATAACATTTATTTAGGTTTAACACTAATCCCGAAAATATAGGGAGTGTGCGATGATGATCATATCAATCTTGGAACCACTTCCAACACACATCGTCACTTCATCCTCAACTAGTCTCTGTTTATTCTGTAACTCCTGTTTCGAGTTACTAATCTTAGCAACCTGAACAAGTATCAAATACTCAGGGGCTACTATAAACACTAGTAAGGCACACATCAATAACCTGTATATCAAATATACCCTTGTTCACTTTGCCATCCTTCTTATCCACCAAATATTCAGGGCATTTCCGCTTCCAGTGACCATTTCCTTTGCAGTGTTAACACTCAGTTTCAGGCTTTGGTCCAGCTTTGGTCTTCTTCACGGGAGTGACAACTTGTTTGCCATTCTACTTGAAGTTTCCCTTTCTTTCCCTTTGCCCTTTTCTTGAAACTAGTGGTTTTGTCAATCATCAACACTTGATGCTCTTTCTTGATTTCTACCTTCGTCGATTTCAACATCACGAAGAGCTCGGGAATCGTTTTCGTCATCCCTTGCATACTATAGTTCATCACGAAGTTCTAGTAACTTAGTGATGGTGACTAGAGAATTCTATCAATCACTATCTTATCTGGAAGATTAACTCCCACTTGATTCAAGCGATTGAAGTACCCAGACAATCTGAGCACATGCTCACTAGTTGAGTGATTCTCCTCCATCTTTTAGCTATAGAACTTGTTGGAGACTTCATATCTCTCAACTCGGGTATTTGCTTGAAATATTAACTTCAATTCCCGGAACATCTCATATGATCCATGACGTTCAAAACGTCTTTGAAGTCCCGATTCTAAGCCGTTAAGCATGGTGCACTAAACTATCAAGTAGTCATCATATTGAGCTAGCCAAACGTTCATAACGTTTGCATCTGCTCCTGCAATAGGTTTGTCACCTAGCGGTGCATCAAGGACATAATTCTTCTGTGCAACAATGAGGATAAACCTCAGATCACGGATCCAATCCGCATCATTGCTACTAACATCTTTCAACACAATTTTCTCTAGGAACATATCAAAATAAACATATGAAAGCAACAACGCAAGCTATTGATCTACAACATAATTTGCAAAATACTACCAGGACTAAGTTCATGATAAATTTAAGTTAAATTAATCATATTACTTAAGAACTCCCACTTAGATAGACATCCCTCTAATCCACTAAGTGATTACGTGATCCATATCAACTACACCATGTCTGATCATCACGTGAGATGGAGTAGTTTCAACGGTGAACATCACTATGTTGATCATATCTACTATATGATTCACGCTCGACCTTTCGGTCTCCATGTTCCGAGGCCATATCTGTATATGCTAGGCTCGTCAAGTTTAACCCGAGTATTCCGCGTGTGCAACTGTTTTGCACCCGTTGTATTTGAACGTAGAGCCTATCACACCCGATCATCACGTGGTGTCTCAGCATGAAGAACTTTCGCAACGGTGCATACTCAGGGAGAACACTTCTTGATAATTAGTGAGAGATCATCTTAAAATGCTATCGTCAAACAAAACAGAATAAGATGTATAACAGATAAACATCATATGCAATCAAAATATGTGACATGATATGGCCATGATCATCTTGCGCCTTTGATCTCCATCTCCAAAGTACTGTCATGATCTCTATCGTCACCGGCATGACACCATGATCTTCATCATCTTGATCTATATCAATGTGTCGTCACATGATCGTCTCGCCAACTATTGCTCTTGCAACTATTGCTATCGCATAGCGATAAAGTAAAGCAATTATTTGGCACTTGCATCTTATGCAACAAAGAGACAACCATAGGGCTTCTGCCAGTTGCCGATAACTTCAACAAAACATGATCATCTCATACAACAACTTATATCTCATCACGTCTTGACCATATCACATCACAACATGCCCTGCAAAAACAAGTTAGACGTCCTCTACTTTGTTGTTACAAATTTTACGTGGCTCCTACGGGCTGAGCAAGAACCGTTCTTACCTACGCATCAAAAACCACAACGATAGTTTGTCAAGTTGGTGCTGTTTTAACCTTCGCAAGGACCGGGCGTAGCCACACTCGATTCAGCTAAAGTGAGAGAGAGAGACACCCGCCAGCCACCTTTAAGCACGAGTGCTCGTAACGGTGAAACCAGTCTCGCGTAAGCGTACGCGTAATGTCGTTCTGGGCCGCTTCATCTCACAACACCGCCGAACCAAAGTATGACATGCTGGTAAGCAGTATGACTTGTATCGCCCACAACTCACTTGTGTTCTACTCGTGCATATAACATCAACGCATAAAACCTAGGCTCGGATGGCACTGTTGGGGAACGTAGTAATTTCATAAATTTTCCTACGCACACGCAAGATCATGGTGATGGTATAGCAACGAGAGGGGAGAGTGTATGTCCACGTACCCTCGTAGACCGTAAGCGGAAGCGTTATGACAACGCGGTTGATGTAGTCGTACGTCTTCACGATCCGACCGATCCAAGTACCGAACGTACGGCACCTCCGAGTTCAGCACACGTTCAGCTCGATGACGATCCCCAGGCTCCGATCCAGCAAAGCTTCGGGGATGAGTTCCGTCAGCACTACAGCGTGGTGACGATGATGATGTTCTACCGGCGCAGGGCTTCGCCTAAACTCCGTGACGATATGACCGAGGTGGAATATGGTGGAGGGGGGCACCGCACACGGCTAAGGAACGATTCGTAGATCAACTTGTGTGTCTATGGGGTGCCCCCTGCCCCCGTATATAAAGGAGCAAGGGGGGAGGCCGGCCAGCCCAAGGGGGGCGCCCCAGGAGGTGGAGTCCTCCTCCTAGTAGGAGTAGGACTCCTCCTTTCCTACTCCTACTAGGAGGGGAAGGAAGGGGAAGAGGGGAAGGAAGAGGGCGCCCCCTCCTAGTCGAGTCGACCGGAGGGAGAGGGGCGCGGCCCACCCTGGTCGCCCTCTCTCTTCCACCAAGGCCCATGTGGCCCATTAACTCTCCCGGGGGTTCAGTAACCCCTCGGCACTCGGTTTTCTCCAAATCACCGGAACACTTCCGTGTCCGAATATAGTCGCCCAATATATCAATCTTTATGTCTCTACCATTTGAGACTCCTCGTCATGTCCGTGATCACATCCGGGACTCGAACAAACTTCGTACATCAAAACTCATAAACTCATAATAAAACATCATCGTAACATTAAGCGTGCGGACCCTACGGGTTCGAGAACTATGTAGACATGACCTAGAACTATTCTCGGTCAATAACCAATAGCGGAACCTGGATGCCCATATTGGTTCCTACATATTCTACGAAGATCTTTATCGGTCAAACCGCGTAACAACATACGTTGTTCCCTTTGTCATCGGTATGTTACTTGCCCGAGATTTGATCGTCGGTATCCAATACCTAGTTCAATCTCGTTACTGGCAAGTCTCTTTACTCGTTACGTAATGCATCATCCTGTAACCAACTCATTGGTCACATTGCTTGCAAGGCTTATAGTGATGTGCATTACCGAGAGGGCCCAGAGATACCTCTCCGACAATTGGTGTGACAAAACCTAATCTCGAAATACGCCAACTCAACATGTACCTTCGGAGACACCTGTAGTACTCCTTTATAATCACCCAGTTACGTTGTGACGTTTGGTAGTACCCAAAGTGTTCCTCCGGTAAACGGGAGTTGCATAATTCTCATAGTTAGAGGAACATGTATAAGTCATGAAGAAAGCAATAGCAACATACTAAACGATCAAGTGCTAAGCTAACGGAATGGGTCAAGTCAATCACATCATTCTCCTAATGATGTGATCCCGTTAATCAAATGACAACTCATGTCTATGGCTAGGAAACTTAACCATCTTTGATTCACGAGCTAGTCAAGTAGAGGCATACTAGTGACACTATGTTTGTCTATGTATTCACACATGTATTATGTTTCCGGTTAATACAATTCTAGCATGAATAATAAACATTTATCATGATATAAGGAAATAAATAATAACTTTATTATTGCCTCTAGGGCATATTTCCTTGAAAGACACGCCGCTGTCATCGCCCCTCGCTCGCCGGAGCAGGGAAAAGCTTGTAGTAGACAGTCAGCAAGTCATTGTGCTAAGGCCCCATAGGACCAACACATCATAACATCAACCGCCGCCGATTAAGAATAGCGTATACCAGAAGGATCCAACCTGCAGACACAAGAACATAGATGAACAATGACTAGATCCAAACAAATCCACCAAGGACAGATCTGCCAAAGACACACCTCCACACGCGCATCAACAATGCTAAATGCACCACCTGAACTGGGTCTGGGTGTGAAGATTTTTCCATCTTCAAGGAGCCGTCGTCGTTTCACCTCACTGAGAAGGACACAAACCCTCACAAACCTTGAAGAACGAAGCGCGCCAGTCGGAAGTACTTCAACTGACAAAATGTTAAAAGTACTCCCTCCGTTTCTTTTTACTCCGCATATAAGATTTGGTCAAAGTCAAACTGCACAAAGTTTGACCAAATTTATATACAAAAATATGAACATCTACAATATTAAAACTATATATTATGAAAGTACATTTCGTGGTGCATCTGATAATGTTGATTTCATACTGTCAATGTTTATATTTTTTAATATAAATTTTGTCAAACTTTACAAAGCTTGACTTTGACCAAATCTTATATGCGGAGTAAAAAGAAACGGAGGGAGTACGAAGAAGTGGGAAAAAAATTCCCCAGCTCGGAGAAAAGGAGAACTAATCACCCCCCCCGCTCAAGGTGTCTAGCAATATCGTCGCAAATCAACCACTGCTGCCCGGTTTCACTATTGGTGATTACCTGCCCGACGATGTAGATTTTGAAATAATGGAGGTGGACGAATTCAAATACCATTACGGGAAGCCTCTCGTCAAAGATACTCTTGCTCTAACAACGATGATGCGAAAATTTCATGACTGGTACATGAAAACCTGCAGCGAGTCTGGGAAGGATTCTTTGTCGATGATGATTAAATAGGACCACGACTTCATTGGCCAAGAACTGTTAACTGCTGATTTTGACGAGTTTTTCCAGTTCTACAATCAAAAGGCCCTCGACAAATCACTTGTGGCTTGCTACTGTCTGTAAGTACTACTTTCTGTAATTAAGTCTCTCTCTATATATAGCTGAGCTCTTTCATTGCATGTATATATAATTATCCTCACTATATTATGCAGATTGAAGATCGCCGAATGTAGAAAAGCACAAATCTATGACATTGGGTTCATTAACCCAAATGTCATACATGAATGGACGGTTCAAAAGAATGTCACAGAAACTAAGGACAACTTGCTAAAATCGTTGCTCAAAAATCAAACCAAAGATAAAATACTCTTTCCTTACAACTTCAAGTGAGTGTAACTGTCTTGTGCATATTCGGTTTCCCTTATTACTCGAGGTTATAGCCATGTAACTGATGAGTTGTGCGTGCGTGCGCAGCTTCCACTTTATTCTCCTAGTGATTCAGCTTGAGAAGGGAGAAGTAACTGTCTTAGACTCGAGATGAAAAGATCCCGAGGACTATGCGGACATGACTGGAATGCTCCAGAAGTAAGTTCAATCGATCATTATCACACCATATCGGCAACTTTGTTCATTTCTTGATATCAAGTAATTATTTTCTTTGTCCGGCAGAGTTTGTAAAGAGTTCACCGCAATTTCTCCGGGACTGCCGACCGAGCTGACATTTAAACAACCGAAAGTAAGTACTACTACCTAGTTCCGTGCATCTCCCATTGATTGTAGCTAGTTTCATCAATACCATTTAGCATGCTTGCTTATCAGTTTGATTGACCTCTATTTCTCGTAAAGTGCTTGTGGCAGGAACAAGGAAATAATTTCTGGGGATACTACGTTTGCGAGTTCATCTACAATGGGACGGCCAAGAATAAGCGGGCTACGATGAAAAACAATATCAAGTGTGTAAGCAAAAATATTCACAATTGTATTTTATTACAATCATTTGTGTTGAGTTTCATTCATACACATGTATTGACCCTCTTCTTCGATTTAGATCTGGCAGTTGCGGGATGGGCTCCTACCACATGATCGCATAAAAACAATTCAAGAGGAATTAGCGGGATTCTTTCTTGATCACGTCATCAATAAAACCAGAGAATACCATGTGGAACTTGACTTCAGATATTAAGGATTGTAATAGATCTTATATTGTATATATGTAGCTAGCAGCATCGGATAGATATACAAAAACTTGTTGTTCGATCAATCTCTCGGACAAGGATGGGTCGATCACTTCTCTCTGTATATGTTCATGACGATCTTCTGTAATTAATGGTTTCCTTCATTTTCTTACTAGCTATCGTGCCGAGCCTTTATATGTATAGTACGTAGCGTCGACCAAGCACGGAGATAAGAGAGGTCACTTCTCTCTATTAGCTAGCTAACACAATATATAAAACCCCTAATTAAATTAACCCTCCAAAATCCCCCAACCCCCCCCCCCTTCAACAAAAAAAACCCCAGCTCCTGAGCCACTGACGCGTGGATGCCTTTTTGGCCCCGGTTGGTGCTACCAACCGGGACCAAAGGCCCTCCTGCCGGGGCTCGCCATAGCGGCCACGTGGAGCCCCACCTGTCCCGGTTCGTGAGTGAACCGGGACTAAAGGTCATGGGCTTTACTCCCGACCCTTTAGTCCCGGGTCCAGAACCGGGACAAATGGTCCTCTTGAACCGGGACAAATGGGCCTTTTTCCACTAGTGATGTGTGATCCCTCTCACCATGGCATGGTCTGCACCGTCAGAAATCTGAGGATGCGACGTTTTGGGTGGGTGGGGGGTGCATGCAGCTTTTCTACTCTTTCTGCTCTTCTGTTTATTCACATTACAAAAAAGGAAATGGGGCTCATTGCTCAGACTATGCGCCACCATGATCCACAATATTTGAACCATCCCACGAACAGATCAACAATGCGTGAGACTCGCTCCAGGTTGTTAAGCCTTCATGCTTAACCAGCTATCTAACTAAGTGAGTGATGAACGGAGAAAATGAGACCTAAACCTAAATCCACTGAGCTGAAGTTACTGAAGCCGCAAGGTTTATTTCCAATATGATCAGCATCAGCTGGGTGGATTTTTGGCAAGAAAGGAATCTTGTCAAATGCAGATTGGGCTGCTTAACTCCAAATTAAGTAAAGTGAGTTCATGCATCTGAGAGGTAGGAGTAGTCAAGCACACTCGACTTCATGTTAGTAGGAATCTTCTCTACTATTAAGTGCATGATGTCACAGCCCTGATGTATGCATGGAGAAACCTGTGAATCATGTCACATGATGGAATCTATGAATCACAAGGATGCTCACAGATTAAATTAAGGAGCCAAACTATTCGAAATGTTGCACGGCACGAACGCGCCTTGTATGTGTGTGCACTGCCCCCCTATATACGGGAAGTCCAGCCGCCTCTTATATACCTGAGGGGTGATGGCCGATTGAACAACACACAATCGAACAAATCATCTACCACTTTTTATCTTTTATCTTTTCTCCTTAACCCTAGTTCTTCTTCTCCTCGTTCTTCGTCTGTTCTTCTTGTTGCAGGGCGGCGAACCTCGAGGCCCTAGGGGCGATTAGGTCGACCTTGGGCAGCCCATAGCTGCCGCGCGCCCTGACGGGGTCCCTCCCGAGCGTGTGGGGTTTCGGGTCCTCAAAAGCACCCGCCGGATTGCCTGCGTACCGCGCTTCCGGCCGGGTCTCCTTCGACGTGAGCTGCAGTGCATCACCCTCGGCGTTGGAGGTACACGGTGACGTGTTCGTGTGCGAACACACTTTTTGGCGACTCCGCCGGGGACGAAGCTTTGAACGGTCTCCGGCCTGTTCTTGCTACGAAGAGATCGTCATCAAGTTGCTGCAATCTACAAAGGTAACATGAATACCCAATCCCCCTTTGTAGATGCAAATAATCCATATGTTGTTGCTAGATCACCTAATAAGCATAATGTATCGGCTAGCCCTAGTTTTATCAATCATGCATCTATTTATGCGCAAGGGCCGATGCAAAATAATTTTCGTGCTTCAAATTCTCATGATTTTAGCAACATACGACATATGTATCCAAACTCTCATGCATCGGCAACCCCACAAATCCATATGCCGATGAACAACATGATGGGTTTGGTTAATCAATTTGAAACACCTCATGTTAAAATTTCCAATAGCATAGAAGAAAGTGTTTCACCTTTTTATTCATCGGCAACTAATTTGCAATATGTGAATCCAACCATGCCGATGAATGAGAGAATTGTCCATGCTACTACTAGCTATTCGGCCAGTTACTCTCAACCGTCATATGCTACACCTCATGTTACTAATTCTTCGGCACCATACACAACTGTAGATGTTCATAATTCGGCCTCACACCTTCCTGGTTATAGCCGAATGAATGTAAATTTTACAGGAGCGGTTGTGCCCAACATTGTAGAAGATGAGGTAGTGGTGGCTGCATTGAAGAGTTTAGCACAAAATAAGAGAATTAGTGCTATTTTCCTTGAACAACATGAAAAGGGGCTATTTCCTGATTATGCCGCAATAAAAGCTAGAGTTTTGCAAGAAGATGAATCTTTGCCAATTGATAAAATTGGTGAGCAAAAGTATGGTCTTACAATAATGCATATGCCTTCACCTAGTACTACATCATATTATACACCCCCTACACAATTGCAAAATTTCGGCAACACCCGTGTGTCATTGCCGAAAGAATCTAAATGCATTGGGGGGCAATCATATCCGGAGTGGGCTGAAATTGAGAAAAAGCTTAAAGCTAATTTTGCCGCTCGCCGTCAGAAACAAATAGAAAAAGAATTAGCTCAGATAAAAGAAGCATTGCCAATTGGTAGTATCAATGAAAATAAGGATGATTCGAAACATGAAAGTGCTTCGGTTAAAAAAGCCGAATCAAGTAGTATGTATTCTGAATCCATCAAATCCAACGAGGCAAGCATTATTGAGAAAGGGCATGTCAAGCGTAGGAAAACAACGGTGCTTGATTTTTCTGAAGTTAATGGAACCTACTTCCTGCCCTATGAGTTCCGTGCCGTAGAAATTGACAAGCTTCAAGGACAAGAACAAGTAGCCGAACAAAGTTCGGCCGACAAAAATCTTCAAAGCAATGATGCACGGATTCAAGAAAAAGATGATGACAAGGTGTTGGGGAGCCATCCAAAGACGGATCAAGATGTTCTTCAAATGGCACCACTATCATGCTCTCCCAACATATTTGAAGAGGTATGCATAGCGAGTAATTTACCTATTTTCAGATTTGGTCGCAACTTCATTATTGATGCATCTATAAGAGAAATCCTCATAACTAATTTTGAAAGACCAATGAAGAAGGGTAATTTACTTGCTAGCAATAAAGTTGTTATTGAGCATATCGGTCAATCCATTACGCCATTTATAAAGACCGATAGTGACTTATTATTACAGCCAAAGCTTTCCCCGTTGCTTTATCTAAAGTTCATATCTATTTGGGTAGCTTTGCTTATTTCATACTTGGCTTGCACTTGGTCTCAATTGAGACATGTATGTTCTAACTATTTTCGTTTTAGAAATTTAAAGCCAAGGTTAAATTCTGTTGAGAAAACCGATGCTAGTATAATATCTTACCCAAAGACATCGGAACTAGAGTGCAAAACACAATGCATAGCCGAATGGTGTGGTGCAAAATCTGAACCATTCGTTTGCTTAATTCCAAACCCGTTCTCACAGCAAGATCGGCCAGAAAATAAAAGGTTTACCTTTAATTCAAACATGTGTGATCAAATCTTTGATTTGTTGTTGAGGAATAATTATATTAGAATTCTTGATCACCATGTTGAGCCATCTGTCCAGGGACGAATGTATTGTAAGTTGCATGATTCATCCAAGCATAATTTTGAGGATTGTAACATGTTTCGTCAAATAGTTAAATCGGCCATTGATAAAGGACGATTGAAATTTGTTGAGACACCAAGAGATGACCAGTCTATTCGATTGGTCCCGATGGTAGAAAGTTTTGCATCGGCTGCTTCAAGCCGATCCATTTGAAGAGAAGGTAAAACTGCAGGTGATGGGATCAAGCTTTCAAGTAAAGAAGTTGTCGAAGAGCATAATGAACATAATCTTGAGGGCAAGAATTCCATCGAGCTACAATGGGGACGCCAAGGACTGGGGGGCAGCAAGCAAATCCAACGATCGATGAAAGCAAACCAAAAGAAAACAAAGGCCGAAATAAGCGCAAGTGTAAAAGATCAAAAATCACCTTCGCTGAACTATTGGAGAAATATCAAAAGAAGAGTGAAGAGAAGAATGCTTATCGGCCCAATCATGCAAAGAAACCAAGATCACCCCCAAGGCGCGAATATGAGGATTGGTATTGGCAAAGTGAGAGTTTCAATGCAACATATTCATATCCTTATTTTGGACCGCCAATGCCAATGCCATGGATGCCTCCCTATGCTCATGTAGAGGCATATTCATCATGGGACAGGTATGATACAAGGGCACATTCTCCATCTTATTTTAGACCATCTCACCAATATTATGCAGCTCCGAGAAGATCAACATTTGAAGACTCACATGTTAAAGACCGTTTCAATTATAAGGAATCGGTCCGGACACCATGGATGAAAAAAGAGGTGTTCAATCAAGTCTACCGCGTGAAAAGAGATGGTCGTAAGTGTGCTACTTCAGATTTGATCTCAAATAATAAAGATCCAATTAAAGTGTTGACATTGGCTACAAAAGGCAATGAGACGAAGCAACCAATTATTGAGAGTCAAAGTGCCAAATCTGAAGAAAAGAAGTTGAGAGTGCACAAGGCCAAAAAGGAATTGCCATTGGTCAAAACAGAATCACAGCCGAGATGCCCACTCGGCTTATCGTACTGGCAAAAGAGGGATTTACACAAACTTAGTGCACAAGAACTTGAAGAAAGGAACATGGCATGGGTTCCTAAAGGAAGTGCTCAAAATAAGAATTATGTGCAAGCCTCCATTACAAGAAGTGCGGCAAAAGTGAAGAAGGAAAAGAGTAAAAACTATGAAGGACCAAGCCGAAGGTTTCAACATCTTTGGTCTACACATTATCCATATTCTTCAACTATGCCATTAACGCATGTGCCATGGAGTTCTTCATCAGGTATGATTGGTAACCCTCAATGGGCATATTTCAATCCATGGATGCAATATAATTTCTTACGTCATGAGAGGGTATTACCAAGTCACTATACATTTGATTAGCTACAAGTTTGTTGCGGATCCAAAGGGCCGAAATACTAGATTTGTCATTTCATTTGTTTATTTCGGCTATATGTGCTTTGATTGAAGTTTACATGGTAATGGCCGATATTTATCTATCGTCCTAAGAGTATGTCAATGCATGGCCGGTGTAGTATTCTAACATCGTCCTTAGTTTGATTGGAGAGCGAGACAAGGTGCGTCTGATGAAAATTTATATGTATGCCTATATTATGATTGAATGGAGTTGAGACATCATGACCGATGTCATTGAATATATGCTGCATAGACCAATTCATAGCTGCAGAATTGGTTGGTGGGCTTATACTTTGTTTGGATATGACTTGGCTTATGCATCTTTGAGATCTATAAGAGGCCAAATCATAGTTGATTTCGTTACTGAACATCGGATTAATGTCATGCATAACATTGATATAAACCTTGTCTCATTAGTACCGTGGAGATTATATTTTGATGGTTCAGTTTGTAGCAATGTCCGAGGTGTTGGTATTGTTTATATATTTCTTTATGGTACTATTTTTTGAAGCCTCGTGCCGCTTACAATATTTTTATGCATGATTAATCAAGGCCGAATATGCATTGTTATTCGGATTGACTCTTTTACTTGCTATAGGTGCTATACATATTGAGGCTTTTGGTGATTCGTTATGAGTAGTGCAACAAATATCCAAGGGTTATCAATGTGTTTTGACGAATCACTTATAGTTTATCTTGGGGTATGTCTAGATGAAGAATTTACCTTGGGTTGCATTAAAATTGTTCATATATTTAGACATGACAATTGGAGAGAGTTGGCATAGCAAGCATCCGGCTACCATGTCCATCATGTTGTATTGCATTTCTCTCAATAGCCGATGTTTAGTCTCGTCAACATGGATAAGGCCGAACCGAAGTCCACAGCTTCGGCCACTAATGAAAATTTAATGCAGGAGAAAATCAGGACTGGAGGAAACCCATTATTGATTATTTATGTGATCCTAGTAAAAGGGTGGACAGGACTGTTCGGCGTATGGCTTTCAAATACACAATGAGAGATGATGGTCTCTATCGCCGAATGGTTGATGATGTTCTTTTAAAGTGCTTGGACGAGGACCAAGCGAGAGTTGCTATGAGAGAGGTCCATGAAGGTATTTGTGGCACTCATCAGTCGGTTCCCAAGATGAAATGGCTATTACGATGTGCTGGGTTTTATTGGCCGACGATGGTTAATGATTGCTTCCGGTATTATAAAGGGTGCGAAGCTTGTCAAAAATTTGGTGATATTCAGTTGGCTCCTGCTGCTATGTTGCCTCCTATTATCAAGCCGTGGCCTTTCAGAGGATGGGGTTTAGACTTTATTGGGCAAATTCATCCATCTTCCTCAAAGGGGCATCGGTTCGTGTTGGTGGCAACTGATTATTTCACTAAATGGTCTGAAGCAGTACCTCTCAAGAACATGACACATACGGAGGTAATTCAATTCATAATCGAGCACATTATTCATAGATTCGGTATTCCCCAAACGTTAACTACAGATCAAGGTTCATCTTTTATGTCACACCAAGTCAGAGAGTTTGCCGAATCTTATAATATAAAGTTGCTCAATTCCTCTCCGTATTATGCCCAAGCTAATGGACAAGCCGAGTCTAGCAATAAAATTTTAATCAAGCTCATCAAGAAGAAGGTTGAAGATAATCCAAGGAGATGGCATGAGTTGTTGTCTGAAGCTTTGTGGGCACATAGGATCTCAAGGCATGGTGCTACGAAAGTAACTCCATATGAGCTAGTATATGGTCAAGAGGCTGTTTTACCGGTGGAGGTGAATTTGAATACTTTGAGAATAGCCAAGCAAAATGATTTATCGGCTGTAGACTTTTATAACTTAATGATGGATAATATTGACGAAGTTGCCGATAAACGTTTGACTGCTTTGAAGGCCATAGAGAGAGACAATTTGAGGGTGGCAAGAGCTTACAATAAGAAAGTCAAGTTAAAGAATTTTCAAGTTGGTGATCTCGTATGAAAAGTGATTCTACCGATTGGTTCAAAAGATAGAAAATTTGGAAAGTGGTCTCCAAGTTGGGAAGGTCCTTTTAGGATCGCAAGAGTAGTTCCCGGAAATTCATATTTGGTGGAATCCGTACAAGGGGCGTTGTTACCTCGAGCTCTCAATGGCAAGTACTTGAAGAAATACCACCCGAGTGTGTGGCAAGAAGCCTAAATAGGCAATGGCCGATACATAGTTAACGCCCTAAGAAAAATAAATGGCCGATGGGGTGTTGACATCGCCCTTAGAACAAACACAGTACAAGTTATTTTTCGCACACAAGCTTTGCCGAAAAACAGGGGGGCATGTGTTGACACCAGATTTTGGCATGGTTAAGAATCCAGGTTCGTATGCAAAAGTTAGAGGCAACACTTCGCGGGCCGGCCCTGAGTGGGAAAGAAAACCTTGCCGGAGTACAAGCCCTGCCGGAGTGAACCCTTGCCGGAGTGAAACCTTGCCGGAGTGAACCCTTGCCGGAGTGAACCCTTGCCGGAGTACAAACCTTGCCGGAGTGAACCCTTGCCGAAGTACAAACCTTGCCGGTGTGAAAGCTTGCCGGATAGAAACATTGTCGGTGTGGAAAGCTTACTCGGATAGAAAACTTGCCGGATTGGAGGCTGTCAAATTGAAAATGGGCTCAAAGGGTTATTCAGGTGATCTCGGATGGAAAAATGTTCAACATGAAAGTTGTTCGTCTCGTCGAAGCGGTCGATTTTGATATAAAGACCGTCCCAATCTGAATTCATATGCAAAAGTTGTAGCCGCTACAAGATGCTGCTACAGTAGATGGCCGGACACTCCGGAGGCAACCCTCCGGATTCCATATTTTTCTACTGCAGACTTCGGAAAACAGCCAAAAACTCTCTCAATATGGCTTCTAATCAAAAAACGTTCAACATGAGAGTTGTTCGTCTCGTCGAAACGATCGATTTTGATATAAAAATCGTTCAAATCCGAATTCTTATGCAAAAGTTAGAGCCCACACAGCGCGACCCTCCAATAGGCAAAATATGACGCCCGGAACCAGACACATGTGTGGGTATGTCTGATGAGCTGCGTGAGTATTTAGCTGTTTTGCGCGAGCAATTTGGCCATGAATATGACCTCGGATCAGAAAATGTTAAACATGAAAGTTGTTCGCCTCGTCGAAACGGTCAAGATTGCTTTTGGGCTCGTTTTCATCCGAAGTCGTTTACCGCCACAAAAAAAGACCCGCAAGGTGCAGCCAGTTTAAACCGAACAGTTTTGGAAAGTTCGGATAAAACCAGTCCGGATTTGACTAGGGTTTTGGACGTGAATTGATGTAATTTTCTTGTAAGGAAAGCTTAGATAAATCCTTTGCTTGTACGGGAAGTCCAGCCGCCTCTTATATATGTTGGGGGTGACGGCCGATTGAAAACAACACACAATCGAACAAATCAATCTACTACTTTTTCGTGTTCATCTACGTTTTATCTCTCCCTTGTATCTTTCTTCTCGTTCTTCGCTAGTTCTTCATGCTGGAGGGCTGCGGATCCACGAGGCTCTAGGGGCGAGCGAATCGACCTAGGGCAGCCCATAGCCGCCGCACTCCCTGACGGGGTCCCTCCCGGGGGTGTGGGGTTTTCGGGTCTGCAAAAGCGCCCGTCGACTGTCTTGCGTATCGCGCTGTCGGTCGGGTCTCCTTCGATGTGAGCTGCGGTGCATCACCCCCGGCGTCGATGGTACACGTGACGTGTTCGTGTGTCAACACCACGTATGTGTGATCCCTCTCACCATGGCATGGTCTGCGCCGTCAGAAATCAGAGGATGCGACGTTTTGGGTGGGTGGGGGGTGCATGCAGCTTTTCTGCTCTTTC
Source organism: Aegilops speltoides (assembly GCA_021437245.1). NCBI lineage: Eukaryota > Viridiplantae > Streptophyta > Magnoliopsida > Poales > Poaceae > Aegilops > Aegilops speltoides. Next base: position 6,732,649 of record CM038143.1, read on the forward strand.
TGCTCTTTTATTTATTCACATTACAGAAAATGAAATGGGGCTCATGGCCCAGACTATGTGCCACCATGATCCACAATATTTGAACCATCCCACGAACATATCAACAATGCGTGAGACTCGCTCCAGGTTGTTAAGCCTTCATGCTTAACCAGCTATCTAACTAAGTGAGTGATGAACAAAAGAAAATGAGACCTAAACCTAAAACCATTGAGCTGAAGTTACTGAAGCCGCAAGGTTTATTTCCAATATGATCAGCATCAGCTGGGTGGATTTTTGGTAAGAAAGGAATCTTGTCAAATGCAGATTGGGCTGCTCAACTCCAAATTAAGTAAAGTGAGTTCATGCATCTGAGAGGTAGGAGTAGTCAAGCACACTCGACTTCATGTTAGTAGGAATCTTCTCTACTATTAAGTGCATGATGTCACAGCCCTGATGTATGCATGGAGAAACCTGTGAATCATGTCACATGATGGAATCTATGAATCACAAGGATGCTCACAGATTAAATTAAGGAGCCAAGCTATTCGAAATGTTGCACGGCACGAACGCGCCTTGTATGTGTGTGCACTGCCCCCCTATATACGGGAAGTCCAGCCGCCTCTTATATACCTGAGGGGTGATGGCCGATTGAACAACACACAATCGAACAAATCATCTACCACTTTTTATCTTTTATCTTTTCTCCTTAACCCTAGTTCTTCTTCTCCTCGTTCTTCGTCTGTTCTTCTTGTTGCAGGGCGGCGAACCTCGAGGCCCTAGGGGCGATTAGGTCGACCTTGGGCAGCCCATAGCTGCCGCGCGCCCTGACGGTGTCCCTCCCGGGCGTGTGGGGTTTCGGGTCCTCAAAAGCACCCGCCGGATTGCCTGCGTACCGCGCTTCCGGCCGGGTCTCCTTCGACGTGAGCTGCAGTGCATCACCCTCGGCGTTGGAGGTACACGGTGACGTGTTTGTGTGCGAACACACTTTTTGGCGACTCCGCCGGGGACGAAGCTTTGAACGGTCTCCGGCCTGTTCTTGCTACGAAGAGATCGTCATCAAGTTGCTGCAATCTACAAAGGTAATATGAATACCCAATCCCCTTTTGTAGATGCAAATAATCCATATGTTGTTGCTAGATCACCTAATAAGCATAATGTATCGGCTAGCCCTAGTTTTATCAATCATGCATCTATTTATGCGCAAGGGCCGATGCAAAATAATTTCCGTGCTTCAAATTCTCATGATTTTAGCAACATACGACATATGTATCCAAACTCTCATGCACCGGCAACCCCACAAATCCATATGCCGATGAACAACATGATGGGTTTGGTTAATCAATTTGAAACACCTCATGTTAAAATTTCCAATAGCATAGAAGAAAGTGTTTCACCTTTTTATTCATCGGCAACTAATTTGCAATATGTGAATCCAACCATGCCGATGAATGAGAGAATTGTCCATGCTACTACTAGCTATTCGGCCAGTTACTCTCAACCGTCATATGCTACACCTCATGTTACTAATTCTTCGGCACCATACACAACTGTAGATGTTCATAATTCGGCCTCACACCTTCCTGGTTATAGCCGAATGAATGTAAATTTTACAGGAGCGGTTGTGCCCAACATTGTAGAAGATGAGGTAGTGGTGGCTGCATTGAAGAGTTTAGCACAAAATAAGAGAATTAGTGCTATTTGCCTTGAACAACATGAAAAGGGGCTATTTCCTGATTATGCCGCAATAAAAGCTAGAGTTTTGCAAGAAGATGAATCTTTGCCAATTGATAAAATTGGTGAGCAAAAGTATGGTCTTACAACAATGCATATGCCTTCACCTAGTACTACATCATATTATACACCCCCTACACAATTGCAAAATTTCGGCAACACCCGTGTGTCATTGCCGAAAGAATCTAAATGCATTGGGGGCAATCATATCCGAGTGGGCTGAAATTGAGAAAAGCTTAAAGCTAATTTTGCGCTCGCCGTCGAAACAAATAGAAAAGAATTGGCTCAGATAAAAGAAGCATTGCCAATTGGTAGTATCAATGAAAATAAGGATGATTCGAAACATGAAAGTGCTTCGGTTAAAAAAGGCGAATCAAGTAGTATGTATTCTGAATCCATCAAATCCAACGAGGCAAGCATTATTGAGAAAGGGCATGTCAAGCGTAGGAAAACAACGGTGCTTGATTTTTCTGAAGTTAATGGAACCTACTTCCTGCCCTATGAGTTCCGTGCCGTAGAAATTGACAAGCTTCAAGGACAAGAACAAGTAGCGAACAAAGTTCGCCGACAAAAATCTTCAAAGCAATGATGCACGGATTCAAGAAAAGATGATGACAAGGTGTTGGGGAGCCATCCAAAGACGGAGCAAGATGTTCTTCAAATGGCACCACTATCATGCTCTCCCAACATATTTGAAGAGGTATGCATAGCGAGTAATTTACCTATTTTCAGATTTGGTCGCAACTTCATTATTGATGCATCTATAAGAGAAATCCTCATAACTAATTTTGAAAGACCAATGAAGAAGGGTAATTTACTTGCTAGCAATAAAGTTGTTATTGAGCATATCGGTCAATCCATTACGCCATTTATAAAGACCGATAGTGACTTATTATTACAGCCAAAGCTTTCCCCGTTGCTTTATCTAAAGTTCATATCTATTTGGGTAGCTTTGCTTATTTCATACTTGGCTTGCACTTGGTCTCAATTGAGACATGTATGTTCTAACTATTTTCGTTTTAGAAATTTAAAGACAAGGTTAAATTCTGTTGAGAAAACCGATGCTAGTATAATATCTTACCCACAGACATCGGAACTAGAGTGCAAAACACAATGCATAGCCGAATGGTGTGGTGCAAAATCTGAACCATTCGTTTGCTTAATTCCAAACCCGTTCTCACAGCAAGATCGGCCAGAAAATCAAAGGTTTACCTTTAATTCAAACATGTGTGATCAAATCTTTGATTTGTTGTTGAGGAATAATTATATTAGAATTCTTGATCACCATGTTGAGCCATCTGTCCAGGGACGAATGTATTGTAAGTTGCATGATTCGTCCAAGCATAATTTTGAGGATTGTAACATGTTTCGTCAAATAGTTAAATCGGCCATTGATAAAGGACGATTGAAATTTGTTGAGACACCAAGAGATGACCAATCTATTCCGATTGGTCCCGATGGTAGAAAGTTTTTGCATCGGCTGCTTCAAGCCGATCCATTTGAAGAGAAGGTAAAAACTGCAGGTGATGGGATCAAGCTTTCAAGTAAAGAAGTTGTCGAAGAGCATAATGAACATAATCTTGAGGGCAAGAATTCCATCGAAGCTACAATGGGGACGCCAAGGACTGGGGGGCAGCAAGCAAATCCAACGATCGATGAAAGCAAACCAAAAGAAAACAAAGGCCGAAATAAGCGCAAGTGTAAAAGATCAAAAATCACCTTCGCTGAACTATTGGAGAAATATCAAAAGAAGAGTGAAGAGAAGAATGCTTATCGGCCCAATCATGCAAAGAAACCAAGATCACCCCCAAGGCGCGAATATGAGGATTGGTATTGGCAAAGTGAGAGTTTCAATGCAACATATTCATATCCTTATTTTGGACCGCCAATGCCAATGCCGTGGATGCCTCCCTATGCTCATGTAGAGGCATATTCATCATGGGACAGGTATGATACAAGGGCACATTCTCCATCTTATTTTAGACCATCTCACCAATATTATGCAGCTCCGAGAAGATCAACATTTGAAGACTCACATGTTAAAGACCGTTTCAATTATAAGGAATCGGTCCGGACACCATGGATGAAAAAAGAGGTGTTCAATCAAGTCTACCGCGTGAAAAGAGATGGTCGTAAGTGTGCTACTTCAGATTTGATCTCAAATAATAAAGATCCAATTAAAGTGTTGACATTGGCTACAAAAGGCAATGAGACGAAGCAACCAATTATTGAGAGTCAAAGTGCCAAATCTGAAGAAAAGAAGTTGAGAGTGCACAAGGCCAAAAAGGAATTGCCATTGGTCAAAACAGAATCACAGCCGAGATGCCCACTAAACTTATCGTCTTCGGCAAAAGAGGGATTTACACAAACTTAGTGCACAAGAACTTGAAGAAAGGAACATGGCATGGGTTCCTAAAGGAAGTGCTCAAAATAAGAATTATGTGCAAGCCTCCATTACAAGAAGTGCGGCAAAAGTGAAGAAGGAAAAGAGTAAAAACTATGAAGGACCAAGCCGAAGGTTTCAACATCTTTGGTCTACACATTATCCATATTCTTCAACTATGCCATTAACGCATGTGCCATGGAGTTCTTCATCAGGTATGATTGGTAACCCTCAATGGGCATATTTCAATCCATGGATGCAATATAATTTCTTACGTCATGAGAGGGTATTACCAAGTCACTATACATTTGATTAGCTACAAGTTTGTTGCGGATCCAAAGGGCCGAAATACTAGATTTGTCATTTCATTTGTTTATTTCGGCTATATGTGCTTTGATTGAAGTTTACATGGTAATGGCCGATATTTATCTATCGTCCTAAGAGTATGTCAATGCATGGCCGGTGTAGTATTCTAACATCGTCCTTAGTTTGATTGGAGAGCGAGACAAGGTACGTGCTGATGAAAATTTATATGTATGCCTATATTATGATTGAATGGAGTTGAGACATCATGACCGATGTCATTGAATATATGCTGCATAGACCAATTCATAGCTGCAGAATTGGTTGGTGGGCTTATACTTTGTTTGGATATGACTTGGCTTATGCATCTTTGAGATCTATAAGAGGCCAAATCATAGTTGATTTCGTTACTGAACATCGGATTAATGTCATGCATAACATTGATATAAACCTTGTCTCATTAGTACCGTGGAGATTATATTTTGATGGTTCAGTTTGTAGCAATGTCCGAGGTGTTGGTATTGTTTATATATTTCTTTATGGTACTATTTTTTGAAGCCTCGTGCCGCTTACAATATTTTTATGCATGATTAATCAAGGCCGAATATGCATTGTTATTCGGATTGACTCTTTTACTTGCTATAGGTGCTATACATATTGAGGCTTTTGGTGATTCGTTATGAGTAGTGCAACAAATATCCAAGGGTTATCAATGTGTTTTGACGAATCACTTATAGTTTATCTTGGGGTATGTCTAGATGAAGAATTTACCTTGGGTTGCATTAAAATTGTTCATATATTTAGACATGACAATTGGAGAGAGTTGGCATAGCAAGCATCCGGCTACCATGTCCATCATGTTGTATTGCATTTCTCTCAATAGCCGATGTTTAGTCTCGTCAACATGGATAAGGCCGAACCGAAGTCCACAGCTTCGGCCACTAATGAAAATTTAATGCAGGAGAAAATCAGGACTGGAGGAAACCCATTATTGATTATTTATGTGATCCTAGTAAAAGGGTGGACAGGACTGTTCGGCATATGGCTTTCAAATACACAATGAGAGATGATGGTCTCTATCGCCGAATGGTTGATGATGTTCTTTTAAAGTGCTTGGACGAGGACCAAGCGAGAGTTGCTATGAGAGAGGTCCATGAAGGTATTTGTGGCACTCATCAGTCGGTTCCCAAGATTAAATGGCTATTACGATGTGCTGGGTTTTATTGGCTGACGATGGTTAATGATTGCTTCCGGTATTATAAAGGGTGCGAAGCTTGTCAAAAATTTGGTGATATTCAGTTGGCTCCTGCTGCTATGTTGCCTCCTATTATCAAGCCGTGGCCTTTCAGAGGATGGGGTTTAGACTTTATTGGGCAAATTCATCCATCTTCCTCAAAGGGGCATCGGTTCGTGTTGGTGGCAACTGATTATTTCACTAAATGGTCTGAAGCAGTACCTCTCAAGAACATGACACATACGGAGGTAATTCAATTCATAATCGAGCACATTATTCATAGATTCGGTATTCCCCAAACGTTAACTACAGATCAAGGTTCATCTTTTATGTCACACCAAGTCAGAGAGTTTGCCGAATCTTATAATATAAAGTTGCTCAATTCCTCTCCGTATTATGCCCAAGCTAATGGACAAGCCGAGTCTAGCAATAAAATTTTAATCAAGCTCATCAAGAAGAAGGTTGAAGATAATCCAGGGAGATGGCATGAGTTGTTGTCTGAAGCTTTGTGGGCACATAGGATCTCAAGGCATGGTGCTACGAAAGTAACTCCATATGAGCTAGTATATGGTCAAGAGGCTGTTTTACCGGTGGAGGTGAATTTGAATACTTTGAGAATAGCCAAGCAAAATGATTTATCGGCTGTAGACTTTATAACTTAATGATGGATAATATTGACGAAGTTGCCGATAAACGTTTGACTGCTTTGAAGGCCATAGAGAGAGACAATTTGAGGGTGGCAAGAGCTTACAATAAGAAAGTCAAGTTAAAGAATTTTCAAGTTGGTGATCTCGTATGAAAAGTGATTCTACCGATTGGTTCAAAAGATAGAAAATTTGGAAAGTGGTCTCCAAGTTGGGAAGGTCCTTTTAGGATCGCAAGAGTAGTTCCCGGAAATTCATATTTGGTGGAATCCGTACAAGGGGCGTTGTTACCTCGAGCTCTCAATGGCAAGTACTTGAAGAAATACCACCCGAGTGTGTGGCAAGAAGCCTAAATAGGCAATGGCCGATACATAGTTAACGCCCTAAGAAAAATAAATGGCCGATGGGGTGTTGACATCGCCCTTAGAACAAACACAGTACAAGTTATTTTTCGGCACACAAGCTTTGCCGAAAAACAGGGGGGCATGTGTTGACACCAGATTTTGGCATGGTTAAGAATCCAGGTTCGTATGCAAAAGTTAGAGGCAACACTTCGCGGGCCGGCCCTGAGTGGGAAAGAAAACCTTGCCGGAGTACAAGCCCTGCCGGAGTGAACCCTTGCCGGAGTGAAACCTTGCCGGAGTGAACCCTTGCCGGAGTGAACCCTTGCCGGAGTACAAACCTTGCCGGAGTGAACCCTTGCCGAAGTACAAACCTTGCCGGTGTGAAAGCTTGCCGGATAGAAACATTGTCGGTGTGGAAAGCTTACTCGGATAGAAAACTTGCCGGATTGGAGGCTGTCAAATTGAAAATGGGCTCAAAGGGTTATTCAGGTGATCTCGGATGGAAAAATGTTCAACATGAAAGTTGTTCGTCTCGTCGAAGCGGTCGATTTTGATATAAAGACCGTCCCAATCTGAATTCATATGCAAAAGTTATAGCCGCTACAAGATGCTGCTACAGTAGATGGCCGGACACTCCGGAGGCAACCCTCCGGATTCCATATTTTTCTACTGCAGACTTCGTGTGATGAGCGATAGCAGTAAAATTTCCTAACTACTAAACATATAACCAATTATACCCAACCAACTTCAAAACTAAGCCTAACCACATTGTGTGCAATGTCGTACAAGTCAGCTTGCCGTGTGCCATGTACTCCGAGCCAAACCTGCGATGCGTAGGAGTCCCACTAGTCGGTTACCGACTAAGTCATGGTTCTTGGACCTTGTATGCGGATTTCCGAGGAATCCAGGAATGTCCTCGAACCTGGAAATGGGCTTCCACTATGATGTGTTGCACTCTAACATATGAGTCATGCTCGATAGAACATTGACCGATTGTGTTACTCACTCGACAAGATCGTCGGCACTGCAAAAGTTGAGCCTTGCTGATTATCTATCAAATTTGCTATGGATAATGCATGAAATCAGATGTAACCACTTCCGCTGATACATTACATACATGGTTGCAGTGATGATCGATTGCGGATAACTGCGACTAAACCTAGTACTTGCAAGTAAATCGTGTAGGGATAGATTGATGAATCAAGCTGACACTGCGATGCTGTAAGTAGAAGTTTTCATTAGATCATGATCAAACTGGTGTGCAACGAATCTATAGTCAAAGTGAGCTGCTGAATAAAGTATCAAGAATTCATATGCAAAGTGAGTCAAGGCTGCACTCTCTGAGCACAGAGACCCTGAATGTAATCACTCGACAGCAACTGATGATCATAGCAAGTGATGAACATGATTGTGTCCAGTGCAACAACATCTGGAATAAAGTCAATCAATTTATGACTTCAATCTTGCCACGCCTATGCATAGTCCCCTTGCGACTGTTCAGCATGGCCGTATATACGTCTCCAGTGCCTCGTTAGTAGAATACACTGGCAGCATATGCCAGCGTCGAATCTCTTTATCTCTTCGTCCCTAAGTCCCGTCTTCTCTCATGACTCGTCGACACGGCTGAACAGTCGATGCCAGGTGCGATAGGTGAACACTTGCAGCTCAGCGGTAGTGCATTCCGTCTTATCATAAGCCATTGCTGTGCTGCTCGCGTCCGACGGACATATGACTCACAGTCCTCGGGTGATGAAGCATCCACTTTCGTGTACAACATTGGCATGTTACTTGACTCTGCGATTCTCCGATCGTATCAGATGCGCAATGGTCACCATCCCTGCTAACAAAGTCACAAGTTGGAACACACATTAAGCTATCAACCGAAGCCAATCCTCATGTGTATGATTCAAGCAGTGAAAATATATAGCTAATATCTAGCATTTTACAATTATGACGTCAAGTCTTATCGTGCATGACAACTCCATGCCAGTGCATTGCCATGATCTAGTTGTACATTGAACTCAAATTCATGCATGTGATAATCCTTACATTCATAATCGTCAACGTAATCATGGTATAGGATTAATGTATTAACCTAGATGTCCATGATAGTAAGTGTACTTTCTTGCTTAATTGATATGAATCATGCGATGAATGATGCAATCCATGTAGACAACATGTATTCAATTATGATACAACTAATGTTGCAACTGACGATTCAATTAATTATAAGATGGATAAGCTGGTGTAAATTTATGCACTTGGTTAGCATTGAACATGACATAATCAGTTTTGTATGACCAAGATATAAAGCTGGGCAAAGTAACAAATTAGTAAAACTTGTACCGAAATTATGGTCATAGCAATTAATATTAGTCTTATACTTAATAGTATCATGAATTATATGTTTGACAATGAATTTCATTGCTCAATAGCGTTAACATGTGATCATATCGGATAGTAACTAGGCAGATCATAAGCAATTCAGTCAGTGAAACACTAGCATTGATCAGATGATGACATTGCTTGGGTATCATGCATGAGAATGATGCAGAAGCTTAAATGCAGGAATCAAGTGTAGTCAAATGCTCAAATAACCATGAGAGCATATAAAGGATGTGAAGCTGAAACGGTCTGAAAGATTGTAATGCGATGCCAGCCTAATATGCTAAGGACAATCTCAACGGCGCTTATCATGAGAAGGTATGCGATTCAATCTTAGATCAATTCAATAATACACTTGCTTATGCAAAGTTATGTCTATTTCAAGACTCCAAGAATGTACATTATGTACTATGCTCAGGTATGCATCCTCGCTAATGCCTATAGAATTAGTCATGTCAGCAATTGCCTGCTTATTATCCATGCATGGTCCTCAAGCTGTTAGAGCTATTGGTTCAAATTCACATTCAACTGTTCAATTTTGCACATTAAGCACTAGGTTAATAGTAGCACTCTTCAATGACTATATACATAAGATATAAGGCAACTCATGAATAGTTCTAACATTTTGTATCGAAGCAATTATTGCTAAGTCAAGCTTATGTCCATGAGATCGGATCATAAGCTCATACCATGACACAAGGTATTAATTAACATAATATCAATGCTTATCAAGTAGGTCATATTTTGAATCTACTAATTAGCATGTTCAATTGATGCTGACAGCTATTGTTATACAAGTAATTTAAGTTAGCACGTCGTGTGAATATTTAAAATGATGTTAACATGAGTTAACTATGTGAAAAGGTGCAATAATACGCACTTGTGCATTGAAAACTTTAGTGTCCAAAAGAAAGAGTAATTTACATTGATCAGGTCGATAAACTGATTGTAGAGTATGAAACTTAGAAATCATTTGCAAATGGTACATGGGGAAGAATCAAGTGTTCAATTCAAGTAAAGAATAGACAATCTAGGCAAGTAAATGCATAAACAGCGTGACAATTGTGAAAATCAAAGAAGAAGCCTGAAATAAGCCATCAGGTCGAATGAGTAAAGTTATGTATTCAATCATGCAAAAAGCAGAATTGACGAAGAATGCTATGAGCAATCTCAAAGCACTTGCAGGATAGGAGATAATGAATGCTGAGAAGAACCATCAGTATATGGCCCAATAGCAATGAAGCCAATGTCAGTGAGCATAAACATGAATGCAAAGGTAAAAAGTGCAAGTGACTATAACAACTGCAAGTTCATCAGATAGAGAGTCATAAAGCTTCAATGAAGTACATTGCTGAAAAAGCAATGATCCAAAGACTAATTAGGATTGAAGTTCAAATGAATTCATATCTACATTAGTCGTGCCATTTAAAAACTCCACTACTCATAGCAACAATAGCACAATATGTCAAAATTGACGAAAACTGATGCATAGAAGTCCAAAATGATTATGCAGTCGAAAACGATGAAGACACTATGTTAATAAGACGAAAAGTTTCAAACTGACATCATTATGCACATAATCTTAAATGCAATGAAAGAATGGCCAGGAGTCTCAAAGAATATGTACCTGATCTATTCAGATGGAAAGTCTGAGTGTGAATTTAAAGCTAGTTGAGCGAGTCATACCTAATATTCAATCATCATCAAATTAACTAGCAAGTTGTGTGCAAGGAAACGTATGATTGAACTTGGCATATCACCATATGCCATTCGCATTCATTACAAAGACAATTGTAGATATTGCACAAAGAGTTGTCATGGATCTAAGATTGATCAGTTTATTGGTAAATCTTGTAGATTCAAAACGGCTAATGGAAATTACATCTCATATATAGATTGAATTGCGAGTTACACATCACTTGCTGAAAAGTATTAGTACAGTCAATTGGTGCTTGATGCATTTCTATTATTTGCTTTAGTCATAGCTAATCATGCGATGAATGACTCACCAATGCTCATGAAGACAAGTTGATCATAGCGATATACTGTTGTCAATCTTTGGTTGTTGGCAAATCGTTTGTGATTGAACTTCTATAAGGATTCGTACTAATTATTGATAACCTTAACGCATAATGTAGTGGATATACGATGTCATCTGTACATTGGTTGATTGTAATGCATATGGTATCTTTGGATTGTGATGCAAATTTTATGCTATCACTATTATATTGATGGAGAATTGCTATTGAATAGTCTATGACATATTGACTTCATACAAATTCAATATCTTAGATGATTGTAAGCTTATGCTTATGCATCACTGCTTGGTGTATTAGACTTAATTTTACTGATGCTAAATGTTAATTTCAGACTGCATTGAGAAGGATTAATTCGATATGATATGAATACCTGTGTTTTTAGGATGTTCCTGATAATGGATAGAGTCAACTGATGTAGGAATGACATGAGAGAGTGTTCATAGAGAATTCTGTAACTATGGAGACTCAATTATGATATTTCACTGAGTATGCAAAGGGACAAGGTACATGGTATCAATTGCGATTATGGTCGATAAGATGCTATTAAGTAATAGCATCTTTGAGTGATACATTATGTGCAATGCTATATAAGTCCACTTACAGGATTCGGTGACATATTGCAGAAATTCACATAATCTGTGTACTTTTTGCACGATTCTTTATGCATTTGTCATATAGAAAGTGCAAATGAGGCCATATCAGGCGCATTGTCAATTTGTCAATCTCACAGAGGACTTCTATGCAATGGATTTGCATAAGTCAAAGTTCTCATTTCGATCAGCAATGTTATCGAGCATGCATCTATGGAGGTAAATCGGTGAGGCATATTTGTGAACTGCATAAGGTAAAGACATTTAAAGATACTTATGCATATTGACAAGCATACTATGGTCGAAGTTATCAATTATGTGAGAACCAAGCAGATTCTGATTAATATGAAAGGTAATCATTCGATATGCCAAGATAAAGCATTAGCATGTGTATGGCCAGCAAGGTAAGATCATTGAAGGAATGTCAAATTTGAGTAATTTATTGGATTAAATTCAGATGTGTAAGTAGAATCCTTATGGCAACGCAAGATAGGCCGATAGCAGATGAACTGGGATCAAGCAATTGTTATCGCAGTATTGCAAATTGGGCAATCGAGTTGAGTATGAACGTTATACACTGATTCAAGGCACGACAGAGAAAATTGACCGAATGGGTAATAATCCTATAGCACATAGTCAGGATTTCATCATGAAGTTCTCGAAATTGAGTTGCACAAATTGGATGAAATCTTGAATGTCACAAAGTAGAGCATTTAGGCAAGCTCGAAATAATTGCATAAACTGGCATAGCCATCAAAGACCTGATGCGTAACAAGTAATCTCGAGGAAATTGGAGAAAAGTCAGAATGTGTGAATGCGATAGCATGTGACGATAGAAACATCAATTGGTGTCTAAATAAATATCGACTAAAGTATTCAATCTACATGTATGATGCCAAATTCTAAGATATTGAGTGGCATCTAAGGAATGACTTATCTCCAATATGGAAATTCAGATTCCAATCGTTCGAATGACAGTAAGGCATGAGTAAAACTGAGACAACTGGATTCAATTGGGATCAAAGAATCATGGGCCAAAACAATCGATTCTCATTGGTCAACATCGTACTGAAGAGTTGGTGAACATCATTTGTAGTAAGTCTATCAAATTAGAAAGCGGATCATGTATCGTGAAGTCCGAAAGGGTTAGTCTGCATAATTGCGATTAGGCAATTCCTAACATGATACAAGATTTGACAGGGAAAAGTTAGCTAAAATATGAATGTGCAATGCCGAAAATGGTACAATATATTCTTCGACCATTGATGCAGTATGTTACCATGCAGTTTTATAAGTTGAATAGGTTTGTAATACTCTATGTGGATAATTCAACCTATGGAATGATACTTCTTACAATGTGCGATGAAAGTTCAATAATCCTATCAGTTGATTCTCACTAACTTCGCTTCATGCATAACTTGCACAGTACAATTGTGTTTCTACTTGTTACGTTTGGCATTGATTTGAGGCATTGAGTGTTCGATTAGCAATGTCATAGGTTGTGTTGGATGATGATATGTATCTAAGATCATGTTGTGCAATCTTCGATGGTGATTCGATATACACGTCCATTGATAGGTTGAGTGAATGCGTAATGTATTGCGTGCATGGAACTAATCTATCTTGTGTTGATTAGCCCTCTAACTCTATAGTTTGATAAAACTCAATGAGAGTATGTCAACTATTCTGATATCAAAGTTTCATAACTGCAATAATGCTTGAGGCCATCTTGGTAGCTGCATGAAACATATGACTGTCATGACAACTGAGACACATTAAAAGCCATACGTGGTATCAGTCATGGTTGCATTTGGATGTCAAGTGATGGATCATGCCATCTTAAAAACTTGTCAATTCAGTACCTGCCTAATGTGAAGATTCTGATTTCTTTCAAGTCAGCTGTACCCACCATGAGAGCATATTAGGCAGTATCAAACCTGAGTTTGCATATTCTGTACTAATTATGAATTGAAGACTACAGATTAATAGAGTTATTTATGTGACTCTAAGCAAGTGATCATTGTACGGAAGTCCAGCCCTTAATACATGTGAGTGCATAATACAAATTCAATCTTACACTTTCTGATTATGTTCATTATCACAAATCTTGGCTTACTCAGAACTGAGTTACGATTTTATGACAGTCCAACTAGGGTGCATTCATAGATCGGCGTACGTTGGGCTCGCAGTTAATCGCATATTCGGTTCTGCGTATTCGACTAGTCACAACGATTGGTAGAGGATGACATTAGGTGCAGCTTAAGCGGTGTGCTGAAACAATTATCTTCACATTGATAATGCTTGTCAATGAGACAGATGTCTATGTGCTCATACTTAAGGCTCAATGTGCTACCAATTATCATTCAGCATATTTATGAATGGGTTCATATGCTGGAATCATGCTATCAGCACAATATGTGACATCCAGATCTAACATTACCATTTATCAGTTGTATACAATGGCATGCTTAACATTATTACTTCTTCAAACTACAATCGATATAGATTGAATCAGTCACTATAGGCATTATTTCATGACCAAGCATGCCGATGCAGCGGAGTTTTATGCATCGCAGCAGTTGGGTTACTGCCAAGTCCCAATGCTATAATATGGTTATATTGATATGACAGCATGACTCGATTATTGCTATACAACCTCTGTTGCAATAATTGTGAGATTCAACTTGTTGATGACTAATCCTAGATGATGAGATCTGGCTTTGCAGATTGGCTCATAATAGAACTGTTATTGCAATAGATTTGATCTAAGCCTAATTGTAGGCTATTGAGTCAGTATTTCATGTATGTGCTATGGTCACTTAATCGAAGCATTCAAATTATCAGACACTTAGCAATGTATCATTGTTAACTATCTAACATATTCGGTTAATATTTCGGCAAGTGCGAATACAAGGATTCTGGTCATATTAGTACTTGGCAGTCAAGCATTCTTGGCAGTGTCAAATATAGTTCGTCATAAGAATTTACAACTCCGTAGTGATTCTACTATGCATCAAAGGAGTGTCTGCACTATTAGTGTGCAACAATAGACAAATCGATCAAGATTGTCCGTGAAGTGGAAATGTCCTCTTTAGATGGATACCAAAGATGTACCTGACGAAGTCCATAATCGTCAGGATGTGCTAGAAGAGATGTCACATGGCATTCAATGGAAGTATTAGGAGATTTACCCCTCTAGAGAGATGGTCATAGTGCTTTAGATATAGCAACAAATGATTATAGCTAGAATTCTTATATATAATGAGAGGCATTTTGAAATTTGGATAATCAGTTATTGTTTGAATGACATTTCAAGGCTTGATGAGGAAGCAAGTTCATATTAATACAATGTATCTTTGCTAATCTAATGGTACACTGCAATTGAAATTACCCTGCATTCGAGAATAAAAATATTATGAGAAAGATGCTAAAAACTTGAATCCATGGAGAATAGAAATTCACATAACACTTTGGTCCAGTACCAACTGCTAAGCTACACCTCAAGTCAAGTTCTGAATCAAAGTACATGATTATACATGCCATCAAATCAGAGCTTAGAATGAATTAAATACTTGGAGTTGCGATTTAGTGAATATGCCATAGTTTGGCGTAAATTCACTTAAAAGTAAATGCATAAGAAGAAATTACATAAAGAGTATCCAGTGATGATAGTGTGAAGTTTTGCAGATAGGCAGTTCAATCGATCCATATAGTGCTAAAAGTAGGTAGAGCAAGTAATGAGCTTTATGGCAAGACATTTACCGGATGCAACTATTGAACCTTGCAGATGACAATGAAGAAACTCTTAGCAATAATTGGGATAAAGCTTGCGAATGAACTGCTTAGAACTACTTTGCGCGTACGAACATTTGATATCAAAGTCATGTTAGGAAGATGCAATTTATAGATAGCAATAATCAGATCTAATAGTAAAATTGAAGAAAGTGAGAATCATGTAGTATTCGAGATCGAATGGTGCAATCAATGAGGTTGTTCGTCAATGCCATGTAGTAGAATTCACCTGCTCGATATCGGAAATCGTTCCATTAATTACATTGCAAATGCTTTGAGTCCGCTAGATTATTGAAAGCTAAGCCAGTTGACATCGGCGAGAATCTACAGCAATGATCAGTATTCAGATAAGTGAGACAAGTAAAGCCAAAAGGCTCTGCAAATTGTTAAAGATCCAATTCAGTTCACAATAGAAAGTTTTCTGCTTAAGCTCAATTTTGAAAGAGAATTCAAATCTGAATTTTAAGCAAGTAAGAAGCCAAAGTGCAGCAATAGCATGTGACATGGCATGGGTCAACCAACCTCAGTAAAGAGACTTTGAGTGACATGCAGTCCAGTGACTGCAACTGAAAATTTCTCTATATATGCGGTACAAAATCGAATAGAATCTAGCCGTAGAGGCAATGTTAATTCCTTCATTAAGCGACCGGTCTAACGGTTAGGATTGGTAACTGAAGGGTGAGTTGCAAAATTAATGAAGGGTATGAGATCCCACTTGTAATATTCCAAGCGGTCGGATAAAACCAAATCTATTCATTCAATGTATCCTTTGGTTGGAAATTAATGGATTTGGGTTGATCCTAATTTAGGGGCCGTATTATTTATAATTAAAGTTAATAGAGGGAAAAGATGTTTCTATTAGTTCCAATAAAAATTGAAATTAATTTAAAAGATGAGCAACAACCAATTGATAGTAAATTGGGCCCCAAAACTTGAGGAAAGCAGGGAAGCTTTTTCAAAGAAATGCGATGACAATAAAATTTAAATGAAATTCCTTGACGCAAATTGAAGGAATTGCAGTCCGAGGAAGTCTAAAAAAAATCATTATAGAATTTGAAAGTAAAAGGAAGATGATACAAGGAAAAAATTTATGGAATATAAACAAGTATAAGAAAGGTTTTTCCATTGGTTCCCCAAATATTCAATCCATGGCCCAAAATTTCGTTGAATCATAAATTTACCGTTTTTTATAAACATTTCCCATTTATTTTTTTTCTATTGCTTGTCAAGCAACTTTGAGCCATTTTAATCATTTAGCCCCAGGGCCGGGGTCAACGTTAAAGACGAGAAGGTCGTTGGGGCCCTTATTTATAATCAAAGGTTGGACTTGGCTTTTGAAAACAATAGAATGGGCCTTGAGAATTTGGTGTTTAATGTTGAGAGGCAAAATTGCGAAAAAAGAAGTATTGCCCATCCGTTAAGAATTATAACATGTTGCTTATCCTAAGGAAATTTTTTAAAAGTTTTAAATTCAAATTTGGTGAATTTTCTTTCATTATGATTTTAACAAAACCTTAGATTTTAAGTTTAATGGAAATACCATTTCCTAACATCTTGATGGTGAAAATTTATATTGTTAAATGGAAATAATCAGGTTTCAATTTTTTTGGCAAATTATAGTTTTTCCACCTAAAAATTATTGTTTTTGTCCCAAAATTATTTTTAACTTTAAATTGTTTCAATATGGTTATTTTAATATGTTTTCAATACGTTTAAGTCTCAATGGAATGGAAATTGAGTTCCATATTGGAAAATGTGGGATAATTTAAATTTATTATATTTTTGAAATTGGAAGAGGTTTTATTGTAAATAATAAATAGTTTAAAGGATTTGGTTTTGCTTTAAATTTGAGCAAAAAGGGAAATAAGCTGAATGTTCGCATGAAGCTTCAGCCTCGCCGCCCTGAGGCGGGTCGGGGCGGCGTCCGTCTGGCGCGTCTCCCAGGCTTGCTGCTGGTGGGCCCGTCGGCGCCTCCCCGCTTCGGTGCTCCTTCGATTTTGGCCGACCCACAGGAGGTGGCGGCGGCGGCCAGGGGAGGGCCCGTCGGGGCCCGCCCAAGCGTCCCCTCCATTGGTGCTGCTCCTCGGGCGGCGCGCAGTGCGGGCTCGATCTGGGGTGGGCCGTCCCGCTTCTTCCCCCGAGGTGCGTCGGGGGCTCCGGCTCGGCGTCCTGTCGGCCCCCGTGGCGGGGCGGGGCTCCGGTTCTGGGCCTGCTGCGGTTGGGGATGGCCTCCTTCCTCCTCCTCCTCGTGGTCGCATCCCTCCCCAATATCAAGTCTCCAACCCCATCCTCACTTGCTTTGCGTGTCATCGACCTGGCCACTTCCAATCGCGTTGTGAAAACCCTCCTTTCTACCTCATCTGCAGGGAAGACGGCCACCTAACGGTGGACTGTCAGAATCGTGTCAAGCCTCCTGCGTTTGTTCACTATGGCACAGGTCTTCCTGGATGCTCCTTCTTTGCTCTTGATAGGGAGATCACTGAGGCTGCCCCATCCCCTCCCTGTCCAATGTTGGCATTATTTCCGTCCAGGCTAAGCGCATCTCTCCTCAGACTCTTCTCGACGAGCTTAAGTTATGGGATGAGGGTGGATGGGATTGGCAGATCCGCCAACTCTCCGAGTTCGATTTTGCAGCAACTTTCCCCTCTAAAGAGAGCCTCCGGATGATATCTTCTTGCTCTAGCTTCACTCTGCCTTTGAATCAACTCGTGGTCTCGGTCAAAGCTGCCTCTAATGGATCCAAGGCAATCTCGTCCTTGTTTGACGTGTGGGTGCTGGTAGATGATGTCCCTCCGAGCATGCGCACCACGGCTTTCCTGATGGCTTTCAGAGTTCTTATCGGCAAACCCATTGAAGTTGACCAAGACTCTTTGGCAATCCTGGGGACAGCCCGGCTTCGGGTTTGGTGCGTGGACCCCCTATGCATTCATGGCACCCTCGACGTCTTCCCTGTGGCCGGTGGCTTCCGGCTCCGTGTGCGGGTGAAGGGGGCCTCAGGCCCGGTGTCGCCTCCTCCTCCTCCCCCGCCTCCGGCCTCTGACAATGGCGACAAGAGCAAGGAGGGGGATGGCTGCCCCGATGATTCCATGCACGGGTCTGATCCCGGGTTCACCCAGTCGGAGTGGGATGGCCTCTCACCCGAAGACCAGGACATGCTCAAGGAGAACGCGCCGGCTGGCAAGCGGGTCCAGGGCTCGGCGCCTGATCTGGGTGGGGGGAGGCGGCTGCTGGTGGGGCCAAGGGCATGCCTTTCTCGGCGGTGTGCTCCAACATCCCGGCTCGTCCCGCTTCTCCCTCCCTGTCTGGCATTGAAGATCTTCCCCCGGCGGGCCGTGCGGCGCTCAAAAAGAAGAAGAAATCCTCTGTCAAGAAGTACTCCGGCAAGAGTCGTGCGTCTGGTGATTCTAGGCAGTCCGCGGTTGGGCTCTGCCGCCGGCTGGAGGCTGACTTGGGTATGGCCTCGGGTCCGTCATCTGCTGCGGCTTCTCCCAGTCGCACGCGCCCTGTTCCTGTGTGTTCGCCTGCGTCCACGGCTCGCAAGAGTGGCCGTGTCTCCAATAGTGGTGAGCGGGTGGTCGATCGGGCTGCTCGGCGTGCGGCGGCTCGGGATCTGCCCCCTGCAGGTTCGTCCTCTCCTCCCTTCCCATCCCCCCCACGATTTCCTCTCCTGTTTCTTTAGTTCTCCCTTCTCAATTTGATGATCACTTGCTAAATATCTTAAACGACGTGGGTATTTGTTTAGATTCTAGTTTGGGATCTCCTTCATCTATTCTTGGTATCATTAGGGCGAATGAAATCGCCCAGGTGGATATTGCGAAAGCCAAGGAGGCTGGGGGGGGGTTCGGGCACCCCACTGGTGGTGGCCGGTGGGGACGAGGGGGGAGATGACAGGAGTAATGCTCCCTCGATGGTCTCTAAACGCCGGGTAGGGAAACGCTCTAAACCCTGCGACGCCCCAAGCAGGTCGAGTCTCCGTATCAAAAACATGTCGTATAAATGTAGGCATTTTTTTAGAACATTAGAGGTTTCTGTGCTAGGGGGCGCAGAGACCAACTTAAGGACCTAGTTCGATCTGAGAATGTTGATTTTATTGGCCTTGTCGAGACATTCAAATCTTCCTTTTCTGCTAGCGAATTATCGGCTATTGCTGGGATAGATAGATTCCATTGGAATTTTGTGGCCTCAGCTGGTCACTCGGGCGGATTTTTACTTGGCTCCAAAAAAAATAATTTTGATTTCGTGGCTTTCGACCATGGCATTTTTTGGGCTAGCACGGTGGTCTCAATTCGTTCTCTCAACTCCCTGGTGGAAATCTTGGTGGTTTATGGTCCGGCTGACCATGCGATGTCTTATGCTTTTTTGGATGAGCTTAGTATTAAGATTGAATCTTGCCAACTCCCTCTGTTGATCGGGGGTGATTTTAATTTGCTTCGATTTCCCTCCGACAAGAGTTATCCTAACTTCTCGTGGCCCTTGGCTGATGCGTTCAATGCCTTCATTAGGGATATGGCTATTCGTGAGATACCTAGGTCGGATCCCGGTACACGTGGTCTAACCATCAACCCCCCCCCCCATCCGCTCAGTCCTTGACAGAGTTTTTGTTTGCCCGAGATGGGACCCTCTATTCCCTCATGCCAGTCTTAAGGCCCTTGCTTGTGTTGGCTCTGATCACACACCTCTGATTCTAGATGATGGATTGCGCCCTATGGGTGCCCCGAGGTTTCAGTTTGATGCTTCCTGGCTTCAAGTCGAGGGCTTCAATGACTTGGTGGCTCAAAAAAAATTGTCCTTCCTTTCTTCGACTCGTTAGTCTTTTGGCCCGATGGATGACTGGCATCAATGCTCTTATTTTCTGCGTAGATTCCTTAGAGGTTGGTCCAAAAATCATTCTGCTGAGTCAAGGCGTGACAAAGCAAGGCTGATGGCTCAGATTGGCGTTCTGGACGAACGTGTGGATTTAGCTGGGTTGTCCTCGGATGAATGGCAATCCCGATATGGTTTAGAAGAGGCATTGTTGGCCATTCATAGGCAGGAGGAAATTGAAGGAAATATGCCCTAGAGGCAATAATAAAGTTATTATTTATTTCCTTATTACATGATAAATGTTTATTATTCATGCTAGAATTGTATTAACCGGAAACATAATACATGTGTGAATACATAGACAAACAAAATGTCACTAGTATGCCTCTACCAGACTAGCTTGTTAATCAAAGATGGTTAAGTTTCCTAACCATAGACAAAGGAGTTGTCATTTGATTAACAAGGTCACATCATTAGTCGAATGATCTGATTGACATGACCCATTCCATTAGCTTAGCACCCGATCGTTTTAAGTATGTTGCTATTGCTTTTATCCATGACTTATACTGTTCCTATAACTATGAGATTATGCAACTCCCGTTTGACGGAGGAACACTTTGGGTACTACCAAACGTCACAACGTAACTGGGTGATTATAAAGGAGTACTACAGGTGTCTCCAAAGTCAGATGTTGGGTTGGCGTATTTCGAGATTAGGTTTTGTCACTCCGATTGTCGGAGAGGTATCTCTGGGCCCTCTCGGTAATACACATCACTTAAGCCTTGCAAGCATTACAACTAATGAGTTAGTTGCAAGATGATGTATTACGGAACGAGTAAAGAGACTTGCCGATAATGAGATTGAACTAGGTATTGGATACCGACGATCGAATCTCGGGCAAGTAACATACCGATGACAAAGGGAACAAACGTATATTGTTATGCGGTCTGACCGATAAAGATCTTCGTAGAATATGTAGGAGCCAATATGGGCATCTAGGTCCCGCTATTGGTTATTGATCGGAGACGTGTCTCGGTCATGTCTACATTGTTCTCGAACCGTAGGGTCCGCACGCTTAAGGTTTCGATGATGGTTATATTATGAGTTTGTGTATTTTGATGTACCGAAAGAGTTCGGAGTCCCGGATGTGATCATGGACACGACGAGGAGTCTCAGAATGGTCGAGACATAAAGATTGATATATTGGACGGCTATGTTCGGACATCGGAATGGTTCCGAGTGGTTTCGGATAATACCGGAGTGCCGGAGGGGTCACCGGAACCCCCCGGGGAAGTAATGGGCCTTAATGGGCCAAGATGGGGGAGAGAGGGCTGCGCCAGGAGGTGGCGCGCGCCCCCCCCCCATGGGGAGTCCGAATTGGACAAGGAGGGGGGGCGCGGTCCCCCTTTCCCTCTCCCTCTCCGTCTCCTTCCTTCCCCTTCCCCTCCTAGTTGGACTAGGAAGGGAGTCCTACTCCCACTAGGAGGAGGACTCCCCCTCCTGGCGCGCCCTCTAGGGCCGGCCGGCCCTCCCCTTGCTCCTTTATATACGGGGGCAGGGGCACCCTAAGACACACAAGTTGATCCTTGAGATCGTTCCTTAGCCGTGTGCGGTGCCCCCTCCACCATATTCCACCTCGGTCATATCGTAGCGGTGCTTAGGCGAAGCCTGCGTCGATAGAACATCAAGATCGCCACCACGCCGTTGTCTTGTGGAACTCTCTCCCGAGCTTTGCTGGATCGGAGCCCGAGGAGCGTCACCGAGCTGTACGTGTGTCAAGAACTCGGAGGCACCGAGTAACGGCGTTGGGATCGGTTGGATCGCGAGGAGAGCGTCGACTACTTCCTCTATGTTGTGATTGCTTCGCTTCGGTCTACAAGGGTATGTAGACAACACTCTCCCTCTCGTTGCTATGCATCACCATGATCTTGCGTGTGCGTAAGGAAATTTTTGAAATTACTACGTTCCCCAACAGTGGCATCCGAGCCAGGTTTTTATGGTTTGATGTTTTGCACGAGTAGAACACAAGTGAGTTGTGGACGATACAAGTCATACTGCCTACCAGCATGTCATACTTTGGTTCAGCGGTATTGTTGGATGAAGCGGCCCGGACCGACATTACGCGTACGCTTACGCGAGACTGGTTCTACCGCCGTGCTTTGCACAAAGGTGGCTAGCGGGTGTCAGTTTCTCCAACTTTAGTTGAACCGAGTGTGGCTACGCCCGGTCCTTGAGAAGGTTAAAATGGAGTCTATTTGACGAAGTATCGTTGTGGTTTTGATGCGTAGGTGAGATTGGTTCTTGCTTAAGCCCGTAGCAGCCACGTAAAATTTGCAACAACAAAGTAGAGGACGTCTAACTTGTTTTTGCAGGGCATGTTGTGATGTGATATGGCCAAGACGTGATGCTATATTTTATTGTATGAGATGATCATGTTTTGTAACCTAAGTATCGGCAATGGCAGGAGCCATATGGTTGTCGCTTTATTGTATGAAATGCAACGCATACTGTAATTGCTTTACTTTATCACTAAGCGGTAGCGATAGTCGAGAAGCAATAGATGGCGAAGCGACAATGATGCTACGATGGAGATCAAGGTGTCGCGCCGGTGGCGATGGTGATCACGACGGTGCCGAAGATGGAGATCACAAGCACAAGATGATGATGGCCATATCATATCACTTATATTGATTGCATGTGATGTTTATCCTTTATGCATCTTATCTTGCTTTGATTGACGGTAGCATTTTAAGATGATCTCTCACTAAAATTATCAAGAAGTGTTCTCCCGAGTATGCACCGTTGCCAAAGTTCATCGTGCCCAGACACCACGTGATGATCGGGTGTGATAAGCTCTACGTCCATCCACAACAGGTGCAAGCCAGTTTTGCTCACGCAGAATACTCAGGTTATACTTGACAAGCCTAGCATATGCAGATATGGCCTCGGAACACGGAGACCGAAAGGTCGGCGTGAATCATATAGTAGATATGATCAACATAGTGATGTTCACCATTGAAAACTACTCCATCTCACGTGATGATCGGTTATGGTTTAGTTGATTTGGGTCACCTGATCACTTAGATGACTAGAGAGATGTCTGTCTAAGTGGGAGTTCTTAAGTAATATGATTAATTGAACTTAAATTTATCATGAACTTAGTACTGATAGTATCTTGCTTGTCTATGTTTGTTTGTAGATAGATGGCTCGTCTTTGTTGTTCCGTTGAATTTTAATGCGTTCCTTGAGAAAGCAAAGTTGAAAGATGATGGTAGCAATTACACGGATTGGGTCCGTAACTCGAGGATTATCCTCATTGCTGCATGTAAGAGTTACGTCTGGAAGCACCGCTGGGTGCGAAGCCTGCTGCTGATGTAACCGGCGACGTTAAGAACGTCTGGCGAGCAAAGCTGATGACTACTCTATAGTTCGAGTGTGCCATGCTTTACGGCTTAGAACCGGGTCTTCAACGACGTTTTGAGCGTCATGGAGCATATGAGATGTTCCAGAGTTGAAGTTGATATTTCAACAGAATGCCCGGATTGAGAGATATGAAGTCTCCAATAAGTTCTATAGCTGCAAGATGGAAGAGAATGGGTCTGTCGGTGAGCACATACTCGTAATGTCAGGTATTACAATCACTTGAGTCAACTGGGAGTTAATCTTCCGGATGATTGTGTCATTGATGAATTCTTCAATCACGCCACCAAGCTACAAAGGCTTCGTGATGAACTATAATATGCAAGGGTTAGTAAAGACTATGCCCGAGCTCTTCGCAATGCTAAAGGCTGCGGAGGTAGAAATCAAGAAAGAGCATCAAGTGTTGATGGTCAATAAGACCACTAGTTTCAAGAAGAAAGGCAAAGGGAAGAAGAAGGGGAACTTCAAGAAGAACAGCAAGCAAGTTGCTGCTCAGGAGAAGAAACCCAAGTCCGGACTGAACTCGAAGCCGAGTGCTTCTCGCAAGCAGACTGGTCCTCGGAAGCGGAACTGCCCCAAGTATTTGGCGGATAAGAAGGATGGCAAGGTCAACAAAGGTATATGTGATATACATGTTATTGATGTGTACCTTACTAGAGCTCGCATAGCACTGGTATTTGATCTGGTTCATTGCTAATATTTGCAACTCAAAGCAGGGACTACGGATTGCGAACAACGGCAAAGGACGAGGTGACGATGCGGCGTGGGAAATGGTTCCAAAGTCGATGTGATCGCGGTCGGCACGCTACCTCTACATCTACCTTCGGGATTAGTTTTAGACCTAAATAATTGTTATTTGGTGCCAGCGTTGAGCATGAACATTATATCTGGATCTTGTTTGATGCGAGGCGGTTATTCATTTAAATCGAGAGAATAATGGTTGTTCTATTTATATGAGTAATATCTTTTATGGTCATGCACCCTTGAAGAGTGGTCTATTTTAATGAATCTCGATAGTAGTGATACACATATTCATAATGTTGAAACCAAAAGATGCAGAGTTGATAATGATAGTGCAACTTATTTGTGGCACTTGCCGTTTAGGTCATATCGGTATAAAGCGCATGAAGAAACTCCATCTTGATGGACTTTTGGAGTCACTTGATTATGAATCACTTGGCACTTCGAACCGTGCCTCATGGGTAAGATGATTAAAACCCGTTCTCGGTACTATGGAGAGAGCAACAGATTTGTTGGAAATCATACATACTGAGATGTATGTGGTCCGATGAATGTTGAGGCTCGTGGCGGATATCGTTATTTTCTCACCTTCACAGATGATTTAAGCAGATATGGGTATATCTACTTAATGAAACATAAGTCTGAAACATTTGAAAAGTTCAAAGAATTTTAGAGTGAAGTTGAAAATCATCGTAACAAGAAAATAAAGTTTCTACGATCTGATCGTGGAGGTGAATATTTGAGTTACGAGTTTGGTCTACATTTGAAACAATGCGGAATAGTTTCGCAACTCACGCCACCCGGAACACCACAGCGTAATGGTGTGTCCGAACATCGTAATCGCACTTTACTAGATATGGTGCGATCTATGATGTCTCTTACAGATTTACCGCTATCGTTTTGGGGATATGCTCTTGAGACGGCCGCATTCACGCTGAATAGAACACCGTCAAAATCCGTTGAGACGACACCTTATGAACTATGGTTTAGCAAGAAACCAAAGTTGTAGTTTCTTAAAGTTTGGGGATGCGATGCTTATGTGAAAAAGCTTCAACCTGATAAGCTCAAACCCAAATCGGAGAAATGTGTCTTCATAGGATACCCAAAGGAGACAGTTGGGTACACCTTCTATCACAGATCCGAAGGCAAGACATTTGTTGCTAAGAATGGATCCTTTCTAGAGAAGGAGTTTCTCTCGAAAGAAGTGAGTGGGAGGAAAGTAGAACTTGATGAGGTGGCTGTACCTTCTCCCTTATTGGAAAGTAGTTTATCACGAAACCGGTTTCTACGACATCTACACCAAATAGTGAGGAAGTTGATGATGTTGATCATGAAACTTCAGATCAAGTTACTGAGAACCTCGTAGATCAACCAGAGTAAGATCCGCACTGAGTGGTACGGTAATCCTGTTCGGAAGTCATGCTACTAGATCATGATGAACCTACGAACTATGAAGAAGCGTTGGTGAGCCCAGATTCCACAAAATGGCTTGAGGCCATGAAATCTGAGATGGGATCCATGTATGAAAACAAAGTGTGGACTTTGGTTGACTTGCCCGAGGGTCGGCAAGCAATAAAAACAAGTGGATCTTCAAGAAGAAGACCGGCGACGGTAATGTTATCGTCTACAAAGCTCGACTTATGCAAAGGGTTTCGACAAGTTCAAGGGATTGACTACGATGAGACCTTCTCACCCGTAGCGATGCTTAAGTCTGTCCGAATCATGTTAGCAATTGCCGCATTTTATGATTATGAAATTTGGCAAATGGATGTAAAACTGCATTCTGAATGGATTTACGGAAGAAGAGTTGTATATGATGCAACCAGAAGGTTTTATCGATCCAAGGGAGCTAACAAAGTGTGCAAGCTCCAGCGATCCATTTATGGACTGGTGCAAGCATCTCGGAGTTGGAATAAACGCTTTGATAGTGTGATCAAAGCATTTGGGTTTATCTGAGACTTTTGGAGAAGCCTTGTATTTACAAGAAAGTGAGTGGGAGCTCTGTAGCATTTCGATATTATATGTAGATGACATATTACTAATCGGAAATGATATAGAATTTCTGGATAGCATAAAGGGGTACTTGAATAAGAGTTTTCGATGAAGGACCTCGGTGAAGCTGCTTACATATTGGGCATCAAAATCTATAGAGATAGATCAAGGCGCTTAATTGGACTTTCACAAAGCACATACCTTGACAAAATTTTGAAGAAGTTCAAAATGGATCAAGCAAAGAAAGGGTTCTTGCCTGTGTTACAAGGTGTGAAGTTGAGTAAGACTCAATGCCCGACCACCGCAGAAGATAGAGAGAAAATGAAAGATGTTCCTATGCTTCAGCCATAGGCTCTATCATGTATGCAATGCTGTGTACAGACTGATGTGTGCCTTGCTATTAGCTTAGCAGGAGGTACCAAAGTAATCCAGAGTGGATCATGGACAGCGGTCAAGAACATCTGAAGTACCGAAAAGGACTAAGGATATGTTTCTCGATATGGAGGTGACAAAGAGCTCATCGTGGCAGTTACGTTGATGCAAGCTTTGACACCGATCCGACGATTCTAAATCGCAAACCGGATAATGATTTACACTAAACGGTGGAGCTATCAGTTGGTGCAGTTCTAAACAAAGCGTCATAGCGGGATCTACATGTGAAGCGGAGTACATAGCAGCTTCGGAAGCAGCTAATGAAGGAGTCTAGATGAAGGAGTTCATATCCGATCTAGGTGTCATACCTAGTGCATCGGGTCCAATGAAAATCTTTTGTGATAATACTGGAGCAATTGCTTTAGCGAAGGAATCCAGATTTCACAAGAGAACTAAACACATCAAGAGACGCTCCAATTCCATCCGGGATTTGGTCCAGGTGGGAGACATAGAGATTTGCAAGATACATACGGATCTGAATGTAGCAGACCCGTTGACTAAGCCTCTGCCACGAGCAAAACATGATCAGCACCAAGACTACATGGGTGTTAGAATCATTACTATGTAATCTAGATTATTGACTCTAGTGCAAGTGGGAGACTGAAGGAAATATGCCCTAGAGGCAATAATAAAGTTATTATTTATTTCCTTATTACATGATAAATGTTTATTATTCATGCTAGAATTGTATTAACCGGAAACATAATACATGTGTGAATACATAGACAAACAAAATGTCACTAGTATGCCTCTACCAGACTAGCTTGTTAATCAAAGATGGTTAAGTTTCCTAACCATAGACAAAGGAGTTGTCATTTGATTAACAAGGTCACATCATTAGTCGAATGATCTGATTGACATGACCCATTCCATTAGCTTAGCACCCGATCGTTTTAAGTATGTTGCTATTGCTTTTATCCATGACTTATACTGTTCCTATAACTATGAGATTATGCAACTCCCGTTTGACGGAGGAACACTTTGGGTACTACCAAACGTCACAACGTAACTGGGTGATTATAAAGGAGTACTACAGGTGTCTCCAAAGTCAGATGTTGGGTTGGCGTATTTCGAGATTAGGTTTTGTCACTCCGATTGTCGGAGAGGTATCTCTGGGCCCTCTCGGTAATACACATCACTTAAGCCTTGCAAGCATTGCAACTAATGAGTTAGTTGCAAGATGATGTATTACGGAACGAGTAAAGAGACTTGCCGATAACGAGATTGAACTAGGTATTGGATACCGACGATCGAATCTCGGGCAAGTAACATACCGATGACAAAGGGAACAAACGTATATTGTTATGCGGTCTGACCGATAAAGGTCTTCGTAGAATATGTAGGAGCCAATATGGGCATCCAGGTCCCGCTATTGGTTATTGATCGGAGACGTGTCTCGGTCATGTCTACATTGTTCTCAAACCGTAGGGTCCGCACGCTTAAGGTTTCGATGATGGTTATATTATGAGTTTGTGTATTTTGATGTACCGAAAGAGTTCGGAGTCCCGGATGTGATCACGGACACGACGAGGAGTCTCGGAATGGTCGAGACGTAAAGATTGATATATTGGACGGCTATGTTCGGACATCGGAATGGTTCAGTGGTTTGGATAATACGGAGTGCCGGAGGGGTTACCGGAACCCCCCGGGGAAGTAATGGGCCTTAATGGGCCAAGAGGGGAGAGAGGGCTGCGCCAGGAGGTGGCGCGCGCCCCCCCATGGGGAGTCCGAATTGGACAAGGAGGGGGACGCGTCCCCTTTCCTCTCCCTCTCCCTCTCCTTCCTTCCCCCTTCCCCCTCCTAGTTGGACTAGGAAAGGGGAGTCCTACTCCCACTAGGAGGAGGACTCCCCCTCCCTTGGCGCGCCCCTCTAGGGCCGGCCGGCCCTCCCCCTTGCTCCTTTATATACGGGGGCAGGGGGGCACCCTAAGACACACAAGTTGATCCTTGAGATTGTTCCTTAGCCGTGTGTGGTGCCCCCCTCCACCATATTCCACCTCGGTCATATCGTAGTGGTGCTTAGGCAAAGCCTTGCGTCGGTAGAACATCAAGATCGTCACCACGCCATCGTGCTGACGGAACTCTCTCCCCGGAGCTTTGCTGGATCGGAGCCCGAGGAGCGTCACCGAGCTGTACGTGTGTCAAGAACTCGGAGGCGCCGGAGTAACGGCGTTGGGATCGGTTGGATCGCGAGGAGAACGTACGACTACTTCCTCTACGTTGTGATTGCTTCCGCTTCGGTCTACAAGGGTATGTAGACAACACTCTCCCCTCTCGTTGCTATGCATCACCATGATCTTGCGTGTGCGTAGGAATTTTTTTGAAATTACTACGTTCCCCAACAGAAATTTATTGGAAACAACGCGGTACTATCAACTGGACCCTCAAGGGGGACTTGCCCACGGCGTATTTCTTTGCTATTGCTAATGGTAGATGGCGGAGGTGCTTTATTGATAGTCTTATTATTGACGGTGTTAGGACTTCTGACCCCCCGGTGATCATGCGGCATGTGGTCTGTTTCTTCTCTAACCTTCTAGCGGCTAAACCTGAGCTAGGCTTTAAGTTGGCTGCGTCCTTCTGGTCCCCGCGTGATCAACTTTCGAGCACTGATAATGAAAGCCTTCTAATTCCCCCTTCAGAGGAGGAAATTTTCAAGACGATTCATTCTGCCAATTATAATGCAGCATCAGGCCCTGACGGCTTCTCCATTCCTTTTTCCTGGCAATTTTGGCCTCAACTAAAAGGCCTAATCTTGGCTATTACTCAAGGTTTTTGGCTGGGGACTATAGATATCTCGAGACTTAACTACGCAGTTCTTACCCTCATCCCTAAAGTCAAAGGCGCTGACCTAATCTCCCAATTTAGGCCTATTGCTCTCATTAACAACTTTGCTAAGATCCCTGCCAAGGGTATGGCTGTTAAAGTGTCCCCGATCGCTCATCGGGTCATTAGCCCTTCCCAATCCGCGTTCATTAAGGGGAGATACATCCTGGACGGGGTGCTTTGCCTCCACGAAATTATCCATAACCTTCGCAGCAAGAACACCAAGGCTCTGGTTCTCAAGCTCGATTTTGAAAAGGCTTACGATTCGGTGAGCTGGAGCTTTCTTCGCCAAGTTTTGTTGGCCAAGGGTTTTGATGGCTCGGTGGTCCACCGCCTGATGCAACTTGTCTCTGGGGGTCATACGGCGGTGGCTGTCAATGGTTAGACCAGTAATTTCTTTGCGAATGGTAGGGGTTTGAGGCAAGGGGATCCGGCGTCCCCCCTGCTTTTCAACTTTGTGGCTGATACTCTCTCCCACATTCTGTCTCGTGCTGCGGCTGCTGGACACATTTCACCTGTTAGTACTCATCTCATTCCTAGTGGCCTCTCTCACTTACAATATGCGGACGACACCATCATTTTGGTTGAGCTTAATGATCATTCCAATACAAATCTGAAATTTCTTCTTCTATGCTTTGAAGCTTTGTCGGGACTTAAAATCAACTTCTCTAAGAGCGAGGCTATTGTGACTGAGGTATCTGCTGTGGAGGCGCAACGGGTGGCACACCTTCTGAATTGCTCCCTCGAGTCTTTCCATCTTAAATATTTGGGCCTTCCCATTTCCCCTCTTAAACTGTTGGCTAAAGATTTTGTGAAGGAAATATGCCCTAGAGGCAATAATAAAGTTATTATTTATTTCCTCATATCATGATAAATGTTTATTATTCATGCTAGAATTGTATTAACCGGAAACATGATACATGTGTGAATACATAGACAAACATAAAGTCACTAGTATGCCTCTACTTGACTAGCTCATTAATCAAAGATGGTTATGTTTCCTGACCATAGACATGTGTTGTCATTTGATTAATGGGATCACATCATTAGGAGAATGATGTGATTGACATGACCCATTCCGTTAGCCTAGCACTTGATCGTTTAGTATGTTGCTATTGCTTTCTTCATGACTTATACAAAGTTCCGCAACTATGAGATTGTGCAACTCCGTTTACGGAAGAACACTTTGTGTGCTACCAAACGTCACAACGAATCGGGTGATTATAAAGGTGGTCTACAGGTGTTTCGAAGGTACATGTTGGGTTGGCATAATTCGAGATTAGGTTTTGTCACTCCGATTGTCGGAGAGGTATCTCTGGGCCCTCTCGGTAATACTCATCACCTAAGCCTTGCAAGCATTGTAACTAATGAGTTAGTTATAAGATGATGTATTACAGAACGATAAAGAGACTTACCGGTAACGAGATTGAACTAGGTATTGGATACGGACGATCAAATCTCGGGCAAGTAACATACCGATGACAAAGGGAACAACGTATGTTGTTATGCGGTTTGACCGATAAAGATCTTCGTAGAATATGTAGGAACCAATATGGGCATCCAGGTCCCACTATTGGTTATTGACTGAGAATGGTTCTAGGTCACGTCTACATAGTTCTCGAACCCGTAGGGTCCGCACGCTTAACGTTACGATGACAGTTTTATTATGAGTTTACAAGTTTTGATGTACCGAAGTTTGTTCGGAGTCCCGGATGGGAACACGGACATGACGAGGAGTCTCGAAATGGTCGAGACATAAAGATTGATATATTGGACGACTATATTCGGACACCGGAAGTGTTCCGGGTGATTTCGGAGAAAATCGGAGTCTTGGGGGGTTACGGAACCCTCCGGGAGTGTATTGGGCCTTATGGGCTGAGGGAAATGAGAGAGGGCGGCCAAGCATGGGCCGCGCCTCCCCTCTGGTCCGGGTGGACTAGGAGGGGGCCCCTTTCCTTCCCCTCTCCCCTTCCTTCCCCTCCTAGTAGGAGTAGGAAAGGAGGAGTCCTACTCCTACTAGGAGGAGGATTCCTCCTCCCTTGGCGCGCCCAAGGGGCCAGCCGGCCTCCCCCCTTGCTCCTTTATATACGGGGGCAGGGGGGCACCCCATAGACACACAAGTTAATCTACGGTTCGTTCCTTAGTCGTGTGCGGTGCCCCCCTCCACCATATTCCACCTCGGTCATATCGTCGCGGAGTTTAGGCGAAGCCCTGCGCCGGTAGAACATCATCATTGTCACCACGCCGTCGTGCTGACGGAACTCATCTCCGGAGCTTCGCTGGATCGGAGGCCGGAGACCGTCATCGAGCTGAATGTGTGCTGAACTCGGAGGCCCCGTACGTTCGGTGCTTGGATCGATCGGATCGTGAAGACGTATGACTACATCAACCGCGTTGTGCTAACGCTTCCGCTTACGGTCTACGAGGGTACGTGGACGAATACTCTCCCCTCTCGTTGCTATGCCATCACCATGATCTTGCGTGTGTGTAGGAAATTTTTTGAAATTACTACGTTCCCCAACATTTTGCCCCGGCTGTGACTAAAGTTGGCAATAGAGTTCTGCCGTGGCGAGGTCGGTACAATTCCCAGGCGGGCAAGGTTGCCCTCACCAATTCCTGCCTTCCCTCGCTCCCTATGTTTCTTATGGGATTCTATCTGCTGTCCGATGGGACGCACTCGGGCTTCGATAAGCACAGGGGTGCCTTCTTCTGGAATTCCTCCGATAATAAACGCAAATATAGGATGGTAAAGTGGGATCTCATTTGTAGACCCAAGAGCATGGGGGGTCTTGGTATCATAAACAC
This sequence comes from Aegilops speltoides, assembly GCA_021437245.1. Lineage (NCBI taxonomy): Eukaryota > Viridiplantae > Streptophyta > Magnoliopsida > Poales > Poaceae > Aegilops > Aegilops speltoides. The sequence continues at coordinate 6,765,089 of CM038143.1, forward strand.
CAGAATCATGAATAAATGCCTTTTGCTAAAATGGTGGTGGAAGATTATGTTCCTCGACGACCGTCCCGCTTGGCTTATTCTCCTAAAAGCGAAATATTTCCCTTCTTCCAGCCCTATGTTCGCTACCACCTGTGGTGGCTCTCAATTTTGGCGCCAGCTGGTTAGCATCAGGCCGGCTTTCCAGTCCCTTGTGAAGTTCGTTGTCCGTAACGGTAAGTCCACGCGTTTTTGGTTAGACTGGTGGGTTGGGGACACCACGCTGGCGGTGGCCCACCCGACTCTGTTCTCGTTTTGTGCTGATCCCGAGATCTCTATCTTTGAGCTCTCGGCTCAGGGCTGGGTTCTTGATTTCCGGCGTTCTCTTTCCCCAGTAGAGTTGGAACATTGGCATCGACTTATTGCCTGCTTCCCCTGCTCTCGGAGGAAGAGGACTCCGTGGTTTGGCCCCACTCCTCTTCGGGGCGTTTTTTGGTAAAGTCGGCGTATTTGAAACTTATTGCTGGTACCCGCATGGAAAAGTTTAAGTACATTTGGTCTGCCCGCATCCCTCCCAAGATCAAGATCTTCCTCTGACAAGCTCACCGTCGCAAACTTCCAGCGGCTAACCAAATTAAGAAGAGGAATGGTCCGGGCTCGGACTCCTGCCAGCTCTGCGGTGCCCTTGGGAATACTAAGCATATCTTTTTCCAGTGCTCTTTGGCTAAATTCATTTGGAGTTGCATTAGACTTTGGCTTGGGGTTAATTGGAACCCCTCCTCCTTTGGAGATTTGAGGCAGTGCATCAATTCCCTAGTAGGTCGTTCTAAGAGGGTTTTCATGGTGGGTTGGGCTGCGATTTGTTGGGCGCTCTGAACTACTAGGAACAAGTTCACTATTGAACACATTTTCCCAACTAACCCAGTCAATTGCTTATTTAAAACCAATATCTTTTTGCAGCAGTGGAGATCATTGATTAAGGATGGGGATCTAGAGGCTTTCGACGATATGCTATCCAGAATGAAATCTACGGCTTCTACCCTGCTGCGACATTCTAGGCGGACTCTTCCTTAGTGGTTTGGTTGTTGGTTTGGAGGCCTGCGTGCCATGTTAGGCTGGATGCCTTGTACCTGCACTTTTTATTCGGTTCTGTTAAACTCCTGTGGTTCCTTGATTGGTTGTGACCCTGCCTGGTGGCTTTATTTATAAAGTCGGGCTATCGCCTTTTATCTAAAAAAAAACTAACAGACTAACTAGACAGCCCTACCTAGATGCTAGGAAGAGGCATGCAAGGCGTGCCGGTCATGGTTCGTTGGCGAAGTGCATGGGCCTGTAGACTTGTTCCAACATTCAGGAGTGATGGCTTCGGTTTACTGCTTGGCGAAGGTTGCGAGTTTGGCCTCGCGATCACCTTCAACGTCTCCCAGAGTCCTTCGCTGTCATGATCCACAGTATTTGTGCCATCCCACGTGCAGATCAACAGTGTGTGAGACTCGCTCCAGGTTGTTAAGCCTCTTCGTGCTTAACCAGCATTACAGTAGTGTAAAAACGCTCTTATATTATACTTCCTCCATTTCTAAATATTTGTCTTTTTAAACATTTCAAATGGATTACCAAATATCGATGTATATAGACATATTTTAGAGTATAGATTCACTCATTTTGCTCCGTATGTAGTCACTTGTTGAAATCTCTAGAAAGACAAATATTTAGGAACGGAGGGAGTAGGATGAAGGGAGTAACAGAGTGACCGATGAAACTGAGAAAAACGACACCAAAACCTAAAACTACTGAGCTGAAGTTACTGAAGCAGCAAGGTTTATTTCCTACATGATCAGCATCAGCTGGGTTAATTTTTGGTAAGAAAGGAATCTCCGTCACATGCAGACTGGGCTGCTCAACTCCAAATTAAGTAAAGTCAGTTCATGCATCTGAGAGGTAGGAGTGGTCAAGCACACTCGACTTGCATGTTAGTAGGAATCTTTTGCAATCAGTTGATGTCACAGTCCTGATGGATGCATGACGCATTGGATGATGGAACCTATGAATCACAAGGATGCTTACGGACGAAGGGAGCGAACCTAATCTTTCCCTACTAATAAAGCAAATAGTGCTTCTGGTCGTACGTCACTAAAATTACCCTTGGAGTTGTAAATAATTACCCACCATGCCACCGGTAAGTGGGAAAAAACGGTTCACTTTTTTCCTTCTGAAATCACGGACAGCTTATGTTTATTTAAGGTAAGTCCATATCATCTGAGGCGTGGTGGTATTAGCCTCACGTCTCCATACCTGAGACCTGGGTTCGATTCCTGGTTCTCTCCTTTTCTCTTCTCCTTCTCCTTTTTGTTTTTTCGAGAAATCTTCTCCTTCTCCTTTCTCTCCTACTTAACAGATGGGCCACATGATGTTTCAGTTTTGGCCCAGCCACTTTATTTTTATTTTTTCTATTTTCGGGCACATTCAAAAAAAATTAACTCATAACTTTCAAACCCAAAATCTAACATGTCATATATGGAAATCTCTCAAAAAATCATGCAGATTTTAAATATGCTATTATATTAATCATTTCTAAAATTTTGTTTACGATACAACCTTAATTAATATCTTCTTTACATGTGGTATTTTCGAAATGTCGGCTTACCATTGATATTTATGTTGTTAAATAAATTTGAAACATCTTGAGTACTCAAAAATCATCCAATCTTATGCTTTTTGCGAAACACCACTTATCATGTTGTTTGTTGTGTGGCATCGTGAAAGATTTCAAAGGATTCGCCGATGTTGTAAGGTGTGAGCATGAGGGATGGATATTTTTTTCCCGTTGCAACGCACGGGCATGTTTTGCTAGTTGAAATGATGCACCGACCGACGCACCTTGCCTGTGCGCGTCCCTATTGGCAGTTAACTAATCCATGGCCGTACTACCTCCGTTCCGATTTATTAGTCCCCTTTAATTTTAGGTCAAATTTTGACATTTGATCTAACTATTAAAAAATAAATTATATACCACAAAAATAGTATCATTGGAAACATCTTTTGAATACGAATCCAATAATATAAATTTTGTGACATATAACTTACATTTTGTTAGTCCAATCAATGCTTAAAATTGAGTATAAAATACAAAGGGATCAATAAACCAGGACGAAGCTAGTAGACAAGATTAACTAACGTAAATCAAGTTGGCAAAATATAAAGACCATGCGACTTTGGCTAGAGAAGACCAAACCGATCAATTCATGCGATTTGGAGAGTACGAGCAATTAATATGCCCATTTACTTGGCAGGCTCGCCGATCTAGATCTTGAGAAGTCAATGCTTTGGCAGTAAAACAAGAACAATGCTACATCCAAGGAATTAATTTTACACATATGCGTGTCAGTTTTTGGTTGTCCCTCAGTTGGGAAGTGCCTATTCATCACTAATCCATTTTTGGTACTAAAACAACTACCTATTCATCACTAATCCAGGGTACGAAAGCTTGTGCATTCAGTTGATGTTGCAATTCGATGTGCCAAGCTAACTAGTCAAGTGATTGTTATTATCTGTTGTAAAACAAAGTCCTCAACACATTAGTGCTTAATTAATTACCAAGACTTTGTAATACTCCTCTGATCTGTAATCCGCAAAAATGAAGTAATGAAAGTTGATGTTGGAGATGTTCAAGATAGTCCATGGAACTGTTTTTTGCGGGAAAATTTCCAATCTATCCATCATCTGTCATGCCAATACAAAGAACACCAGAAGTAAAAAATACATCCAGGTACGTAGACCATCTAGTGACAAATACAAGCATTGGAGCGAAACGACGTGTCGCCATAATCGCCCCTCCCTCACCATGGTTGGGAAAAAAATTGTAGTAGATAGTCGAAAAGACGCCCTGCTAATGCCCCACGACACTAGTGCAGAACCGGGCATTAGCACCGGTTCGTAAGGCCCTATAGTGCTGGTTACATAACCGGCACTAATCAGTGGTCACTAAAGGCCCCCCCCCCTTTAGCACCGGTTCAGCACGAACCGGTGCTAAAGGGCGACCACGTGGCACTAGCCAGCGCCGGGGGCTTGGAGCCCTTTAGTACCGGTTGGTAAGACCAACCGGTACTATAAGGTTTGGGGGGGTTTTAGTTTTATGATTTCTTTTTCATTTAATTTTGTGTTTCCATTTTAATTCTTTTTCGTTTGCTGGTATTTTACGATACTACACATTGTACACGTTATGCATCATATATACATCATGCATGCTTTAATTGTTTATCAACGCTGCTGCTATGTTCATTGCACCCGCAGATATAACATGCTCATGCATGCTTTTGCATCATTACATCATCATATATATATATAATAACAAGTCTTACTAATTATGCATCATCATACAACTTCTACTCGTTATTAATAATAAGTCATACGATCATCATCCTCATATATAGTCATCGAACCCAACCCTACATATATAATTGTTCTTAGCACATGATCATCAGTATCAGGTAGGACATAAACACCCTTAAGGTAAAATAGCATAAAACAATATAGACCCTGACTCTCCATTATGAAGAATGGCGATCATCCTGTCTCCAATTCTTGCCTTTCGCTGCTTATTGCTTCCAAGAAGCTCCTTACGACAGTCCATACATTTTTTCCATTCTTTGATTGTTATGTCTCCACTTCTTTTAGAAATCCGGTATGGACAGTTGAGATTCGTAGGACGACCTGGTAGTATGTTCAAAACATGAAGGCTACCACGCGTATACATCTGATGAGGCACACATTCATTCGGGATTATCTGTTGAAAAACATAATAATAACTTTGTAGTTAGCAATGATGCACTAGTTTTAGAAGTGTGCAAAAAGATGCACGGATGTTGTAATAGTAAAAAATAATCTTACCAAGGTATCTCCATTGTAGTTACCGTAGTTCAACACGTGCACTAGTGGCACGTATTGACCATAATGTTGAGGAGTTTGATTGTAGATATTGTAATTCTCAAGATCAGTACAAAATCCGACCAGATGTCGTTTCTCCGATAAGTTAATTCGCAGCCTTCGTGTAGTGCGTTCTGTCTACCATCTTCCGCACATTCTTTGAAGAATTAAAATAAGCTGTCAATGGAGATAAGTTGTCAACTATATATTTTGAAATAAACAATATAAATTACTTAATAACTATGTTTAGCTCACATGAGGGAAGAACTGGAGGTGTATCCACAAAGACCCAAATCGTAGGTGTCTCTTGCTCGATTGTAGGATCACCAAGATCCATGGTGACAGTCATACCCTCATCAAGACCATACATCTTGCAAAATGCATCCCAATTTTTGCAACCAAAATGGGTTACACTCTGAGCATTGTACAACTTTACTTGAAAATCCACACCATGTTCGGTACTTAGGAAAAAAAATTTGGTTTCGAAATTTTCATGGTCTTCAATACCCATCCTCTACAAGACATAGCGTCTTGCAAAGCATGGGATAAGCTAGTCGAATTGGAAAGATGAAAAATACACGTTAAAATAGTTGAAGTCGTGCTTAATTACGAAAAAAACTATTATCGTCGTTGCGTACCGTATGAACATCGCAAATCTCCTCGAGGTTAATGTTGAAGCGCCAATCTTCATCCAGCTCAATGAACCTGTCGCAGATACCTCGGTTGTCGTGGCACCAGTCGCACTCCCCCGGGCGGTTATCGTCGTCCGATGAGTACGACATTTCCGGCCTACGTTCACAATTTAGTTTTATTAGTCAACTATCTAGTTCAACTATCTAGTTCAACTACTAAGCACTTACTATAAATAAATAAGTAGTACTTACTAAAAACAAACTACTTTTATATATAGTAAAATAAATTAGTTTATTAAATCAACTAGCTAGCTAGTTCAACTATAAATAAACTACTTCTTCTTTTTTCCTTTTTCTAAATACTATGAACAAAAAAATCATTAAAATTCTATGAACAAAATTAATTACACAATGTAAATATCACCCAAAAAACTATTAACAATAATATCACCAAACATGCATATTCAATAATAATATCACCAAAAAATCTATTAACAGAAAAAAAATCTATTAACAGAAAAAAAATATTAACAGAAAAATCTATTAATTCAACTAGTTCAACTAAGCATTTACTAAAAATAAACTAGTAATTATATTAATTAATTCAACTAGTTCAACTAAGCATTTACTAAAAAACTAGTTCTATATATTAATTCAACTAGTTCAACTAAGCATTTACTAAAATAAACATTAACATATTTCTAATTCATCTAACATAACATTTCTAACATTCTAAAAATAAATTAACTATAGATATAGTTCTAATTAATCTAAACATTAGAAAACAGAAAATAAGTAAAATATATGTGTGCTTAGGGTTTGTATATGTGTGTACGTACATGTGTAGTGTACGTGTGTGTGTGTGTGTGTGTGTGTGTGTGTGTGTGTGTGTGTGTGTGTGTGTGTGTGTGTGTGTGTGTGGTGTTTGTGTGTGTGTGTGTGTGTGTGGTGTGTGTGTGTGTATGACGTGGGTGGGCGCAGACGGGCGGCGGGGCGGCGACGACGGGCGGCGGGCTGGGACGGCGACGACGGCGGCGGGGCGGGACGGCGACGAGACGGCGGCGGCGGCGGGATCGACGGCGACGAGACGGCGCGGGGCGCGGCGCGGGGCGGCGACGACGAGACGGCGCGGCGGGCGGGCGGGCGGCGTAACGACGGGCGGCGGGGGGCGGCGACGACGACGACGGCGGCGGGCGGCGAGGGCGACGGCACGGCGGCGCTATGATGGCGTCGTCGGCGGCGGAGAGATCGACTCTCGCGCGATTCGTGGAACGAGAAGTGGCGACGATAACTGGTTTTTCGTGAGTGTAGTATATATAGGGGTAGCCTTTAGTACCGGTTGAAGCCACCAACCGGTACTAAACGCCAATTTTGGCCAGCCCAAGCGGCGGGAAACGAGGCCCTTTAGTACCGGTTGGTGGCACGAACCGGTACTAAAGGGGGGGCCTTTAGTACCGGTTTGTGCCACAAACCGGTACTAAAGGCGTCTTGTGCCACCATGGTGCGCTATGTTTAGTCCCACTCGCTGAGCGAAGGGCAGCCAGACTGGTTTATAAACCCAGCCCTGGCTGCCCATTTGAACTTCTCTAAATAGCGTGCTTAGGGCCAAACTAAATATGCGCTGCCGGTGAGCCTCTGGCCCTTACGGGCCTGCATTTGCACACCCTAGGACTGGTAGGCTCACCCGGCAGCGCCCCAACATTTTTTTCTTTTTTTCTTTTCCGCATTATTTATTTTCTTCTATTTATTTTTGAGTAATTTTTTATATAGTTATTTATTTTCTGCTTTATTTTTATCTTCTATTTATTTCTGAGTAGTTTTTTTGCCGTATTTAGTTTCTTTGTGAATATTTTTGCTTTATATTAGTTTTTTCTTTTCCGCATTATTTATTTTCTTCTATTTATTTTTGAGTAATTTTTTATATAGTTATTTATTTTCTGCTTTATTTTTATCTTCTATTTATTTCTGAGTAGTTTTTTGCCGTATTTAGTTTCTTTGTGAATATTTTTGCTTTATATTAGTTTTTTCTTTTCCGCATTATTTATTTTCTTCTATTTATTTTTGAGTAATTTTTTATATAGTTATTTCTTGTCTGCTTTATTTTTTCTTCTATTTATTTCTGAGTAGTTTTTTGCCGTATTTAGTTTCTTTGTGAATATTTTTGCTTTATATTAGTTTTTTCTTTCCGCATTATTTGTTTTCTTCTATTTATTTTTGAGTAATTTTTTATATAGTTATTTATTTTCTGCTTTATTTTTATCTTCTATTTATTTATGAGTAGTTTTTTGCCGTATTTAGTTTCTTTGTGAATATTTTTGCTTTATATTAGGTTTTTTCTTTTCCGCATTATTTATTTTTTCTATTTATTTTTGAGTAATTTTTTTATATAGTTATTTCTTTTCTGCTTTATTTTTTTCTTCTATTTATTTCTGAGTAGTTTTTTTGCCGTATTTAGTTTCTTTGTGAATATTTTTGCTTTATATTAGTTTTTTCCTTTCTCCTTCTCCTTCTCCTTCTTCTTCTTCTCCTTCTTCTTCCTCTTCTTATTCTTCTTCTTCTCCTTCTTCTTCATCCTCCTTCTTCTCCTCCTCTTCTTCTTCTTATTCTCCTTCTTCTTCCTCTTCTTCTTCTTCCTCCTCCTCTTCTTCTTCTTCTTCTTCTTCTTCTTCTTCTCCTCCTCCTCCTCCTCCTTCTTCTTCTTCTCCTCCTTCCTTTTGCCATAACAGAAGAAGTCCGGAGTTGTAATAAGTTATTAAAAATAAAAAAAAGGTGCAATGCTCCTTCTTCTTCTTCTCCTTCTTCTTCCTCTTCTTATTCTTCTTCTTCTCCTTCTTCTTCCTCCTCCTTCTTCTCCTCTTCTTCTTCTTCTTCTCCTTCTTCTTCCTCTTCCTCTTCTTATTCTTCTTCTTCTTCTTCTTCTTCCTCCTCCTCTTCCTCTTCTTCTTCTTCTTCTCCTCATCCTCCTTCTTCTTCTCCTTCTCCTTCTCCTTCTCCTTCTCCTCCTTCTTCCTCTTCTTCCTCTTCTTCTTCTTCTTCTTCTTCTTCTTCTTCTTCTTCCTCTTCTTCCTCTTCTTATTTCTTCTTCTTCTTCTCCTTCTTCTTCCTCTTCTTATTCTTCTTCTTCTCCTTCTTCTTCCTCCTCCTTCTTCTCCTCTTCTTCTTCTTCTTCTTCTTCTTCTTCTTCTTCTTCTTCTTCTTCTTCTTCTTCTTCTTCTTCTTCTTCTTCTTCTTCTTCTTCCTTCCTCTTCTTATTCCTCTTCTCCTTCTCCTTCTCCTTCTTCTTCTTCTTCTTCTTCTTCTTCTTCTTCTTCCTCTTCTTATTCTTCTTCTCCTTCTCCTTCTCCTTCTTCTTCTTCTCCTTCTTCTTCCTCTTCTTATTCTTCTTCTTCTCCTTCTTCTTCCTCCTCCTTCTTCTCCTCTTCTACTTCTTCTTCTTCTCCTTCTTCTTCCTCTTCTCCTTCTTCCTCTTCCTCTTCTTCTTCTTCTTCTCCTCCTCCTCCTTCTTCTTCTTCTCCTCCTTCCTTTTGCCATAACAGAAGAAGTCCGGAGTTGTAATAAGTTATTAAAAATAAAAAAGAAGAAGTCCGGAGTTGTAATAAGTTATTAAAAATAAAAAAGAGGTGCAATGCTCGTTAATTTGCTTCAAGCCTTTCGGGATAGTGTAAACTGCACTGCGCGTAGCTCCGTGCAATCTACCGTATTCCCAAAGGCTTGAAGCTAAGCAACGTGAGCACTGAGCCTCTTCTTCATTGTCTCTGCACTCAGGGCTTATAAACCGCTCTTACTCCCTCTCTCTTGGCGAGGTGGGACTAAACGTAGCTTGCCATAACCTCATTAGTACCGGTTCGTGGTACGAACCGGCACTAAATGGTGATGGTGGGGCCATACCCTGACCGCAGGCTGACACATCCCCTTTAGTACCGGTTCGTGGCATGAACCGGTACTAAAGGTTAGCCACGAACCGGTTCTATTGATCGCCGTCATGAACCGGTGCTATTGTACACATTAGTGCCGGCTCTAATACAAACCGGCACTATTGGGCTTCACGTATGACCCTTTTTCTACTAGTGCGAGACCAACAGATCAGAATAGCATCCGATGTCGATGAAGAGAAGTATAGAGCGAAAGGATCCAACATGTACACACATGAGTAAAGATGAACAAAGATTGATTTCAAGGGGATCTGATGAAGACCAACACTGACTGAATCATGTGAGATCCGTTGGAGACACACCTCCACACGCTCTTCAACGACCCCCAAGATGCACCACCTAGAGGCCGGTTAGGCGAGCAGGACAAAAACCCTACTCAAACGGCCCAAAAAAAGCACCTAAAAACAAAGAAGAAATCCTTCTCACGGCAAGGGCCGAGGTCCAACGCGCCTCAAGACCTTAAGACCACCGGAGACAAAGCAGACCGGCAGCGGAGCCGGAGGGAGGCAGATGAAACCATAGCCGCCTGTTTGCATTTCTTTTCTTCCACGGGAAGAAATAAATACCGGTAACAGCCTATCCATTGACAGTTCACACAATTAATGAATAGGTGAAGCCAACTTGTAACATTTTTTAGCTAAATTGTAACAGGGAGCAGCTTATATTAGGTCTATGTACTCAAGTTTAGATATATCTACGTACGCTCCAATCGAAGCTAGCTAGCCTATAAATACTATCAGTCGCTCCATCATATAGTCACCAGCTAGCTTATTCACACCACTTACCTTGAGACCTTCTCTTGCTCCACATATTTACCTCTCTCTCTAGCTACAAACCTTGCTGGGCAACAATGGCTGCTGGTGGGGCTTCTCTTCTTGCTGCTGCTGTTTTCTCCATGCTGGTCATGTCTTCCTTCGGGCATCCGAGGCCTTTATGCAGCGACTGTGACACGCAATGTCGTGCCAACTGCACTGCAGAGGTTAAAACCTCCTGCAGCAGTTACTGCAGCGGCGGCGGCGGCGGCCCTCGGGAGGGATGCCGTAGAAATATCTTGCAGCAGTGCATTGCAAATGGCATCTGCTGCAGTAGCAACGGCACCTGCACTTGTGACTGCAACGATGTAGCTGAAAGTGGTTGCAAGGGGGTCACTGACGCCACCCAACTTTGCGACCCTTGCATGCGCGGCATCTTCGACCAGTGCTTTCCCACCTGTAACGAGGACTGCAACAACAACTGCAAGAAGAAAGGGTGCCACCATGCCTAGGTAGGAATAACAGGTAATCGATCTGGTGCCTTGCATAGCAAATAACATGATGGCTCGCTGTGGTCGTGCGTAGATTTTCGTAAACGCCGTGGTCTGGTTCTGTGGGATGGCACAGGAGGAAGTAATGGGTCGTGGCGCATCACCTCCGGCGTTTCAGCTGAGGATTCGCATTCTGTTTTATTTATACCGAATAATAATATGGAAAAATAAAGAAATTTGACAAAGTTAATACGATGTTATTTGCTATGTATGTTCAATGTTCCTTCGCCATAGAGCTTGTGTGCGTTCATTGACTTGTATACCGAAAAAGGCTTTCGCCCCGCTTTATATATAAAGCAATGACCGACCACAGCTCAGGTACAAACGCATGCCACCACAACACACGCACACACCCAAGGCTGGATACATAGGCGCTGAGCGCGGCAACACTACCCCTAGTACTACAAGAGCAGCCGGAGTCCTCAACCGCGGACACGCCAACGCGAAGAGAAGAAGCCGCATATGATGAACCGTGTGCTCCAAGGCGGCGCCTTCAGGAAGGTTACGACACCAGAGCGCCGTCACCGCCCGACCCGAGGATCAGAGTTTCCCCTGGAGCAACACGACGGGCAATGAGAGCCGCGACGACGCCTTCAACAAGGGAGCGAAGCCGCGCCGCCGTCCGTCCGAAGACAGATCAGGTTTTCATCCCGGCCAACACTCACCACCACCGGACGCCACAACCCGACGACCATGCCGCCCACACGGCCATGGCCACCGGACAGCACCTAACCATGGGCTCTGCCCAAGAGCACCGCGGAGCCACCCCCAGGGCCGCCGCCCTGGCATCCAAGACCTGAATCCACCTCACTCGAGATCCACCGCTACCTCAACCAAAGATACGAGCGGAAAGGAACCGCCTTCGCACCTCGGCTGCCCCTAACGCCAAAACCCAAAGGTCGGCCAAAATTGGCCTCCATCGACCCATCCTGCTGCCGGGCGCGAGACGAGCACGGTCCTGCTGCCGGGCGCGAGACAAGGTCCGTCCTGCTGCCGGGCGCGAGACGAGGTCGGTCCTGCTGCCTGGCGCGAGACAAGAACGGTCCTGCTGCCGAGCGCGAGACGAGCACGGTCCTGCTGCCGAGCGCGAGATGAGCGATGGACCATAGTCGGGGGAGGGCCGAACCTTCGACGGAGGTAGCAACCAGACGACGAGGAGAGGGCCGAAGGTCGAAACGGGCCACCAACAGACGGGCCGATGCCGGAAAGCCAGCCGCCGCCCCCGTCAACCCGCCGAGCTGCCGTGGAGCCGGCACAGCGAAGCCACCTCGCCGCCGCCACCCACAGCCGGGACCGCAGCCACGCCGGGCCGGGGCCCCAAACCCGCGCCGCCGGCCGGAAACAGGCGAATCCGGCTGGCACGCACCACCACCACCGCCACCATGCCGAGGAGGACGAGCGCAAGGCCACCACCGCAACAGCCCCCGCACGCCGCCGGCAGGCCCTAGCCGCCGCAGCCCGTGCCGCCCGCGAAACGGCAGACGGAGGGTCCACCGTCCAGATCAGATCTGGAAACCTCGCCGCCACTCCGAGCACACCCCGCCACCGTGATCCGAAAGCACGAGCACCAGGCCCAGAGCCCTCCACGCCACCACCGCAGCCGCCGCCGTCGCCTTGGCTGCAGCGGCGCCGCCGCGCCGCCGCTACCGCCAAGCGCCACGCATCAGCTCGAGGGCAGCCCAGCGTCAGGGCCCCGCCGCCGCCTACGCCGCCGGGCTTTGCCGGCGGCCGGCGCGCGCGGCGAGGGAAGAGGAGGGGAGAGGAGGGCTAGCGGCGGCGCAGACGGAGTCCCCGCTATGGAGCGGGTTGGGCGAAGGTTTTTTGGAATCTCGGGTCGAGTTCGCCCCCCATTGACTTGTATACATCAGCTTGTCCATCCAAGTATGCATTCGTACGTCGCTGTAGACTTGTATATGTGCGCCTTCCCCATGCCATTTACTCTTTTTCATTGTCTATGTAAATCACCTTCTGACTATTCCAAAAACAAAAACGAAGTGCTGTATGCATATCTTACCTTTTTGACTGGCGCCATTTCCTATCAATTCTGCTGGGACAAGAAAAGCTTCCTGAATAAAAGGGTCTTTCCAGTTGCCATGTGAGCACATGAACACCCTGAACACGATAGGCAAATGGGTGATCCCACAATAAAAAAAAATGTAAAAAAACTGCTGACTTGATGTCAGCAAAGTCTGCAAGAACTGTGGATCAAATTTTGTGTGTGAAGGCTGGAGAAAAAAGTCATTTCTTTTACTGGTTGATTTGCACTTACATAACTGTATCGTTGGAGTTAAAGAAACTGGCTGCTGCTCACATAAAGAAAGTTAATGTACTGTGCGGTTGCTGACATTATGTTGAACAAAGCCATGCTAAAATATTTATAACTGCACGGAAGTTTCTCTCTTAATTAAGTTTCCTTTAGGCTGGTCACAGTGGGGTAACTTAACTACTAACATAACACATCTCAAGACAAAGTTGCTTATGTGGCATGTAGTTAATAAGAATAGGTGTTCGATTTGCAAGAAAAGATGATTCTACAAGCTAATAAATATAACCATCTACTCCCTCCGTTCCTAAATATTTGTCTTTCTAGACGTTTCAAATGACTACTACATACGGATGTATGTAGACATATTTTAGAGTGTAGATTCACTCATTTTGCTCCGTATGTAGTCACTTGTTGAAATGCCTAGAAAGACAAGTATTTAGGAACGGAGGGAGCATGACACTATCTCTATGTTATTTTGCAATATGAGGGTATTAACTAGTATCGTATGCATGACACTAGTCTAAATTACTCCCTACTATGACTAGCCTTACGGCATGGCTGCCTATCAACTACTCCTTGGATATGTACAAGGGTTGTATTTGTTCCAAGAAAAGGTCATTTACACATGAACAATGTTAATAAATGAATAATGAGCAGCATATATAGCGATTATCATTTTGGACCAATCCAACTTCGATAACTGGGAAGGTTAAAAAAACATAGAATGAGGAAGAGGCCTAGTTTTTATCCTTGATTAGCTCTTGGACTGAGTTCTCTTGGACTGAGTTCAGGATGGGCCATTTTTCCTCCCCACCCACCCCCCGGCCGGCATTGTTAGCGGCGGAGCCCTCCTGCCACTCCACGTGTCTCAGTGGCCGCCGTACGACGGCCTTGCCTGTGGAGTACGTTGGGCAGCTGCAGGGCCTGGCGACGCGGCGGCCGGCGTGCAGGGCGGCGGTAGAGCAACGACGTCCTGGTGCACTTGTTGGGCATGGCGGTTGCACGTTTTTCCTCTCTGGGTGGCGCCGTGTGGGACAACATCGGCCGGATCCGGCCGAATCTCATGCTAATCTACCGTCAGGCGGTGTGGGTTGCGGTTAGGATGAGTTGCTGGCTACCGGCTCCATCATGGTCGTTGGCTGGTGATGGTGGCGACTGGCGAGGCGTGGTTAGGAGGCCATGGAAGACCTACCAGATCAGCTCTGGCGTGGTCGTGTTGCCCGTCCGTGCTTTCTGGGCGGCGCTAGCTGTCTTCGGTGGCTTCGAGCGCTTGTGGTGTTCCGGCGTGCTGGGCGCCTTGGTGGGGCGTGTCCAGCCGTGGAAACCACCATGAGGGGCTCAGCCATGGCGCGGGCGGTGCTGGTCAGTGGAGAAGGCACCATTCTTTGGTGGTCGTGCCCTGCCGGCGATGGAGAGTGGCGGATGCAGTCTCCCTTCTCCTCGGTATATGTCGACAGCTTGGCTCTGACTGGGGGCTCTTGCTGAGGTGGATCTATTTGGGTCTCGAGGGGAGTTGGAGTTGAGGCTCCACGTAGGTGAGACTGGGCTCGATCTGGGTGATGCAACTAATGTAGCGCGTGCATAACCCCTCGATTTTCTGTGTGCGGGCATTGCCGTGATTAGTGGATCAAGTCTGACGTGGAATCAGTCGTGGGATGGCGCCATAATTATCGGAACGAACAATGTTTCTCTCGTTCTTTCTGTTTTTTTTTTTTTGCAAGGACGTTCTTTCTGTTTTAAGCAGTGGTATTCTATTCCAACCAACGATTTTATACTAACCTTTACGTACGTACTCCCTCCGTTCCGAATTACTTGTCTTAGATTTGTCTAGATACGGATGTATCTAGCACTAAAATGAGTCTAGATACATCCGTATCTAGACAAATCCAAGACAAGTAATTTAGAACGGAGGGAGTACTAGTAGTTGAATTGGATTGCAGTTACCTAAAATAGTGGGGCAGTTCAATCCACATAAAATG
The DNA here is from genome assembly GCA_021437245.1 of Aegilops speltoides. Taxonomy (NCBI): domain Eukaryota; kingdom Viridiplantae; phylum Streptophyta; class Magnoliopsida; order Poales; family Poaceae; genus Aegilops; species Aegilops speltoides. The sequence goes on from CM038143.1 coordinate 6,780,100, forward strand.
GCACGTACAGATTTCGTAAGAATAATATATGGGAGTTTCCTTCTGTATTTTGTTTTCCGACTGAACAAAAGGAAACGGCAGCTTGGGATGACGCGTGAATATCGGATCAAATAAGCTTTTAGTCGCAAACGAAGGAAACGGCAGCGCAGAGTTAGTTGTGGGATGCATGGCGCCGTGACTGTCGGAACTAATCCCGTTTCTTTCGTTCTTGCTATTTTCAGGAAAAATGGTAGCGCTTGACATGAGTCTTCTTCTACCTCTTGTCCCTGTCCCTATGTCAACTGACTGAATTATACTTGATGCCGGTGATCAGCGGCGAGGCGGGGCACGGCCGGGAAGTCGCCGGTGGTTGCGACGACGAGGAACAAGATGCACCTTCGGTCCGCTCGGTCGGACCGGTCAAAGACCGGACCGGACCAAGAAAATTTCGGGCTGATATTTGGTAACCGGACCGACCAATTCTTTCAACGAGCCAGGACCGATCGGTCCGGTCTTGAACGGGCCACGAGCGGGCCGAAAAGCCCGCTCGCTCCGTCCAGCCTGATCTCCGCGGGTGCATTCGTCGATGGTGGTGGTCGGGCCATCACATCATTGTCAGTCAGCGTGGGGGCAAGGGCCAGGGACCAGGCGTCGTGTGAGGGTGCTTGACGACAGACGTCAGGAGTCATGGGGTTGTGTGCCCCCCCCCCCTGCCTGGGTCCATCGGGACTGGCTGGGCACAAAAGGATGGGGCACCTTCGGTGGTGTCACCGTCCCAGACTCTGTGCCTGATGCCGATCTAGGAGTGAAAGGAGTGCCCTCTTAATCTTCCTACCGTAGTGGTACTTCGTGCTGTTGGCTGTGGGTGATGTTCTGGACATGGATGTCGGGGTAGCGGTCCGCATGGTTGACTCTCCAGCTGGCATCATGGTGGCGGTGGTGGCTTCCTTCTTGGTCGTGTGTGCGACGAGAGGGGTAGTGTCTGGTGGCTCGGGCGTGTCTTCTTTGGTGTCACCCACATCTAGATCTGGGGGTCTGAGCATGTCCTGTTTGCCCACGGGACCTCTGGGTGACTCAGGTGAGGTGCCAAGCGAAATCTCTGTGCTTTTGCGCTGGCAATGACGATGCTTGTGGGTGCCGCTCTCTTCTTGAAGACGTCTCGTGGATCTCCTCCCCGTGCTAGTTTTGCGGGTGAAGACCCTAGTTCGGTATGGCTAGGCAGTGATGACTGTTTGTGTTGTTTTCCCTCTTGAGGGCGTTGTCGAGGAATTTAAACGTCCTAGGTTGTAGCGTGGCATTGTTCTCAGATTTTTCCTGTATTCCCATCAGTAGCATAGTTGCTTGCATTCGATGTGACCCGAGTATGTTAAGATCTGCTTGTATGAGGCTTACCTCTTCACCATGTACCGTTCGGCCCTGTACTCTGTATTTGGTTTATTGCTTTATTTTATAAAGAGGGGCAGGAGCCTGTATTGAGGTTCAGGACTGATGGCCTCAACCATGGCAATGATCCCTGTGTCACGATCAAGAAATTTGCCTTTCGAGAAATCAAGATCATTTCCTAATGAAACTTTTACTACATTCGAGCTTCTGGGAAACATCAGAAAAATGGAAGTAAGAGATATTTATCCTTTATTTGAGTTCATTGTTTAAAAAATTAGAGAGAAATGTTATTACCTGTGACAACAGTTGGGTCGGCCGCATGTTCCCATGTTGTTTCCCTATAAAGCTCATGTGGAAAACACTAGTAATTCGTACCATCTCCACGGGCCAGAGCACTATATTTTGCTTGGCTATCTATCTGAGTGGAGGAGTTTGGACACCAAGATTTTAGTAACACTCAAACACAGAATTAGTTTTTACTCCGATGAATATAGCGTAAGCGAAGAGTAATTAAGATCAAACCTCCACTATAGAGCCAGTAAAATCATGCATCGTGTGTGCTCCTTCATAGGATTCAATGAAAAGAATGAGGTATTGACTGGATTATCGATGGTACTAACACTAATCTGTAATTAAATTTAGCCTGAAGCAAGTATATGATAAAACGAAAATATCTCACATTTTTTGATAAAGGGCGCTTTTATTATCTCAAAATATAGCATCAAAGTGATACAAAACATTACCGGCCTCTGCATAAGTAGGATGCACACAGCCAAACACCAGTAGTCTGATAAACTGAAAGATAAAAGACCGACAATTCGGCGACAATAGAGTCCATTGACCGACACTATGCCTATGTCGAAAGAGATGGTGGACCGATCCGGAGATTATGCTGCCACCCATGTTGGGTCAAAACCTCCATAGCCATCTGCTCCAACAGCATACACACCGCCTTGAACAGCGGTTGGTACTCCGCTCGTTGTAGCGTACACCGCGTACGAAGCGAGTGCATAAAATGGAAAATAACCTGCAAAGGAGAATCATTTTGTCATTAAAAACAACGTCATTTCTATATTGCCAAAGCGACCATAGTAAGGCATACGCTCCCACCCTTATTAGCGTTTTGTACCTATTTGAAATATCATCCAGCCAATGACCAAAAATATTGGCAACACTTGTGGTGGATACAAATTTGACGCTATTTGGATGACTGACCACGTAGAACGCGCAAACTTATAGTGAAAGAAGAGGTGTTTAATGTCTCGTCATGAGTACAAAAATAACACTTCTTACTTCCCGGCCAATTGCGTCGTGCGAGGTTGTCTTTTGTTAGCACAACTCCCCTACGGAGATACCACATGAATATTTTGACTTTAAGTGGTACCTTCGCTTTCCAATTTTTTTGTTCTTACTCACTGGTACCTCAGAATGCGTGAGTGCACGATACATAGAGTCTACTGTGAAAGACCCCGATGTAGTAAGGTTCCAGCGAAACTCATCATGACCTTGTGTCAGGTTAATCGAATCTAGACGGGATAAGAGATTATTCCATGACATAAGTCGGGAGCCAATCAAATCCTGCCTGAACGAGATATTTGGCGGGGATGAGTTGAGCACTTGCGCAATAGTATTATTCTTATCGCGTGCAATGTTGTATAAGGCTGGGTATTGTTCTCGGAGACTAGCATTGCCTAGCCAGATGTCTTCCCAAAAACGAATCTCCAACCCGTCCTTTGCCGCCATTAGGCTGGCCCAAAAGTGTGGGTCTCCAGGTTTCTAATATACCAGATGAAGAAAATATGCCCTAGAGGCAATAATAAAGTTCTTATTTATATTTCCTTATATCATGATAAATGTTTCTTATTCATGCTAGAATTGTATTAACCGGAAACTTAGTACATGTGTGAATACATAGACAAAACATAGTGTCCCTAGTATGCCTCTACTTGACTAGCTCGTTAATCAAAGATGGTTATGTTTCCTGACCATAGACATGTGTTATCATTTGATGAACGGGATCACATCATTAGGAGAATGATGTGATGGACAAGACCCATCCGTTAGCTTAGCATTATGATCGTTACACTTTAATTGCTACTGCTTTCTTCATGACTTGTACATGTTCCTCAGACTATGAGATTGTGCAACTCCCGAATACCGGAGGAACAACTTGTTGCTATCAAACATCACAACGTAACTGGGTAATTATAAAGATGCTCTACAGGTGTCTCCGAAGGTGTTTGTTGGTTTGGCATAGATCAAGATTAGGATTTGTCACTCCGAGTTTCGGAGAGGCTGGATAATTATAAAGATGCTCTACAGGTGTCTCCGAAGGTGTTTGTTGGGTTGGCATAGATCAACATTAGGATTTGTCACTCCGAGTTTCGGAGAGGTATCTCTGGGCCCTCTCGGTAATGCTCATCACTATAAGCCTTGCAAGCAATGTGACGAATGAGTTAGTTATGGGATGAAGCATTACAGAACGACTAAAGAGACTTGCCAGTAACGATATTGAACTAGGTATGATGATACCGACAATCGAATCTGGGTAAATAACATACCGATGACAAAGGGAACAATGTGTGTTGTTATGTGGTTTGACCGATAAAGATCTTCGTAGAATATGTAGGAGCCAATATGAGCATCCAGGTTCCGCTACTGGTTATTGATCGGAGATGTGTTTCGATCATGTCTACATAGTTCTCGAACCCGTAGGGTCCGCACGCTTAACATTCGATGACGATTTGTTTTATGAGTTATGTGTTTTTGATGAGCGAAGTTTGTTCGGAGTCCCGGATGAGATCAAGGATGTGACGAGGAGTCTCAAAATGGTCGAGACTTAATAATTGATATATTGGATGGCTATGTTTGGACATCAAAAAGGTTTCGGAAGAGTTAGGACATTTTTCGGTGAACCAAGGGGTTACCGAAACCCCCCGGGGAAGTTATGGGCCTAGATGGGCCATAAGGGGGTAGGAGAGGAAAGGCCACAAGGTGGAGCACGCCCCTCCCCATGGCAGCCCGAATTGCACTAGGGGGAGGGGGCACGGCCCCGTCTTTCCTTCCCCTCTCCCTCTCCTTCCCTCCTTCCCCCTCTTGGAATAGGAAAAGGAGGGAGCCGAATCCTACTAGGTTTGGAGTCCTAGTAGGACTCGCCCCCTTGGCGCGCCTCCCCCTTGGCCAGCCTCCTCCTCCTTCCTCATGTATATACGTGGGAAAGGGGGCACCCCAAAGCACAACATCAAGTTCTCTTAACCGTGTGTGGTGTCCCCTCCACAGTTACACACCTTGGTCATATCGTCGTAGTGCTTAGGCGAAGCCCTGTGCCTGTAACATCATCAACACCGTCGTCACGCTGTCATGCAGATGGAACTCTCCCTCGTCCTCAACTAGATCAAGAGCTCGAGGGACGTCATCGGGTTTAACGTGTGCTGAACGCAGAGGTGCCGTACGTTCGGTACTTGGATCGGTTGGATCGTGAAGACGTTCAACTACATCAACCGTGTTAACTAAACGCTTCTGCTTTCGGTCTACGAGGGTACGTGGACACTCTCTCCTCTCTCGTTTCTATGCATCTCCTAGATAGATCTTGCATGATTGTATGATTTTTTTTAATTACTATGTTCCCCAACAGTGGTATCAGAGCCAAGTCTATGCGTAGATGATATATGCACGAGTAGAACACAGAGAGTTGTGGACGATAATAGTCATACTGCTTACCACCAACGTCTTACTTTTATTCGGCGGTATTGTTGGATGAAGCGTCCCGGACCGACATTACATTACCGCGTTTATGAGACTGGTTCTACCGACATGCTTTTGCACATAGGTGGCTGGTGGGTGTCTGTTTCTCCAACTTTAGTTGAATCGAGTTTGACTACGGTCGGTCCTTGTTGAAGGTTAAAATAGCACACTTGACCAAAAATCATTGTGGTTTTGATGTGTAGGTAAGAACGGTTCTTGCAAGAAGCCCGTAGCAGCCACGTAAAACTTGCAACAACAAAGTAGAGGACGTCTAACTTGTTTTTGCAGGGCTTGTTGTGATGTGATATGGTCAAGACATGATGTGATATAAATTGTTGTATGAGATGATCATGTTTTGTAACAAAGTTATTGGCAACTGGCAGGAGCCATATGGTTGTCGCTTTATTGTATGAAATGCAATCACCATGTAATTGCTCTACTTTATCACTAAGCGGTAGCGATAGTCGTAGTAGCAATAGTTGGCGAGACGACAACGATGCTACGATGGAGATCAAGGTGTCAAGCCGGTGACGATGGAGATCATGACAATTTTTCAGTGATGGAGATCATGAGCGCAAGATGATGATTGCCATATCATGTCACATATTTTGATTGCATGTGATGTTTATCTTTTATGCATCTTATTTTGCTTAGTACGGTGGTAGCATTATAAGATTATCTCTCACTAAATTTCAAGGTATAAGTGTTCTCCCTGAGTATGTACCATTGCTACAGTTCGTCATGCCGAGACACCACGTGATAATCGGGTGTGATAAGCTCTACATTCACATACAACGGGTGCAAGCTAGTTTTGCACACATAGAATACTTGGGTTAAACTTCACGAGCCTAGCATATGCAGATATGGCCTCGGAACACCGGAGACCGAAAGGTCGAGCGTGAATCATATAGTAGATATGATCAACATAGAGATGTTCACCATTGAAAACTACTCCATCTCACGTGATGACCGGACATGGTTTAGTTGATATGGATCACGTGATCATTTAGATGACTAGAGGGATGTTTATCTCAGTGGGAGTTCTTAAGTTATATAATTAATTGAACTTTAATTTATCGTGAACCTAGTCCTGATAGTATTTTGCAAATTATGTTGTAGATCAATAGCTCGCGTTGTAGCTTCCCTATGTTTTTTATGTTCCAAGAGAAAATTAAGTTGAAAGATGATAGTAGCAATGATGCGGACTAGGTTCGTGATCTGAGGTTTATCCTCAATGCTGCATAGAAGAATTATGTCTTTGATGCACCGCTAGGTGACAGACCTATTGCAGGAGCATATGCAGACGTTATGAACGTTTGGCTAGCTCAATATGATGACTACTTGATAGTTTAGTGCACCATGACTTCAAAAACATTTTGAATGCCACGAAACATATGAGATGTTCCAAAAGCTGAAATTGATATTTCAGATTCATGCCCGTGTCAAGAGGTATGAGACCTCTGACGAGTACTTCGCCTAAAAGATGGAGGAGAATTGCTCAGCTAGTGAGCATGTACTCAGAATGTCTGGGTAATACAATCGCTTGAATCAAGTGGGAGTTAATTTTCCAGATAAGATAAGTGATTGATAGAGTTCTCTAGTCAACATTACCAAGTTATTGGAACTTCGTGATAAACTATTATATGCAAGGGATAAAGAAAACGATTCCTGAGCTCTTCGTGATGCTGAAATCAATGAAGGTAGAAATCAAGAAAGAGCATCAAGTGTTGATGATTAAAACAAGATCACTAGTTTCAAGAAAAGGTCAAAGGGAAAGAAAGGGAAGTTCAAGTGGACTGGCAAGAAAGTTTTCACTCCCGGTAAGAAGCCCAAAGCTAGACCCAAGCCTGAAATTGAGTGCTTCTACTGCAAAGGAAATGGTAACTAGAAGCGGAACTGCCCCAATCATTTGGCGGATAAGAAGGATGGCAAAGTGAACAAAGGTATATTTGATATACATGTTATTGATGTGTACCTTACTAGTATTCATAGTAGCCACTGGGTATTTGATACTTGTTCGGTTGCTAAGATAAGTAACTCGAAACAGCAGTTACAGAATAAACGGAGACTAGTTGAGGATGAAGTGACGATGTGTGTTGGAAGTAGTTCCAAGATTGATATGATCATCATTGCACACTCCTTATACTTTCGGGATTAGTGTTGAACCTAAATAAATATTATTTGGTGTTTGCGTTGAGCATGAATATGATTAGATCATGTTTATTGCAATACATTTATTCATTTAAGGCAGAGGATAATTGTTATTCTGTTTACATGAATAAAACCTTCTATGGTCATACACCCAATGTTGATGGTTTATTGAATCTCAATCGTAATGATACACATCTAACATTCTTAAGAAGTTGCTCCCCACTTCTACCTATTCTCTAAACATGCACACTATCCACATCATCTTTATGCCACATCATCAATCAGTTTGCAAAATCAACCAATCACTCTTTTTCATCCCGCCTAGAAAAGAAAAATTGTTTCTTTTTCCAGTTTAACAGCACCCACTATCCAACCCAATCTTTCCACATCCCGCACGGCCGGCCGGCCCACCAAATCTGCAGCGCCCCTCCTCCCTCCGGTCTCCTCCTCCCTCTGGTCTCCTCGCTGCAACGTAATTATCTCCTGATTCTTGGTCTCCTGTAACCGATGGGATGATCATGCGCCTTTACTGTTAATGAACAATTCATTTTTCCGTGGGCCACTGATACTCCCGGATCACAACGATCCCATGTCCTACTCCTTATCCCGTCTCCGCTGATCTCTCCTCCTCCCTCACGTCCTTCTCTGCTTACGCCGCTGGCTGCCGCCTTGCTGCGCGGATAGTGTCCCAGGCGCCTTCGCCCTCGCCTCCTACTGCCGCCGTCGTGCGCCTTGCCGGGCGGTCATTGGTTGTTGACGACCTACCAACGCTCCATGCAGTCGACATACTACTGCGGAGGAGTTGTCGTGTGGCAGACTGCCTTGCGCAATGTGAATTCCGTGCCCGTATTGTTTTTTTATTAGTCTGGCTGCTTTGTTTAAGATCTGCATGTCTGCTGGTGATTACAAGTGTTACCCCATTCCAAGTTTCTGCTCCTGCCACAGGGTACTGATTCAAGGCACGCCCAGATTCATTTACAGTCAGAGGAACCTTTTCTGTAAAGACTCCATGAAACCTTGGATCGAGGTATGTAACTATATAGTATAGGCTTCTATCTTCAATAAGAGGTTTGGTAATGATATGAGATGGTCACTTTGGATCTGTTATGTTTATTTTAGCCGTGACGTTTCTTTCCTTTGCGAAACATGAAAAGGCATGCATCATTGCAGACCATGTATTGTCATTTTTGCACATCTAGGAACAGTCCGGTTGTACAGAAAGATTCGACCTATCCATGACTACAGTCATGAGAAAGTTGTTTCTATGGGACTGAGGGAGTCCTGGACTAGGGGGTGTCCGGACAGCCGGACTATCAATATCCGCCGGACTCCCAGACTACGAAGATAGAAGATTGAAGACTCCGGCTCGTGTCCGGAAGGTACTTTCCTTGGCGTGGAAGGCAAGCTTGGCAATACGGATATGTAGATCTCCTACCATTGTAACCGACTCTGTGTAACCCTAGCCTCTCCGGTGTCTATATAAACCGGAGGGCCTTAGTCCGTAGGACGAACATTACATCACAACAATCATACCATAGGCTAGCTTCTAGGGTTTAGCCTCCTTGATCTCGTGGTAGATCTACTCTTGTACTACCCATATCATCAATATTAATCAAGCAGGACATAGGGTTTTACCTCCATCGAGAGGGCCTGAACCTGGGTAAAAACATTGTGTCCCTCGTCTCTTGTTACCATCCGCCTAGACGCACAGTTCGGGACCCCCTACCCGAGATCCACCGGTTTTGACACCGACATTGGTGCTTTCATTGAGAGTTCCTCTGTGTCGTCCCCGATAGGCCCGATGGCATCTTCAACCATTAACGCTGTCCAGGGTGAGGCTTTTCTCCCCGGACAGATCTTCGTATTCGGCGGCTTTGCACTGCGGGCCAATTCTCTTGGCCATCTGGAGCAGACCGAAAGCTACGCCCCTGACCGTCAGGTCAGATTCGGAAGTTTGAATTCACGGCCGATGACCACGGAGACCTGATGTTCGACGGAATCGAGCCACAGCCAAGCGCGTCGCACTGTGACGATGGGCATGATCTAGCTCTGCCACCGGACAGTGCTTTGGTGGCCGCACTCGGATCCGCTCCGGCCACTAGCCCGAAGCCGATTGCCCAGGTCAAGGGCCGGTGGATAGACGCCGCCCCGGGGGCTTCAACATCCACGGCGATGGAGCCGAATACCAATCTTGTCCCTTGCGCAGCTCGTGATCCCGAGGCGCCGGACTCCTCGCCGGACTCTGAGCCTCCCGCGCCCCTACCAATCAAGTCGGATTGGGCGCCGGTTATGGAATTCACTGCCGCGGACATCTTCCAGCACTCGCCTTTTGGCGACATCCTGAATTCCCTGAAGCATCTTTCGCTATCAGGAGAATCCTGGCCGAACTATGGCCAGGACGGTTGGGGTTCGGACGACGAAGAAATTCACAGCCCACCCACCACCCACTTTATAGCAACTGTCGAAGATTTAACCGACATGCTAGACTTCGATTCCGACGACATCGACGCTATGGACGACGATGCCGGAGACGAACAATACCCAGCGCCCACAGGGCACTGGAAGGCCACCTCGTCATACGACGTCTAGATGGTGGATACCCCAAAAGAAGGGGATGGCGAAAAAGCAGCGGAGCAAGATTCTCTAAAGAAGCAGCCCAAACGCCGGTGTCAGCGGCGCCGCTCTAAACCCCGCCACAGCAAGAATGAAGATTCTGGCACGGGAGACAATAACACTCCGGAGAGTGCCGAAGATGATCCCCTCCTGCAAGACTCAGCGCAGGAGGACGCAGAAGCAAGCCCTCACGACAGGGCGACAAACGAAGGGGTTGAGGATGATAACTATATGCCTCCCTCAGAAGAAGAAGCAAGCCTCAACGATGATGAATTCGTCATACCCGAGGATCCCGTCGAACAGGAGCGCTTCAAGCGCAGGCTCATAGCCACGGCAAATAGCCTAAAGAAAAGCAGCAACAACTTCAAGCTGATCAGGATCTGCTGGCCGATCAATGGACCGAGGTCCTCACGGCCGAAGAGTATAATCTCGAACGCCCCTCCAAAAGTTACCCAAGACGCAAGCTGCTCCCCCGATTAGAGGAGGAAGCATACATACCTTCATCACCAGCGCACGACATGGCTGACCGACCACCTCGTGGTCGTGACAGAAAGGCGTCCAGGCCCCCAGCCAACATCGTACCCCTGCATCGCTCTAAAAGCGCGAAGCCAAGAGGGAACGCGCCGGACTTGTGAGACATATTGGAGGACAAAACAAGACAATCCAGATCCATCTATGGATCACGTGGGCGCCCCATGACACACAACGGATACCGTCGCGCCAGACATAACGCCGGCCGGGCCGAACATAGCAGACAACGCTCCCTCGAGCTGCGTCGCGATATTGCTCAATACTGAGGCGCCAGACACCCGTTATGCTTCACCGATGAAGTAATGGATCATCGATCCCGAAGGGTTTAAACCTCAAATATCGAATCCCACGATGGTACAACAGACCCGCGGTGTGGATTGAAGATTATCTTCTCCACATCCATATGGCCCGCGGCGACGATCTCCATGCCATCAAATATCTCCCACTCAAGCTTAAAGGACCAGCTCGGCATTGGCTTAACAGCCTGCCCGCAGAGTCAATTGGGTGTTGGGAGGACTGGAGGTCGCGTTCCTTGATAACTTCCAAGGTACATATGTGCGACCACCAGACGCCGATGACCTAAGCCACATTATTCAGCAGCCGCATTTAATCGCCGCATAATTACGGACACGGTTCTTGATGAAGAAAACCAAATCGTCGACTGTCCGGATGCGGAGGCCCTTGCAGCCTTCAAACATAACATCCGGGACGAATGGCTAGCCCGGCACCTAGGGCAGGAGAAGCCGAAATCCATGGCAGCCCTCACATCGTTAATGACCTGCTTTTGTGTGCGAGAGGACAGCTGGCTAGCCCGTAGCAACAATCTCCGCAAAAATTCTGGTAGTCCGGACACTAAGGACAACAACGGCAGGTCACGTCGAATCAAAAACAAGCGCCGCATTAACGGCGAAGACAAAGAGGATACGGCAGTCAATGCCGGATTCCGAGGCTCCAAACCCGGTCAACGGAAGAAGCCATTTAAAAGAACAACTCCGGGTCCGTCCAATCTGGACCGAATACTCGACCGCTCATGCCAGATACATGGCACCCCCGAAAAACCAGCTAACCACACCAATAGAGATTGTTGGGTGTTCAAGCAGGCCGGCAAGTTAATTGCCGAACACAATGACAAGGGGCTAAATAGCGACGACGAGGAGGAAAACCGGCCGCCGAACAATAGAGGACAAAAGGGCTTCCCCCCACAAGTGCGGACGGTGAACATGATATACGCGACCCACATACCCAAGAGGGAGAGGAAGCGTGCACTACGGGATGTCTATGCGATGGAGCCAGTAGCCCCGAAGTTCAACCCATGGTCATCTTGCCCGATCACTTTCGATCGAAGAGACCATCCGACCAGCATACGCCATGGCGGGTTTGCCGCATTGGTCTTAGACCCAATCGTCGATGGGTTTCACCTGACAAGAGTCCTGATGGACGGCGGTAGCAGCCTGAACCTGCTTTATCAGGATACAGTGCGTAAAATGGGCATAGACCCATCAAGGATTAAACCTACAAAGACAACCTTTAAAGGTGTCATCCCAGGAGTGGAAGCCAACTGCATAGGCTCAGTCACACTGGAAGTGGTCTTCGGATCACCGGATAACTTCCGAAGCGAAGAGTTAATCTTCGACATAGTCCCATTTCGCAGCGGCTATCATGCTCGCTTTCGGACGAACGCGTTCGTCAAAATTCAACGCGGTGCCGCATTATGCATACCTAAAGCTCAAAATGCCAGGCCCTCGCGGAGTAATCACGGTCAATGGAAACATGGAACGCTCCCTCCGGACGGAGGAACATACAGCGGCTCTCGCGGCAGAAGTACAGAGCAGCCTCCTACGGCAATTCTCTAGTCCGGCAATTAAAAAGCCGGATACATCAAAGCGCGCCCGGAGCAACACCGACCAAGACCACCTGGCGCGATCGAGCATCGCCAGAGTAATGCGGCCCCAACCTCGCCAGCATGATCACAAGAATAACACTCGCGACATCATTACGGTTTGGAGATACCATGGGCACAGGGGAGGGGCTCAACCACAAGGACCAAAAAGTGCGGCTCGACCACACCAGGGTCTCATGCGAGCGCCCCCCTTGGTTTTATCTTTTTATACTTTCTTCTTTTGCGTATACAGGACTCCATCAACCAGAAGCCCTGTCCGACGGCCAACTTGCCGAACACACGATGCAACAGTCAGGGATTAAAGAAGGCTGCGACGAACACTCAGGTGGTCTCCATTATGAGCATTAAATTCAATTACATACACCAAGTCCACAGCTTATCCCTGGAGGGGGACATGTTAATTTCGTCCAAATCCCTTGCTTACCGCACTATTTGTATCAGTCCGCTTTATTAGCAGACCTTCTTTCATAAATAACGCAGCACTTCCCTTTTTGCAAGTACATTACCTTTTCATTGCAATTGCGTTATTTTTTACGTATGTTCATTATATGACATCTTGCACCCGTATACTTTGATACGGCCGAATACACCAGGTGCTTCTGTTCCCAAGATTATGGTGTGATTAAGTCCGAACACTTTCACAAGTGCGGCACCCCGAACTTATAGCATTATATGAATCACCTCCGAATCATGTCTTGGGTCAATAGTTGGGTTTGCCCGGCTCCCATGTTTTGGTACCTTACGCCCGTTCCGTCGGCTAAGGTAGCACTGGGAGAACCATCTGCGATTGCACCCGGTTGAGCCGGGTTAACGCAAGGAGAAAGCTAAACCGACCGGCATGATAAGGCGAGACCGGTCGCTGTTCGAGAGGTTCTTCGGGTCCCTAAAGGCTCATGCCGCCGAGCTAAGTTCGGATGATGTCCGACGAAGGCGTGGATAGCGCCCGATTCGGTCTTCCGAATACCGGGGCTTCACCAAATTTAAAATTATAGAATTCTATGGCTAAGTGAGAGTGTTCAAGCATTATAAGTCCGGTCGCCTTTGTTCGTCGTGTTGAGCGCCTCCTAGATGGACCCAAAATGGGAACAAGAGTGCTCAAGTTTATCACCGAACACCCCAGCACTCGTTGCTTGGGGGCTGAAGCCAACGACTTGCCATCTCTCAGATTTAACAAACGGCCGCACAGAAGGTAATATTTTAAATTCAACAAGCGTTGCTCATGGCGCATATAAACGAAGTTTTCAGCGCACAGGATAAATAAACAGCAAGTTCACTCAAAAATTACATCTCGGGGGCACTCATCTGCAATATCGCAGGCCCCCTTCAGGACAACTTTATAATATCGCTCCGGTGTGCGATGCTCCTTGCCCGGCGGCGGCGGATCCGTGAGAAGCTTCTCCGCATCCAGCTTGCCCCATTGCACCTTTATGCGGGTCAGAGCCCGACGAGCGCCTTCAATGCAGGCGGAGCGCTTGATTACATCCAGCCTGGGGCATGCATCCACCAGCCGCCAGACTAGGCCAGTAGCTGCTGCATGGCTCGCCCAGCCACACCAGATTATGAGGCCCTTCATGGCCTCCTCGGCTACCTTAGGAGTTCGACCAGCTGCTTCACTGGTCGCTTGGGGGCACCGGACGGCCGGCCTCAAAGATATCGAGACCGAAGACCTTCTCCGCTGAGCTCCCTCCTCGCCACGATAGAATGCGGCGGCATCGACGACTACGCGGCAGATCTGCAAATGCCCCCGAGAGCTCCAATTCGGGTCAAGATCCGTAATTTACATTAACATGCTTGCTCTGCATGAAAAACACCTTACCCGCCGCTATCCTCTTCATGTCCTCTACCTCCTGATGGGCCTTCTGGGCCTCGGCCTTGGCGGACTTGGCACTTTCGAGAGCCGAGGCAAGCTCGGACTCTCGGGTCTTGGAGTCACGCTCCAAACTCTCATGCTTTCCCATGAGAGCCTGGAGCTCTTGCCGAACTTCCGCCACCAGTGCCGCTTGCTTTTCTCGCTCAGTCTGTTCTGTGGCCGCATTGAGTTCGGCCACGGACACGGCATCCTTCAGGGCTGCCACCTCGTTAGAGACCCCTGCAATACACATATTATCCTTATTAATTTTGTTTGCAACCAAAACCCTTTTCTGTAAGGTACTTATTTCAAGTGGTGTTATTCACCTTCTTTTTCCTTGAGCTGCCTCTTGGCATGGCCGAGCTCCTGCTCCGACCGCTCAAGGTCCTTTTTCAGCGCCTCGACCTCCGCCGTTAGTGCGGCAGAGGTCAACAGCGCAGTCTGCAAACCCATATTGACATATCTTAGAAACCTCACAGATATCTTGTTAAAGATCCTTAGTCCGCTTTTCTTTCCAACACCGAACTAAGCATCGAGGGCTACCGTCTCAGGCGGTATTACATTACTTAGTTTTAAACCTTCTTACCTCAAAGCCTGTTAGAAGGTTGTTGCAGCTTCGTCAGCCCACCCTTGGCGAGCTGGACCTTTCAATTACCGCACTCATGAGAGTGCGGTGTTCTTCCTCGATGGAAGCGCTTTGAGCGCCTCCAAAGAGTTATCCAGTGCCTCCGGTTGGGACGGAGGCCGCCGCGCCACGGTCCTGCCCTTCTTCGAGGGCTGCTTGCGGACTCGAACCGCCACGGGTTCCGGAGTAGAGTCCGCACAAAGTCCGGGGCTGCTCGACGGCGCCCGAGCCTCCTCTGGCGTGTCCCTCAGGATTCCACTCGCCGTCCTCGTCTTGGCGTGGGGTGGAGGCGGTCGGGATAGAATTTACATCCGACGGCGCCAACGACCCGCTCATTGAGTCGGGAAGGTCGTCAACGGCCGGACTAAAGGAATAATGCGGCATCAGAAGGACGCTACATGACATACAATACACGGCATATAAATGATCCGAATACTTACGATCCTGCCGGACGCCTGGCCCTTGGAGGCCACTCGTCATCGCCAACGTCGATGTTGGCGGAACTGTCCGGGGGGATAGTCCTCCCCCTCTTGGACCCTTCGGCCGCCCCGATTGGGGAGGCCTTCCTCTTCTTCTCTCCCTCCTCCGGGAGAGAGTACTCCTCCTCCTCCTCGTCTTCGGAGGAGGGGTCCTCGTCGTCGTCGTCAGACGCCTGATTGCGGGAACTCTTTCGAGTCCCCGCGGCCACCTTCTTGGCCTTCTTCTCCGGCACCACGTACGGTGCCGGAACCAGCAGCCTCGCTAAGCGGGCATTCACTGGTTCTTCTGGCATGGGGGCCGGGCTGATGAGCAGCTGGGCCTTCCCCATCCAGTCCTGTCAAAGGAAGAGGCAGATTAAAAACCTTGCTAGAGTCAATCTAATTACTTCAAGTGTCCCGTAAAGGGGTCGAATCACTTACCTCGTCGCCGGAGATCGCGAGCTAAATCATGGTCTTGGTCGCGGATGCGGGGCTTCGCGCCTTGAATAGCACCCTCCAGCGCCTTCAGACGCGTAAAATCAAGAGCCCGTTTAACGTCTGGTGTTGTTCCGGATTAAACTCCCACAGATTAAATGCCCGTTCTTGGCATGGGAGAATCCGCCGGAGGAGCATGACCTGGACCACGTCGACGAGCCGGAGCCTGTTGCTCACCAGCTTCTTGATGCAGGCTCGAAGTCCCGTCACCTCCACCGGATCACCCCACTGCAAGCCCTTCTCTTTCCAGGAGGTGAGCTGCGTGGGGATTCCAGATCTAAATTCGGGGCCGCCGCCCATGTAGGCTCGCGCGGCTCGGTGATGTAGAACCACCCCGATTGCCACCCTTGACGGAATCCACGAAGGTCCCTTCAAGCCAAGGGACGTTCGCAGCTTGCCCAACATGGCGCCTCAAGATTCCGCTTATGCCCTTTTACAACCTTCGCTTGACGTTGAAAGTCTTGAGCCACAGGCGAAGTGGGGCCGGATGCGAGAAAAGCCTCGCGCACCGACGATAAACGCCGAGATGTTGAGGACAAAGTTCGGCGCCAGATTGTGGAAATCCAGGCCGTAGTAAAACATGAGCCCCCGGACGAATGGATGGAGCGGAAAGCCCAGTCCGCGGAGGAAGTGGGGAAGGAAGACGACCCTCTCATGGGGCCCTGGGGTAGGGATGAGCTGCCCTGCGCCGGGCAGCCGATGCGCGATGTCGCTGGAAAGGTATCTGGCGTCGCGCAGCTTGGTGATGTCCTCCTCCTTGGCGGTGGAGGCCATCCATTTGCCTCCCCCTCCGGACATATTCGGAGAAGGGTCGAGGTGAGATGCGTGAGCTCGGGCGTTGGAGCTTGGGTTCGCAGGGATGAATGAGCAAAGGAGGAAGAAGGCGTAGGTGAGAAGGTAAACTTATCCCTTATATATAGGCGGATTTAAACTATGCGTCCCTCACCGCCTAGTAAAACTCGCCATCTCCCAAGCGCCACCATCAATGGCGCGTTGGGTTACCCACGCACGTATTGATGAGAATCCCGAATAAGGGAACACGATCTCGCTTCGACAGACGCGTGCCATGAAACCGCCGCTAAAAGTGCCGAGGCGGAATAATAAAACAATTCAAATGAGGGCTTGGCTGCGGTGTGATATCACGCTGCATAATACGTCGCCAGATTGAGCTAAGTGTATATTTTATTCTCTACGCTGGAATGTGGAATTTATTTTGCGAGCGGACACTATCCTGGTGTTCATTATCTTCTCCGATTTATTCAAGGAGGGGAACCCGCCTTGCAATGCCGAACATTATGCACGCCGGACTCGTCGTCATTGAAGACCGGTTCAGGGGCTACTGAGGGAGTCCTGGACTAGGGGGTGTCCGGACAGCCGGACTATCAATATCCGCCGGACTCCCAGACTACGAAGATAGAAGGTTGAAGACTCCGGCTCGTGTCCGGAAGGTACTTTCCTTGGCGTGGAAGGCAAGCTTGGCAATACGGATATGTAGATCTCCTACCATTGTAACCGACTCTGTGTAAGCCTAGCCTCTCCGGTGTCTATATAAACCGGAGGGCCTTAGTCCGTAGGACGAACATTACATCACAACAATCATACCATAGGCTAGCTTCTAGGGTTTAGCCTCCTTGATCTCGTGGTAGATCTACTCTTGTACTACCCATATCATCAATATTAATC
Organism: Aegilops speltoides; assembly: GCA_021437245.1. Lineage (NCBI taxonomy): Eukaryota > Viridiplantae > Streptophyta > Magnoliopsida > Poales > Poaceae > Aegilops > Aegilops speltoides. Next base: position 6,797,511 of record CM038143.1, read on the forward strand.
AAGCAGGACGTAGGGTTTTACCTCCATCGAGAGGGCCTGAACCTGGGTAAAAACATTGTGTCCCTCGTCTCTTGTTACCATCCGCCTAGACGCACAGTTTGGGACCCCCTACCCGAGATCTGCCGGTTTTGACACCGACAGGGACCAATGAAGAATTAATATAAATTCTTACAATGAGCATCACATACTTCATATGGTCTAGCAGTTGACCTTTGTTCTGTTGTGACCTACAGTATTCAGAAGACATTGAAAGTGGTTCTTATGTTGAAATAAAGTGCAAGAAAATGTACGCGGATGACATATATAAATCCTTTTGATGCTTCCTCGAAGAAGGTAAATATATTTGAACATATCAGCAGCAATACGTGTTACCTATGGTATGTGATCTGTTTAACTTTCAGCTCTTAACTTTTATCTGTTTTGCAATCGCCAGTTTGCCACTCATCTCTGTACACTAAGCGTTGAAGGATTATACATCTACCTATCTTCATATGTTTAAGTTTCTTTCGTAGAGATCCAATCAAATTAATTCCTTCCAGTTGTGTTGTCTTCCCAACTATTCTGGAATTTGCATATGCTGAACTGACTAAGCGACAATCTATTTGCATTTCTTGATTGTCAATAAGGATTGTGTTATCTCATACTTTTTAATTAGCTAGCTATGCTCTCATCCACCTTACTCGTGGACATCATTGAATATTTTTGTGGCTTTTCGATTGGCATTTATGTTTCAGAGATAGTATCCATGAGGATTATTTAACAAAGTGGAGAGTCGGTACATTTTTATTATTTATATGAAGAACATGTGCCGCCAGACAAAATACTGGGAGGTTCGCCACCAGGACATTGCTTCAGTGTCGATACTATCACCCGCTGCATTTCATGAGCTTTCCAATGACATGATTATTTTAGGTAAATACATTTTCTGCCACACAGATAGATATGGCTCATTTTCTAATCAGTAAATATTATGCTACCCTACTATATTGGACGGATAAACTTCCTTGGGACACCAATAAATGATCACAACGACAGTGATCAATAATTCAGTATTGATGGGAAGTTGGACGCCACATTTTAAATAAGCTCAAATCATGTAATTCTCTGTGTGGTATCTGATTGCCTAACTCCATGCTGCATGTGTTTAACTTTTAGTTGCTAAAATGAAGAAAATATATATGAGAATATACCTATTGTCCAAGGTAACAACAAAATAATTCATCACGTTTGGAATTTTAAACCACAAAAAATTTCATTATTAAATTTTCATTTGCTTAATGTAGCTTATAGGGTTTCATGCATAGTTTCTTTTTGTTGCAAAGAAATTCCCTCTTCAATTTGATAATTTGGATCCCGGTGTTTATGTTTACAAGTACTCATGCTCTTTTCAGCACAACACTTTGGGATAAAGGAATTGGTACTCACTTTGGCAAAAAAAATGGTTCTTAGTGTACCACACTTTGAGACAAAGAAATGGATACTCACTTTGGCCAAAAAACCAGAGTGGAATCTGTACTCTTCTCCTCCGATGAGCATAATTGGTTCTTATTGTTGAATTGGAATTGCATCACTCATTTGTCCACTATTGCAAGGAACTACAGTGGCCAATATTTGTGTTCAGTTTTCATTCTTTCTATAGATCATAAGCATGCAGATACAAAGATCAGTTTATAATAACAATCTCAATAATGTGTCTATTTCTGAATCCCCTTTATTAGTGTAAGTCACATTAGTTTACTTATATCATATAACTATATTTAGTTCAACTTGACTGCATAATTCATGTTTTGCAATAGTTATTATTATACTAAGTATTTTGTTCCTTGCAATTTTTCATCTTAAGTTCATATATATAGTATGCAAAAAGTTATTCAATTTATCTACGATCTGACTAAGAGTTCCCGCAGCAATGCGCGGGGTATCATCTAGTATTCATAATATTGATGCCAAAAGATGCAAAGTTGATAATGATGGCACAACTTATTTATGTCACTTCCGTTTGGGTCATATCGGTGTAAAGCGCATGAAGAAATTCCATAAAGATAGACTTTTGAAATCACTTGATTATTAATCATTTGATACTTGCGAACCGTGCCTTATGGGCAAGATGACTAAAATTCCGTTCTCTGGAACAATGGAGCAAGCTAATGACTTACTGAAAATAATACATACCGATGTATGCAGTCCAATTAATGTTGAGGCTCGTGGTGGGTATCATTATTTTCTGACCTTCATAGATGATTTGAGCTGATATGGTGATGTGGAGCAAACCTCGAGACGAGGGTCGATCCATTGTTGGCCCGATCTTTCACAGCACAAACCTCCATCGCAGCAAGAACAAGTCACGCGTTTACGAAGATGTTTGCAAATCCCACGGAAACAACACGCCAACCCCTCAATCCGAAGGAATAACGTGGACGAACCGTATAGGCTCAGCTTGTAATTCCCTACGCGCCGCGTCATAGGAACTCACATGCCAGTAGAGATTTTGGACAAGAATTCTCTAAATTCAACAATGGCCGACGGCCGGAACACACACCGTGTCTAATTCATAATAACATAACCTCCCCTTACATGATGCATCGGATTTGGTTTTATAGTAGTAACCAACTTGAGAGACATGCACACCTAAAGCCTTATGTAAAGCACACGTAGACATAATTCCTAAAATCTGGACTCTATCTAGTTTTAAACTATTTTGCCTTTTACATCTCGGCAAAGAACTACTAAAATATACTTTGACTTTTAGTTGTATGGCTGTTGATCCGCTTTTCCCAATCAGGTGGCCCCCACCCAGACTCCTTTAAACTGATGATATTCCACTTGTGGAACTTCTTTGTACGTTTAACTGCCGGTTGTTCAGGTGGCCGTAGTCGCCTAAAGAAATAACCAACGTGATTTCTTTCTCTTGCATCCGAAACAAACTTTACTTTCCTTATGATTTGCTGGACCGTGTCTCCATATTGTAGATGCACGTGCATGTTGCATGCATATAGGACTCCACCGTGTGCAAGAGAAGCCCAACTTGCTAATCTCTCGGCTACATGTAAATTAAAACTACCAAAACAGTGACGTACACCAACAGGATCCCATGCACGTATGGTTGCATGCGATTCTTTTTCTCGTATACTACTTTTAGTTTGTGTTTCTCTTGAGATTCTTTCGTCTGAATAGAATCCGTCAAACGGTATTGTAACTTCATCTTTAGCATTAGATAGGGTCATATCATATGGGTATATCTACTTAATGAAACATAAGTCTAAAATATTTGAAAAGTTCAAAGAGTTTCAGAATGAAGTGGAGAATCATCATAATAAGAAAATGAAGTTTTTCTATGATCTAATCGTGGAGGAGAATATTTGAGTTACGAGTTTGGCCTTCATTTAAAACAATGTGGAATAGTTTCACAGCTCATGCCACCTGGAACACCACAGCGTGATGGTGTGTCCGAACGTCGTAACCGCACTTTATTGGATATGATGCGATCTATGATGTCTCTTACCGATTTACCACTATCGTTTTGGGGTTATGCACTAGAGACAGCTACATTCACTTTAAATAGGACACCATCAAAATCCGTTGAGACGACACCGTATGAATTGTGGTTTGGCAACAAACTAAGCTGTCATTTCAAGTTTGGGGTTGTGATGCTTATGTGAAAAAGCTTCAACCTGATAAGCTCGAGCCCAAATAGGAGAAATGTTTCTTCATAGGATACCCCAAAGAAACTGTTGGGTACACCTTCTATCACAGATCCGAAGGCAAGATATTCGTTGCTAAGAATGGATCCTTTCCTGAGATGGAGTTTCTCTTGAAATAAGTGAGTGGCAGGAAAGTAGAACTTGATAAGGTAATTGTATCTTCTCCCGAATTGGAAAGTAGTTCATCTCCAGTGATTCCTACACCAATTAGTGAAGAAGCGATGATGATCATGAAACTTCAGATCAAGTTACTACCGAACCTTGTAGGTCAACCAGAGTACGGTCTGCACCAAAGTGGTATGGTAATCCTATTTTTGAAGTCATGTTACTAGACCATGATGAACCTACGAACTATGAGAAAGCGATGATGAGCCTAGATTCCGCGAAATGGCTTCAGGCCATGAAATCTGAGATGGGATCCATGTATGAGAACAAAGTGTGGACTTGCCCTATGATAGGCAAGCCATATTAAATAAATGGATCTTCAAGAGGAAGACGAACGCTGATACTAGTCGACTTGTCGCAAAAGGTTTTTGACAAGTTCAAGGTGTTGACTACAATGAGATTTTCTCAATTGTAGCGATGCTTAAATCCGTTCGAATGATGTTAGCAGTTGCCATATTTTATGAAATTTGGCAAATGGATGTCAAAACTGAATTCCTTAAATGGATGTTTCTTAAAGAAGAGTTGTATATGATGCAACCAGAAGGTTTTGTCGATCGTGAAGGTATTAACAAGGTGTGCAAGCTCCAGTGATCCATCTATGGACTGGTGCAAGCATCTCGGAGTTGGATTATACGCTTTGATGAGTTTATCAAAGCATATAGTTTCATACAGACTTGCGGCGAAGCCCGTATTTACAAGAAAGTGAGTGGGAGCACCACAGCCTTTCTGATAAGTATATGTGAATAACATATTGTTGATCGAAATGATGTAGAGTTTTCTGGAAAGCATAAAGGAGAGTTTGAAAGAAGTTTTTCAAAGAAAGACCACGGTGAAACTGCTTACATATTGGGCAATGAGTACATACCTTGACAAGATTTTGAAAGAGTTCAAAATGGATCAGTCAAAGAAGGAGTTCTTGCCTGTACTACAAGGTGTAAAGTTGAGTAAGACTCAAAACCCGACCATGCAGAAGATAGAAAGAGAATGAAAGTCATTCCCTATGCCTCAGTCATAGGTTCTATAAAGTATGCCATGCTATGTACCAGACCAGTTGTGTGCCTTGCTATGAGTTTGGCAAGGGGGTACAATAGTGATACAGGAGTGGATCACTGTATAGAGGTCAATGTTATCCTTAGTTACCTAAGAGGACTAAGGAAATATTTCTCGGTTATGGAAGTGATAAAGAGTTCGTTGTAAAGAGTTACGTCGATGCAAACTTTTACACCGATCCAGATGACTATGGGTCTCAATCTGGATACATATTAAAAATGGGAGGAATTAGCTAGAGTAGATCCATACAGAGCATTGTAGACATAGAATGTTTGCAAAATACATACGGCTCTGAATTTGACAGACTCGTTGAATAAACTTCTCTCGGAAGCAAAACATGATCACACCTTAGTACTCTTTGGGTGTAAATCACATAGCGATGTGAACTGGATTATTGACTCTAGTAAACCCTTTGGTTGTTGGTCACATGGCGATGTGACTATGGGTGTTAATCACATACAGATGTGAACTATTGGTGTTAAATCACATGGCAATGTGAACTAGACTATTGACTCTAGTGCAATTGGGAGACTAAAGGAAATATGCCCTAGAGGCAATAATAAAGTTGCTATTTATATTTCCTTATATCATGATAAATGTTTATTATTCATGCTAGAATTTTATTAACCGGAAACTTAGTACATGTGTGAATACATAGACAAAACATAGTGTCCCTAGTATGCCTCTACTTGACTAGCTCGTTAATCAAAGATGGTTATGTTTCCATGCCATAGACATGTGTTATCATTTGATGAACGGGATCACATCATTAGGAGATGGACAAGACCCATTCATTAGCTTAGCATTATGATCGTTACAGTTTCATTGCTACTGCTTTCTTTATGACTTATACATGTTCCTCAGACTATGAGATTATGCAACTCCAGAATACCGGAGGTATACCTTGTGTGCTATCAAACATCACAACGTAACTGGGTGACTATAAAGTGTTGGAAATATGCCCTAGAGGCAATAATAAATTAGTTGTTATTATTATATTTCCTTGTTCATGATAATCGTTTATTATCCATGCTATAATTGTATTGATAGGAAACTCAGATACATGTGTGGATACATAGACAACACCATGTCCCTAGTAAGCCTCTAGTTGACTAGCTCGTTGATCAATAGATGGTTACGGTTTCCTGACCATGGACATTGGATGTCGTTGATAACGGGATCACATCATTAGGAGAATAATGTGATGGACAAGACCCAATCCTAAGCCTAGCACAAAGATCGTGTAGTTCGTATGCTAAAGCTTTTCTAATGTCAAGTATCATTTCCTTAGACCATGAGATTGTGCAACTCCCGGATACCGTAGGAAGGCTTTGGGTGTACCAAACGTCACAACGTAACTGGGTGGCTATAAAGGTGCACTACGGGTATCTCCGATAGTGTCTGTTGGGTTGTCACGAATCGAGACTGGGATTTGTCACTCCGTGTGACGGAGAGGTGTCTCTGGGCCCACTCGGTAGGACATCATCATAATGTGCACAATGTGACCAAGGGGTTGATCACGGGATGATGTGTTACGGAACGAGTAAAGAGACTTGTCGGTAATGAGATTGAACAAGGTATCGGGATACCGACGATCGAATCTCGGCCAAGTACTATACTGCTAGACAAAGGGAATTGAATACGGGATTGATTGAATCCTCGACATCGTGGTTCATCCGATGAGATCATCGTGGAACATGTGGGAGCCAACATGGGTATCCAGATCCCGCTGTTGGTTATTGACCGGAGAACGTCTCGGTCATGTCTGCATGGTTCCCGAACCCGTAGGGTCTACACACTTGAGGTTCAGTGACGCTAGGGTTATAGGGAATAGATATACGTGGTTACCGAATGTTGTTCAGAGTCCCCGATGAGATCCTGGACGTCACGAGGAGTTCCAGAATGGTCCGGAGGTAAAGATTGATATATTGGACGAAGGGTTTTGGAGTCCGGATGTGTTCCGGAGGTACCGGGTGATGACCAGCACGACCGAAAGGTGTTTCGGGAGCCCCGACAAGTGTTGGGGGGCTTCATGGGCCAAGGGAAGGGGGCAAACCAGCCCACTAAGGGGATGTGCGCCCCCCTCACCTATTCCCACGTGACCAGGGGGTTTGGGGCGCCCCATCTAGGTTTCCCACCTCATGGCTTGGGGGCCAAGTCACCCAAGGGGGAGATCCCATCTGCCCTGGCCGCCGCCCCCCTAGGGGAAACCCTAGGGCGCCTCCCCTCCCCTTTGCCCCTATATATAGTGGAGGTTTTGGGGCTGCCTAACACACGAGAACATCTCACTCTTGGCGCAGCCCTACCTCTCTCCCTCCTCGTCTCTCGTAGTGCTTGGTGAAGCCCTGCTGGAGTACCGCGCTCCTCCACCACCACCACGCCGTCATGCTGCTGCTGGACGGAGTCTTCCCCAACCTCTCCCTCTCTCCTTGCTGGATCAAGGAATGGGAGACGTGACCGGGCTGCATGTGTGTTGAACGCGGAGGCGCCGTGGTTCGGCGCTTAGATCGGAATCAACCGCGATCTGAATCGCTACGAGTACGACTCCTTCATCCGCGTTCTTGCAACGCTTCCGCTTAGCGATCTACAAGGGTATGTAGATGCACTCCCCTTTCCCTCGTTGCTAGATTACTCCATAGATTGATCTTGGTGATGCGTAGAAAATTTTGAATTTCTGCTACGTTCCCCAACATAAAGATGCTCTACAGGTGTCTTCGAAGGTGTTTGTTGGGTTGGCATAGATAAAGATTAGGATTTGTCACTCCGAGTTTCAGAGAGGTATCTCTGGGCCATCTCGGTAATGCTCATCACTATAAGCCTTGCAAGCAATGTGACTATTGAGTTAGTTACGGGGTGAAGCATTACGAAATGAGTAAAGAGACTTGCCCGTAACGAGATTGAACTAGGTATGATGATACCGACGATCGAATCTCGGGCAAGTAACATACCGATGACAAAGGGAACAACGTATTGTTATGCGGTTTGACCCATAAATATCTTCATAGAATACATAGGAGCCAATATGAGCATCCAGGTTCCACTATTGGTTATTGATCGGAGATGTGTCTTGATCATGTCTACATAGTTCTCGAACCCGTAGGGTCCGCACGCTTAACGTTCGATAACGATTTGTATTATGAGTGATGTGTTTTTTATGACCAAAGTTTGTTTGGAGTCCCGGATGAGATCACGGACGTGACGAGGAGTTTCGAAATGGTCGAGACATAAAGATTGATATATTGGAAGGCTATGTTCAAACACAGGAAAGGTTTCGGAAGAGTTCAGACATTTTTCGGGGAACCGAGGGGTTACCGGACCCCCCCCCCCCGGGGGAAGTTATGGGCCTAGATGGGCCATAAGGGAGTAGGAGAGGAAATGCCACAAGGTGGCGTGCGCCCCTCCCCATGGCAGTCCGAATTGGACTAGGGGGAGGGGGTGCGGCCCCCTCTTTCCTTCCCCTCTCCCTCTCCTTCCCTCCTTCCCCCTCTTGGAATAGGAAAAGGGGGGTTGAATACTACTAGGTTTGGAGTCCTAGTAGGACTCCCCCCTGGTTTGCCTCCCCCTTGGCCGGCCTCCTCCTCCTCCCTCCTTTATATACATGGGCAAGGGGGCACCCGAAAGCACAACATCAAGTTCTCTTAACCGTGTGCGGTGCCCCCCTCCACAGTTACACACCTCGGTCATATCGTCGTAGTGCTTAGGCGAAGCCCTGCGCCGGTAACATCATCAACACCGTCACCATGCCGTTGTGCAGACGGAACTATCCCTCGTCCTCAACTAGATCAAGAGCTCGAGGGACGTCATTGGGCTGAACATGTGCTGAACGCGGAGGTGTCGTACGTTCGGTACTTAGATCGGTTGGATCGTGAAGATGTTCGACTACATCAAATGCGTTGAAACGCTTCCGCTTTCGGTCTACGAGGGTACATGGACACACTCTCCCCTCTCGTTGCTATGCATCTCCTAGAATTACTACGTTCCCCAACACCTGAGAAACTTCCTTTTGTCCTATATACTTATTGCGAAACGTGGTTTTCCAAACACCATCCTCATTAAGAAGTTTGAACAGCCATTTACTAAGTAGGGCCTCATTCTTGACCAGCCTATATTTTTTCTTTTCACCATCTCCTTCACAAAAGAACCTTGACCTAAAATAGTCCAGCCTTTGCAAGACACCTTTTGGGAGCTGGAAGAATAAAATCATGTAGAGAACCATATTTGTGAGGAAAGAGTTTATTAAAACCAATCGTCCTCCAACTGAGAGCAACTTGCCTTTCCAGCTGCTCAAGTGTTTCTCTAGCCGCTCCTCTACATGCTTCCACTCCACAATTGTGAGACACCGATAATGAATTGGTATTCTCAAATATCTAATTGAGAATTGCCCATGTGCGCAACCAAAAAAGGTCAGCATAATCGGCCCTTGCCTCAACGGCTTCTCCAAAGCAGAACAATTCACTTTTGTGGAAGTTACATTTGCTCAAATGCTAACAACAGAAGTTTCAGGTTTCTAGCGTTGTCTAGGTCATGTTCCATAAAGAGAACTGTATCATCGACATATTGCAGAATAGAGAGACCGCCATCCACTAGGTGTGGCACTACTCTTGTAATCTGGCCGTCCTGCTTGGCGCTCAATAAGAATAGCCAACACGTCAACCACCATGTAAAATAACATTGAGGATATGGCGTCACCCTGTCATAGTCCTTTTTTGTCTAAAAGTAATTAATGGCCAACATTATCATTGACTTTGATGGCCACACTACCTCCAGTTACAAAATTTTGGATCCACTTGTGCCATTTATCGGAGAAGCCTTTCATCCGTAGGGCCTGTTGGAGGAAAGACCATTTGACCTTGTCATAGGCCTTTTCAAAGTCTATTTTGAATACTACTCCACTCATGTTTTTCCGGTGCATCTCATGGACGGTCTCATGCTTTATTACTACGCCATTGAGTATGTTCCTTCCTTGCATGAAAGTTGTTTGGGATGGCTGGACAACATGGTCAACTACCGAGTTTAATATATTAGTCGCCACTTTGGTGAAAATCTTGAAGCTGACATTAAGGAGGCATATGGGTCTGAACTGTTGAATTCGTTCGGCCTCCTTAATCTTCGGCAACAAGACAATCTCGCCAAAATTAAGTCTGAATAGGTCAAGTCGGTCGGCATGAAAACAATTGAACAACTCCAAAAGGTCAGACTTGATGATATCCCAGAAATTCTGATAGAATTCTACGGGGAAACCATCAAGGCCTGGAGCTTTGTTATGTTCCATTTGGAACACCGCAGCTCTCACCTCCTCTTATGAGAATTGTGCCATTAGGATATCGTTTTCTTCTGCCGTGACATCTGGAAGATCATCTGTTCGGGTCTCATCAAGGGTGAAATTCCCTTCAATCGCGCCCCGAAAAGAGATTTGTAGTATTCGGTGATATACTTTTTGAGCTCCTCCTGACTTTCGATCCTCCCCTCATCTTGTTGGAGACTGTAAATACATTTCTTCCTGTGCCGCCGATTGGCGACCAATTGGAAGTCTCTTGTATTACTATCACCCAGCAAAATGAATCGGCTTTGGATCTATGGTAGTATTTGATCTCCTCTTCTTGCAGTAAATGTGACTCCCCCAATTCAATCGTACACTAATCATACACACAAACGTGTACGATCAAGATCAAGGACTCACGGGAAGATATCACAACACAACTCTAAACACAAAAGAAAGACATACAAGCTTCGTATTACAAGCCAGGGGCCTCGAGGGCTCGAATACATAAGCTCGATACACAAGCGAGTGAGCGGAAGCAATAATATCTGAGTATAGACATAAGTTAAACAAGTTTTCCCTTAAGAAGACTAGCACAAACATCAATGATCGAAGAGGCAAGGCCTCCTGCCTGGGACCTCCTAACTACTCCTGGTCATCGGCGGGCTCCACGTAGTAGATGGCACCCTCTGGGTAGTAGTAGTAGTCGGCGGGGGTGGCATCTGGCTCCTGGAATCCACCATCTGGTTGCAACCACCAGAAAGAAGGAAGAAGGGGGAAAAGGGGGGAGCAAAGCAACCGTGAGTACTCATCCAAAGTACTCGCAAGCATCAGATCTATACTAAGTATGCATTGGTATCAAATGGAAGGGTTGTATCTTTGGACTGAACTGCAGCATGCCAGAATACAGGGGGAAGACCTAGCCTACCGAAGACTAGCATCTTCAAGCAGCTCCACGCATCTTGCAGCATGTAGAAGAGTAAAGGATAGCAGTTTATAATTAACAAGCATGTTGTAACATTAATGCCCAGAGATCCTTCCTCGACTCCCTACGAGAAAGCAATCCCGGAGCCACATATCCATCACATATCAAGTATCCATTTCTAGTTATATAAGATCAGGATACAAGTCTGAACGTCCATTACCGTGGACACGGTATTCGAATATATGTCTTCCCTACAGCGGTGCACCACGTTTTCCAACACGCTCGATCACTCTGGCCGGACACACCTTTCTGGGGTCAATGCTCGGCCTCGGAAGATCAACACGTCGCAGCCCTACCTAGGCTCAGCAGAGAGGTCCCCGCCGGTCTACCTCCTAAGCACTCCAGGGTCTGGCCCATCGCCCGTTGCACTCTGGGTCGTTGAGAGCAGGGCGGACCAGGTTCCACCACTACAGGATGGTGCCGGCCCAGCCGTGCCGCACTGCTGAACTGGACGTCTGACAAAGCTTCGGCTGATACCATGACGTCGAGGCCCATAACTAGTCTCATGTGGTGGTTGGTGCATAGAGGCCCAAAGGCCAACTCAGAACAAATACCCAAACCTGTTAGTGCATTATTAAAAGGAGTGACGGCTGTCGGGACAAGTCCGGAGCTATCACCCCCTCCTGGGTGATACCGCTAAACAGCCACCGCCATCGTCACATCACAGTGCTCTCGGGCCCGCCCGGCCACAACGGTCTCCATAAATTCAAGGTAATCGTGTGTCCGGACATCAAGGGAAAACCCGAGGAATCACCCGGTGGATTCCACTCAATGTAATCATCAAGGTGAACGTAAGAGGACCACCTCGAGGTTCACACTTGAGGTGTTGAACAACGAGCCAGATCGGGAATGGTGAAAGAGGAAATCACCCTCGATGACCACGAATCAATAGCTACACTACAAAATTATCATCGAGTGCGTTATGAGGATCACCCTCGGCACTCGATAGTAGCTCTGCAGAGTCGAGCAACTAAAGGGGCGTGATGTGATGTGAGGTGTCGGGCTCTGGTCGTTGATCACGTTGATCGAGTCGTCGATGATTAAGCAGGGGCAACAAGGACAAGGTGGGGGTCACTGATGGATCATTAACCAACCTATACTAAGCAGTTTAGGATAAGCAGGTAGGTATCAATAGCAGGTACAAAAGCAAGCTATGCATCAGAATAGGAGCAAACAATAATAGTAGCAAAATCTAATGCAAGCATGAGAGTATAGAATGGGCGATATCGGGATGATCAAAGGGGTTGCTCGAAGTCTGAAAGCAGAAGAAGGGTAAATGCGTCGACGTAGTCGATCACAGGGGCATCAGCAGCGGTCTCGGGGTCTACCGAAGAGAAGAGGGGGAAGAAATAGTAAATACACACAAACATATGCACAACATGATTATAAGCGAGGCTAGAGGTGTTCTAACGCAGTGCTAGGCATTACTGGCGAAGGAGGAAACATCCGGGAAAGTCTTCCCGGTCCCGGACGTCTGTCAGACAAATGAATCGGAGGGGAAAGTTTGCATGTTCGCTATGCTAGGGACTTGTGGCAGACGAACGGACCGCGTATCTGGGTTCGTCTCGAAATTCTGAGCAACTTTCATGTAAAAACCTTTTTAATCCGAGCTACGGTTTAATTTCTATTAATTTTCAAAGTTTTATTAATATTCTGAAATTAATTTTAATACGAAATTAAATGCTAAAAGGCTAGATGCACCCAGCACAGGGTACACAGAACTGTACCCAGTGGCTGACAAGTGGGCCAGGGGGTCCCAGTGAACCAGTCAACATTTGACTGGTCAACACGGGGTGGGGTCCCCCTGTCATGCGCTGATTAGCCTAGCCTAACAGTTTAGTTAACTAAACTAGTGATTAGGCTAATTAATCATGAGTTAATTAATTAATTAACTAATTAATTTATTTCTATTTATTATTCTTTTTAATCTTTCAAAGGCCAGGGCAATAGGGGCCCGCTGGCAGTGGCCTTAGGCCAGCGGAGCGGGGCGGGTCATTGGGCAGGCGTGCCCGTGACCGAAGCCACTAGGGGTGCCGGCCATGGCAACGGCCAGAGGGGCCGCGTCATTGTTTTACCTACTGTTTTATTTATTTGAGTGCATTTAAACGCTTTATAGAAGTGTGGTTTCTTCACCAATAATACTTTTAAATTATTTGAAACATTTTGAACATTTTTGTGTTGACACTTGAAAACTTTTATTTTGACTTTGTCCTAAATTTGATTTTCAAACCGATTTGAATCTAAAAGGGATTAGCAACAGTAAAAATGATGGCGTGGCATCATTAGCCGAGAATTACTGTAGCTTAATTATTTGGGCGTTACAGTAAACGGGCAACCATCTCATTAGATTGATTTTCAATTCAATCTCTTGCTGAGATAATGTGCGTGTCTCTGCAATTTTGTCGAGGTCATCAACGATGGTACAGAGCCTTTATTTTTCTTTTTTATAAATTATGTTGGTGTGTTTTGCCCATCCAGAGAGGTGTCTCCTCATGGCTCTTATTTTAAAGATCCATCGCTGCATAGGTGTTCGACCAATAGCGGGCCTCTCCCAAACATTCTTGATTATGTCTACGAATCCGTCCCTATGCAGCCATCCCAATTCAAATTTGAAAGGGCGTCGGATGGCTCGGTTCGTAGAGTTAGAATCCAGAATGATGGGTGCATGATCCGATAAGGCCTCGATACTCTCTAGGGCTCGCACGGTTACCAAAGGAAATTTTAGTTCACATTCGGTATCCATTAGTACCCTATCGAGCTTCTTGTATGTCGGCGCAGATCGGTTGTTCGCCCAAGTAAACTGACGCCCCGACATACTGGCCTCCCAAAGATCCAAGCTGTCTATCACAACATTGAATAGGAAAGGCCAACGAGTGTCAAAGTGGTCATTATTTTTCTCTTCCTGGTACCTTAGAATGTTAAAGTCCCCTCCAATAAGCATTGGGTATGGGTTATTCTTAGCTAGGGTAACTAATTCCCGAAGGAAAGCAGATTTATGCTCATCTTGAGCAGCCCCATAGACAGCGACAAGAGTCCATGCAAAATTACCATCTCTATTCCGCAGGTGAAATTCATATAGGTAGAAGTTTGCTTATAATTATTTAAAATCAAATAAAACAGCTAGAAAGGTGTAATTAATAATCTTTTGAGGTGGAGAGCCATCTAACGACTGTACTTCAGCACCACAACTGATTGCAGCATCTTCAGCGGCACTCCATGGAGGATCACCTCAAGTGTGAGCCGGTCATTGCTGCGGACGATGGAGCCGCTATCGGTCGCTTCCCAAAGCATGCGGCACTCCAGCATTACCTGCATGAACAATGCCCAGTCGTCATTGTTCGTCCGTGCGAGCTGCGGCCAAGGCACACCTTCGTTGGTATCCTGCAGCACCCACGTCTGTGATGTGGTGAGAGTCTCACCACAGCATAGTCTGCACCGTCGGAAATCAGAGCACGCGAAGAAACCCTTTCTGATAAACCAGCTAACTAACTAACTGAGTGACGAAACTGAAGAAAATGACAGCTAATCCTGAAACTACTAAACTGAAATTAAAGAAGCCACAAGGTTTATTTCCAACATGATTAGCATTAGCCGAGGGGGGGCGGGTGTTAAGAAAGGAATCACCATGAGTGTAAGTCACTTGCACATTGGGCTACTCATCAAGTCCAAATTAACTAAAGTCAGTTCATGCATTTGATTCTGAGGGGTAGACGTAATAGTTGGAAGTACGACGTTCCTACATCCCCATAATATCATGTCACATGATGGAACTTATGAATCACAATGGTTCTCAGTCTCACAGACGAAATGAGCAAAAGTTAGCAAGTCACGTGTGATGCAACGAAGCGTACGTCGCGTCATGCCCCGATTCGCAGTTAACAAGTTAATGTTCATCCTACTAGGAGACTAAAAATAAAAGTACTATACAAGATTAACATAAAACCAAGATGAGGGCTAGAGAAGGCCAAATCAAAGTCAATTCATGCGATCTGGACGGTGCGAGCAATTAATGCACCACTTACTAAAAGCTAGTTGCGAGTAAATCTAGGATCGATCTGATCTTGATCTCGCCAAAGTCAATGCTTTGCTAAACAACTTTGTATTGATAAGTAATTAGGGTACCAAAACTTGTGCATTTAAGTTAAGTGTCAAGCTAGCCATTCAAGTGACTGTTCTCTGGAGTAAAAGAAAAGTACACAACACAAATGATTGTTCCCAAAACAGTGTTATCAAGCAATTTTAGTAATACCCCCTTTGATCGGTGAGCCACCAAAATGAAGCTGTGAAAGTTCATACTTGAGATGTCCAAGACAGTGCCGGGAAACTAATGGAGCCCAGTGATCCTCCTCAAGCCAACTTGTAACACTTTTTAGCCCGACTGTAACATGGTGCCGTTTACTTTAGATAGCCATCCATCCATATAATTAAGTTTAGATCTACGTATCCTCCACTTCAAGCTAGCTAGCCTATAAATAGTATCAGGAGGCACACCATATCATATAGCAAGTCACCAGCTAGCTTGTTCACATCTCCAATCTTGACACCTTCTCTTGCTCCAGATATTCACCTCTCTACCTACAAAGCTTGCTCGGCAACAATGGCTGCAGGTGGAGCTCCTCTTCTTGTTGCTGTTGTTGTTTTCTCCATGCTGATCACGTCTTCCCTGGGGGTGCCGAGGCCTTTATGCAGCGAGTGCGAGACGCAATGCCATACCAACTGCACTGCGCAGGTTGAAACCTCCTGCAGGGGTTACTGCACTAGTGGTGGCGGACCTCGATCGGGCTGCAGGAAATACGTCTTTGAGGATTGCAATGTAAAGGGTACCTGCTGCAGTAGCAACGGCACATGCACTTGTGACTGCAACACTGTGGCTGAAAGAGCTTGCATGACCGTCAGCGACGGCACCCTACAATGTGAACCTTGCAAGCGCGGCATATACGACCAGTGCGGTTCCACCTGTAGGAAGGATTGCAACAACAACTGCAAGAAGAAAGGGTGCCGCCATGTTTAGGAATAACATGTAGTCGATCGGCTGTCTTGCATAAGAAATAGCATGGCTCGTTGTAGTCGTGCGTAGACTTTTGTAACCGCCATGACCTCGTTCTGTGGGATGGCATAGAAGGAATTAATGGGTCGTGGTGTATCACCTCCGGCGTTTTAGCTGAGGATTTGCATTCCGTTTATCTATATTGAATAATAATATAAAAAAGGAAAGAAATTTCACAAAGTTGACACGGTGTGAAATTATCGTTCTTCAATGTTCTTCTTCCATGAAGCTTGTGTATGTGTGTTGATTGGCTGGTATACATCATCTTGACTATCCAAGTATGCATTTGTGTGTCCTTGTAGTATCCAATAATACTTGAAGGTGATGTGAGCCTTCGCCGTGCCATTTACTTTCTTTCGTTGTTGAGGAAACTGTCCTTTTTTATGTATGTCACCTTCCACTGATGATTAGAATGATTGCAACCTTGCGTTTATAGAACTGTTTTTGTATCGAAGTCAAGGCCTGTATGTATTAGACTATGTGTGCTTGTCTGTTTGAAGAACACGGATAGAATGGCCAAACTGCATAGATACATCGGAGTAAAATACGGTGAGAGTTAGTAGAACACCCTATTTGCGTCGAAGGGGAAACATCCACACATAATGAGAAAAATCACAAGGTAATAGAGATAGCTAGTATTACTTGAAAAGGGGAGTTCCATACATCAGCATGGATAAATTGAAAAGGAAAAGAAGCAATAGTAGAAGATGAACTAAATAGAAGACAGACAAACTTTCCAACACGACACTCGTGGCAAGTGTGCTCATTCAGAGTGCCATCTCATGGTGTTTCCCGACATGGTGCGGGGCTCCGAACTGCTGCCACGCCTCCAATGTAAACCAGGTATTCAGTTGGCGGCTTGGCGCTGTGATATCCTGGCTTATTAGGGATGATAGACTACTCATATCAATAAGGAATTCCTTCTTTTCCGGGATCCCATTCGGACAGAACTCCAAAGTTAAGCGTGCTCAGCTTGGAGTAGTTTCAGGATGGGTGACCGACCGGGAAGTTGCTCCCGGGTGCGCATGAGTGAGGACAAAGTGCGCAGAAAAGACTAGTATTGATCTGTGGGGCCAGTCTAGATCTCGCCAGGAGTAACGACCACCGGCGGGTGTGTCCGGGGCGTTACAAGTTGGTATCAGAGCCGACCCTCGCGGTTACACGGATGGTTGCGGACAGGTGCGCGGTCATGTTGTTCATGACGTTTGTGACCCGTCGTGGCACACGACATGGCACATGTACCGGACTGGATGCACAGACGGTTGTGCCAAGAGGGAACGTTCCTGTGGCCCGACGAGGACGTCGGTTCCTCCGAGTGGGGGTGTATGTGATATCCCGGCTTATTAGGGATGATAGACTACTCATATCAATAAGGAATTCTTCTTTTCCGGATCCCATTCGACAGAACTCCAAAGTTAAGCGTGCTCAGCTTGGAGTAGTTTCAGGATGGGTGACCGACCGGGAAGTTGCTCCCGGGTGCGCATGAGTGAGGACAAAGTGCGCAGAAAAGACTAGTATTGATCTGTGGGGCCAGTCTAGATCCTGCCAGGAGTAACGACCACCGGCGGGTGTGTCCGGGGCGTTACAGGCGCACTCAGCCTATATATGAACCGGCAGATGCCATTTGGTTCTTTGGCTTCTATAAGCCAAGTGCTTTTTCTTTTTTCTTTTTTTTTTTGAGAGCTAGAGTAGGATCTACTCTACAGAAGGTACATATTCAGACACCATCAGAGGTCCGAGTCCTTCCGGTACGTTGGCGAAGATCTCCTGATCGCCTGTAGTTCTTGTGGTCAAGAGTAAGCCCATGGGCTAGCTCATTGCATGATCTTCCCACATGGTTAAAACTGTAGCTCGCAAACACAGATAGAGCTTGTTTAATATCCTTGATCAAAGCATAGCATTGGGACCGAGGCTGTCACCGTACTGCTAGTTCTTTTATGATTGCCTGGCAGTCCATCTCCAGGATCAGAGGGCCTCTGTAATACTTTGCTAGAGTAAGCAGCCCAGTAAGTGCAGCTTTTTCTAGGCTATATGGCTTACGGTTTTGTAAGTTGAGTGCTTTAAGTGGGCGACCCGGCTTATATAATATAAGCCGAGTGCATTTTCTGGGCAACAAGGCTTATATAATATACGCTGAGTGCTTTTACCTTGGCGGCCCGACTTATAGTTGGTAAGCCGAGTACTGCACTCGGCTTGTATGCCAAAGTGATTTTTTTTTTTGCTTTGTTTGCTGTAACAGCCTTGCAATTAAAACAACAATATATATAGCTCCACGCCTCCACCAAACTCAACATGTATAGATATCCAACAATATATGTAGTAGCTCCACAAAGTTCAACATGCATACATATCCAACAAAGTTGCATATATCCAACAAATTCACGCCAGACACAACCATATTGTTCATAAGTATAAAATCATAACCATGAGCTCCGCGATGCAAACCTACAAGTTCATTACAGCAATCATGAGTTTCCGAGTTTAGCATGCCTCGGCAACAATCGCAGGCCGCCGCCCCAGGACATCCGTCATCCTGTCGCCTGCTTGCCCTCCTCCCAGCGCTCGCTCTCATCTCCATGGCCGTGTGCCTCCGCAGGTCCGCAGGTTGGACTAGCAAGCATATGTGGCTGAAGTGCATGCGTGTATTGATTCGTAAGATTCTATACTCAGCAGCCCCAAACACACTAATCCATCACATGCACTGCTAACCCAGCCATCCAGCGCCCCGGTGCGCGTACACACATCCAGGCATCCAGCACTAGTCTAGCCAGACACCTATCATCCATCCAGCACGCACACGAAATCAGAAACACACACAGGCCACAGCAACCAGAGGAGAAACTGTGCTTTCTACGTGAGGGAGGGTAGTATTACGAGGACGACGTCACCAGATGGTGGGCGTCGGTGGTGATGCAGGGAAGGAAGCGATCTTGGAGCGACCGCCAGTCATGTGCGTCCGAGTAGACGGCGTGGGGCAGCTGCGTCGAATTGCCCGGTCCGCCTGCCTTCGTCGATGACCTCGTCGCGTTCTTGGCCTTGCTTAGTTTTAATGGATTACTATCCATAATACCCTTAACTTGTGCCTTCTTTTCTACTATTAACTGCATGGTGCCACACTCATGATGGATGCATGACGCAAGTACCGGATGTCCCTTCATCTCCAAAATATCATGTCACATGATGGAACCTATGAATCACAAGGATGCTCAGTCTCGAAAACGAAATGAGCAAGTCACATGATGCACCGAGGGCCGCGTCTTCTTGCCGCAACTTGCAGCTAACAAGTCAATGTTCGCCCTACCAACTACCAGACTAGTAACATAAATCAGGAATTGAAGATGGGGCAAGAGAAGACCAAATCAAAGTTAATTCATGCGATCTGGACACTACGAGCAATTAATGCACCACTTAATGAGAGCCAGTTGCAAGTAAATCTAGGATCAATCCGCCGATCTTGATCTCGTCAAAGTCAATGCTTCGTTAGAACAAGTACTCTACAATAGCAGGCCTATAGCCCCTTCACATGACAATTTTGCCTATATGGAAGAGAGAGATATGAAGAAGTGAGGAGAGTGGACTCTCATGAAAGAGCCTAGCTATATGTGTACTCATAGGCAAATACAATAATAAATATATATGAAAAAAAAGATAGAGGGAAGATGGAAAAAAGCATTACTACTTTTATAGCCAACCATATAACTAACCTTGTTATATGAGTGACTATAAGTGGTGACTATATATGACATGACAATATTATATACTCCCTTCATTTTTATATACAAGGCCACAAACTCAAATTATAGATACTAAGATAGAATTTAATACATGTTTTGCAATTCAACATTTATTTTTGTAGGATCATTAATACACTACATGCATGCAAGAAAAACTGAGTGGAGAAAGTAGTTGAGAGTCATTACGACTACATACAAGCAGGTATTATACAGGTTGCTAGTACGAGAAAATATCATTAATTTTTTCCTCGCTTAGTGTTGATGGCCTTGTATAGATGCAAAATATATTTCATAGTGGTTTTGTATAAGTAAATGGAGGGAGTAGTCATTTTGGCTATACTACAATTTTGTATTGATAAGTAATCCGGGGTATCATAAACAATGCATTTAGCTCAAGTGTTCTGCTACCCATTCAAGTGGTTGTTCTCTGGAGTAAAGAAAAATGTATTCAACAGAAGTGCATCCTATCACCTGTGGTAGTTATCCTCATGTCTCATATATTAATGTGTAGTACTATATATACTATTTTATCATTATAAGTGTGTTCATATACTATATATAAGATACTTTAAAGTGAGTTACATGAAAAATTATAAGTTGACTCATGGATTTTATTATATCTATGAAATACGTACAAATTTGTACGTAAAAAGGAGCATACTCAAAGTACGATACGTGCTACAAAAGTAGTATATATAGTACCTAAACAGAGTAGGGCGTTTTGATGCCTAGGCTCATCTGCACCCGGTTAGAAAAAAATTCGTAGAAAATCCAAAACAAAATCAAAAAATTCCAAACTTTTTTTGTGCAGTAGACAATTTGATGCCTGGGGTCGGCTGCAAATTTCAAATCATTTGGACATCTGAGCAGCTCTCAGCAAAAAAGACAAATCGAGCCAAAACAGTACATGAACAGTAAACATTTTTACAGACCCCCAATTTATCTTTTTGCTAAGAGCTCCTCAGATGTCTAAATGGTTTGAAAATTGGAGCGGACCTCATGCACCAAATTTTCTACCACACAAAAAAATAATTTTTTTTGAATTTTTCTAGTATTTGTTTTGATTTTTTTCGTCAGCACGGGTTCAGATATGGATTTTCGACCTAAACATTCTTATATAGTACATACTTTTGGTGGTAACTACCACCGGGTAGTAGGAAACATTTATACTACCCCCTTTGATCGGTGAGCCAAAAAATGAAGTTGTGAAAGTTCATACTGGAGATGTTCAAGACAGAGTGCCGGGAAATTAATGGAGCCCAGTGATCCTCCTCAAGCCAACTTGTAACATTTTTTAGCCAGACGCTAACATGGTGCAGTTTACTTTAGATAGTCATCTATCCAGATACTTTAGTTCAGATCTACGTTACTACGTATCTTCCACTGCAAGCTAGCTAGCCTATAAATAGTATCATGAGGCGCACCATATCATATAGCAAGTCACCAGCTAGCTTGTTTACATCTCCAATCTTGACACCTTCTCTTGCTCCACATATTCACCTACCTCTCTAGCTACAAAGCTTGCTCCGCAACAATGGCTGCAGGAGGTGCTCCTCTTCTTGCTGCTGTTGTTGTTTTCTCCATGCTGATCACGTCTTCCATGGGGGGCCCGAGGCCTTTATGCAGCGAGTGCGAGATGCAATGCCCTGCCAGCTGTCAGGCGGAGGCTGAAACCTTCTGCAGTGGTACCTGCCGCCCGGGTGGTGGCCTTCGGGGGGGCTGTCGGAGATCCGTCTTTGAGGACTGCACTGTAAAGGGTAGCTGCTGTAGTAGCAACGGCACATGCACTTGCGACTGCAACACTGTGGCTGAAAGGAGTTGCATCAGTATCAGCGACGGCACCCTACAATGTGAACCTTGCAAGCGCAGCATATACAACCAGTGCGGTTCCACCTGTAGGAAGGACTGCAACAAGAACTGCAAGAAGAAAGGGTGCCGCCATGCCTAGGAATAACATGTAGTCGACCCGCTGCCTTGCATAAGAAATAACATGGCTCGCTGTAGTCGTGCGTAGACTTTTGTAACAGCCATGACCTCGTTCTGTGGGATGGCATAGAATGAATTAATGGGTCGTGGCGCATCACATCCAGCGTTTTAGCTGAGGATTTGCATTCTGTTTATCCATACTGAACAATAATATGAAAAGGGAAAGAAATTTCACAAAGTTGACACGGTGTGAAATTACCGTCCTTCCATAGAGCTTGCGTGCGTGTGTTGATTGACTTCTATACATCAGCTTGTCCATCCAAGTATGCATTTGTGTGTCGTTATAGTATCCAATAATACTTGAAGGTGATGCATGCCTTCGTCGTGCCATTTACTTTCTTTCGTTGTGGAGGAAACTGCCCTTTTTTATGTAAATCACCTTCCACTGATGATTAGAATGCATGAGACCTTGCGTTTATAGAACCCTTTTTTGTACCGAAGTCAAGGTCTGTATGTATTAGACTATGTGTGCTTGTTTGTTTGAAGAGAACGGATAGAATGGCCAAACTGCGTAGATACATAGGAGTAAAATGCAGTGAGAGTTAGTTGAACATCCTATTTGCATTGAAGGGGAAAGTTCCACACATAATGAGAAAAATCATCCTAAATCATAAGGTAATAGAGATAGCCACTGTTAGTTGGAAAGGGGGAGGTCCATACATCACCATTGATCAATTTGAAAGCAAAAGAAGCAATAGTAGAAAATGAACTAAACAGAACACAAACAAGCTTTCCAATACGACACTCGTGGCAAGTGTGATCATTCAGTTTGTGAAAATAACGGGGTACTGTAAGAAGGGAATTTCCTTCACATACAGATTGAGCAGGTCAAGTCGAAACTAACTAATGTCAGTTCATGCATCTAAGAGGTAGCAGTAATCAAGTACTCGACTTGCATGTTAGTACTCCCTCTGTATCTAAACGCTCTTATATTTCTTTATGGAGGCAGTACAAATCTTTTCTACCGTTGATTAAGTGTGTGATGTCACACCACCGATGGATGCATGAGACACTTGAAATTCCTTCGTCCCCAAAATATCATGTCACGTGTCAAACCTATGAATCACAGACGAAAGGAGCCAGCCTGATAGAAACGATGCACCGAACGCCGTGTCTTGCCTATCAGCCTAAGTGCACCGGTATTGGCAGTTAACAACTAAATGGCCGTCTTACGAGCAAGTAATGCTATACAAGATTAACGTACATAAATCAAGATGGAAAAATTGAAAGAAGGGTATCAATCTCTTCCACATGCGACTTTGGCTATAGAATACCAAATCAAAGCCAACTCATGCAATCTAGAAAGTACGATCAATTAATGTGCGATTCACTTGGTAGCGTCGCCGATCTTTATCTTACCAAATGTCAATACTTGGTAAAACAACTAGTACTAGTACCTATTGATCAGTAATTTGGGGCACTGAAACGTACTTGTGCAATTTGAAGTGTCAAGCTAGCCATTCTATTGATTGTTATATCTAGAGTAAAATAAAGTCTTCAACACATTAGTGTTTGCTATATGTGTTCTAAACCCCAAGCAATTTTAGTACTACTCCCTTTGATTCGGTGAGAGCCAAATCAAGATGGAAAAATAGAAAAAGGCGTATCAATCTCTTCCACATGTGACTTTGGCTATAGAAGACCAAATCAAAGCCAATTCATTCAACCTGAGCAGTACGAGCCCTTTATGTGCGATTCACTTGGTAGCCCCGCTGATCTTGATCTTGCCAAAAGTCAATGCTTGGTAAAAACAACTACTAGTACTACCAAAGCGTACTTGTGCAATCAGTTGATGGTGCAATTTGAAGTGTCAAGTCCTCAACACATTGGTGCCATTCAAGTGATTGTTCTCTGGAGTACAACAAGTCCTCAACACATTGGTGCTTGCTATATTTCCCAAAACAGTGTTACCAAGCCATTTTAATACTGTTCCCTTTGATCGATGAGCCACATAAATGAATTCCATACATTGGAGATGTTCAAGAGTCAAGAGTCAAGACAGTGCAGGGACTTAATGGAGCCTAGCCAACTTGTAACATTATTACAACCAAATTGTAACATGGAGCAGTTTACATTAGGTAGATGTCCATCCATATAATTCAGTTTAGGTCTACGTAGCCTCCGGTGGAAGCTAGCTAGCCTATAAATAGTATCAGGCGCTCCATCATATAGCAAGTCACCGGCTAGCTCATTGGCATCTGTTTTCTTGAGACCCTCTCTTGCTCCACATATTTACCTACCTCTGTAGCTAGAAACGAAGCTTTCTTGGCAACAATGGCTGCAGGTGGAGCTTATTTTCTTGTTGTTGTTGTTTTCTCCATGTTGATCATGTCTTCCCTGGGGAATCACATACCTTTATGCAGCGACTGCGAGACACTATGCCGTACTAACTGCACCGCGGAGGCTGAAACCTACTGCAGCAATTACTGCAAAGATTGCCAAGGTTGCACGCGCGGCTACTTCGACGAGTACTGCTATCCCAAATGTGTCAACAACTGCAACAACAGCTGCGAGAAGGAAGGCTCTTCCCTGGTGCATCCAAGCCCTCCACCGAGACCTTTTTGCAGCGACTGCGAGCCACAATGCCGTACCAACTGCAACGCATTGGTTGAAAGCCGCTGCCGTGCTACATGCAACGACAAGCTCAGCAGTCATGAGGACTGCCGGCGTGCGGTCTTCCAGGGGTGCACCGCAGACGGTAGCTGCTGCAGTAGCAACGACACATGCACTTGTGACTGCAACACCGTAGCTCAAGACCGTTGCATTGGGGTCAGCGACAACGACAACTACACAGATTGCGAAGCTTGCAAGCGTGACCAGTTCGACCAGTGCTATTCCACCTGTAAGAACGACTGCAACAACAGCTGCAAGAAGAAAGGGTGCCGCCATGCCTAGGAATAACATGTAACCGATCGGTTTCATTCCATAGGAATAACATGGCTCGTTGTAGTCGTGTGTAGATTTTTGTAAACGCCACGACCTGGTTTTGTGGGATAGCACATGAGGAACGGGTCGTGGCGCATCACCTCTGGCGTTTTAGCTGAGGATTTGTTTACTGTTTATCTTTGCTGAATAATGAATCACGGTGTGAAATGATGCTGTGTGTTGATTGGCTTGTATATATCAGCTTCTCCATCGAAGTACGTATTTGTTTGTGTCGTTGTAGTATATATATATCCAATAGTATTGGAAAGTGATGTGCGCCTTCGCCGCCGTGCCGTTTATTCTCTTTCCTTGTTGAGGGAACTGTCATGTTATGCATAAATCACCTTCTACTGATGGTTAGCATGCTTGTAACCTCACATTCGTAGAACCGTTTTTTCTACTAAAGTCAACGCCTGTATGGATTAGCCACCTCAACACTATGTGTGCTTGTATTCGAACATCCTGGACATCTTTAGCCATGTGTACTCTCTTTACTTGTACTCCCTTTTTTCTTGGGTGGATACTTGTACTCGGTGGTGACCCCACAGTTCTTTTCGAAAAGAGCCGGAAAACACTGTTCATCGTGAAGAAAAAAATAACAGCAACTACGTATGACCCCACAGATTATTGGGGCTGGCTTCACCTCTGCTTATAATAAAAATTACAACTATGTTAGTGGACCACCTAGCGACGACTACAAGCACTGGAGCGAGCCGAAGGCGCGCCGCCGTCATAAGACCTCCCTTACTGGAGCCGGCAAACCTTGTTGTAATAGATGCAGCCTGAATATTTTTTTCTTTTGCATTTTTGGCTAGGAAAGTTGATTTCAGATTTCATATTTGTTCTGGTTGGAAGTTGAGATATTTGGTGTTAAAAGTATGGTTTGTTGGCATATGTGACAGATTTAGTTGAATGTTGGGTGCCAATGTAATTGAAAAGTGCAATATTTTGGTTGGAAATTATTGCATTTTAAAGTTGAGACCTTGGTTTTTGAAGTTGGAAATCTCACACTGTAAGTTTGATCTTATTCGTAGCTATATACTACGTGTATATGAGCTTATGTATTCTATCCTGCTGGTTCCAGAGAGCCTGAATCTGACTAATGGGACTAACGAAATGTTGTACGGAGATCTTCCCTTTTTGAGTTTTTTTCAAGGAAGACGACCAAATGTCACACCATTTCCTATAATTTCTGTTGCGCCAAGAGAAGCTTCTGAATGAAAAGGGCTTTCCAGTTGCCATGTGAGCATGTTCACTGTTGCAAGAACTTTAACACCCTGGATTCGACGGGCAAATGAGTGATCCCTCGATTAAAATTTT
This sequence comes from Aegilops speltoides, assembly GCA_021437245.1. Classification (NCBI taxonomy): domain Eukaryota; kingdom Viridiplantae; phylum Streptophyta; class Magnoliopsida; order Poales; family Poaceae; genus Aegilops; species Aegilops speltoides. The sequence continues at coordinate 6,823,684 of CM038143.1, forward strand.
TGAGGTAAAAAAGAAACCACTGACTTGCTTTCAGCAAAGTCAGCAAGAACATCATAGCCTGTGCAGCAAATTTAGTGTGTAAAGACTGAATCTAAAAGGCATTTTTTTCAAGTTTATGTGCATTTTTTATACAATAGAGGACGACTCCTGGCCTCTAAGTTCTCACACAAAATAATTTACCATCAATCTACAAAATACTACTCACAGATTGCCTTCTCCAACCATATACTCCCTCCGTTCCTAAATATTTGTCTTTCTAGACATTTCAAATAGACTACCACATACGGATGTATGTAGACATATTTTAGAGTGTAGATTCACTCATTTTGCTCCGTATGTAGTCACTTATTGAAACCTCTAGAAAGACAAATATTTAGGAATGGAGGGAGTATAACACTTTACTAAAGTCAGAAAAGAAGGGGTGCTGTAAGAAGGGAATCTCTTTCACATGCAGATTGAGCAGGTCAAGTCCAAACTAACTAATGTTAGTTCATGCATCCAAGAGGTAGCAGCAGTCAAATACTTGACTTGCATGTTAGTATGAATCTTTTCTACTCTTGATTAGGTGTGTGATGTCACACACCCGTTGGATGCATGATGCACTTGAAATTCCTTCGTCCCCAAAATATCATGTCACATGATTGAACCTATGAATCACAAGGATTGATGCTCACAGACAAAACGATGCAGTGAACGCCGCGTCTTGCCTATGTGCACCCCTATTGGCACTTAACAACTAAATGGCCATCCTACGAGAAAGTAATGCTATACAAGATTGACGTACGTAAATCAAGATGGAAAATAGAAAGAAGGGTATCAATATCTTCCACATGCGACTTTGGCTAGAGAAGACCAAATCAAAGCCAATTCATGCAACCTGGAGGGTACAAGCAGTTAATGTGGGATTCAGTTGGTTGCCCCGCCGATCTTGATCTTGCCAGAAGTCAATGCTTGGTAAAACAACTACTTTTTCTTAAACATCATTACCGACATAAACGCTCATATATACGCGCATACACTCACCCCTATGAACGCACACACGCACACCCTACCCCAGTGACCACCTTCGAGAGACTGAGCTGGCATATCTTCTTGAGATTTTACGAAGTTAGCATAGGCGCCTTGTAGTTGACGGGAACGTCTCCTCCCACTGAACACGCATAGCCGGAAAGGCTGAAATAAATTCAGGATAAATGCGAGCACCATGACTTGAACCCTGATGTGATTTGAACCCTGATGGGCTGGCCATACCATTGTCCATCTAGCCATCCAACCATAGGTTGGTTCACTAAAACAACAACTACTAGAACCTATTGATCAGTACTTCGAGATATACCAAAATGTACTTGTGCAATTAGCCAATTAGTTGATCGTGCAATTTGAAGTTACCAGGCCATTTTAGTACTCCCTTTGATTCGGTGAACCACAAAAATGAAGTTCAGACATTGTAGATGTTCAAGGGTCAAGACAGTGCAGGGATTTGATGGAGCCCAGTGAAGGTGAATATTATATCTGTACTCACCCAACTTAGCCTATAAATAGTATCAGGCGCTCCATCTTATTCACATCTCTTGCTCCACATATTTATCTCTAGGTTCTAGCTACAAACAAAGCTTGCTTGGCAACAATGGCTGCAGGTGGGGCTTCTCTTCTTGCTTTTTCTATTTTTGCCATGCTGGTTATGTCTTCCCTGGGGGGCCCTAGGCCTTTATGCAGCGACTGCGAGACGCTATGCCGTACCAACTACGATGCAGAGGTTGAAACCCTCTGCGGCAGTACCTGCGACTACAACAACAGCGGTCAGCCGACCGCCGCGTCGGCTCTTGAAGAGGTGCACCACAGAAGGTACCTGCTGCAGTAGCAACGGCACATGCACTTGTGATTGCAACACTGTAGCTCAAAATGGTTGCTTCGGGGTCAGCGACGGCTACACACGCTGCGGTTCATGCAAGCTTGGCAGGTTCAACCAGTGCTATCCCACCTGCAAAAACGACTGCAACAACAACTGCAAGAAGAAGAAAGGGTGCCACGCGTAGGAAAAACACATGTAATCGGGCCGGGTGCCCTGCATAGGAAATAACATGGCTCCTTGTAGTCATGCGTAGATTTCTTTAAACGCCACGACCTGGTTTTGTGGGATGATGTTTTAGCTGAGGATTTGTCTTCTGTATTTCTGTTTATCTTTCTTGCTGAATAATGAATCGCAATGTGAAATTATGGTTGGTCAATGTTCCTTCTTCCATAGAGCAGGTGGGGCATTTATTCTTGCTGCTGTTGTTGTTTTCTCCATGCTGATCACGTCTTCCCTGGAGGGCATGAGGCCTTATTGCAGCGAGTGTGAAACGCAATGCCGTACCAGCTTTGAGGCGGAGGTTGAAACCTTCTGCAGTGGTTACTGCAGGCGTGGTGGCGGACCTCGGGAGAGCTGTTGGAGATGTCTTTGAGGAGTAGGGTACCTGCTGCAGTAATCACTGCAGAAGGTTTTTGTCGATCGGCTGCCTTGCATAAGAAATAACATGGCTCGTTGTAGTCGTACGTAGACTTTTGTAACCGCCATGACCTGGTTCTGGGGGATGGCATAGAAGGAATTAATCGGTCTTGGCGCATCACCTCCGGCATTTTAGCTGAGGATTTGCATTCTGTTTATCTGTACTGAATAATAATATGAAAAAAGGAAAGAAATTTCACAAAGTTGACACGCTGTGAAATTATGGTTCTTCAACGTTCTTCTTCCATAGAGCTTGTATATATGGATTAGCCACCTCAACACTATGTATGCTTGTGTGTTTGAAGAGCATGGATGGAGCGGCTGAGCCGAACTGTGTGGAAACTTAGGAGTAAAAAGTAGTGAGAGTTAGTGGAACATCCTATTTGCACTGAAGGGGAAAGGTCCACACATAATGAGGAAAATCATCCAAAATCACAAGGTAATAGAGATAGCCAGTATTACTTGGAACGGGAGAGGTCCATACATCACTATGAATCAATTGAAAAGGAAAAGAAGCAATAGTAGAAGATGAACTAAACAGAACACGAACATGCTTTCCAACACAACACTCGTGGCAAGTGTGAACATTAGTTCTATTACAGGAAAATGAAAAACCCTGAGAATGTGATGAAGAGTGGCAGAGCTTGGGTGGCTGAGGCAGGCATGCTAGAGATCAATGCCAACGGAGAGGGTGACTGGTGCAGCGGTGGAGTGGTGGAGCGGGATGATAGCTGCACGAGGTACATATTGTCGGGGATGTCACGTCGGTGCAAAACCATCCTGGTGCGAGCGTCCTTAATAGAGAAGCCGAACTCGTCATATTCCATAGTCAGATGATTTTCACGAGTAAAGGAGCGAGATAAACTAGGTTCTTAATTAATAAGATGTTGTAAGACAACGACATTATTAAGAGATAATTAATGGCAAGGATGTAGAAGGAAAAGGGGTGTTGCCAGAGTAATTGGGAGGGAGGAGCCACCACCAAAGATGATTCATGAGGTCGTGGCTGTGGGATGGGAGAAAGATAGATTACCGGGGTTGTAGGCCATGTGGGACATGGCCCCGGTGTCCATAAACCAGTCACCGTTGCCGCTGTAGTTGATCGGAGATGGGGTTCTCTGGAGTGTGGTGTCGAGTGGTACCATGGTGTTGGAGGCGGCGGGACCGATGATGAGGTGGGGTAGTTGGGGTAGCCGCCGAACTACTGCGGCGGGGCAAAGAAGGTCTAGCGGCCGTTTTGGAGTGGTCCGAGGATACTGGGAGCCAGAGCGTGGGGCATGAGCATGGATCATTAGGCATAGACGATGTAAATCCACGGGTTGTGGCCGGCACTCCATGGATGTGTCTGCCTGTAAGACGAGCGGGGGCGACCCCCGTTGTTGTTGTTCTTGTGGAGTTGCCTGTTGCCGTCCCCTTGCTCTTGCAACCATGATCAGAGGAAGGTGAGCACAATGGTGGCTCCTGCTAGAAGGAAGCCGGAGAAGAGGTGGGCCACTAATGCGGGGGCTCAGACGACGACGGCGCGGGGTGTCAGGTGTGAAGACGGTGTGGATGGCTATGTCATGGTGTGCTTCATCAAACGATCCTCCAGATGCAGATAAGCCATGCCCTTGCTAAAAGTGAGAATGGTGAGGTTGGAGGCAAGTTACCAAAGCCCTCATGGAGGCCGCTCATCAAGGTGGTGAGGAGGATCTCATCGGAGACCCGGACGCTGATGCCGCGCATCTTGTCGAGGAGCATCTTCAAGCGCATGTTGTATTCGTCAATGGAGCAATAATTCTGATGGAGGCCGAGACGATCCGCTACAGCTGGTTGTCCGTGATGAGGTCGTTGACCTTGGTACACACCGAGTAGGCATTATCATTGTCGTGCACCACTGTATGGAAGATCTCCTTGTAAATGGTAAGGTACACCCGCCAGATGATGGCGGCATCGATCTAGTTTAGTACTTTACTAAATCCTAAAAGTGGAGCTGCAAAATATATAGGTCCTAGCGAAAGAGGGATAAGTCAGGGGTACCACGGACATTTCTCATAATTGCTCGCATACAGGCTCGTGTGCACGGACCAGGAGGTGCGCATGGGGTTTAAGATCATGTGTGCTCGCGGTGTCGAAAGAGAAAAGGTCAGGACACGGTGGACACTGGGTGTCAAGAGAGCATATGGCTTGGCCGCATGGACACAGGGGTTCGGGACCCATGCGCAGGGGTGTCCATATTTACTTTTGCTCATTTCAGGAAATCAGGAACCGTCTTCTTCTCCTCCTTCTTGTTGCTCCTTTTCGACTTGGCGATCCTTCCTTGGTTTCCCTTGTAGGTCATCATCATACCTAATCACATATATAAGGTTCCACTTTGAAGCAGTAGCCATGTGTCATCCGAATGCATACGAAACTCAAGTAGGAGAGAAATCTGTTTTTGATAGCGTGTGCACGAAATCCTGCCAACGGTCCACTTGAAGCTTGTGGGGATGATAGCCGATTCAAGGTGATGTCCATGGGGTGCTCCGCACCATCCCCTTACGCCAATGATGGCGAAACGCCAGCATGGGCTGAGGCCGCTGAGGCTCGTTTGCGCCAGATCACATCATCCAACGCCACATTCAGTTTGTTAAGGCTGCAAGCTAAAGCAGCTAACTGATGGATGAAACTGCTGAAAATGATGCCTAAACCTGAAACTACTGAACTGAAGTTACTAAAGGCAGAAAATAATAGGATGATGTAAGAAGGGCATCTCCTTCACGAGCAGGTAACAACTAAATGGCTATCTTACGAGCAGGTAATGCTATATACAAGATTAGCGTCCAGTGGTACTGCCTCTGCGGGGCTGCGGCTTGGGGCCCTTGACCCCGACCCGATCTGGATCTGGTAGTGCTTGGGTCTGGGTCATGGCGGCTAGCGAGGCGTGGTGTTCGTCGGGGCTTGTCGGCCTCTAGGCGCCACGGGGGTGCCGGCGGCGACGCGTGCCCGGCGTGGTGACGTTGTTGCACGTGGTGGTCATCTTCTTCCAGAGATGGCCGGCCAGAGGCTTGGTGATCGGATCTCGAGATCCATCATCTAGTCGCGGCTACGAGTAGGGGAGACATGGTTGTCGGTGAAAACCGAGACGACGGCAGGCGATGGCGGCGTTCTCGCCGTTACCTTGATGGAGGCATCGTCGTGTAACTACTGTCGACCCACTCGTGCTGCTCCGGGGGAAACCCTAGGATCTGGTGTTCCAGATCGGACGATGGCGGCACTGCGGTGTCATTTCTCTCTTGGGAGCATCATTTGTGGAGCAGTGCTGGAAGTCAGAGGCAGGAGGTGGAGCGGCTTCGTCTTGCACGAAGCTTCGGTGGAGATGTCAAGTCATGCCTGACCGACAGGTGCTACGCTTTGTCATGCCTGGTCGGCAGGTGCTACGCACGACAGATCTTCCAAGGACTTCAAGTTGTGTTGGCTGGTGGTACCTGGCAGCATGGCGCTGAGGTGTATCAGTGGCGACCGTGACGTGCTCAACTGTTTGCGCGCAGGGATGAGGTGTCGTTGGGCGCCGTGGTGGCGTCGACGATAGCTAGACCGAGCAAGGTTGATCCATCAGTACAGTTCTGAAGATGGAGCGGTGGCAGTTGGCGGTGGCGGCCTCTGGGAGCAGCCGAACCAGTGTGTGCCCCATACCCGACAAGTGGCTAGGTTGGGGTCTCAGTCTTAGATGTTAGGCTTGGCTGCGATGTCTGTTTGGTATGAGGCCCAGGCTATCTGCGCCCCTTCATCAACTGGATAGGTGTAGCGACTGTTTGTTGTTTAGACGGCGGATTTAGTCTTACTGTTGTATGACTTTTTAAGGTCTTGTGAGAATAATTAATAAAGTGGCTGTATGCATCGCCCAGATGCAGAAGCCGGGGTCATCCTCCTTTTAAAAAAATAATATATAAGATCAACATACGTAAATTAAGATGGAAAAATAGAAAGGGTATCAATCTCTTCTGAAGATGGAAAAATAGAAAGAAGGGTATCAATCTCTTTCGCATGCGACTTTGGCTATAGAAGACCAACTCAACGCCAATTCATGCAATCTGGAAAGTACAAGCAATTAATGTGCGATGCACTTGGTAGTGCCGCCGATCTTGATCTTACCAAATGTCAATGCTTGGTAAAACAACTAGTACTACTAGTACCTATTGATCAGTAATTCGGAGTACCAAAACGTACTTGTGCAATTAGTTGGTGTAATTTGAAGTGTCAAGCTAGCCATTCTAGTGATGATTGTTATCTGGAGTAAAACGAAGTCCTCAGCACATTGTTGTACTTGCTATATATATGTCCCAAAAACAGTGTTACCAAGCCATTTTAGTACTACTCCTTTGATTCGGTGAGCTACAAAAATGAAGTTCATACACGAGAGATGTTCAAAGGTCAAGACAGTGCAGGGAATTATGGAGCCCAGAGAAGGTGAATATGATGTATGCACTCCTCAAACCAACTTAACATCATTTTAGCCAAATTGTCAGATGGAGCAGTTTACTTTAGATAGTCGTCCATCGACATAGTTCAGTTTAGGTCTACGTAGTCTCTGGTGGAAGCTAGCTAGCTTATAAATAGAATCAGGCGCTCCATCATATAGCAAGTCACTGGTTAGCTTATTCACATCTCCTATCTTGAGACCTTCTCTTCTAAAACTACCGAACTGAAGTTACTGAAAACCCAAGGTTTATTTCCAATGTAATCAGCAATTCAGCATCAGCTGGGTGGATTTTTGGTATGAAAGGAATCTCCGTCACATGCAGATTGGGCTGCTCAAGTACAAAATTACCTGAAGTCAGTTCATGCATCTTTTCTACTATTAAGGGAATGATGTCTCAGCCCTCATGGATGCATGACACACTCGAAGCTCTACCAACAAATATTTTTTTCCAGTCAATGAAGTTCCTTCATCCCCAAAATATCATGTCACGTAATTATAATCTAATAAAAGAAATAGGTATTCTTGGTCCGTCATGTCATTTTGCAGAAAACCCCCTCAAGTTTTTGTAATAAACCCGTAGTACATATTAATCGATTTTAAAAAAAATCATAGCTTTTTAACCGTATCTTTAAATTTAACATGTTATATATGAAATTCGATTAGAAAATATGTCGAATCTGAATATGATATTATTTTCAACTGTTAACATTTTAAAAAAATGCTATTTACGATGAAACACTTCGACAGGCAAAACCAGGATCGGGAACAAAAACAAAATCTATAACCACGCATGCACGCCTCGTCACAACTTCATAGAAAAAAATAGATTTATCATCCTATGCCGAAAGGGAGACGTCTTAAGATTGAAAACATTCAAATCGTGTTGTGATGGTGTAAACACTGAGGCCAACGTCAACGAGAGTGGGAAGAAGGATAAATAGAAACACAGATGGGATGCCATGTGTTGTAATAAAGGACATGGACCTATGAATTCATGGTTATTAGATTAGTGAGTGGCTTTTCACCCGTTGCAACACATCGGCTCATTTGCATCGTACATCGAGAGGGAGACGTCTTAAGATGGACAACATTAAAACGTGTTGTGCTGATGTCAACACTGAGGCCAGCATCGACGAGAGTGGGAACAAAGATAAATAGAAACTTAGATGGGATGCCATCTGTTGAAATAAAGGACATGAACCTACTGAAGTTTGGACTCATGATTATTAGATTACGAAGTATTTTTTTTCCACCCGTTGCAACGCACGGGCTCATTTGCTAGTAGAACCTATGAATCACAGGGATGCTCACAGTCACACACACGAAATGAGCAAGTCACACGATGAACCGAGCGCCATATTTTGGCCCGGTTCACAGTTAAAAGCTCATGTCCTTCCTATTACTAAGTAGAGTACAAGATTAACGGAAATCAAGATGGGGGCAGAGAAGACCAAATCAAAGTTAAATTCATGTGATCTGGACAGTACGAGCCATCAATCTGCCATTTACTTGGTAGACACGCCTATCTTGATCTTGTCAAAAGTCAATATGATTGGTAAATTGTTCAGTAATTCATGGTACCCCAACTTGTGCATTTAGTTGACGGTGCAATTTGAAGTGTCGAGCTACCCATTCTAGTGATTGTTATCTGGAGTTAAAAGAAGTCCTCAACAGATTAGTGCTTGCTATATACTGCAGCCGCACCCATAATATAAGATGTAATATTACCAAGCCATTTCAGTTCTACTCCCTTTTATCGGTGAGCCACAAAAATGAAGTAGATACATTGGAGTTGTTCAAGGGTCAAGACGGTGCAGGGAAATTAATGGAGCCCAGTGAAGGTGAATATTATATATGTACTCCTCAAACCAAGTTGCAACATTATTTTAGCCAAATTGTAACATGGAGTAGCTTACATTAGATAGTCGTCCATCCATATAATTCAGTTTAGGTCTACATAGCCAGCCTATAAATAGTATCAGGCGCTCCATCATATAGCAAGTCACTGGCTAGCTTATTGACATCTCTTTTCCTGAGACATTCTCTTGCTCCACATATTGACCTACCTCTCTAGCTAGAAACAAACCTTGCTCGACAACAATGGCTGCAGGTGGAGCATCTCTTATTGCTGATGTTGTTTTCTCTGTGCTGATCATGTCTTCCCTGGGGGATCCGATGCCTTTATGCAGCGACTGCGAGACGCTGTGCCGTACCAACTGCAACACGGAGGCTGAAGCCAATTGCGCCAATTACTGCAACGACACCCAAGCAACAGCAGGGTACTGCGGAGGTTGCATGGGCGCCTACTTCGACCAGCACTGCAATCCCGAGTGTCTCAAAAATTGCAGCAACGACTGCAAGAAGAAGGTGCTTCCGAGGCCTTTATGCAGCGACTGCGACACGGTATGCAGTACCAAGTGCGCTGAGGAGCTTGAAACCACCTGCAGCCAAGACTGCGACCCCAGGCGCAGCGGTCAGGCAGCCTGCCAGCGTCAGCTCTTCAAGCGGTGCAATGCAGAGGGTGCCTGCTGCAGTAGCGACGGCACATGCACTTGTGACTGCGAGACCAAAGCTCGAAAGAGTTGCGTGGGCGTCAGCGACAACTCCAATAATTGCGAAGTTTGCAAGCGCAGCCAGTTCGACCAGGACTGCCATCCCACCTGTAACACCGACTGCAACAGCAACTGCAAGAAGAAAGGATGTCGCGGGCATGCATAGAGAAAACATGTAATTGGGGGCCTTGCATTGCGTAGGAAATAACATGTCTCCTTGTAGTCGTGCGTAGATTTCCATTTCTGTAAACGCCATGACCCGGTTTTGTGGGATGGCACGGGAGGAATATGGGTGGTGGCGCATCACCTCCAGCTTTTAGCTGAGGATTATATTCTGTATTTCTGTTTACGTTTTCTGAACAATGAATCGCATTTTGTGAAATTATGGTTGTTCAATGTTCCTTCTTTCATCAGCTTGTCCATCACGGTTTGAGTTTCTGTGTCGCTGTAGTACTATCCAATAATACTGGAAGGTGATGCGCGCCTTCGCCGTGTCGTTAACTCTCTTTCCTTGTTGAGGAAACTGTCCTTTTCTATGTAAATAACCTTCTACTGATGATTAGAATTCTTGAAACCCCACATTTATAGGACCGTTTCTTCTATCAAAGTCAAGGCCTGTATGGAACTACGGATTAGCCACCTCAATACATGTACTCCATGTTAAGCACCGTTTAAGTTCAATTAGGTTAGATTAATCTGTTGCTATCTAGATTAATACACAAAAAGCCATGGCTATCTTAGCCTCGTCCTTGTTAGGGGCACTGTAAGGTGATGTTGTATCTTCATCTTAATTACTTTGGGAAGATCATATCAAATTACAGCAGCACATGCCGAAACTGCGATCTTTTCAAGATGTTATGTTTTTAACTTGTGGGCTACCAGGTTCTCACACATCTACTACCGTCGCAAATACTTATTTGTTATGTTCTCATGCATCGTCTACCAGGTTTCATCACCTCCTTCCTGTGGCGCTCCACCGGTTATGTTTTGTAGTCCGAAACTTTTTTCTTGTTGCAATTTTTGGTTAGGAAAGTTGAGTTCAGATTTCATATTTTCTGGGGTTGGGAACTAAGACATTTGGAATTGAAAGTATATGTGATAGATTTAGTTGAGCGTTGCTCGCAATGTAATTCAAAAGTGCAATATTCAAAAGTGTTGGTCTCCATTTCCTATAAATTCTGTTGGGACAAGAAAAGCTTCTGAATGAAAAGGGCTTTCCAGTTGCCATGTAAGCATGCCCACTGTTGCAAGAACATTCACACCCTGAACTCGACTGGCAAATGAGTGATCCTGCGATTTTAATTTTTGAGGTAAAAAAACCGTTGACTTGATTTCAGCAAATTCAGCAAGAACATCATAGCCTTCTGCAGCAAATTTAGTGTGTAAAGGATGAAGAAAAAAGACATCTCTTTCCGAGTTGATGTGTGCTTTTAAGATAATGGAGGACTACGTCAAGCCTTTAAATCCTGAGATGCATACAGCCACTTTTCTAGTTCATATGTACTCGCGCAATATAAATTACCATCAATCTAGCAACAATTTACAATACTATGGCACCACGCACAGATTGCCTTCTGCAAGCATAGATAATACCAGAATTTCTTACCGTTCCATTAAGCAACTTTCCTGCGTAGATTACCTGCGTTCCATCTAGCAACAATTTACAATACTACTCAAAGATTACCTGCATAGACACACAAACACTAACTTTCACTTATTGCTATTGATAAGAGCATCTCCAACAGCCGCGCAACGCGCGGCGCGCTAAAAAAGCATTTGCAGCGTGCTGCTTCCGAGTTTTTGCGGGGCGAGGAGTGCTTGTTCCAGCGGCCGCTGCAAATTATAGCGCACACAAGCCGCTCCAGCAGGCGCTGCAAAAAAACTGCGCTATGCATTCAAAACAAATAAAAAACCATAGTCCATAGATAAAAAAGTGATACATAGATAAAAAGCGATACATAGGTAAAAAAAAGTCACTAGTCCGAGGTAAAAACTACGGTGCAACTAGAGACTACTCCGAGTTGTTGTCCTCCTCCTCGCTTGTGTCGTCCGACGTATCAAGTTTGTGTTTATGTCGCCTGTCCAAGAGACTCTGAAAGAAATAATATAAGAGACTGGTTGTTCCTCACAGAAAAAAGTTGATATACTGTTGCTGACATTTATGTTGAACAAAGCCATGCTATGATATTTATAACTGCTGGGAAATTTTTCTCTTATTCAGTTTCTTTTAGGGCATGACTGCCTATCAAGTTCTACAACAGGGATATGTACAAATGTTGTATAACAAGAGTTGTATGTGTTCCAACAAAAGGTCATTTACACATAATCAGTGAGGATAACGATCATCATTTTGGACCAATCCAACTTGTACAACAGGGAAGGTTCAAAAAAGAACTTCTACAATGGGGAAGATGCCTGGTTTTTCTCCTTGATTACCTCCTGGACAAACTTCAGGACTGATGGCATCAACCCGCAAGGGTCACTTTTCGTGGGCTGGAAGCGTGCCAAGTGGCGCGCTCTTGGTCGTCACCACATGTTGCGCTCTGGGTGCTTCCTTCGATTTTTTTTCCTATACACATTTTTGGCTTTTAGATGATATTTTCGGTTTATTTTCACTTTCAATTTTCCCTTGGTTTTTCTATGGTTTTGGACAATTTTTTCCGAATTTTTTTTGCATGAAAAAACGTGTTTTCTTTCTTTTCTTCCACGAGAGGTACAATTTTACTTCTTGTGCAGGCACGGATTTGCTTTTGTGAGAGGTGTAGTCACGCTTCTCGAAAAAGGAAAAAGAACATGTTTTCTTCCTGGGAGGCATAGTCATGCTTCTCGGAAAAGGAAAAAAACATGTGTTTTCTTCCTTCCGCAAGCGGCACAAATTTACTTCTCGTGAATGCACGAATTTGCTTCGTGCCTCTCGGAAAATAAAAAATGTATTTTTTCTTCCGCAAGAAGCATAGATTTACTTCTCATTGAGGTACCGAAAAAAAGTGTTCTTTTTTTCCTTCCGTGGGAGGCACGAAAAAGAAGAAATGCGTGTTTTTTCTTTCGTGAGAGGCAAAATTTACTTCTCGAGAAGCCACGAAAAACAAAAAGGTGTGTTTTGTTTTCTTTTTTTTCCTTCGCGAGAGGCACAAATTTACTTCTCATGGAAGCACGGAGTTGCTTCCAAGATAGCCACCGTGGCACCTCTCGAAAAAGTAAAAAATGTGTTTTCTTTTTCCTTTCGCGAGAGGTGCAGATTTGCTCCTCGTGGACACACGGATTTGCCTCTGCTAGAGGCTAAGTCGTGCCTCACGGAAAAAATGAAAAAAATATGATTTTTTTTCTTCCGCAAGAGGCACGAATTTGCCTCTCATGGAGGTACAGTTGTGCCTCTTCGGAAAGATGAAAAAAAAACTTGCTCTCGGTTTGTTTTTTTCACCCAATTTTTCATGAAATAAAGTTTGTCGAAACCTATCACATAGATCTAGTTTTAAAAATCTCAATGCGAGGAATCCAACAGTGTGAATGGTTTGAGATTTGGATTTACAGTTTAAGAGATAATACGTTTTGAATAAATGAATTTATAAAAAAGGAAAAACTCACGCGTTACGACAAGCGGTTGCACATACTTGTCATAGGGGAGGTAGGAGTGACCTTTGCGTAAAGTACTCCTTAATTAGTAAATTCGACCAGGAGATAACACTCCGTCTCATAATAGGCGTTTGCTATATGGGCCGGCCAATATGGCCGGTTTTAGGAAGCTTCTATTACCAGTTTTAGAAGTTTCCACATGTTTTTTATCAAGTTTACTGTGTTTCTTCATTTATCTAGTTTACTGTGTTTCTTCATTGGTTTTTCTTTTTTTTTCTTTTTTCTGTTTTTCAACACACAACTACTTTTTCAATATACATTGTACAATTTCCGTATACATGTGAAACCTTTTTTGATACACGTACACATGTTTTCAATATTTTTTAATACAAGTTAAACATTTCTTAAATACATTTTGAACCTTTTTTTAAATGGCATGAACCTTTTCATTAACTACGCAAACTTTTTTTACATTGTATGAACATATTTTTAAAGCGTCATGAACACATTTTATGAAACACATGAATATCTTATTGAATGGTATGAAACATTTTTTTTTAAATTATGCAAACTTTTTTTACACTGTATTAACATTTAATAAAAATATCACTAATATCTTTTGAAATGTGTGATGTGTCAAGAACTTTTATTTGAATGCTATCAATTTTTTGTAAAAGTTGTGTAGTTTTTTTAACTGTGTGAACATTGTTAAATGTCTGATGAATGTATAATTAATTAAAGATTTGAAATATATAGTATATTTTCATATATTTGAATGTAAAGAAAACAATGTACGCAACACTATTAGGCAGGCCCACTATAAGCCTGCTTGAGGCGAGGCTACATTCTATATCATGTCAAGCGAAATATAAAAGCACTCAACATGAAGACCTCATGTTGGTCCGAACCCTATATGGAACCTTCAGCGCCATTTAAAGGCTAATTCGGCAAAATGACGCACCCCCCCCCCCTCTGTGCTGGGCCGGCCCATTTACCCCTTTTCAACTAGAACATCTCAACGCTCGTCTGTATTAACTTCTTTTTTTGCATTTTCTTCTTTTTCAGTTCGCAGAAGCCCCTGATTTTGGGAAGCTTTCCAAACTGATATTCCTATTTCGCTGGTCGGTTTCTGGACGGTTCTTCCTTTTTTTTCTTTTTCTTGCTCAACTTTCTTTATTTTTCATTATTCTTGTATTTTCTTTTCTTCCTTAAATGCGTGAACTAAATTCAAATTCATGAACATTTAAAAAAAATTGATGAATTGTTTACAAATTAGTGAATGCTTCTTCAAAATCGATGAAATTTTCCAACATTCATGAACTTTTCTTTTCAAATCCATGAACTTTAAAGAAAAAACCTCAACCTTTTCAAATTCATGAACTTTTCTTTAAAAATGATGAACTTTTTCTAGAATTGGTGAACTTTTTCAAAATCGTTTAACATTTTTTTACCACGAGTCCCTGCCGCCGCCGGCGACGGCAAGGCTTCGCCTGGCCGTGCCCTTGGGCGGTGGCGAGGGAGGAGGAGGAGAGGTGGAGTCCGGCCGATGGGATCTGGGAGCCTCCCGGTCGCCATGCGGGGGGCCAGAGGGGAGGGTTCATGCATCTGATTCTGAGAGCTAGTAGTGAGAAGTACTACTAGACTTGCATATAGTACGAATCTTTTCTACTATTAAGGGCATGGTGTCACAACCTCTATGATTCAATGACGCACGTACCAGCGTTCTTACATCCCCAAAATATCCTGTCACATGATGGAACCTATGAATCACAATGGTGCTCAGTCTCGCAGACGAAATGAGAAAAAGTTAGCAAATCACGTATGATGCACGCAGCGAAGCATGCATCGCATCTTGCCCCGATTTGCAGTTAGCAAGTTAATGGTCGTTCTACTACCAGACTAACATAAAAGTACTACAAGATTAACGTAAATCAAGATGGGGGCTAAAGAAGACCAAATCAAAGTCAATTCATGCGATCTGGACAGTGCGAGAAATTAATGCACCACTTACTAAAAGCCAGTTGCGAGTAAATCTAGGATCGATCCGCCGATCTTGATCTCGTCAAAGTCAATGCTTCGCTAAACAACTTCATATTGATAAGTAATTAGGGGTACCAAAACTTGTGCATTTAGGTTAAGTGTCAAGCTAGCCATTCAAGTGATTGTTCTCTGGAGTAAAAGAAAAGTACACAACACAAGTGATTGTTCCCAAAACAGTGTTACCAAGCAATTTTAGTACTACGTGCCCCCTTTGATCGGTGAGCCACAAAAATGAAGCTGTGAAAGTTCATATTGGACATGTTCAAGACAGTGCAGGAAAATTAATGGAGCCCAGTGATCCTCCTCAAGCCAACTTGTAACATTTTTAAGCCAGACTGTAACATGGTGCCGTTTACATTAGATAGTCATCCATCCATATAATTTAGTTTAGATCCACGGATCCTCCACTGCAAGCTAGCTAGCCTATAAATAGTATCAGGAGGGCACCATATCATATAGCAACTCACCAGCTAGCTTATTCACATCTCCAATCTTGACACCTTCTCTTGCTCCACGTATTCACCTCTCTCTCTCTCTCTCAAGATACAAAGCTTGCTTGGCAACAATGGCCACAGGTGGTGCTTCTCTTCTTGCTGCTGCTGTTGTTATTGTTTTCTCCATGCTGATCACGTCCTCCCTGGGGGGCCCGAGGCCTTTATGCAGCGAGTGCGAGACTCAATGCCGTACCAGCTGTGAGGCTGAGGCTAAAACCCACTGCAGCCCTCACTGCAGTCGTGGTGGCGGAGCTCGAGGGGGCTGCACGAAATACGTCCTTGATGAGTGCAACGTAAAGGGTACCTGCTGCAGTAGCAACGGCACATGCACTTGCGACTGCAACGATGTGGCTGAAAGGGGTTGCATGCACTTCAGCGACGGCACCCTACAATGTGGACCTTGCACGCGCAGCATATTCGACCAGTGCTATCCCACCTGCAAAAAGGACTGCAACAACAACTGCAAGAAGAAAGGGTGCCACCATGCCTAGCTAGGAATAACATGCATGTAGTCGATCGGCTGCCTTGCATATATAGCAAATAACATGGCTCGTTGCAGTCATGCGTAGACTTTTGTAACCGCCATGACCTCGTTCTGTGGGATGACATAGAAGGAATTTATGGGTCGTGGCGCATCACCTCCGGCGTTTTAGCTGTGGATTTCCATTCTGTTTATCTATACTGAATAATAATATGAAAAAGGAAAGAAATTTCCCAAAGTTGACATGGTGTGAAATTATGGTTCTTCAGTGTTCTTCTTCCATGGAGCTTGTGTATGTGTGTTGATTGGCTTGTATTCATCATCTTGTCTATCCAAGTATGCATTTGTGCGCCTTGTAGTATCCTGTAATACTTGAAGGTGATGCGTGCCTTCGCCGTGCCATTTACTTTCTTTCGTTGTTGAGGAAACTGTCATTTTTATGTAAAATAAATCACCTTCCCCTGACGATTAGAATGCTTGCGACCTTGCATTTATAGAACCGTTTTTTGTATCGAAGTCAAGGCCTGTATGTATTAGACTATGAGTGCTTGTCTTTTTGAAGAGCATGGATAGAATGGCCAAACTGCGTAGATATACAGGAGTAAAATACGGTGAGAGTTAGTAGAAATCCTATTTGCGTCGAAGGGGAAACGTCCACACATAATGAAAAAAATCATCCAAAATCACAAGGGAATAGAGATAGCTAGTATTACTTGGAAAGGGGAGGTCCATACATCACCATGGATCAATTGAAAAGCAAAAGAAGCGATAGTAGAAGATGAACTAAACAGAAGACAAACAAGCTTTCCAACACGACACTCGTGGCAAGTGTGCTCATTCAGAGTGCCATCTCATGGTGTTTCCCGACATGGTGTGGGGCTCCGAACTGCTGCCACGCCTCCAATGTAAACCAAGTATTCAGTTGGCGGCTTGGCGCACTCAACCAATGTGAACCGGCAGATGCCATTTGGTTCTTTGGCTTCTATAAGCCAAGTGCTTTTTCCAGGCTATATGGCTTACGGTTTTGTAAGCTGAGTGCTTTAAGTGGGCGACCCGGCTTGTACTCCCTCCGTTCTAAAATAGATGCCCCAACTTTGTACTAACTTTAGTATAAAGTTGGGTCATCTATTTGAAACGGAGGAAGTATAATATAAGCCGAGTGCATTTTCTGGGCGACCAGGCTTATATAATATACGCTGAGTGCTTTTACCTTGGCGGCCCGACTTATAGTTGGTAAGCCGAGTACTGCACTCGGCTTGTATGCCAAAGTGATTTTTTTTTTTGCTTTGTTTGCTGTAACAGCCTTGCAATTAAAACAACAATATATATAGCTCCACGCCTCCACCAAACTCAACATGTATAGATATCCAACAATATATGTAGTAGCTCCACAAAGTTCAACATGCATACATATCCAACAAAGTTGCATATATCCAACAAATTCACGCCAGACACAACCATATTGTTCATAAGTATAAAATCATAACCATGAGCTCCACCACTGAGAACATAGCATGTAAGGCCACTGTCGGCATCCGCGATGCAAACCTACAAGTTCATTACAGCAAGCATGAGTTTCCGAGTTTAAAAAGCATGCCTCGGCAACAATCGCAAGCCGCCGCCCCAGGACATCCGTCATCCTGTCGCCTGCTTGCCCTCCTTCCGGCGCTCGCTCTCGTCTCCATGGCCGTGTGCCTCCGCAGGTTGGACTAGCAAGCATATGTGGCTGAAGTGCATGCATGTTTTGATTCGTACGGTTGTATACTCAGCAGCCTAGCGGGGTTTGGAGCCCTCGCGGAGGGAGCGGCTCCCCCGACCCGCAAGCCTAGCCGCCGCCGCCTCCCCCTGCCCGTCGCCCGGCGGATCCGCCGCCCTCGCCCGGCGCTGCCCAGATCCGTCCTCCTCCCCGCCCTTCCTCCCTCCTCCTTCCGCCCTCGCGCCTCCTCCCGGGAGGTGGCGGGCGGCCTCATGGCGCTGCTCTCGCCGCGCTCCACTCTCCTCTCCCCTGCCGTCGCGGGGCCCCGGCCCGGCCGGGGTGCCGCGGCGGCGGAGATCTTCAGCGCGTCTTCTGGCCCGGGCGGGGGCGGCGGCGGTGACGCCTTCAGTGGCGGCGGTCCGGTGACCGGCGTGGTGGCGGCGGCAGATGTGGTGGTGGCGCTGCTCTTTGCGGCGGGCGGCGTGGTGGTCTGGGTGGCGGCGTCGCGCCCGGCCCAGATCTGGGCGGTGGGCCCCATCTTGGTCCTAGCGGGCGGCCCTCGGCATGGCCTCGTTGTCTGCGGCGCGGTGAGGAGGAGGGCGGCTCGGATTTGGGGCGTCGGCGCTGATGGCGTGCCGGCAGCGCGGCGGGGAGCTTTACGGGCCCACGAGGGCTCGGCGGGTCTGGTGTGCTCTCGCTATTGTGTCCGGACGGCTACCGTCGCCGACGGTGGAGGTGGGGCCCTCCCGCGTGCCGGCGGTGCTGATGCCCTAGTCCGGCTCCGATCGCCGCCGCTGCCTTCATCTCGTGGTGCCGCGGTGAGGCGGCGTGGGGGCCTCATGACCGTGTTGGCGCAGGTGGTGGTTGGTTTGGTGGATGGATCCGGCGCCCGAGGTGCGGGTTGGGATCGGGAAACCCCGTCGGCGTGGCCGACACCGGCGTGATGGCGCTGAGGTGCCACGACCTTCCGGGAGGGCGTCGGGGGCTACCCTGCCTCTCGCCTCGTCGTGTACCGGGAGAAACCCTTGGCAGCAGCGTCGTCATCGTCGCGATCCTTCTTGGAGGTGTTGATAGGTGCCGGCGCTTCGGAGTCTTGGAGCCTAGGGGTAGATTCCGGTGGGCGCAGCGATCGCGAGGCTTCTTCGTTTTTGTTGATCCGTCGTTGTCGGCATTTGTTTCTTTTGCTCTTTCTCTGTCGTTTCTTTTGGGCGTGTCTGTGTTGCTTCCGCCCCAGCACCTATCCCTGTATGGTTCGGTTGGTTGCTTTGTATACAAAGCGGGGGAAACCCTTTTTCGGTATACTCAGCAGCCCCAAACACTAATCCATCACATCACATGCACTGCTAACCCAGGCATCCAGCGCCCCGGCGCACGTACACACATCCAGGCATCTAGCACTAGTCTAGCCAGACAACTATCATCCATCCAGCACGCACACGAAATCAGAAACACACACTGGCCACAGCAACCAGAGGAGAGACTGTGCTTTCTACGTGAGGGAGGGTAGTATTACGAGGACGACGTCACCAGATGATGGGCGTCGGTGGTGATGCAGGGAAGGAAGCGATCTTGGAGCGACCGCCGGTCATGTGCGTCCGAGTAGACGGTGTGGGGCAGCTGCGTCGAATTGCCCGGTCCGCCTGCCTTCGTCGATGACCTCGGCGTGTTCTTGGCCTTGCTGAGTTTCAATGGATTACTACCCAAAATACCCTTAGCTTGTCAAATTATGGTTGTTATATGTTCCCTCTTCCATTGAGCTCGTGTGTGTTTACATCAACATGTCCATCCAAGTATGCATTTGTGTGTCGTTGTAGTTTCCCGTAACACTAGAAAGTGATGCGTGTGCCTTCGTTATGTTCGTTGTTCAGGTAACTGTTCTTTTCTACTATTAAGTGCACTCATGAATCATGATGGATGCATGACGCAAGTACGGGACGTCCCTTCATCTCCAAAATATTATGTCACATGATTTATTTTTTTTAGAAAAGGAGGAGGACCCCCGGCCTCTGCCTCTGGACGATGCATACGGCCATTTTATTAATTATTGACACAAGACCTTACAAAGTCATACAACAATAAGTCTGAAGCCACCAAACAAAGCAACATCTGTCGCTAACCCTATCCAGTTGATGTAGGGGCGCTGAAAGTCTGGGCCTAATACCAAACAGACCACGCAGCCAAACCTAACATCTAAGACTTGAGGTCCCAACCAGGACACCTTCCGGGTATGGGCACCCACCAGTCCGGCGTGCTTCTCAACCAGGACCCCTGCCGGGTATGAGGTCGCCGCAGCCACCTGGCACCAATCCATCTTCAGATCTGTACTGCTGCATCAACCTTGCCCGGTCCAACTGCTGCCGACGCCACCACGACGCCAGGCTGCGTCACCCTCCTGCGCGAGTCCATCTCTGCTCATCAGGCACCGAGTCTCCACTGCGCCACGCCGCCGAGATCCGCCGTCATTAATGGAGCGGATGAAACACCGCTCCTCCGCTTGTCCCCTCCAACCAACAGTTGCTCCAAAACGATGCCCCCATGAGGGAGAACGATACCGATGGCACCGTCATCGTCCGATCCGGTAGACCCAGATCTAGGGTTTCCCCCGGAACTTCTCGATCAGGTTGATGTGACTTGCAACGACGATGCCTCCAAAAGGAAACGACGTCTGAGACGCCGCCATCGTCCGCCAAGACCATAGTCAGGCGCGATTTTCACCGGAAGCCACATCTTCCCGACCTCGTGACTGCTAGCTGGAACCGAGCGGAACCTCGCCACGAAGGCGTATGTCGTCGTCGGTACTCCGGCGGAGATCCGGCATCTCCTCACCGGTCCCTCCACGCGCCGCCGGTCGGCGGAAGGCCTCCCCGCGACGGATCCAAACGGGGCGTTGGATCCGCGGAAACCGCCGTCACCATCGCGACCAGGACAGCCCTCCCCGCCGGATGGGGCGCTGCCACCGCCGCCGTCCAAGCAGATCCGCTGCACCGCTGGCGATGGTGCTCCGGCCCCCGCCGCACAGCCCGGATTCTCCGTCCTAGCCGCCGCCGTTGGATCTCATGAGAAGGGCCGCCCCCGCCGCCTCAGATGCGATCCGCCGCAACCACCCGCCCAGGAGCTTTGGCACCGAGCCCGCCGCCACCGCGGCCCACGCCGGCGGCGGCGGCGGCAGGAGGGGATGGGAGGGACGGGCTGGCGGCGCTAGGGTTGGGGCCCCTGGCGCCGCCCGGGGGGAGGCGACGCGAGGGGGTGCGAGGTGGGGTAAGTGATGCTGTCACATGATGGAACCTATCAATCACATGAATCCAAAGGATGATCAGTCTCGAAAACGAAATGAGCAACAGTTAGCAAGTCACATGATGCATCGAGGGCCGCGTCTTCTTGCCGCAACTTGCAGTTAGCAAGTCAATGTTCGCCCTACTACCAGACTAACATAAATCAGGAATTGAAGATGGGGCCAGAGAAGACCAAATCAAAGTTAGTTCATGCGATCTGGATACCACGAGCAATTAATGCACCACTTAATAAGAGCCAGTTGCATGTAAATCTAGGATTAATCCGCCGATCTTGATCTCGTCAAAGTCAATGCTTCGTTAGAACAAGTACTCTACAATAGCAGGCCTATAGCCCGTTCACATAACAATTTTGCCTATATGGAAGAGAGAGATATGAAGAAGTGAGGGGAGTGGACTCTCGTGAAAGAGTCTAGCTATATATGTACTCAAAGGCAAATACAATAATAAATATATATGAAAAAAAAGATAGAAAGAAGATGGAAAAAAGCATTACTACTTTTATAGCCAACCGTATAACTAACCTTGTTATATGAGTGACTATAAGTGGTGACTATATATGACATGACAATATTATATACTCCCTTCATTTTTATATACAAGGCCACAAACTCAAATTACAGATACTAAGATAGAATTTAATACATGTTTTGCAATTCAACATTTATTTTCGTAGGATAATTAATACACTGCATGCATGCAAGAAAAACTGAGTGGAGAAAGTAGTTGTGTGTCATTACGACTACATACAAGCAGGTATTATACAGGTTGCTAGTACGAGAAAATATCATTAATTTTTTCCTCGCTTAGTGTTGATGGCTTTGTATAGATGCAAAATATATATTTCATAGTGGTTTTGTGTAAGTAAATGGAGGGAGTAGTCATTTTAGCTATACTACAATTTTGTATTGATAAGTAATCCGGGGTATCATAAACAATGCATTTAGCTCAAGTGTTATGCTACCCATTCAAGTGGTTGTTCTCTGGAGTAAAGAAAACAGAAGTGCATCCTATCACCTGTGGTAGTTATCCTCATGTCTCATATACTAACGTGTAGTACTATATATATACTATTTTATCATTATAAGTATGTTCATATACTATATATAAGATACTTTAAAGTGAGTTACATGAAAAAATTATAAGTTGACTCATGATTTTTATTATATCTATGAAATACGTACAAATTTGTACGTAAAAAGGAGCATACTCAAAGTACGATACGTGCTACAAAAGTAGTATATATACTACCTAAACAGAGTAGGGCGTTTTGATGGCCAGGCTCATCTGCACCCGGTTAGAAAACAATTCGTAGAAAATTCAAAACAAAATCAAAAAATTCCAAACTTTTTTTGTGCAGTAGAAAATTTGATGCCTGCGGTCCACTGCAAATTTCAAGTCATTTGGACATCTGAGCAGCTCTTGGCAAAAAAGACAAATTGAGCCAAAACAGTACATGAACAGTAAACATTTTTACAGACCCCAAATTTATCTTTTTGCCGAGAGCTCCTCAGATGTCTAAATAGTTTGAAAATTGGAGCGGACCTCATGCACCAAATTTTCTACCACACAAAAAAATGATTTTTTTTGAATTTTTCTAGTATTTGTTTTGATTTTTTCGTCAGCACGGGTGCAGATATGGATTTTCGACCTAAACATTCTTATATAGTACATACTTTTGGTGGTAACTACCACCGGGTAGTAGGAAATGTTTATACTACCCCCTTTGATCGGTGAGCCAAAAAATGAAATTGTGAAAGTTCATACTGGAGATGTTCAAGACAGAGTGCCGGGAAATTAGTGGAGCCCAGTGATCCTCCTCAAGCCAACTTGTAACATTTTTTAGCCAGACTCTAACATGGTGCAGTTTACTTTAGATAGTCATCTATCCAGATACTTTAGTTCAGATCTACGTTACTAAGTATCTTCCACTGCAAGCTAGCTAGCCTATAAATAGTATCATGAGGCGCACCATATCATATAGCAACTCACCTTCTCTTGCTCCACATATTCACCTCTCTAGCTACAAAGCTTGCTCTGCAACAATGGCTGCAGGTGGTGCTTCTCTTCTTGCTGCTGTCGTTGTTTTCTCCATGCTGATCGCGTCTTCCCTGGGGGCCCCGAGGCCTTTATGCAGCGAGTGCGAGACGCAATGCCCTACCAGCTGTCAGGCGGAGGCTGAAACCTTCTGCAGTGGCTACTGCCGCCGCGGTGGAGGCCTTCAGGAGGGCTGCCGGAGATCCGTCTTTGAAGACTGCACCGTAAAGGGTACCTGCTGCAGTAGCAACGGCACATGCACTTGCGACTGCAACACTGTGGCTGAAAGGAGTTGCATCAGCATCAGCGACGGCACCCTACAATGTGAACCTTGCAAGCGCAGCATATACGACCAGTGCGGTTCCACCTGTAGGAATGACTGCAACAACAACTGCAAGAAGAAACGGTGCCGCCATGCCTAGGAATAACATGTAGTCGACCCGCTGCCTTGCATAAGAAATAACATGGCTCGCTGTAGTCGTGCGTAGACTTTTGTGACAGCCATGACCTCGTTCTGTGGGATGGCATAGAATGAATTAATGGGTCGTGGCGCATCACATCCAGCCTTTTAGCTGAGGATTTGCATTCTGTTTATCTATATTGAATAATAATATGAAAAGGGAAAGAAATTTCACAAAGTTGACACGGTGTGAAATTACCGTCCTTCCATAGAGCTTGCGTGCGTGTGTTGATTGACTTCTATACATCAGCTTGTCCATCCAAGTATGCATTTGTGTGTCGTTGTAGTATCCAATAATACTTGAAGGTGATGCATGCCTTCGTCGTGGAGGAAACTGCCCTTTTTTATGTAAATCACCTTCCACTGATGATTAGAATGCATGAGACCTTGCGTTTATAGAACCCTTTTTTGTACCGAAGTCAAGGTCTGTATGTATTAGACTATGTGTGCTTGTTTGTTTGAAGAGAACGAATAGAATGGCCAAACTGCGTAGATACATAGGAGTAAAATGCAGTGAGAGTTAGTTGAACATCCTATTTGCGTTGAAGAGGAAAGTTCCGCACATAATGAGAAAAATCATCCAAAATCATAAGGTAATAGAGATAGCCACTATTAGTTGGAAAGGGGGAGGTCCATACATCACCATGGATCAATTTGAAAGCAAAAGAAGCAATAGTAGAAAATGAACTAAACAGAAGACAAACAAGCTTTCCAAAACGACACTCGTGGCAAGTGTGATCATTCAGTTTGTGAAAATAACGGGGTGCTGTAAGAAGGGAATTTCCTTCACATGCAGATTGAGCAAGTCAAGTCCAAACTAATTAATGTCAGTTCATGCATCTAAGAGGTAGCAGTAATCAAGTACTCGACTTGCATGTTAGTACTCCCTCTGTATCTTAACGCTCTTATATTTCTTTATGGAGGCAGTACAAATCTTTTCTACCCTTGATTAAGTGTGTGATGTCACACCACCGATGGATGCATGAGACACTTGAAATTCCTTCGTCCCCAAAATATCATGTCACATGTCAAACCTATGAATCACAGACGAAAGGAGCCAGCCTAGTCGAAACGATGCACTGAACGCCGCGTCTTGCCTATGTACACCCATATTGGCAGTTAACAACTAAATGGCCGTCCTATGAGCAAGTAATGCTATACAAGATTGACGTACATAAATCAAGATGGAAAAATAGAAAGAAGGGTATCAATCTCTTCCACATGCGACTTTGGCTATAGAAGACCAAATCAAAGCCAACTCATGCAATCTGGACAGTACTAGCACTTAATGTGCGATTCCCTTTGGTAGCCCCGCCGATCTTGATTTGCCAAAAGTCGGTGCTTGATAAAACAACTACTACTACGACCAATTGGTCAGTAATTCGGGGTATACCAAAACATAGTTGTGCAATTAGCTAATTATAATTAAGTTGATACATGATAGTGCGATTTGAAGTTACCAGGCCATTTTAGTACTCCTTTTGATTCGGTGAACCACAAAAATGAAGTTCAGACATTGTAGATGTTCGAGGGTCAAAACAGCGCAGGGATTTAATGGAGCCCAGTGAAGGTGAATATTATATATGTAATCCTCAACCAACTTGTACATTAGATAGTTTAGATATGCGTACCCTCCATTGGAATCAAGTACTAAAGCGTCCCTTTTCGAAAAAAATCTGCGTCTGGAAGCTAGCTAGCCTATAAATAGTATCAGGCGCTCCATATTCACATCTCTTAGCTCAAGGCCTTCTCTTGCTCCACATATTTACCTCTAGGATCTAGCTACAAAGCTTGCTCGGCAACAATGGCTCCAGGTGGGGCTTCTTTTCTTGCTTTTGCTGTTTTTTCCATGCTGGTCATGTCTAGGCGTTTGGGCCGGTTTTAAGCAGCGTAGTTGAATGCGGTTTTTGCGACCAAGCAGTGACCTGGCAGCCCACCCAAAGTCCCAGACGTGTGGGGCGAGTATGCTGTCCGGTTGCAGATGCTCTAAGACACGAATAAGGAAGTCAGAGTTGTGTCTCAGGGAGCAAAAGAGCAGAAAAGGAAGTGAGTTTTGAGAGTGCTGGCGCATATGTAGCACTTGAATGCTACCCGACTGTCTGGAAAATTACATATTCAGAATCTATCAAGTTCATGGATACATGGCGGATTAGAATAACTGTAACAAGTTCTCCAAAGGAATTACTAGTACACAAATAACTGTGACGCAGAGGTCGAGGACAGTGCCTGTCAAGCGAGACAGACGTAGACGACGGTGCTGTCTGGCGATCCAGCGAGGCCATATGTACAGGATGGGTGGATGAAGACCATGTACCAGAGTAAGCAGGAGGTCAAACATGTGATCAGAACCACAAAGCTGAGCCCTGGAGCAGTCCTCGTCACAATTACGAAATGGTTTTGTTCGTTCTTATCATCTTCAAGGAATTGCAGATGAGCACATGGGTTCACACTTGGGAGCTTTTACATACTCTCCTATTCCACATCAGTCTTCCAATTTGCCGATGCAGAAATCCTCAATGATGTCGAAGACCCATGTGCCATGCTGCAGGCTGAAATTGCGTCAAGTTAGTATAGTTATGTGAAATATAGTTCTTACTTCTTAGTACAATGACATGCGAGCTTCACGTGCTCCTGAAAAGTATAATGGAATAGAAATACAAGTAGGAAAAATCGGATGTAGCTCTCCATGTCAAAACTAGCCAATAGGAAACATCCACATAAGTGTTGTTATTTTAACTAAATTTTCTCCTTTGGACAATCCATCAGCTAGAACTATAAATTCACTAATGCAAATATCTTCTGTCTTGTTTTGGATAACAACATCATGTACCAAGATATCATGGATATGGACCAGTAATTCTTTTTCAGAGGGCGAACACACACACAGTTTCAGTGATAACAGAAAATAAAATACATGGGCACTAAATTACGCGGGTTGTGGCGATCCGTGCAAATTGCCTTTAACATTACTCCTCCTACTTCGGTAAACACGTTATTTGGGGCGTGGCCTGTTGGGGTGCAGTCTGACACGGCCAGACATATTCGTGTAGGAGTATGTGCTTTATTATGGGCAATATGGAATTGCAGAAATGATTTGGTTTTTACCAGAGCAACAAATACTCATTTTTTGCAGGTGTTATTCCGAGCTACTGCGCTGATCCGTACGTGGTCCTTACTCACTCCGACGGAGGCCAGGGAGCATTTGGTTACTGGATCTGTCCGGTGGGAGATGGTGGCGCGGGATATCTTCAACCGGTTTGGATGGCGATCATGTAATAGGATAGGAATTTAGTTCTACCTATCTGGTTGCATGCTGGACCGGTTGTCGTTATGCTTTTCGCTGTTTTGTCATGGTTGCTCTATGTGAGCTTATCCATGCTTTTGATACTTTGATGTAAGACATTGTGCAGACCTTGATTTATCTTTAATAATAGAGGCCGTATGCATCGTTCTGATGCAGAGGCCGGGGAAGACCCCCTTTTCGAAAAAAAAAATGGGCACTAAATTACGAATATGAATCAAGTGATTTGAGTGAAAATTATGGATGAGAATAAGGCTCAGGAAATTGGCAGCACACCTTTTCCTTAAGCTGGTTGGAAGCTACACGTTCAAGGTTCACCAAGGTTGATTAACTTGAATTGTGGACATGCGAAAACATAATTAGAACTGTTCGTTTGTTGTCATTTGTGATCAGTATGGGGCAAATGACAACGCTTAAATATAAAACAGTTATATCAGAATAAGTATTACAATTCATAAAGTATAAGGTCCAAAATTCAAAACCAGGCATACCTGAGCAGATGCCAGGATATGTGACAGTACCACTTCCAATATTTGATTCAGTTCATCGTACTACTGCAAGAACAAGTTCTCTGAGTGCAACATCCCCCACAACCCCATAAGGGTCATGGACGAACTGAAACAATAGCTCTTCAACCTTCCAAACAGAAAAAAATTAGGCAAATTCCAGAGGTTAAAGATTGGGAACAAAAGCAAATAGGTTCGATACATGGCCGAAAAGGCCTCACAAGCGACGCAGCGCATGCCGATATTAACTTTCACACCACACCACCAACGAAAGCGCCCCAAGGACTAGGTGATTATGCTAAGTAGATGTTTCCATGATCTAGAGAAGTCATAAGCTTGCTCTCAGTATACTTATTTAATTTTCAGTAATAAAGCAAGCTAGATTTCAGATTTGGACTCTCACAGCTACTCTAATCATGCATGCCAACAATTCGTACAACTGGTAAATCGCCCTAATCAGGTGCTGAAATCAATATATCTGAACTAAAGAGGATTACATTTTATCAAACATCCCCCAGGGCATAAACCATACATCTTCATCATGTCGCAAGGGAGAGCTTAATTGTGAGCACAACCCAATACAAGAGTATTCTTTTTTTCCTGGGAAAAGACATGAGTATGCTAATCACCACAGTAAGCATGAACATAATATGTTCAGATTTGTGAACAGGCAAAAAAAAAACAGAGTTGTAGTACTAGAGCGTATCGGCAAATGTATTCTCTGAACTAACAGCTGGTTGGGCGTTGTTGAGTGGCAATCACACCATGGGACAGCCGTCGCGCAAACATGAGGATCAGAAGAGCTAGTACAACACGTATGCAGTTACCTGTAGTGGGAGGGAAGGTCACCGCCGGTGCTGACTCAGGCAGTAGGGTATCCGACGTACGGTGGAGAGAGATCCTCTGTCCCTGGCGGCGGGTTGGGGGCGGTGGGGCAGCCGAGGCTTCGGCGTGCCGTGATGTACGACCTGCAGTACTGCCGGCCGGCCGGAACATTGACGACAGGAGGGACACCAAGATACCAGATTGCTGCTTCTCGCTTGGATCGGGTCCGGTGCCCGGGGATGATCTGAACGGCGCACCGCCTAGCCATCTACAAGCGGGATGTGCGGCGGCGGCTATGCGAGGAGAATTGGATCGTAGGGATGGCCTCTGAACGTGCCGTGAGGAACGGAAACGGACGAGAGATTCGGTTACTATTATACCCTTTTACAGAAAAAACAATTCTTTAAATGATTTTTCGAGATCCAATGGCCAGAAAAATTCAGAGTTGGAGTTACATGAAATTACAAATTGTAACTCTACAATCACCGTAAAAGAGCTCTTGAATTTAAGGACTTTGTCTCCAGTCACTGGTGGATTACCAACCCTTGCATCCCCATCCCCAAACTTCAACTAAAAACTGTAAATTATTATCAACCACCAACTGTAAATTATCAAACTGCAAATGTGAAACGAGAGGAGTGTAAGCATACCTTCCGCATTGGGAGTTTCAGGATCGCTGTTTGCATATGAGGCTTTTATGCAGGCATCACAACTCGTTCATAGTTTGTCAAGATTAAAACTTGGTAAACGTTCAAAAAATTGAAGTGCTCTAGTACTCTATGCTGATGCTACCAATTACTACTAACAAAATTGTAGTCGCATGTCCCCTAGGCCTGAAACAATAGTGCACTGCTTATGTATGAAGGAGAGATTAATGGCTCCTCATGAGGTATGAGTCACCTTATTCCAAACCGATCAGTCATAGCATTTGCATCAATAGTGTCAAATGAATGTCCTTGTCACTCGATTGCCTCCGCGTTGAGCTCAAGTGTGGACAGGGAAGCCATGGCCAGGCCGTCAGCGGCGACAGTGGCTTAATCATACACGAGACGCATCCTAGTAGTCTCCTTACTTCCGGTGGACACGAGCTGCAGTTTAATTTTGCTTCTGATTAATCCAGAAGGAGAAGGAGCCAAGTGATCTTAGCAGTACTAGTTGAGATCATATCCAGCACATAGTATGGTGAGATCAACACTTAAAATTCCATTGTGCTACAATAGTCTGAATCATGTTACACAAGTGTTGCGTTCACAAGCTCTGTTACTATGTGTCCTAGTCATGTACAGCAGTTTGGCATTCCTCAAAATTTAGTCATGAGGAGCCTGTAATGCAACGGAGATTGACAACGGTAACGAAGAACCGTGGCAGCGTAATTTTTATAAAATATTACTGTAGATGAATGCTTTTATCCACATGATTTCTAGCACTCAAAATATGTATGTAATTTATAAAAAATACACTACTAGGTGATCCGAGTAAAAAAAGAGCAGATGTCACTTGTTAATTTTCTTTCTCTTAGTAATTCATATAGCATGATGAAGCAGTCCATACTTGCTGTGTTTCAAATAAACACGAGCAGATTAGAAAAGTAATTTGTACTATATTATGAAGTACACCATATATAACTGCTTAAGAGAAAACTGCCATAAATAAACACGAAAAAATAATGTAAGTGGGGACTAAAAATGTCAGTGTGGTACAGTACAGTTACGCTTACCGGAGTGATCGGCCGCTGCACCTCTACGCCCGTCGCCGGCTTCGCAGGTCGCAGCGAAGGCACCTTACCCCGCCTCTCCGGACTCCGGCTGCCCCTTCTCCTGCTCACGCGGCAGCCTGGAACAGACTGACCCCTCCACGGCGGCGTGGAAATCCGGAGAGAGATGAGCTCGGGGCAGAGGAGAAGGGAGTAGCCGCTTCGCGGGAGGGAGGAAGGCGGCAGCGGGAATTCTCCAGCTTTTTTTTGAGGGGTAAAAGCCTTTTATTACTCAAAGTCCACAGAAGGTGGGATACAAGTTTGGTCATGTGGCTGGCCAAGCCACACATGACGCCCGGGAAGTAACGACAAAGCGTATTTAGCTAACTTGTGGGCTTCAACATTCGCCTCACGACCTTCGAAAATAAATTTGCTAGTGGGTGGGACTCTGCTCCTAATTTCTCTGATTACAACACCATATTGTCCTTGGCTTCCCTTAGCTAGATCTTCAACTACTTGCTTGCAATCGGATGCCACGATGTAGCTATGTTGGTTGAGATCTTCTGCCAAAGCCACGGCTTCGCGACACGCTATTGCTTCCAAAGTTGCTGGATCCCAAACTCCTGCAATGACAAGCGCTGAACTGCCCAAGTAGCGACCCTGGCTATCTCTGCATATAGCAACGGTTGAACCTCCAATCTGCCCCCGAGTGCCCGCATCAACGTGGATCTTTGCATAGTTTGCCGGGGGTGCTCTCGGTCGCACTGCCCTTCTGTTCCCAGTCGCGAGGCGACCTTGTTTCTTGGGCTTTCTAAGCACATCAAGATCCTTAATATACCTGGTTATGAAGGCCGATATTGCATGTGGAGTTTGAAATATTCCTTCATGTATGGCTTTCCTCCTAGATGTCCAAACAGCCCACATCGTCACTGCCACCAGGGTGAACTACTCGTGCGAGAGGGACTCCAAGAGGTTGAAGAGCCAACTCTTGGCTCGGTTCTCATGTGTAGTAGCAATAGCACTGCCTAGCTCCTCGTCCACGAGCGCCCAAGTACATCTTAAAACGGTGCACTCGAGCAGGGAGTGTCGCCAGGAGTCCGGAGCGCCACATAATCCACATGTGCTCGTCGTCGACATGTTCTGGTTCGACCTCATGTCTTCGGTCGGCAGCGAGTGTTTCGAGAGTCGCCATAAAAAAATTCGGACCTTCGAAGGCACCTCCGTCTTCCAAAGAGACTTCCAGGCGCTGGAGTCTGCATGCGAATGTGATGATCCCGAGGCACTATTTAACCAAGCTTCTCTTCTTTGCATCGTTGCCACTAGCATATTGTATGCTGACCATACCGAAAACTGGCCCGAACGCTCGTGAGCCCAGCACCAGAAGTCGTGCATGGGTGTTGTGGGCAGCGGTATGCTAAGGATTAACTTAGCATCAAACGCAAGGAATGTAGAATTGATCAATGTCCTGTTCCACGTTGCATTTGTGTAATCAATCAGTTCAGAAACTGTGACTGGAGGTGCAGCTACCAGGCATCCATATGGTCTCATCATCTCTGGGCGGGGGAGCCAGTTTTCTGTCCAAATATCCGTGCTCTCTCCATTGCCAATGCGCTTAATTAAACCCAGCTTCAAGATATCTCGTCCCTCCACTAGGGCTCTCCAGACCTGACTAGGATGACTCCCAAGTGAAGCTTCAAGTATGCTGGAATTTGGGAAATAGATGCTTTTCAGTATACACGCACTGAGGGAGGCGGGGTCCTGCAGCATACGCCAAACTTGACGAGCTAGCATAGCAAGATTAAAAAGCTCGAAATCCATGAAGCCAAGCCCTCCCATGCTTTTTGGTTGAGTCATAGTCTGCCAGGAGACCCAGTGTGGTTTGCGCTGACCGTTCTTACTTCCCCACCAAAACTTCCTGATCAACATGTTCAGATGCTCACAAAGGCCCCTTGGTAATTTGAAACACGACATGGAGAAAACATGTATTACTTGAGCCACAGCTTTGACCAACACCTCTTTGCCCGCAGAGGACATCATCCTCTCGACCCAACCTTGAATCTTATTCCACAATCTGTCCTTCAAATATTTGAACGCGCCATTTTTCGAGGCTCCCACATCTGTGGGCATCCCTAAATATTTGTCACTCAAAGTTTCATTAGGGACGTTCAAGATATTTTTGATATCATTGCGAACCAACTCGGGAACACCTTTGCTGAAGAAAATAGATGACTTATCAAAATTTATCCGCTGACCTGTGGCAGTG
Source organism: Aegilops speltoides (assembly GCA_021437245.1). Lineage (NCBI taxonomy): Eukaryota > Viridiplantae > Streptophyta > Magnoliopsida > Poales > Poaceae > Aegilops > Aegilops speltoides. The sequence goes on from CM038143.1 coordinate 6,855,824, forward strand.
CAGTAAATATTCAGGACTTGGTTCACCTCAGTAGCCCCCACACCATTAGCCTTGAAGAACAGCAGGCTGTCATCAGCGAATAATAGGTGGTTAACTAATGGCGCCGTAGGTGCCACTTGGATCCCACCTAAGTTGGATGACTCTCTTTTTGAATTTAACAGGCACGACATGCCCTCTGCTGCTAACAAGAACAAGTATGGAGATATCGGGTCCCCTTGTCGGATACCACGTGAAGGACAAAACTCCTCAAGCTTCTTACCGTTGAACAGGACAGAAAATTTCACTGAAGATACCATGCTCATAACAATATCCACCCACCTGGAAGTGAACCCCAATTTCAACATTATTGCCTGGAGGTAGGGCCATTCAACTCTGTCATAGACCTTCATCATGTCTAGCTTGAGGGCACAGGACTGATGTTTTTTGGCTTTGTTCCTTTTCATAAAATGCAAGCACTCATAGGCCGTGATGATGTTATCTGTAATTAATCTGCCAGGAACAAAAGCTGACTGTTCTGGTGAGATAATATCTGGGAATATTTGCTTGAGTCGGTTGGATATTACCTTAGACGCAATCTTGTAGAGAACATTGCATAGACTGATAGGCCTAAACTGTTTGAGGAGTGTGGGGTTTTTTACCTTGGGAATGAGGACCAAGATTGTGTCATTGATGCAAGCTACCAACTCATTACCCTCTACTATTTTTTGCACCACTTTCGTGACCTCTTCTCCACATACCTCCCAGTGGCGCTGAAAAAAGTGTGTTGGGTATCCATCCGGACCAGGAGCCTTAATTGAGAACATTTGAAACAAGGCGCACTTGACCTCCTCATGGGTATATGGAGCATTCAGGAGGGCATTCATATCAGATGTTACCTTGGTTGGGACGTGTCGCAGAACTTCCTCCATGTTATGCACCCCTTCTGACGTGCACAAATTTTTGTAGAATGCCGTTGTCATCTCCTCCATCGCAGCTGCCTCCTCAATCACTTGCCCCTGATCATCATGCAATGATTTGATTTGATTTTTGCGTCGCCTTCTACTGGCTCGTAGATGGAAAAAGTAAGTATTTTTGTCACCATGAACTAGCCATTCCACACGCGCTCTCTGGCGCCAAAGCATTTCCTCGTGGTGAAACAGCTCCACCAGCCTGTCAACAATTTTCGTTTCTTCCCTAGTGGGGCCGGATCTTCCTGGAATGGCTCGCAGGAGCTGCAACTGTACTTTTAGCTGTGCTATTTGCTGTCGAACCGAGCCAAAACTCTGCCGATCCCAAGCCGACAGATCACCAGCCAAGTCACCCAGCTTTTCATGTAATGATTGCACGCTCCCTCCATCCTGCATGCTCCACCTGCCCGCTACAGTAGTAAAGAGTGATTCCTCTCTCTCCCACATGGTCTCATATTTAAACGTTTTGGGACCCACCCTGCATGCATGCACATTACGTAGCATGAGAAGGATCGGGCTGTGGTCGGATCCCGCTGCCGTTTTGTGGTGCAGAGCAGCCACGACCACAGAAGGAGGAAGAAGATGATGAGGCCTCCCTTTTTTTTAGACAAAGATGAGGCCTCGTTTCGTGTTTAGCTCCGGGGCCAGAAGTGGGGGCTTTGATCACTAGTAGAAAAGGGGGCAATGGTCCAGTCCGGTCCAGCCCATTAGTCCCGGTTCAATCCAGAACCGGGACCAATGAAACATCGGACCGGTTAAATGAGCCCGGGGGCGGCCGGCCACGTGGGCCATTGGTCCCGGTTCGTCTGGACCTATTGGTCCCGGTTGGTGGGACGAACCGGGACCATTGGTCCTGCTCGAGCCCAAACCTATTGGTCGGTTGGTTGCTTGAACCGGGACCAATGGGCTCCATTAGTCGGTTCGTGCCATCAACGGGACTAAAAGTTGGTGCCGTTGCGACCGAGTTTAGTCCCACCTCGCCAATCGAAGGGAGCGGACTGGTTTATAAGCCCTCCTCTCTCCTTTATTGAGCTCCTCCGATAATGAAAATAGATGCGCTTATATAGGTAATTTAGCATAAATTCATACATTTCTCTTGAAATTAGTTATGAATTTAAGTTAATTCCTCTATAAGCGCATCTATACTCATTTCGAGTAGTTTTTTTCCTTTTTCTGCTATATTTATTTTTTCTTTTTATTTCTGAGTTGTAATAAGCCATTAAAAATAAGCATATATGCTCCTTTTTACTATAGTTAATCACAACTATTTTTTGCTTCTATTCATTTATGAGTAGTTTTTATATAGTTTTTCTTTTTCTGCTATATTTATTTTTTCTTTTTATTTCTGAGTTGTAATAAGCCATTAAAAATAAGCATATATGCTCCTTTTTACTATAGTTAATCACAACTATTTTTTGCTTCTATTCATTTATGAGTAGTTTTTATATAGTTTTTCTTTTTCTGCTATATTTATTTTTTCTTTTTATTTCTGAGTTGTAATAAGCCATTAAAAATAAGCATATATGCTCCTTTTTACTATAGTTAATCACAACTATTTTTTGCTTCTATTCATTTATGAGTAGTTTTTATATAGTTTTTCTTTTTCTGCTATATTTATTTTTTCTTTTTATTTCTGAGTTGTAATAAGCCATTAAAATAAGCATATATGCTCCTTTTTACTATAGTTAATCACAACTATTTTTGCTTCTATTCATTTATGAGTAGTTTTTATATAGTTTTTCTTTTTCTGCTATATTTATTTTTTCTTTTTATTTCTGAGTTGTAATAAGCCATTAAAAATAAGCATATATGCTCCTTTTTACTATAGTTAATCACAACTATTTTTTGCTTCTATTCATTTATGAGTAGTTTTTATATAGTTTTTCTTTTTCTGCTATATTTATTTTTCTTTTTATTTCTGAGTTGTAATAAGCCATTAAAAATAAGCATATATGCTCCTTTTTACTATAGTTAATCACAACTATTTTTGCTTCTATTCATTTATGAGTAGTTTTTATATAGTTTTTCTTTTCTGCTATATTTATTTTTTCTTTTTATTTCTGTGTTGTAATAAGCCATTAAAAATAAGCATATATGCTCCTTTTTACTATAGTTAATCACAACTATTTTTGCTTCTATTCATTTATGAGTAGTTTTTATATAGTTTTTCTTTTTCTGCTATATTTATTTTTTCTTTTTATTTCTGTGTTGTAATAAGCCATTAAAAATAAGCATATATGCTCCTTTTTACTATAGTTAATCACAACTATTTTTGCTTCTATTCATTTATGAGTAGTTTTTATATAGTTTTTCTTTTTCTGCTATATTTATTTTTTCTTTTTATTTCTGAGTTGTAATAAGCCATTAAAAATAAGCATATATGCTCCTTTTTTACTATAGTTAATCACAACTATTTTTTGCTTCTATTCATTTATGAGTAGTTTTTTATATAGTTTTTTCTTTTTCTGCTATATTTATTTTTTCTTTTTATTTCTGTGTTGTAATAAGCCATTAAAAATAAGCATATATGCTCCTTTTTATTTTTTCTGAGTTATAATAAGTCATTACAAATAAAAAAGAGACGCAATGCTCGTTAATCTGCTTCAACCCTTTCGGGATAGTGTCAACTGCACTGCACATAGCTCTGTGCAGTCTACCGTATCCCGCAAGGGTTGAAGCCGACCAACGTGCAGGAGCATTGAGCATCTTCGTCATTGTATCTGCACTCAGGGCTTATAAACAGCTGCGAGTGCCTCTCGCTTGGCGAGGTGGGACTAAAACGAAAGCTCTTTGGAAGAATCAAAAAAACAGCTGCGAGAGTCCATTGGTCGGTTGGTGGCACCAACCGGGACCACTTCCGACTTTGTCGGTTCGTGGCTGGCGGGACCAATGCCCTCTTTTGTCGGTTTGTGCCTGGCGGGACCAAAATCTTCGTTCCGCCCTTTGGGCTGCTGAAAAAAGTCTTTGGTCGGTTGGTGGCACCAACCGACTAAAAGGGCATTGGTCGTTTGTGCCATTAACCGACAAAAGCCTTTCTTCTATAAGTAGCACTTAGGATTTCGAACCGCATCCCCACTTCGATCTCCTGCTCCTCGCCGCTGCCTCCCTGCCGCCCGACACCGTCGCCCCCTACCTTGCGCCGTCGCCGCCGCCTGCCTGCTTGCCGTCGCCGTCCAGCCAGCCGCCGCCAAGCCAACGCCGTCGTCGCCGCCCGCCCGACCGACCGGCCGCCCGACGCGTCGCCGCCCGCCCGCCCGCCCGCCCGCGCGACGCCGACGCGCCCCAGACGCCCCTGCCCGCCCACACAAGACTCCCTCGCCGTCGCCGTCGGCAGGTCGCTTTTTTTATTTTTCTTAGATTTGTTTTAGATTTTTTTTAGTTCATAGATATTTTTGTTAGATTAGATTGTGTAATTTAGATATGTAGTTAATGTAGATTGTGTAATTAATTTGTTAGTTTTTATGTTAGATTTTTTTCTGTAAAAGATTTGTGCATATTATGTAAGATTTTTATGTTAGATGTTTTTATGTTAGTTTCTTTATGTTAGTTTCTTTATGTTAGTTTTTTCTGTAAAATTTGTTCATATTATGTTAGATTTTCTATGTAAGGTTTTTATGTTAGATTTTTATGTTAGTTTTTTTATGTTAGTTTCTTTATGTTAGATTTTTTTCTGTAAAAAGATTTTTAGTTAGTTTTTATGTTAGATTTTTTTCTGTAAAAGATTTGTTCATATTATGTAAGATTTTTTATGTTAGTTTCTTTATGTTAGATTCTTTTCTGTAATATTTGTTCATATTGTGTAATTTAGATCTTTTGTAGGATTAGATGTGTAGTAATTTAGATATGTATTATATATGAAGTAGTTTGTTTTAGTAAGTACTACTTATTTATTTATAGTAAGTGTTTAGTAGTTGAGCTAGATAGATTTAATTAATAAGACTACTTTTATTTAACTATATATAGAAGTAGTTCAGCGTCGACGTCGGCGATGCCTATCCCGCATCCTCGTCGTCGTCGAGTCGGCGATGGAGGCCTGCTTGATCAGGGTCATGTTGGGACTGGGCTCCGCCGGTTGGTATTGGGAGGTGTTACCTTTCGGGGGCGTAGTAGGTTGGTGAGGAGGCAACCCGTTGTTGACCGATCCTTGTTTGGTGGCGGTCGCGTGGGCGATGGCGGTGGTGAGGCATCCGGACACCGCCAGCGTCGATACCGTCGGCGCCACGGTTCTAGTTTTATTAGTGATAATATTCGATGATGTACGGACACCAAGAGATGATGTAGTATTCAACCCGTATGTACATCGATCATCTATAGTCAACCCGTGATTTATAATAATGATCTAGTTTAATATTTGAATTATGAGCGTGGGCGGAAATGTCGTCCTCATCGGCACGAAAATCGCTGGGAGTGCGATTGGTGCCACGATGACCGAGGTATGTGCGATGATTCATTGAGCTGGAGGAAGATCGGCGATTCAGCATTAAGCTCGAGGAGACTTGCGATGTTCATACTGATGCATAGCGGCGACAATAGTTTTTTCGTAATTAAGCACGACTTCAACTATTTTAACGTGTAATTTTCATCTTTTTCAATTCGACTAGCTTATCCCATGCTTTGCAAGGCGCTATGTCTTGGAGAGGATGGATTTTGAAGACCATGAAAATTTGAAACAAAAAAATTGTCGTAAGTACCGAACATGATGTGGATTTTCAAGTAAAGCTGTACAATGCTCAGAGTGTAACCCATTTTGGTTGCAAAATTGGGATGCATTTTGCAAGATGTATGGTCTTGATGAGGGTATGATTATCACCATGGATCTTGGTGATCCTACAATCGAGCAAGAGACACCTCGATTTGGGTCTTTGTGCATACACCTCCAGTTCTTCCCTCATGTGAGCTAAACATAGTTATTAAGTAATTTATATTGTTTATTTCAAAATATATAGTTGACAACTTATCTCCATTGACAGCTTATTTTCATTCTTCAAAGAATGTGCGGAAGATGGTAGACAGAACATACTACACGAAGGCTGCGAATTAACTTATCGGGAGAAAGCGACATCTAGTCGGATTTTGTAGAGATCTTGAGAATTACAATATCTACAATCAAACTCCTCAACATTATGGTCAATACGTGCCACTAGTGCACGTGTTGAACTCTGGTAACTACCATGGAGATACCTTGGTACGATTATTTTTTACTATTACAACATCCGTGCATCTTTTTGCACACTACTTCTAAACTAGTACATCATTGCTAACTACGAAGTTATTACTATGTTTTTCAACAGATAATCCCGAATGAGTGTGTCCCTCATCTGATGTATACGCGTGGTAGCCTTCATGTTTTGAACATACTACCAGGTCGTCCTACGAATCTCAACTGTCCATATCGGGTTTCTAAAAGAAGTGGAGACATAACAATCAAAGAATGGAAAAAATGTATGGACAGTCGTAAGGAGCTTCTTGGAAGCAATAAGCAGCGAAAGGCAAGAATTGGAGACAGGATGATCGCCATTCTTCATAATGGAGAGTCAGGGTCTATATTGTTTTATGCTATTTTACCTTAAGGGTGTTTTAGGTCCTATACCTGGTACTGATGATCATGTGCTAAGAACAATTATATATGTAGGGTTGGGTTCGATGACTATATACGAGGATGATGATCGTATGACTTATTATTAATAACGAGCTAGTAGAAGTAGTATGATGATGCATGATTAGTAGGACTTTATTATATACATATATATGATGATGTATGATGCAAAGCATGCATGAGCCATGTCATATATATATCTGCGGGTGCAATGAACATATATATAGCAGCAGCGTTGATAAACCAAGGACGAAGATAAGAGAGGACACTTCTCTCTATTAGCTAGCTATAAATAACAACCTAAAATAAACCACAAAACCCTAAAGCAGCCACTTTCTTAAAAAAAGACTTTTGGTCCCGGTTGGTGCCACCAACGGACCAAAGACCTCTCGACTGGGCTCGGTGCACATCGCCACGTGGAGTTACATTGGTCCCGGTTAGTCTTTGAACCGGGACTAATGTCTGGTGGCATTAGTAACGACCCATTAGTCCCGGTTCATGAACCGGGACTAAAGGCCCTTACGAACCGGGACTAATGGGTGGTTTTCTACTAGTGGATGGGCCGGACAATGTAGGGCCCATTAACACAACTTATCTATTTAGTTTTTTTAAAAAAAATTTGCCTTAAAAAGTTATTTTTAAAATTGTCTAAAAAAGTTATTTTTATAAAATAACTAAAACTGAGAGTACGTAATGCAACTGTGAACAATTTCCTATTTTAACAATCAGATTTTCAAAAACAAAAAAAGATTAACATTTTACTCATCTTGCAGCTATTTAGACATTACTGGCAACTTAAAGGGATAATCCAAGTAAATGCTTGACAATACCAAGATTGAACTTATTAGAAAATAACGGGTGTAAAATACACCCATCAAATGTCATCATGCTTAAGCATTGATCTTCCTCGGGTAACAAATATCATTAAGGAACCAAGTTTAACCTTGAGATTCAAAAGAGGTTAGTGTTCACATGTGACTGATATTGATATGTCTAGATCGCCCACCACATTCGTCCACATGAAAAAATAGTTAAGGAAGAAGCACCTGCAAGGTTTGGACATAACATCTCTCCTCCACTCAATGTCTAGGGCACAACGGAGCTCCACCCAGCGTGACAACGAACCGAAGCTTTGCCACTACGTGTCTACTTCGAGCGATGTTGTGCCGCCATTGGCTTAGACTCGAGAGCTCCAAACTAGACCATGATTAGAGGAGGAGGAAAGGCTACGTGTAGAGGTTAGGATCAGATTAGAGGAGTGAGTACAAGTTTGGGACAGAGAAGGGAGATGAAAAGATTATGATGGAGGGATTGAAAGGGAAATGGATTGGGGTAACGGTGAGGAAGTGTGGGAGATGATTCTAGCAGATCCCTTATTAGTAGAAAATCCTGGCGAGGTAAATAAATCAGAGGGAAAACATGAGACCAGATTGGGGTGTACAAAGTACATGTATTACCGAGAGATTGTCTCTTCAGTTGTTTTAGTAAGATACCGGAGGGCCCTAGGTTCACATGGGCATATATCAAATTAATTTCATCATTCATAGATGTATTCATATCATCCAATCCATGTTAACCTAGCTAAATATATAGCAAATAAAAATATTATAACAACTACTAACCATGAACAATTAACCACTAAACATTTATTATTTTTATATAAATAAAAAAATTGTGAAGGCCGAGCTCATGACCTTCTTTTGTTGTCGACCATTGGTGGGTGAAAGCCGGTATGTAGGAGGTCGTTCGGGCCGCGTGTGGGGATTTAACTGGAGTGTGCCGCCGGGGGAAGGACGGGCGGTTGTGGGAGACGATCGGAGGAGCAGCGGCCGAAGTGTATGCAGGTGTGGGCAGCGCGACGGTGGAGGGGAGGAGGAGAAGGCAGTGAGGGATCGGTATGCGTAAGAAATATTTTAGGTCAGATTAGCCACAACTTGTACCTATATACAGAAACTCTTTGGCGAGTGCCTATGGTTGGGAACTCCACAAAATAGTCCACACGGGTGGAAAGAAAAATAAATAAACGATGACGAAAAAACTATGCAGAGTGCAACGCGGGAGGTTGGTGAACGCGGCCGCTGTAATGGAGTACACAACAACTGCCGTTGTCGCCACGTGGCACAAACTTCGTCAAGTCCGTCCAGTTGCCAGGAACTCGACATATTTAGTATAAGCCGAGTTAATTTTGTTTGCCGATTTCCCTTTTACCTGGCTATCAGCAACAACGTGGTTCTGTTGAGTCGGGCATGTTGCCGAGAACCGCACTCGGCTTACATTGTTTTTGCCGAGCTTCCGCATTTTGATTTTCAGCAAAAAATAATGGCACTTGACAATGACCAATTTTCAAGTAGCGGGAATCAATTTTTTTTAATTTAGATATTTTGTGTAATCTCATAGTGTATGGTGGGCCTGTGAAATATCAAGTTTTCCAATGCACTTAGGCTTAAGGAACATTGCTGACTATAATACCCTTGATTACATAAATTTAATATTTTATTAGAAGGACCTCTCCATATTGATGGTAAGTAAAATTTAGAGGGGTAAGTACCTGAATGTACTTGCCAAGCACCGTAACACAGCTTCCAAATAATTCAAGTCTTTGTTGTCAGAAATTTAAGCAATGTGCTGCGTACTTACTCAATATTAGGTAGAAAGTTAATTTTGCAAGTTCAAAATGAGCAAACACTCCAAAGACAAACATCCTTTAAGATCCAACAGCGGTGTTAGTTCGTATGCAATTGTGAAGCAATCAGTAACACATCAAACACTATTTAGATGGCATTATGAAAATCGTCCTGTTTTCGAGCATGCAATCACATTGTGCACGGATAAAAGCAAGTAATGAACACGTAAAAAGAAGCAAGTAATGAACATTCTTGAGGGAGGAAGCAAACATTTTATATATAGGTGCCTATGGTAATCCGGGATGTTTATTTTTCTTTGATTTTCATGTGAACAGTAGGGAGGGCCCTTAGTTTTTTCATTTTTCTAAGTAACCAATGCACTTGATTCAGCCAATGAGCTTATAAGCTATAGCATGTGAGAAGACCACCAAATCGACCATGCCCACGACCACGACGCAATCGTTTGAGAGCCATCTGCATGGATGGCCTTTGTTGTGGATCTTCGACGGTGCAATCCATGCCCAACCTATTGGCAACGGTTGGTTGAACCCGGCCATATTCATCTGTGCAGCACCAAAACTGGCGATCTTGGGATTCAACTCGCGATCAAGCAAGATGTTGCTAGAGTTGATGTTGTGGTGGACAATTGGCTTATTGCATCCATAGTGCAAGTGGCAGAGACCTTTGGCCACGCCGATGGCAATGGATCTCCTCTCTGGCCAGCTTAGCAGCCGACCAGCATCCTTTGCCTGGTGCAACAAGTAGTCAAGGCTTCCATTCACCTTGTACTTGTAGACGAGCATGATTGCTTCCTCCCTCTCAATAACATCTAGGATTTTGATGATGTTGTCATGAGTAACACATCAAACACTGTTTAGATGGCATTATGAAAATCCTCCTGTTTTCGAGCATGCAACCACATTGTGCACGGATAAAAGCAAGTAATGAACACGTAAAAAGAAGCAAATAATGAACATTCTTGAGGGAGGAAACAAACATTTTATATATAGGTGCCTATGGTAATCCGGGATGTTTATTTTTCTTTGATTTCCATGCGAACAGTAGGGAGGGCCCTTAGTTTTTTCATTTTTCTAAGTAACCAATGCACTTGATTCAGCCAATGAGCTTATAAGCTATAGCATGTGAGAAGTGAAGGAAATATGCCCTAGAGGCAATAATAAAGTTATTATTTATTTCCTTATTTCATGATAAATGTTTATTATTCATGCTAGAATTGTATTAACCGGAAACATAATACATGTGTGAATACATAGACAAACATAGTGTCACTAGTATGCCTCTACTTGACTAGCTCGTGAATCAAAGATGGTTATGTTTCCTAACCATAGACATGTGTTGTCATTTGATTAACGGGATCACATCATTAGGAGAATGATGTGATTGACATGGCCCATTCTGTTAGCTTAGCACACGATCGTTTAGTATTTTGCTATTGCTTTCTTCGTGACTTATACATGTTCCTATGACTATGAGATTATGCAACTCCCGTTTACCGGAGGAACACTTTGTGTGCTACCAAACATCACAACGTAACTGGGTGATTATAAAGGTGCTCTACAGGTGTCTCCAAAGGTACTTGTTGGGTTGGCGTATTTCGAGATTAGGATTGTCACTCCAATTGTTGGAGAGGTATCTCTGGGCCCTCTCGGTAATGCACATCACTTAAAGCCTTGCAAGCACTGCAACTAATGAGTTAGTTGCGGGATGATGTATTATGGAACGAGTAAAGAGACTTGCCGGTAACGAGATTGAACTAGGTATTGAGATACCGACGATCGAATCTCGGGCAAGTAACATACCGATGACAAAGGGAACAACGTATGTTGTTATGCGGTTTGACCGATAAAGATCTTCGTAGAATATGTGGGAGCCAATATGGGCATCCAGGTCCCGCTATTGGTTATTGACCGGAAACGTGTCTCGGTCATGTCTACATAGTTCTTGAACCCGTAGGGTCCGCACGCTTAACGTTTCATTGACGATATAGTATTATATGAGTTATGTATGTTGGTAACCGAATGTTGTTCGGAGTCCCGGATGAGATCATGGACATGACGAGGAACTCCGGAATGGTCCGGAGATAAAATTTAATATATGGGATAATAGTGTTTGATCTCCGGAAGGGTTCCGGAATTCACCGGAAGGGGTTCCGGATGTTTCCCGAAATGTTTGGGTACAAGAACACGTTATTTGGGCCAAAGGGGAAAGCCCACAAGGTTTTGGAAAGCGCAAAAGGAAGTTTTATGGAGTCAGGGGCGACGCCTTGAGGTCCTCGGCGTCGGGTCCAGACGCCGAACCTGGCGTCGCCTGGAGTCCGAGAAGGACTCTTGCCTTTCGGGTGAAACCGACTTTGTAGAGGCTTTTACTCCAATTTTCGACCCCAAGGCTCAACATATAAATAGAGGGGTAGGGCTAGCACCAAAGACGGATCAAGAAACACCAATCCGTGTGCCGGCAACCCCGTCCCCTCTAGTTTATCCTCCGTCATAGTTTCCATAGTGCTGTTGGAAATATGCCCTAGAGGCAATATTAAAAGTATTATTATATTTCATTGTTCATGATAATTGTCTTTTATTCATGCTATAACTGTATTATCCGGAAATCGTAATACACATGTGAATACTTAGACCACAATATGTCCCTAGTGAGCCTCTAGTTGACTAGCTCGTTGTGATCAACAGATAGTCATGGTTTCCTGGCTATGGACATTGGATGTCGTTGATAACGGGATCACATCATTAGGAGAATGATGTGATGGACAAGACCCAATCCTAAGCATAGCACAAAGATCGTGTAGTTCGTTTGCTAGAGCTTTGCCAATGTCAAGCATCTCTTCCTTCGACCATGAGATCGTGTAACTCCCGGATACCGTAGGAGTTATTTGGGTGTATCAAAGCGTCCTGGCGAATCGGGTGACTATAAAGGTGCACTACAGGTATCTCCGAAAGTGTCATTGGGTTGACACGGATCGAGGCTGGATTTGTCACTCCGTATGACGGAGAGGTATCTCTGGGCCCACTCGGTAATGCATCATCATAATGAGCTCAAGGTGACCAAGGTGTTGGCCACGGGATCATGCATTACAAGATCGAGTAAAGTGACTTGCGTAACGAGACTGAACAAGGTATTGGGATACCGACGATCGAGTCTCGGGCAAATAACGTACCGATTGACAAAGGAATTGTATACGAGGTTTGATCGAATCCTCGACATCGTGGTTCAACCGATGAAATCATCGAGGAGCATGTGGGAGCCAACATGGGTATCTAGATCCGCTGTTGGTTATTGACCGGAGAGTGGTCTCGGTCATGTCGCATGTCTCCGAACCCGTAGGGTCTACACATAAGGTTCGGTGGCGCTAGGGTTATTAGGAAGACTAGTATGTGACTACCGAATGTTGTTGAGTCCGGATGAGATCCCGGACGTCACGAGGAGTTCGGAATGGTCCGGAGGTGAAGTTTTATATATGGGAAGTTGTCATACGGACACGGAAAGTTTCGGGGCCTATCGGTATTGTACTGGGGCCACCGGAGAGGTTCCGGGTCCACCGGGAGGGGCCACCCTTCCGGAGGGCCACATGGGCATAAGGGAGGAGCCAGCCTGGAGGCTGGGGCGCCCCACCTTGGGCCATTGCGCCTAGGGTTGGGGGGAAACCCTAAGGGGGGCGCCCCCCTTGCTTGGGGGGCAAGCCTCCCCCAGGCCGCCCCCCTCTAGATCCCATCTAGAGGGGTCAGCCCCCCTTGCCCCTTCCCCTATAAATAGAGGGGTGAGGGGAGGGCTGCTGTACACATCTTCCAGGCGCAGCTCCTCCCCTCCCCAACACATCTCCTCCTCCGTTACGTGCTTGCGAAGCCCTGTCGGAGTACTGCTGCACCAACACCACCACGCCGTCGTGCTGCCGTTGGAGTGATCTTCCTCAACCTCTCCTCCCCCCTTGATGGATCAAGAAGGAGGAGACGTCTCCCGTCCCGTACGTGTGTTGAACGCGGAGGTGCTGTCCGTTCAGCACTTGGACATCGGTGATCTGAATCACGTCGAGTACGACTCCATCATCACCATCCCCTTGCAAGCTTCCGCACGCGATCTACAAGTGGTATGTAGATGCAAACTCACTCCCTTGACTCGTTGCTTAGATGAACTCATAGATGGATCTTGGTGAAACCGTAGAATTTTTTTTAATTTTCTGCAACATTCCCCAACAGTGGCATCATGAGCTAGGTTTATGCGTAGTTCTCTAATGCACGAGTAGAACACAATTTTGTTATGGGCGTGGATCTTGTCAACTTGCTTGCCACTACTAGTCTTTTCTTGCTTCAGCGGTATTGTGGGATGAAGCGGCCCGGACCAACCTTACACGTACGCTTACGTGAGACCGGTTCCACCGATTGACATGCACTAGTTGCATAAGGTGGCTGGCGCGTGTCTGTCTCTCCCACTTTAGTTGAAGCGGATTCGATGAAAAGGGTCCTTATGAAGGTTAAATAGAAGTTGACAAAATCACGTTGTGGTTATTCATCGGTAAGAAAACGTTCTTAATAGAACCCAATTGCAGCCACGTAAAAGATGCAACAACAATTAGAGGATGTCTAACTTGTTTTTGCAGCGATTGATCATGTGATGTGATATGGCCAGAAGTTGTGATGAATGATGAATTGTGATGTATGAGATCATGTTCTTGTAATAGGATTCACGACTTGCATGTCGATGAGTATGACAACCGGCAGGAGCCATAGGAGTTGTCTTTATTTTTGTATGACCTGCGTGTCATTGAAGAACGCCATGTAAACTACTTTACTTTATTGCTAAACGCATTAACCATAGAAGTAGAAGTAGTCGTTGGCGTGACAACTTCATGAAGACACGATGATGGAGATCATGATGATGGAGATCATGGTGTCAAGCCGGTGACAAGATGATCATGGAGCCCCGAAGATGGAGATCAATGGAGCTATATGATATTGGCCATATCATGTCACAACTATATAATTGCATGTGATGTTTATTATGTTTATGCATCTTGTTTACTTAGGACGACAGTATTAAATAAGATGATCCCTTACAAAAATTTCAAGAAGTGTTCTCCCCTAACTATGCACCGTTGCTACAGTTCGTCGTTTCGAAGCACCACGTGATGATCGGGTGTGATAGATCCTTACGTTCACATACAACGGGTGTAAGACAGTTTTACACAGCAAAACACTTAGGGTTAACTTGACGAGCCTAGCATGTGCAGACATGGCCTCGGAACATGGAGACCGAAAGGTCGAACACGAGTCGTATGGAAGATACGATCAACATGAAGATGTTCACCGACGATGACTAGTCCGTCTCACGTGATGATCGGACACGGCCTAGTCGACTCGGATCGTGTAACACTTAGATGACTAGAGGGATGTCTAATCTGAGTGGGAGTTCATAATTTGATTAGATGAACTTAATTATCATGAACTTAGTCTAAAACCTTTGCAAATATGTCTTGTAGATCAAATGGACAACGCTCATGTCAACATGAACTTCAACGCGTTCCTAGAGAAAACCAAGCTGAAAGATGATGGCAGCAACTATCGGATCGGGTCCGAACACGAGATCATCCTCATAGCTGCCAGGAAGCAATATGTCCTAGAAGGACCGCTAGGTGATGCTCCAGTCCCAGAGAACCAAGATGTTATGAACGCTTGGCAGTCTCGTGCTGATGATTACTCCCTCGTTCAGTGCGGCATGCTTTACAGCTTAGAACTGGGGCTCCAAAAGCGTTTTGAGCATCACGGAGCATATGAGATGTTCGAAGAGCTGAAACTAGTTTTCCAAGCTCATACCCGGGTCGAGAGATATGATGTCTCCGACAAGTTCTATAATTGTAAGATGGAGGAAAAGAGTTCTGTCAGTGAGCACATACTCAAGATGTCAGGGTTGCACAACCGTATGACCCAGCTGAACATTAACCTCCCAGATGAGGCGGTCATTGACAGAATCCTCCAGTCGCTCCCACCAAGCTACAAGAGCTTTGTGATGAACTACAACATGCAGGGGATGGTAAAGACCATTCCTGAAGTGTTCTCAATGCTGAAGTCAGCAGAGGCTGAAATCAAGAAAGAACATCAAGTGTTGATGGTCAATAAGACCACTAAGTTCAAGAAGGGCAAGGGAAAGAAGAACTTCAAGAAGGACAGCAAGGATGTTGCCGCGCCCGGTAAGCTAGTTACCGGGAAGAAGTCAAAGAATGGACCCAAGCCTGAGACTGAGTGCTTTTATTGCAAGGGGAAGGGTCACTGGAAGCGGAACTGCCCCAAATACTTAGCGGATAAGAAGGCCGGCAACACCAAAGGTATATTTGATATACATGTAATTGATGTGTACCTTACTAGTACTCGTAGTAACTCCCGGGTATTTGATACCGGTGCCATTGCACATATTTGTAACTCACAGCAGGAGCTGCGGAACAAACGGAGACTGGCGAAGGACGAGGTGACAATGCGCGTCGGGAATGGTTCAAGAGTCGATGTGATCGCCGTCGGCACGCTACCTCTACATTTACCTACGGGATTAGTTTTGAACCTTAATAATTGTTATTTAGTGCCAAGTTTGAGCATGAACATTGTATCTGGATCTCGTTTAATACAAGATGGCTACTCATTTAAGTCCGAGAATAATGGTTGTTCGATTTATATGAAAGATATGTTTTATGGTCATGCTCCGATGGTCAATGGTTTATTCTTAATGAATCTCGAGCGTAATATTACACATGTTCATAGTGTGGATGCCAAAAGATGTAAAGTTGATAACGATAGTCCCACATACTTGTGGCACTGCCGCCTTGGTCACATTGGTGTCAAGCGCATGAAGAAGCTCCATGCTGATGGACTTTTAGAGTCTCTTGATTATGAATCGTTTGACACATGTGAACCATGCCTCATGGGCAAGATGACCAAGACTCCGTTCTCCGGAACAATGGAGCGAGCAACCAACTTGTTGGAAATCATACATACCGATGTGTGCGGTCCAATGAGCATTGAGGCTCGCGGAGGATATCGTTATGTTCTCACTCTCGATGACTTGAGTAGATATGGGTATATCTACTTAATGAAACATAAGTCTGAGACCTTTGAAAAGTTCAAGGAATTTCAGAATGAGGTGGAGAATCAACGTGACCGAAAGATAAAGTTCCTACGATCAGATCGTGGAGGAGAATACTTAAGTCACGAATTTGGTACACACTTAAAGAAATGTGGAATCGTTTCACAACTCTCGCCGCCTGGAACACCTCAGCGAAACGGTGTGTCCGAACGTCGTAATCGCACTCTATCGGATATGGTGCGGTCTATGATGTCTCTTACCGATTTACCGCTATCATTTTGGGGATACGCTCTAGAGACAGCTACATTCACTTTAAATAGGGCACCGTCTAAATCCGTTGAGACGACACCGTACGAATTATGGTTTGGGAAGAAACCTAAGCTGTCGTTTCTAAAAGTTTGGGGATGCGATGCTTATGTCAAGAAACTTCAACCTGAAAAGCTCAAACCCAAGTCGGAAAAATGCGTCTTCATGGGATACCCTAAGGAAACTGTCGGTATACCTTCTACTTAAGATCCGAGGGCAATATCTTTGTTGCCAAGAACGGATGCTTTCTGGAAAAAGAGTTTCTCTCGAAAGAAGTAAGTGGGAGGAAGGTAGAACTCGATGAAGTACTACCTCTCGAACGGGAAAGTGGTGCAGCTCAGGAAAATGTTCCTGTGATGCCCACACCAACTGTAGAGGAAAACAATGATGATGATCAAGGTACTTCGGATCAAGTTGCTCTTGAACCCGTGAGGTCCACAAGGACACGTTCCGCACAGTGAGTGGTACGGCAACCCTGTCCTGGAAATCATGTTGTTAGACAACAGTGAACCTTCAAACTATGAAGAAGCGATGGCGGGCCCAGATTCCAACAAATGGCTTGAAGCCATGAAATCCGAGATAGAATCCATGTATGAAAACAAAGCATGGACTTTGACCGACTTGCCCGATGATCGGCGAGCAATAGAAAACAAATGGATTTTTAAGAAGAAGACGGACGCGGATGGTAATGTTACCATTTATAAGGCTCGGCTTGTCGCTAAGGGTTATCGACAAGTTCAAGGGATTGACTACGACGAGACATTCTATCCTGTAGCGAAGCTGAAGTCCGTCCGAATCATGTTAGCAATTGCCGCATACTATGATTATGAGAAATGGCAGATGGACGTCAAAACGGCATTCCTTAATGGACATCTTAAGGAAGAGCTGTATATGATGCAGCCGGAAGGTTTTGTCGATCCTAAGAACGCTAACAAAGTATGCAAGCTCCAGCGATCCATTTATGGGCTGGTGCAAGCATCTCGGAGTTGGAACATTCGCTTTGATGAGATGATCAAAGTGTTTGTGTTTATGCAGACTTATGGAGAAGCCTGTGTTTACAAGAAAGTGAGTGGGAGCTCTGTAGCATTTCTCATACTATATGTAGATGACATACTCTTGACGGGAAATAATATAGAACTTCTGGACAGCATTAAGGCCTACTTGAATAAGTGTTTTTCAATGAAGAACCTTGGAGAAGCTGCTTATATATTAGGCATCAAGATCTATAGAGATAGATCGACACGCCTCATAGGTCTTTCACAAAGCACATACCTTGATAAGATTTTGAAAAGGTTCAAAATGGATCAGTCCAAGAAAGGGTTCTTGCCTATGTTACAAGGTGTGAGATTGAGCTCGGCTCAGTCACCGACCATGGCAAAAGATAAAGAAGAGATGAGTGTCATCCCCTATGCTTCAGCCATAGGATCTATTATGTATGCCATGCTGTGTACCAGACCTGATGTAAACCTTGCCGTAAGTTTGGTAGCAAGATACCAAAGTAATCCCGGCAAGGAACACTGGACAACGGTCAAGAATATCCTGAAGTACCTGAAAAGGACAAAGGACATGTTTCTCGTTTATGGAGGAGACGAAGAGCTCGTCGTAAAGGGTTACGTCGACGCTAGCTTCGACTCAGATCTGGATGACTCTAAGTCACAAACCGGATATGTGTATATGTTGAATGGTGGAGCGATGGCTGGTGCAGCTGCAAGCGAGCATCGTGGCGGGATCTACGTGTGAAGCGGAGTACATGGCTGCCTCGGAGGTAGCGCATGAAGCGATTTGGGTGAAGGAGTTCATCACCGACCTAGGAGTCATACCCAATGCGTCGGGGCGATCAAACTCTTCGTGACAACACGGTGCTATTGCCCTTGCCAAGGAGCCCAGGTTTCACAAGAAGACCAGGCACATCAAGCGTCGTTTCAACTCCATCCGTGAAAATGTTCAAGATGGAGACATAGATATTTTCAAAGTACATACAGATCTGAATGTCGCAGATCCGTTGACTAAACCTCTCTCGCGAGCAAAACATGATTGAGGGAGTCCTGGACTAGGGGGTGTCCGGACTGCCGGACTATCGATATCCGCCGGACTCCCATACTACGAAGATAGAAGATTGAAGACTCCGGCTCATGTCCGGAAGGTACTTTCCTTGGCGTGGAAGGCAAGCTTGGCAATACGGATATGTAGATCTCCTACCATTGTAACCGACTCTGTGTAACCCTAGCCTCTCCGGTGTCTATATAAACCGGAGGGCCTTAGTCCGTGGGACGAACATTACATCTCAACAATCATACCATAGGCTAGCTTCTAGGGTTTAGCCTCCTTGATCTCGTGGTAGATCTACTCTTGTACTACCCATATCATCAATATTAATCAAGCAGGACGTAGGGTTTTACCTCCATCGAGAGGGCCCAAACCTGGGTAAAAACACTGTGTCCCTCGTCTCTTGTTACCATCCGCCTAGACGCATAGTTCGGGACCCCCTACCCGAGATCCACCGATTTTGACACCGACATTGGTGCTTTCATTGAGAGTTCCTCTGTGTCGTCGCCGATAGAGCGGATGCCTTTACCCGTCTTAAAGACGGTGTTTTCGCCGGAGGGGCCTTGGCCGCCGGCCAGACAATCCGGCTTGGTGGCTTTCTTATGACCGCTTTGTCCGCCGCCGCTTCGCAATGACTTCTCAAGTCGTCGGAAGCAATCTTCACGTCAGCCCTAAAGCTGCCGAGCAGTTAGATCAATTGAGCTCTCGTGCATTAACGAACTCTTGGATCGCATCGCCATCCCAGGAGTTACTACGGACTACAATCAGATCGGGCTTAAAACCGATCGAGAGATTAACTCTCCCGGGCTACCCACCACGTCGAAGTGGTAGAGGAACAACTTCGGCAATCCTTTGCGGTGTTGAAAACAATCCGTGTCCGGATTCCCGAACCCTCCATGCGGATTCCGTGGAGGACGGACTCTGATCGAGCATTGAACCTAAAATCATGCGCTCCGGACTCATTGGACTATCTCCAGCAAATCAAGCTCCAATCGGAAGCCCTCGGCCTTTGAGCCCAAAGATGGGCAGGGATCCAGATTTTATTCCACCCACCCGCCCGGACATATCGACCTATCTCTAATTCGGCAAGAGCCTTGAAACGATTACATCATTCTTGGGCGATTCCTCCTGGTTATGGACAGGATAAAGGACTGCCGAGAGGAAAAGCGCAATTCGATCTTCGCAATAACTGCACGGACAAGGGAATCTGAACGCCATTGATCGTTGCAAGATTACGCGCGCTTACCGATCTGGCGTCCATAGTGCGAAAATCATTGCGCAATGGAGAGTTTCCGAAAACTGAAAATCAATTTTCGGATAATCCGCCCCAAACCCATCCATGGTAAAGGGTGCCTCACAATCAGGCCCCGGATGCAAAAACAAAAAGCAAAAACCCAGCAAGGGAAGCGGAACCGTCTTTGGAGGGATGGCTCAATGGACCTGTAAACTTCATAGTGCGAGAGGAGCTGTCCCAACACATAGCCTTCGAGCATGTTGGATATTACGGCGGTGGCCAAAAGTGGCGAAGAGCTTCTAGCTCCGGAAACCACTCCAACAATACTAGCACGGTATCAACAGTCTTGAGACTTTCGCATCAAATAATATCAAAACGAACAATCCGCGAACTCGCGAAGTCTACCAAGTAGCAACAAGCAAATCCATGGGTGACACAGCTATTACCTTGGCGCCCATGACGAGCCCACATCTCGAACTACGAGCCCGGCAAGACCGGTACTTAGTCCCATAGTGGGCGGCTTTCGACTGCCAAAAGTCCTCATGGACGGCGGCAGCGGACTAAACCTCATTTATGAGGAAACCCCGTGGAAAATGGAAATCGATTGGAGCCATATTGAGCGAAGCAGCACAACCTTCAGAGGAATAATCCCTAGCCGGGAAGCGCGCTGCACCGGAAAAATCACACTCGATGTGGTGTTCGGCTCTCCGGACAATTACAGATCCGAAGAAATCACGTTCCAGGTGGCCCCGTTCAGCAGCGGCTATCACGCCATATTAGGACGAGAGGCATTCACAATTTTTCAAGCAATACCTCATTACGGGTACATGAAGCTCAAAATGCCTGGGCCCAGCGGAATAATCACTCTCATTAGTGATCCGGATATAGCACTCCGCGCCGAAAACAAGACAGCTGCACTAGCCCTCGAGGCACTATCCGAAGCCTTAGCGGCAGAGGAACTCACCGCGCTACGCTCTACGGTAAACAGGGATGATGTGATACTTGATAAAAGATCCAAGTCCACCTCCTTCAAACCAGCAGACGAGATAATAAAATTTCAGGTCCACCCAACGGACCCAACAAAGACGGCTTCCATCGGGGCACAGTTGAACCCCAAAGTTGACGCCGCACTGCGCAAATTCCTTCAGGAAAATTGGGACATCTTCGCCTGGCATCCCTCGGACATGCCCGAATCCTCGCAGTTGGCGAACACAGCCTAAACATCCTAAAGGATTTAAGCCGGTCAAACAGGCTCTTGACGATTTTCCGAGCCCAAAAGACAGGCAATGGGAGAAGAGCTAGCCAAGTTATTGGAAGCGGATTCATTAGAGATATCAAACATCCGGACTGGCTAGCAAAATTGGTGATGGTATCAAAGAAGGATAAATCCTGGCGTCTCGCGGTCGACTTCAAAGACCTCAATAAGGCTTGCCCAAAGGATTCTTTCCCCTCCCGCATCGATCAAATTATCGATGCCACGGCGGACACGATTCGTTGTGCTTCACGGATGCATACTCGCTATCATCAAATCAAGATGGCGGAAGCGAATCAAGCCGCAACGGCATTCATCACTCCATACGGACCATTACGCTTCAACACGATGCCCTTCGGACTTAAAAACGCCGGCGCAACATATCAGCGCATGATTCAAACATGTCCGCCACCCGGATCGGCAAAACGATCGAGGCATACGTGAGCGGCGTAGTCGTCAAAACAAACCACGTCGAAACTTTAGTAGGCGATTTGAGGCTCACATTCGACAACCTCGAGCATATGACATTAAGTGAATCCGGAAAAATGTGTTTTGGCGTACCAGCCGGAAAGCTACTAGGCTTCATCGTATCCGGCAGAGGAATCGAAGCAAATCCGGCCAAAATCCGGGCTCTGTCACAGTTGGATATCCCAAAGGACCTCAAGCAAATAAAAAAATTAACAGGATGCGTGGCAGCTTTAAGCCGTTTTATCTCCCGTTTGGGAGAGAAGGCGTTGCCCCTTTATCGCCTCCTAAGGCGCACCGAACACTTCGAGTGGACGGACGCCGCCACTGCCGGACTCGAAGAAATAAAGGCCATATTGGCAACAAATCCGGTCTTGGCTGCGCCCACTCTGGGCGAACCAATGTTGTTATATATCGCAGCAACACATCAAGTTGTAGGCGCTGTCCTCGTCGTCGAACGAGCGACAGAAGGGCATAAATTCCCTCTTCAAAAACCAATGTATTACGTATCCACCGTGTTAACCCCGCAAATCCGCTACCCGCACTATCGAGAAGATAGCATCGCGGTGTTCATGGCGTCTCGGAAGCTCGGCACTACTTTCAAGAGTGTTCGATAACAAGTGGCCTCTGAAGTACCACTCAATGACATTATAAATAACCGCGACTTAGCGGGCAGGATTGCAAAATGGGCCATTGAGCTCTTGCCATTCGACATAACTTACAGACCTCGGCGAGCCATAAAGCCACAAGTTTTGGCTGACTTAGCGCCGAATGGGTGAAGCGAACTCCCTAAAGAGTGCGGCGCATACTCAATTGGACTATGCACTTCGACGGTTCCAAAATGTTGGCGGATGGGGGCTGGCGTCGTCTTGGCGTCCCCATCGGAGATCTGATCCGATATGTACTTCAAATAATGTACACGGACTCCAACAACGCAGCCGAATCTGAGGCCCTATTACATGGTCTCCGGATGGCAGTCTCCATGGGCATTCAATGCCTAGAGGTGTGAGGATTCAAACCTTGCAATATCCCAAATAAATGGAGACTTTGGCGCCAAGGATCCGAAAATGGCAGCATATCGCAATGCTGTCCCGAAAATGTCAGCTTCGGTTTGAAGGACTCGAATTCCATCACATAGCCGAGATAATAACCAAGCGGTCGGCGTCACAGCACGCATCGGTGCGAAGCGTGATGTTGTCCCTCAAATATCTTCACCGAGCGGCTCTTCAAGCCATCCGTACTATGGGAAGAGGAGTCCGTAGCGATAAACCGGAGAAAACCGCACCAACGGTGATTCAGCAGATGACATAACACCCTCCGCATACGATATAATGGCAGTAATCGCGTGTACAGAACCTTTCCTAGCCTATTTACTTAGGCAGGAACTTCGAAGACCAAAATGAGGCCCATTTGCATAGTCCGCAATCGAAGGCCTACAAGGTCCATGAGGAGAACTTTATAAGAAAAGTACTACGGAGTCCTTCAAAGGTGTATCTCCGAAGAAGAAGGGCGAAACCTCTGGCTGAAATCCATGCGGACTAGGTGGACACCACGCAGCAGCCCGGCCCTGGTAGGAAAGGCATTCGAACAGGATTTTCTTGGCCGACGGCTCGGCGGATGCACAGACTTGGTCCAGCGATGCGTTGGTTGCCAGCTCTTTGCTAATCAGAGCCATATGCCACCCACCGCCCTCAAAACCATACCCATTACCTGGTCGTTTGCGGTCTGGGGGCTTGACATGGTCGGACCCCTTAAAGGGGGAACCCACAAGAAAAAGTACCTCTTGGTCATGGTGGATAAGTTCACCAAATGGATAGAGGCCAAACCGGTCAAAACGGCATAGTCCGGACCAGTGATAGACTTTATATCAGAGGTGGTACACCGATACGGAGTCCCCCGCAGCATCATCACCGACAACGGCACGAACTTCACGGCCGATGAGGTCAAGTTATGGTGCAAAAATATGGGCATTAAGCTCGACTATCGTCGATCTATCACCCTCAAACCAACGGTCAAGTGGAAAGAGCAAGCGGTCTAATAATGGCGGCATTAAACCCAGATTGGTGAGGTCACTCACCGTCCGATACCAATGGGTCGAGGAGCTCGACTCCGTACTGGGGCTGCGGACAACGCCTAACCGTACTACGGATTCACACCATTTTTTATGGTATCGGCGCAGAGGCAGTCTTGCCTGCGACATTATTCATGACTCACCTCGAGTGCGCATGTATGAGGAAAGAGAAGCCGAGCTGGATCGGCAGGACAACTTGGACACATTGGAGGTAGAACGTGACGTCGCGAAGGCTCGTTCCGCATTCTATCAGCAGCAGGCCCGAAGCAAAGCAGAGAAGTACGGGCCAAGACTTATAACATTGGTGAACTAGTTCTCGCTGCGGACAAGAAAAGGACAAGCTCAAGCCCGGATGGGAAGGCCCTTCATTATTGATCAAGTCTTGACGGCGGAGCATACCGTCTGAAATCGTCGGACAACCGACTCGAGCCGAACCCATGGAGCGCAGCCCGACTCCGGCGATTCTATGCCTAGCACCGGACTAAGAGTTCGTCCCTTCCCCGTCCAACCTTTTATATTTGGCTGTCTTCATTTCTCTTTTTATCCTTTTAATTCAACAAGCCCCTCGGGGCCTATTTTCGCATTCTTTGCACACATACGAGGTGCCATCCGACTTTTCGTTATTCCCGGGGCTTCTTTTACGAAGCTCAACTATCTGAGTTTATACCCAACACATGTGTCATGCTTCCACATGTACCTTTTACTCGCCATTATATGCATCGATATGACTTAAGTTTTGGCCAAGCTGGGTTGCACGGCTCTGTGCTTACCCCTATGTTCCCGATTGTTCGGCTAGGTGGTAAAGGAGCACCTCTGCGATTATTCTTGCGGGTCACCGGATGTGTACCTCAGGTGGGTGAAGCGAAAGCTAGCGTTCTTAAGGGAATATTGATTCGGTGATTTAAAGATGACTATTTACCTTTTTTCCCATCTGCCCCCAGATGTTTTACTGCTCTCTTGGCAGTCCGGACATGCACTTTAGGGCATGCCTCCCCAGCGAAAGGAACCCTTAACGGAACTATTCTCCCTGGAAGATGTTTCTTACTAACCATGTAATATAACATAACTAGTTGGGCACTTGTCTGATAAAGCACTAATGACCCCTACGCCTGGTCTCCATGCATACCACGGTTATTTCTTAACCAAAAAGGTATTCGGACACACTCCGGACTCTAGGGTCCCGAGGTCGAAGCGAAAAGGTCGGCAAAGACAAACGATCTACAATCCGGCTAGAAGGCATTTCACATGTCATTTTTAAAGGATAACATACATTGTCAAGTTTATTGATTGTATTCCTCCTCAATCCCGTCTAACAGGCTGTCTAGCTTACAGTCCCGTTGGGAAAATTTAGCAGCCAGTTCTACCTGGCTGTACACTAAACTCACAGGGATCTCCTTCCCGTCGGGCCCCACCGGTCCAACTTCGGCCATATGGTTGGGATCCGCCTTCTTGTACCGCGTCTTCACCATGGCCCAAGCCTCCCTGGCACCTTGACGGCAAGCCGAGACCTTCCACAAGCAGGCGCCGCCTCCTCGCAGCAACCTCTGCAAGCTCCCCGAGGCCCTCGGGCGGGGCGAGGGATGGCCATAAAGCCTGCACGGCGCCACTCATTGCCTGCCGAACTCGTTCGAATAGCTGCAACAGTTCGGGAAGTTGATCACCCATTGATACGTGCATCTCCTCCGCAGGACGGCCCGTGAGTATACCTACAAGACATATTATGTCAAATTGCTTCCTCGCCGAACTCTTCTTCCTTAGAGAGTTCGCTCAAGCACTACTATAGATGCCGTGTGAAGCCGTTGATTCTCCTTGAGCGGAGCCGGACAGCTCGGCTCAGGCGCCCTTCAGCTCTTCTCCGAGCTTGGCGTTGGCATCTTGGAGCTTGTTCCTTTCTGCTGAACTCTGTTCAAGCACATTCTCGCCGACCTTTAGTCTGGCGCAGATGCTTGCCTGTCCGGATCTTGTTCGGTGGCGCTGCGATGTCATTATTAGACTCGCGTGCATTCCGCTGCAACGCTTATATTAATTTATACAAATGTGTTACCAGGAGGGTCTTTCCGTCTCCTCCTGCGGTAGCAATCTTGACCTCAAGTTGGGCCTTGCAATCTTGCAGCTCCCGGGACAACCGGGCATTCTTCTCGTTAAGGGCCTGAAATTCCAAATGATCCTTAAATCAGTTCGCATAACTAATTTAAGTCTCGGGGGCTACTGGTGTATACAACCATTAAAATTTCCTTACCCGTATGTCTTTAACATACTGCTCCGTGGCTCTGGTAAAACCATTTTGAGCAGCCCGGAGATGCGCGTCCCCTGCGTTAAAGGCATCCAATGCCTCAGGGGAAAAGCACGCCTCTCGAAAAACTGTCCGGCGGCGTCTATGATTCATAGCGCTCTCCACCTCTGACTTGGTGGCGGACAGTCCGTCGGTATCCTCCGTTGGAGTAGGATCCGGTTCGCGTCTTGCGCTTGCCTCCCCCTCCAGTCCGGGCGCTGGAGGCTGGCTGGTGTTGGTTGGGTCGGCAATTCCTGTGCTCGCTTGATCCGCGGCGCTTTTCTCCTATAAAGATCATGAGCACTTAGAAGTTTCCTCGGAACGTTGCTCAAAAAGATCAAACACGAGATATACCTCTGCGGCGACGTTTCCGCCCGCACGGCGCTCCTTTTCCTCCTGCTAGTTCGGACTGACCTCTGTAGGTCGGCCGCCGCAGGCTCGGCTCCCTGCCGTAATGGCGCTTCCTGCCAGATACCATCGTTCGCGAAGGTCAGAAATAGGCAAGGATAAGATAACGGTATCCGGACTTCGGTCGTGGTCACCTGGGATGTCGAACTTAGCCCGGGGTAGTCCGCCGTAATGGCGACCAAAGCATTATCAATGCTGAGCTGGTGATACACCCCGTCGATTAGCTCCACCTCGATGTCCGGATCCTCTTCGGAGGTCGGACCCAGGGATCCTTTCGGATCCTCGGGTTGTGGAGCAGGACTCACCATGTCCTCCACAGTCCGGCGCAGACACTGCGCCGAAGACATAATGTAAGAAGCTTAAACTTCGAAGATACGGGAAAACGCCCTTTGAGGTGTTCGCTTACCCATCCTCTGGGGTTGATCATGGAAAACCCCTCCATAGGGTTTGGGCGAAGGAAGTCCTCCTTCTCCCCCTTGTACAGACCGGACAGGATCTTCACCAGATCCTCGATCGAACCCGGCCCTTTGCGGCCGTACCGGGTGGCATCGTCCTCCCCATTGAAATCCCACATGGGTGGCCTCTGTATTGCAGCGGCTGCACCCCCGCTTGATGCTGCGTCGCCATGACTCCAATCATGGTCAAGCCGAATGAGCCGTTAATCTTATCCGGCCCATCAAGTAATGGGCGCTCTTGTCTTCCTCAAAAGGGGGCTCATGGGCGCCGGTGAGGCGTTTCTTCAAGGGAGCAGCATCAAACTCCGGAGGCCAATCCGGACTGGTTGAGCGGCGGGCGTCTACAATATAAAACCACCCGAGGCCGGTCTTGGACGCCCTCTAGGGGTGCGGATAGGTATCGGTCCCGGCGATCGCCATATTTGGCGCCGCCCACTTGATATATGGACCCCTGGTGAGAGCGAGTGCGAGGCATAACAACCTCTTCCACAATGCGAAATGGGGCTCGATGCCCGGGAATAGCTCGCAAAGAGCTACGTAGCCCGCGATGTGCAGCCTGAGGCGGGCGTGAGGTGGTGGAGCTGGAGTCCATAGAACTTGAGGCAGCGGAGGAGCGGATGTATTAAATCCGAGCCCCTTATCGAGATAGGGGACGAAACACACCGCTCCCCTTGTTGGGGCTTGGGGTGTCCTCCTCCTGCCTCCCCCTCGATAAGTAACCAGTCCGGCTCGGGATGGAACCATGAACCGGAGGAAGAAATCCCTCCGTTTGGAGCTTTACTAGCTCATTGTGCGAAATGGAGCACCTCCTCCAATCCCCTGGCGATGGGCTAGGAGCGCGTGAGGAAGAGCGCGTTGACGATCCATGGTGGAATGGATTTGAGGGTCGAGGCGCTTCGATAGAGTATCTGTGGGAGGAAGGCAGTGCGGTTTGGATCTGGATCCATGCCCCTTTATAGGCGGGCGACCCGCACAATTAGGGGTGAAATGTAAAGACACCCTGGCTTTTTGCATTCGTGCGACGCGTGGAAGAGGGCCATAATTTGACGTAGAAGCCAAGGAACACAGTATTCAAGATGAAGCCGAGTACTGTTCGGCTGGTACATGGAATTTGAAAGGAGAACCCGCCTTGCAACGCTGAAGACTACAAGCACGCTGGACTTATCGTCATTGAAGCCTGGTTCGGGGGCTACTGAGGGAGTCCTGGACTAGGGGGTGTCCGGACTGCCGGACTATCGATATCCGCCGGACTCCCATACTACGAAGATAGAAGATTGAAGACTCGGCTCGTGTCCGGAAGGTACTTTCCTTGGCGTGGAAGGCAAGCTTGGCAATAAGGAAATGTTGATTCTCTACCATTTGTAACCGACTCTGTGTAACCCTAACCTCTCCAGTGTCTATATAAACCGGAGGGCCTTAGTCCGTGGGGACGAACATTACATCTCAACAATCATACCATAGGCTAGCTTCTAGGGTTTAGCCTCCTTGATCTCGTGGTAGATCTACTCTTGTACTACCCATATCATCAATATTAATCAAGCGGGGCGTGGGTTTTACCTCCATCGAGAGGGCCCGAACCTGGGTAAAAACACTATGTCCCTCGTCTCTTGTTACCATCCGCCTAGGCGCACGATTCGGGACCCCTACCGAGATCCACGGTTTGACACCGACATTGGTGCTTTCATTGAGAGTTCCTCTGTGTCGTCGCCGATAGAGCGGATGCCTTTACCCGTCTTCAAAGACGGTGTTTTTGCCGGAGGGGCCTTGGCCGCCGGCCAGACAATCCGGCTTGGTGGCTTTCTTATGACCGCCTGTCCGGCCGCCGCTTCGGCAATGACTTCTCAAGTCGTCGGAAGCAATCTTCGCGTCAGCCCTAAAGCTGCCGAGCAGTTAGATCAATTGAGCTCTCGTCGTTGCGAACTCTTGGATCGCCGCGCGCCACAGGAGTTACTACGGACTACAATCGATCGGGCTTAAAACCGATCGAGAGATTAACTCTCCCGGGCTACCCACCACGTCGAAGTGGTAGAGGAACAACTTCGGCAATCCTTTGCGGTGTTGAAAACAATCCGTGTCGGATTCCCGAACCCTCCATGCGGATTCCAGCGGAGGGGCGGACTCTGATCGAGCATTGAACCTAAAATCATGCATCGCTCCGGACTCATTGGACTGTCTCCAAAGCAAATCAAGCTCCCGATCGGAAGCCCTCGGCCTTTGAGCCCAAAGATGGGCAGGGATCCGGATTTTATTCCACCCACCCGCCCGGACATATCGACCTATCTCTAATTGGCAAGAGCCTTGAAGCGATACATCATTCTTGGGCGATTCCTCTGGTTATGGACGGGATAAAGGACTGCCGAGAGGAAAGCATAATTCGATCTTCTGCAATAACTGCATGGACAAGGGAATACTGAACGCCATTGATCGTTGCAAGATTACGCGCTTTACCGATCTGTTGTCCATATTGCGAAAGTATTGCGCAATGGAGAGTTTCCGGAAAACTGAAAATCAATTTTCGGATAATCCGGCCCCAAACCCAGTCCGCGGTAAAAGGGCGCCTCACAATCAGGCCCCAGATGCAAAACCAAAAAAGCAAAAACCCAGCAAGGGAAACGGAACCGTACTGGAGGGATGGCTCAATGGACCCTGTAAACTTCATAGTGCGAGAGGAGCTGTCCCAACACATAGCCTTGAGCATGTTGGATATTACGGCGGTGGCCAAAAGTGGCGAAGAGCTTCTAGCTCGAAACCACTCCATAATACCAGCACGGTATCAACAGTCTTGAGACTTTCGCATCAAATAATATCGAAACGAACAATCCAGCGAACTTCGCGAAGTCTACCAAGTAGCAACAGCAAATCCATGGGGACACAGCTATTACCTTCAGCGCCAAATGACGAGCCCACATCTCGAACTACGAGCCCGGCCAAGACCGGTACTTAGTCCCATAGTGGACGGCTTTCGACGCCAAAAGTCCTCATGGACGGCGGCAGCGGACTAAACCTCATTTATGAGGAAACCCCGGAAAATGGAAATCGATTGGAGCCGTATTGGCGAAGCAGCACAACCTTCAGAGGAATAATCCCTAGCCGGAAGCGCGCTGCACGGAAAAATCACACTCGATGTGGTGTTGGCTCTCCGGACAATTACTGAGACCGAAGAAGTCACGTTCCAGGTGGCCCCGTTCAGCAGCGGCTATCACGCCATATTAGGACGAGAGGCATTCACAATTTTTCAAGCAATACCTCATTACGGGTACATGAAGCTCAAAATGCCTGGGCCCAGCGGAATAATCACTCTCGTTAGTGATCCGGATATAGCACTCCGCGCCGAAAACAAGACAGCCGCACTAGCCCTCGAGGCACTATCCGAAGCCTTAGCGGCAGAGGAACTCACCGCGCTGCGCTCTACGGTAAACAGGGACGATGTGATACTTGATAAAAGATCCAAGTCCACCTCCTTCAAACCAGCAGACGAGATAATAAAATTTCAGGTCCACCGCGGACCCAACAAAGGCGGCTTCCATCGGGCACAGTTGAACCCGAAGTTGGCGCCGCCGCATAAATTCCTTGGGAAAATTGGGACATCTTCGCTTTGGCATCCCTCGGACATGCACCGAATCCCTCATGAGTTGGCGAACACAGCCTAAACATCCTAAAAGTTTAAGCCGATCAAGCAGGCTCTTCAGCGATTTTCCGAGCCCAAAAGGCAGGCAATGGGAGAAGAGCTAGCCAAGTTATTGGAAGCGGATTCATTAGAGATATCAAACATCCGGACTGGCTAGCAAATTTGGTGATGGTATCAAAGAAGGATAAATCCTGGCGTCTACGCGGTCGACTTCAAAGACCTCAATAAGGCTTGCCCAAAGGATTCTTTCCCCCCCGCATCAATCAAATTATCGATGCCACAGCGGAGGACACGATCGTTGTGCTTCACGGATGCATACTCGGCTATCATCAAATCAAGATGGCGGAAGCGAATCAAGCCGCAATGGCATTCATCACTCCATACGGACCATTACGCTTCAACACGATGCCCTTCGGACTTAAAAACGCGGCGCAACATATCAGCGCATGATTCAAACATGTCCGCCACCCGGATCGGCAAAACATCGAGGCATCGTGAGCGGCGTAGTCGTCAAAACAAAACACGTCGAAACTTTAGTAGACGATTTGAGGCTCACATTCGACAACCTCAGAGCATATGACATTAAGCTGAATCCGGAAAAATGTGTTTTCGGCGTACCAGCCGGAAAGCTGCTGGGCTTCATCGTATCCGGCAGAGGAATCGAAGCAAATCCGGCCAAAATCCGGGCTCTGTCACAGTTGGATATCCCAAAGGACCTCAAGCAAATACAAAAATTAACAGGATGCGTGGCAGCTTTAAGCCGTTTTATCTCCCGTTTAGGAGAGAAGGCGTTGCCCCTTTATCGCCTCCTAAGGCGCCGAACACCAGAGGGCGGACGCCGCCTTCGCCGGACTCGAAGAAATAAAGGCCATATTGGCAACAAATCCGGTCTTGGCTGCGCCCACTCTGGGCGAACCAATGTTGTTATATATCGCAGCAACACATCAAGTTGTAGGCGCTGTCCTCGTCGTCGAACGAGCGACAGAAGGGCATAAATTCCCTCTTCAAAAACCAGTGTATTACGTATCCACTGTGTTAACCCCCTGAAAATCCCGCTACCCGCACTATCAGAAGATAGCATGCGCGGTGTTCATGGCGTCTCGGAAGCTTCGGCACTACTTTCAAGAGTGTTCGATAACAGTGGCCTCTGAAGTACCACTCAATGACATTAGAAATAACCGCGACGCAACGGGCAGGATTGCAAAATGGGCCATTGAGCTCTTGCCATTCGACATAACTTACAGACCTCGACGAACCATAAAGCCACAAGTTTTGGCTGACTTCGTCGCCGAATGGACTGAAGCGAACTCCCTAAAATGCGGCGCATACTCAATTGGACTATGCACTTGACGGTTCCAAAATGTTGGCGGATGGGGCTGGCGTCGTCTTGGCGTCCCCATCGGAGATCTGATCCAATATGTACTTCAAATAATGTACGGACTCCAACAACGCGGCGAATCGAGGCCCTATTACATGGTCTCCGGATGGCGGTCTCCATGGGCATTCAACGCCTAGAGGTGCGCGATTCAAACCTTGCAATATCCCAAATAAATGGAGACTTTGGCGCCAAGGATCCGAAAATGGCAGCATATCGCAATGATGTCCGAAAATGTTAGCTTCGGTTTGAAGGACTCGAATTCCATCACATAGCCGAGATAATAACCAAGCGGTTGGCGTCACAGCACGCATCGGTGCGTAAGCGTGATGTTGTCCCTCAAATATCTTCTGGAGCGGCTCTTCAAGCCATCCGTACTATGGGAAGAGGAGTCCGTAGCGATAAACCGGAGAAAACCGCACCAACGGTGATTCAGCGAGATGACATAACACCCTCCGCCCACGATATAATGGCATAATCGCCGCGTGGACAGAACCTTTCTAGCCTATTTACTTAGGCAGGAACTTCAGAGACCAAAATGAGGCCCATTGCATAGTCCGCGATCGAAGGCCTACAAGGTCCATGAGGAGAACTTTATAAGAAAAGTACTACGGAGTCCTTCAAAGGTGTATCTCCGAAGAAGAAGGCGAAACCTCTGGCTGAAATCCATGCGGACTAGGTGGACACCACGCAGCAGCCCGGCCTGGTAGGAAAGGCATTCGAACAGGATTTTTATGGCCGACGGCTCGGGCGGATGCAGGACTTGGTCCAGCGATCGTTGGTTGCCGCTCTTTGCTAATCGAGCCATATGCCACCCACCGCCCTCAAAACCATACCCATTACCTGGCGTTCATGATGCAGGGGCTTGACATGGTCGGACCCCTTAAAGGGGGAACCCACAAGAAAAAGTACCTATTGGTCATGGTGGATAAGTTCACCAAATGGATAGAGGCCAAACCGGTCAAAACGGCAGAGTCCGGACCAGTGATAGACTTTATATCAGAGGTGGTACACCGTTACGGAGTCCCCCACAGCATCATCACCGACAACGGCACGAACTTCACGGCCGATGAGGTCAAGTTATGGTGCAAAAATATGGGCATTAAGCTCGACTATGCGTTAGTCTATCACCCTCAAACCAACGGTCAAGTGGAAAGAGAAAATGGTCTAATAATGAGCGGCATTAAACCCAGATTGGTGAGGTCACTCACCAAATCCGATACCCAATGGGTCGAGGAGCTCGACTCCGTACTCTGGGGGCTGCGGACAACGCCTAACCGTACTACCGGATTCACACCATTTTTTATGGTATACGGTGCAGAGGCAGTCTTGCTCTGCGACATTATTCATGACTCACCTCGAGTGCGCATGTATGAGGAAAGAGAAGCCGAGCTGGATCGGCAGGACAACTTGGACACATTGGAGGAAGAACGTGACGTCGCGAAGGCTCGTTCCGCATTCTATCGCAGAGGCCGAAGATATCAAAGCGAGAAGTACGGGCCAAGACTTATAACGTTGGCGAACTAGTTCTCGCTGCGGACAAGAAAAGGACGAGCTCAAGCCCGGATGGGAAGGCCCTTCATTATTGATCAAGTCTTGACCGCGGAGCATACCGTCTGAAATCGTCGGACAACCGACTCGAGCGAACCCATGGAGCGCAGCCCGACTCCGGCGATTCTCGCCTAGCACGGACTAAGAGTTCGCCCCTTCCCCGTCCAACCTTTTATATTTGGCTGTCTTCATTTCTCTTTTATCCTTTTTAATTCAACAAGCCCCTCGGGGCCTATTTTCGCATTCTTTGCACACATACGAGGTGCCATCCGCTTTCGTTATTCTGGGGCTTCTTTTACGAAGCTCAACTATCTGAGTTTATACCCAACACATGTGTCACGCTTCCACATGTACCTTGTACTCGCCATTATATGCATCGATATGACTTAGGTTTTGGCCAAGCTGGGTTGCTGGCTCTGTGCTTACCCCTCGTTCCCGATTGTTCGGCTAGGTGGTAAAGGAGCACCTCTGCGATTATTCTTGCGGGTCAGCCGGATGTGTACCTCGGTCGGGTGAAGCGAAAGCTAAGCGTTCTTAAGGGAATATTGGTCGGTGATTTAAAGATGACTTTTTACCTTTTTTTTCATCTGCCCCGGATGTTTTCTGCTCTCTTGGCAGTCCGGACATGCACTTTAGGGCATGCCTCCCAGCGAAAGGAACCCTTAACGGAACTATTCTCCTGGAAGATGTTTCTTACTAACCATGTAATATAACATAACTAGTTGGGCACTTATGCGATAAAGCACTAATGACCCCTACGCTGGTCTCCATGCATACCACGGTTATTTCTTAACCAAAAAGGTATTCGGACACACTCCGGACTCTAGGGTCCCGAGGTCGAAGCGAAAAGGTCGGCAAAGACAAACGATCTACAATCCGGCTAGAAGGCATTTCACATGTCATTTTTAAAGGATAACATACATTGTCAAGTTTATTGATTGTATTCCTCCTCAATCCCGTCTAATAGGCTGTCTAGCTTACAGTCCCGTTGGGAAAATTTAGCAGCCAGTTCTACCTGGCTATACACTAAACTCACAGGGATCTCCTTCCCGTCGGGCCCCACCGGTCCAACTTCGGCCATATGGTTGGGATCCGCCTTCTTGTACCGCGTCTTCACCATGGCCCAAGCCTCCACGGCACCTTGGCGGCAAGCCGAGACCTTCCACAAGCAGGCGCTGCCGCGCCTCCTGCAGCCTCTCTGCAAGCTCCCGAGGCCCTCGGGCGGGCGAGGATGGCCATAAAGCACTGCAGGCGCCACTCATTGCCTGCCGAACTTCGTTCGAATAGCTGCAACAGTTCGGGAAGTTGATCACCCATTGATCGTGCATCTCCTCCATGGACGGGCCGTGAGTATACCTACAAGACATATTATGTCAAATTGCTTCCTCGCCGAACTCTTCTTCCTTAGAGAGTTCGCTCAAGCACTACTATAGATGCCGTGCGAAGCCGTTGATTCTCCTTGCGGAGCCGGACAGCTCGGCTGTCGCCCTTCAGCTCTTCTCCGAGCTTGGCGTTGGCATCTTGGAGCTTGTTCCTTTCTGCTGAACTCTGTTGGCACATTCTCGCCGACCTTTAGTTGGCGCAGAGCGCTGCTGTCCGGATCTTGTTGGCGGTGCTGCGATGTCATTATTAGACTCGCGTGCATTCCGCACAGCGCTTATATTAATTTATACAAATGTGTTACCAGGAGGGGTCTTTCCGTCTCCTCCTGCGGTAGCAAGTGTGGCCTCAAGTTGGGCCTTGCAATCTTGCAGCTCCCGGGACAGCCGGGCATTCTTCTCGTTAAGGGCCTGAAATTCCAAATGATCCTTAAATCAGTTCGCATAACTAATTTAAGTCTCGGGGCCTACTGGTGTATACAACCATTAAAATTTCCTTACCCGTATGTCTTTAACATACTGCTCCGTGGCTCTGGTAAAACCATTTTGAGCAGCCCGGAGATGGGCGTCCCCTGCGTTAAAGGCATCCAATGCCTCAGGGGAAAAGCACGCCTCTCGAAAAACTATCCGGCGGCGTCTATGATTCATAGCACTCTCCACCTCTGGCTTGGTGGCGGACAGTCCGTCGGTATCCTCCGTTGGAGTAGGATCCGGTTCGCGTCTTACACTTGCCTCCCCTCCGGTCCGGCGGCTGAGCTGGCTGGTGTTGGTTGGGTCGGCAATTCTGTGCTCGCAGTCCGGCGGCGCTTTTCTCCTATAAAGATCATGAGCACTTAGAAGTTTCCTCGGGCGTTGCTCAAAAGATCAAACACGAGCTATACCTCTGCGGCGACGTTTCCGCCCGCACGGCGCTCCTTTTCCTCCTGCTAGTTCGTGACCTCTGTAGGTCGGCCGCCGCAGGCTCGGCTCCCTGCCGTAATGGCGCTTCCTGCCAGATACCATCGTTCGCGAAGGTCAGAAATAGGCAAGGATAAGATAACGGTGTCCGGACTTCGGTCGTGGTCACCTGGGATGTCGAACTTAGCCCAGGGTAGTCCGCCGTAATGGCGACCAAAGCATTATCAATGCTGAGCTGGTGATACACCCCGTCGATTAGCTCCACCTCGATGTCCGGATCCTCTTCGGAGGTTGGACCCAGGGATCCTTCCGGATCCTCGGGTTGTGGAGCAAGACTCACCATGTCCTCCACAGTCCGGCGCAGACCCTGCGCCGAAGACGTAATGTAAGAAGCTTGAACTTCGAAGATACGGGAAAAGGCCCTTTGAGGTGTTAAACACCCATCCTCCGGGTTGATCATGGAAAACCCTCCACAGGGTTGAGGCGAAGAAGTCCTCCTTCTCCCCTTGTACAGACCGGACGGGATCTTCACGGATCCTCGGTCGAACCCGACCCTTCTTGCGGCCGTGAGGGTGGCATCGTCCTCCCATTGAAATCCCACATGGGGTGGCCTCAGTATTGCGGTGGCTGCACCCCGCTTGATGCTGCGTCGCCATGACTCCAATCATGGTCAAGCGGAATGAGCCATTTATCTTATCCGGCCCATCAAGTAATGGGCGCTCTTGTCTTCCTCCAAAGGGGGCTCATGAGCGCCAGTGGCGTTTCTTCAAGGAGCAGCATCAAACTCCGGAGGCCAATCCGGACTGGGTCGAGCAACGGAGCGTCTACAATATAAAACCACTCGAGGTCCGGTCTTGGACGCCCTCTAGGGGTGCGGATAGGTATCCGGTCGGCGATGCGCCATATTTGGCGCCGCCCACTTGATATATGGACCCCTGGTGAGAGCGAAGTGCAGGCGAACAGCCTCTTCCACAATGCGAAATGGGGCTCGATGCCGGGAATAGCTCGCAAAGAGCTCGTAGCCGCGATGTGCAGCCTGAGGCAGGCATGAGGTGGTGGAGCTGGAGTCCATAGAACTTCAGAGCCCGCGGAGGAGCGGATGTATTGGAAATCCGAGCCCCTTATCGATAGGGGACGAAACACACCCGCTCCCCTTGTTGGGGCTTGGGTGTCCTCCGCTGCCTCCCCTCGATAAGTAACCAGTCCGGCTCGGACTGGAACCATGAAGGCCGGAGGAAGAAATCCCTCCGTTTGGAGCTTTACTAGCTCATTGTGCGAAATGGAGCACCTCCTCCAATCCCCTGGCGATGGGCTAGGAGCGCGTGAGGAAGAGCCGCGTTGACGATCCATGGTGGAATGGATTTCAGGGTCAGAGGCGCTTCGATAGAGTATACGCGGGAGGAAGACGGTGCGGTTTGGATTTGGATCCCTGCCCCTTTTATAGGCGGGCGACCCGCACAATTAGGGGGTGAAATGTAAAAGACACCCTGGCTTTTGGCATTCGTGCGACGCGTGGAAGAAGGCCATAATTTGGCGTAGAAGCCAAGGAACACAGTATTCAAGATGAAGCCGAGTACTGTTCGGCTGGTACATGGAATTTGAAAGGAGAACCCGCCTTGCAACGCCGAAGACTACAAGCACGCTGGACTTATCGTCATTGAAGCCTGGTTCGGGGGCTACTGAGGGAGTCCTGGACTAGGGGGTGTCCGGACTGCCGGACTATCGATATCCGCCGGACTCCCATACTACGAAGATAGAAGATTGAAGACTCCGGCTCGTGTCCGGAAGGTACTTTCCTTGGCGTGGAAGGCAAGCTTGGCAATACGGATATGTAGATCTCCTACCATTGTAACCGACTCTGTGTAACCCTAGCCTCTCCGGTGTCTATATAAACCGGAGGGCCTTAGTCCGTGGGACGAACATTACATCTCAACAATCATACCATAGGCTAGCTTCTAGGATTTATCCTCCTTGATCTCGTGGTAGATCTACTCTTGTACTACCCATATCATCAATATTAATCAAGCAGGACGTAGGGTTTTACCTCCATCGAGAGGGCCCGAACCTGGGTAAAAACATTGTGTCCCTCGTCTCTTGTTACCATCCGAATGGACGCACAGTTCGGGACCCCCTACCCGAGATCCGCCGGTTTTGACACCGACAATGATCAACACCAGAACTCTATGGGTGTTCGATTCATCACAATGTAACTAGATTGGTGACTCTAGTGCAAGTGGGAGACTGTTGGAAATATGCCCTAGAGGCAATAATAAAAGTATTATTATATTTCATTGTTCATGATAATTGTCTTTTATTCATGCTATGACTGTATTATCCGGAAATCATAATACACGTGTGAATACTTAGACCACAATATGTCCCTAGTGAGCCTCTAGTTGACTAGCTCGTTGTGATCAACAGATAGTCATGGTTTCCTGGCTATGGACATTGGATGTCGTTGATAACGGGATCACATCATTAGGAGAATGATGTGATGGACAAGACCCAATCCTAAGCATAGCACAAAGATCGTGTAGTTCGTTTGCTAGAGCTTTGACAATGTCAAGCATCTCTTCCTTCGACCATGAGATCGTGTAACTCCCGGATACCGTAGGAGTGCTTTGGGTGTATCAAGCGTCACAGCGAATCGGGTGACTATAAAGGTGCACTACTGGTATCTCCAAAAGTGTCATTGGGTTGACACGGATCGAGGCTGGATTTGTCACTCCGTATGACGGAGAGGTATCTCTGGGCCCACTCGGTAATGCATCATCATAATGAGCTCAAGGTGACCAAGGTGTTGGCCACGGAGCATGCATTACAATCTGAGTAAAGTGACTTGCCGTAGCGAGACTGAACAAGGTATTGGGATACCGGCGATCGAGTCTCGGGCAAATAACGTACCGATTGACAAAGGAATTGTATCTGAGGTTTGATCGAATCCTCGACATCGTGGTTCAACCGATGAAATCATCGAGGAGCATGTGGGAGCCAACATGGGTATCCAGATCCGCTGTTGGTTATTGACCGGAGAGTGGTCTCGATCATGTCGCATGTCTCCGAACCCGTAGGGTCTACACATAAGGTTCGGTGGCGCTAGGAATATTAGGAAGATTAGTATGTGACTACGAATGTTGTTGAGTCCGGATGAGATCTCGGACGTCACGAGGAGTTCGGAATGGTCGGATGTGAAGTTTTATATATGGGAAGTTGTCATATGGACACCGGAAAGTTTAGGGGCTTATCGGTATTGTCTGGGGCCACGGAGAGGTTCCGGGTCCACGGGAGGCCACCTCCGGAGGGCCACATGGGCGCAAAGGGAGGAGCCAGCCTGGAGGGCTGGGCGCGCCCCACCTTGGGCCCATGCGCCTAGGGTTGGGGGGGAACCCTAAGGGGGGCGCCCCTTGCTTGGGGGGCAAGTCCCCCCTCCTTGGCCGCCGCCCCTCTAGATCCCATCTAGAGGGGTCGGCCCCCTGCCCCTTCCCTATAAATAGAGGGGTGAGGGAGGCTGCTTACACATATTCAGCGCAGCTCCTCCCTCCCAACACATCTCCTCCTCCGTTACGTGCTTGCGAAGCCACAGCCGAGATCTTGCTGCACCAACACCACCACGCCGTCGTGCTGCCGTTGGAGCGATCTTCCTCAACCTCTCCTCCCCCCTTGCTGGATCAAGAAGGAGGAGACCCGTACGTGTGTTGAACGCGGAGGTGCTGTCCGTTCAGCACTTGGACATCGGTGATCTGAATCACGTCGAGTACGACTCCATCATCACCATCCCCTTTCAAGCTTCCGCACGCGATCTACAAGTGGTATGTAGATGCAAACTCACTCCCTTGACTCGTTGCTTAGATGAACTCATAGATGGATCTTGGTGAAACCGTAGAAAAAATTTTAATTTTCTGCAACGTTCCCCAACAAGTGCTTAGGTGAAGCCCTGCGGAGATTGTTCTTCACCAACACCATCACCACGCCGTCGTGCTGCCGGAACTCATCTACTACTTCGCCCGTCTTGCTGGATCGAGAAGGCGAGGACGTCATCGAGCTGAACGTGTGCAGAACTCGGAGGTGCCGTGCGTTCTGTACTTGGATCGGTCGGATCGTGAAGACGTACGACTACATCAACCGCGTTGATAAATGCTTCCGCTTAGCGATCTTCAAGGGTATGAAGATACACTCCCCCTCTCGTTGCTATGCATCACCATGATCTTGCGTGTGCGTAGGAAAATTTTGAAATTACTACGTTCCCCAATAGTGGCATTAGAGCCTAGGTTTTATACGTAGATGTCATATGCACGAGTATAACACAAGTGAGTTGTGGGCGATATAAGTCATACTGCTTACCAGCATGTCATACTTTGGTTCAGCGGCATTGTGAGATGAAGCGGCCCGGACCGACATTTTGCGTACGCTTACGCGAGACTGGTTTCACCGTTACGAGCACTCGTGCTTAAAGGTGACTGGCGGGTGTCTGTCTCTCTCACTTTAGTTGAACCGAGTGTGGCTACGCCCGGTCCTTGCGAAGGTTAAAACAGCACTAACTTGACGAACTATCGTTGTGGTTTTGATCGTAGGTAAGATCGGTTCTTGCTAAGCCCGTAGCAGCCACGTAAAATTTGCAACAACAAAGTAGAGGACGTCTAACTTGTTTTTCCAGGGCATGTTGTGATGTGATATGGTCAAGACGTGATGCTATATTTTATTATATGAGATGATCATGTTTTGTAACCAAAGTTATCGGCAACTGGCAGGAGCCATATGGTTGTCGCTTTATTGTATGAAATGCAAATGCCCTGTAATTGCTTTACTTTATCACTAAGCGGTAGCGATAGTCGTAGAAGCAATAAATGGCGTAACGACAATGATGCTACGATGGAGATCAAGGTATCGCACCGGTGACGATGGTGATCACGACGGTGCTTCGGAGATGGAGATCACAAGCACAAGATGATGATGGCCATATCATATCACTTATATTGATTGCATGTGATGTTTATCCTTTATGCATCTTATCTTGCTTTGATTGATGGTAGCATCACTACTAGGAAAAGGGCTATAGATAGGATTGATTCTAATGGCGCACCGTGGATGCAGTGCGCCACTACTATATACTAATGGCGCACCTGTCCCTCATACGCCATTAGAGTGGAAGACACTAATGGGCACGCGTGATGACGAGTGCGCCATTAGTATAATTTCTTTTTTTCCATTTTCCCATACATACTAATGGCGCATGAGGCAAACAATGCGCCATTACTATATGTAACTTCTAATGGCGCACCTTATAGGATGTGCGCCATTACTGTATCCCCCTCCATCTCGATCTCGATCCCCCTCCATCTCGATCTCGATCCCCCTCCATCTCGATCGCACCCGCACCCTCTCCCGCTAGCTCCACCCATCGCAACCCTCCCGCTCCACCGCGGAGCACCGGCCCGCCCCCCAAGCACCGCACATTTTGAACATATTTTTATTTTTTACTATTTTTATAAAAATATTACACTGTTATAATTTAAACAAGTTTGATAAACACAAATAAATATAAAAACAGCATTTAAAATGCATAAAAAATATTACTGTTATGATTTAAACAAGTTTGAACATATTTAAACACAAGTTTGAACATATTTAAAATGCATATTACTGTATCCCCCTCCATCTCGATCTCGATCCCCCATCTCGATCTCGATCCCCTCCATCTCGATCGCACCCGCACCCTCCCCCGCTAGCTCTACCCATCGCAACCCTCCCCCGCTCCACCGCCGGAGCACCGGCCCGGCCCCCCGCGCGCAACCCGCACATTTTGAACATATTTTTAATTTTTTTTACTATTTTTATAAAAAATATTACACTGTTATAATTTAAACAAGTTTGATAAACACAAATAAATATAAAAAACAGCATTTAAAATGCATAAAAAATATTACTGTTATGATTTAAACAAGTTTGAACATATTTAAACACAAATAAATATAAAAACACCATTTAAAATGCATAAAAAAATATTAGGGATCACTGGGAGTGAACCCAGGACCTCACGGTGTGAGCTGGCTCCGACCGGTCGAGCTAGTAGAGGAGACTTGATGTGGATCGATTCGGGTGGAATATAACCTGTTGGCTCGAGCAGAAAAAAAAAATACTAATGGCGCACCAAGGTGAGGTGCGCCATTAGTGTGGATGCACTTATGGCGCACCGATGGTTGGTGCGCCATTAGTATTGTGCCTCCATCCATCCATAGTCCTCCCCGGCGGCCCACCTCTCTCCCTCGCCCTCGATCCCCTCTCTCTCCCTCGCCCTCGCCCTCGATCCCCTTCCCCGACGCCGCTGCCCCGCCGCCTCGACGCCGCCCCGACGCCGTTGCCCGCCGCCTCGGCCGCCGCCCAGCCCGCTGCCCGCCGCCTCGCGCCGCCCAGCGCCGCTGCTGCCCGCCGCCTCAGCGCCACCGCGCGCCGCTGCCCGCCGCCCGCGCCGCTGCCCGCCGCTGGGCGCTGCCGCGCGCGCTGCCCGCCGCCCAGCGCTGCCCCACCGCCGACGCCGCCCCGACGCCCAGCGCCGCCTCGGCGCCCGGCGCGTGGCGGCGACCAGATCAGATTAGGTACTGTCTCTGCTCCTCCGCTCCCCCCCTCTCCTCTGTGAATTGTCCATGCGACCTTCGAATTGAACTCAAATCCTTAGAATCAAGTTCGAATGATCGATTATGTTAAATGTATATAGAAATTTGTTATGCTCTTTGGCGGATCTGTTGATCATAGATAAATGCCACTCTACTGTTTTAGTGTTCGTGTCTGCTCTGTCAAAAAAATTGGGGAAAATCCTGCCAGTTAAGCTTTTTATCCATGTATTAGAACTCTGTCCAAAGCTCAAAATACGAAAACAAATTGTTGTTTACTTGTGATGTTGATACAACTGTAATGGTCTGCGCAATTGGTGATTTTTTCAAAATGTTTTCTATTTCCATGGGGATAAATTTATCTTATGCCTTATGTTCATGCGATTCAGTTCATTTGTTTTGAGTTGCGCAGTAGGGCAAAGCCCCACACCCCCTGTTATATTTTTTTAAATTAAAATTACAAGGCTACAAGTAGAAAATAAAATGCACATTAGAACTATACATGGAAGCAGGTGCCTTTGTGTTCTGGTAGTCCTTTAGAACTATACATGGAAACATAATCTTCCTTATCAAGACAAACATATCAGAAGCAGGTGCAGGAGCTGTAGTACTCCATTTGGAGACTTTAACTGGATCAGATTAGGTACTCCATTTGCTGTAGTACTCAGATTAAGCTGAAACTAGTGACATCACTTGAAGAAACTTAAGTCTGAATAATCAAATTCATCATACACTATTACTTGAATCAAAGATCAGGTATTCCATTACAGTAGCAAGTGTACCAGTATTATTGGAGTAAAAAAATTCAGTTAAATTGTGCGTAGTGTACTCTGCTTGCTCTTCTCTGAAGCTTGTGGAATGATATACTTGCACCGATAAACTGAAAGAAATATTGCATTATAACTCTTGCTAAGTATTGAAACATAATACAATTCTGCTTATGTGTTGCATATTTTGGAACTATATTTATCGTTACCATTTCAAGGAATCTGCACTTCATGTGATGTTCGATCTCAACTTGCTTGAGAAATAAGCAAAATAACGGTTATCATGGTCCGACTCATGTTGAAGATTGTGCACCCGGTTGAAAGCAGATTGCCTCAAGCGAAATCACTAGGAATTGTGCTTCGGATGCATTATGTGCCATTGGTCTTTTTATAAGCAAAAACAATTGTTAGCTTTTAGATGTTGTGGTGGTTCACTTGGTGGTATATTGTTTTGACTTACACTTGTTAGCTTTTTATAAGCAAAAACATGCCAATGTATTTTCCATGCTATGATGGAGGCCTTTTTTGCCTTGTCCACCGAGAGGCCCTTGAGTTTGCGGAATGTCGATTAACTTCCGTTCCGGCAAATTCGGTACTCCATATGTCCTATTTTCAGCAAAGGTCATGCTGAAATTTTCCGTGAATTTTAGCATGACTTTGCTAAAAATAGGACATATGGGGTACTGCGACTAATGCATGTTTTATGATCTGTTGTAAGGGTACTAATTGGTCTCTTCGCTGCTTATCGGAGATGGCGGAAGCAGCCACCGCCGATCTGCGACACATGATCTGAGTTGGATGCTTCCGAGTTCTTCACTATCATACTTGAGGCTTGAGTTGGATCCATGACGCTGGTACATAAAGCGAGAGATCTCCCTTCACCCATCTCATTATGATATCATTGTTTGCTACATCACTCATTTTCCCAAACTGCAGAGGCTGCCGACAGGTTTATGAACATGCTGATGGGTGAAGATCCGTAAATAATGTGAAGCTGCGACAGGCGGCAGCGGGTTTCGCAGCGATGGGATGTGCGGTTGGCGATCAAGAAGGGCCACATGTACTTGTCTCGTGGGTGGGAGAACTTCTACCGTGCCTCGACCTGCAGCTGGGGTACTCCTTGTCTTGAGTACGACAGCAGCGCCAACATGCTCATCGTGAAGGTGTACAACAAGACTATGTGTCGCATGCGATACATTGCCGATGATGATGCGATGCGTTCGCCTCTTCTTATTCCTCTACATTTGGATTTGTCTCACATCGATTGTTAACGGTCATTGTTGCATTTTGGACAGGTAGGAGCAGAAGCAGCGACATCGGCTACACCAAAGCAGCGGCGACTATGGCTGTAGCGAAGCAAGATGATTCGGCTGTAGCGAAGCAACAGCGATTCTCGCACCGGCATAGACAACAAGAAGGATGATCCGGACTGGAGTGCGGGAGAAGAGGAGCAGAGTGAGGATGAGGAGCTACATCATGACGATGGGCGTCGGTGAGGATGACCTAGCTGGTGGTGGTGACCAAGGGCAAGAGATGGTGGTGGCTGACCATGGGCAAGAGATGGAGGTGGCTGAGGATGACCTAGCGATGGTCGTGCTGAAGGTGGCCTCGCGATGGTGGTGGTGCTGACAATGACCACTCACGGTGGTGGCGCCGGCGATCCCTGGTGGGCGACATGACCACGCCAATTGTGGTGAAGACTACATCCCACTACCTCCACTGCCTCCACCGCCTCGCCGCTCTAGGCGCATCAGGGAGATGAAGGAGAAGAAGGAGAAGAACTGCCTACTTTGTCAGGTATGTCAGATCTCCTATAGGTTAGCTATCC
This sequence comes from Aegilops speltoides, assembly GCA_021437245.1. Classification (NCBI taxonomy): domain Eukaryota; kingdom Viridiplantae; phylum Streptophyta; class Magnoliopsida; order Poales; family Poaceae; genus Aegilops; species Aegilops speltoides. Next base: position 6,900,628 of record CM038143.1, read on the forward strand.
AAAATGATATATATATATATATACTTAGTTACCTATGTTATCTCTAATATGCTTAGTTTCCTATAGGTTAGCTTCATTTTACCTAAGTTGGCTCTAATATACTAACTTAGAGCTTATATGCTTAGTTTCCTATAGGTTAGCTCCAAAATAACTTATGTTAGCACAAAATGATCAAGTTTACATAATAAGCTTATAGTCTTTTCTTAATCTTCTTCTTTTCCAAAATGACATAGGTTAGCTTCATTTTACCTAAGTTGGCTCTAATATACTAACTTAGACCTTATATGCTTAGTTTCCTATAGGTTAGCTCCAAAATAACTTATGTTAGCACAAAATGATCAAGTTTACATAATAAGCTTATAGTCTTCTTCTTATTCTTTTCTTTTCCAAAACTCTTCTTATTCTTCTTCTAGTGTTCTTCCTCTTCTAGTATTCTTCTAGTCTTCTTCTTTTCTTCTTCTAACTTCTTGTTTATCATTTTGCAGATTTGATTTAATTGACGGAAGCTTGCGTGGATGGGGTGCTTCTTTTTCATTTGTGTTTTTATTTTGTATCAATGTGAAACTTTTGTGAATTGATGGATAACGGTGTTGGATGAACAATGTGAAACTGTTGTAACGACGGAACTATGTGTTGGCTATGTATGTATATATGATGAAACTTGTGTGTTGGATATGATTGCTATATGGATGCTTGTTGTATATATATATATATATATATATATATATATGTGTTGAATATCTCATATGTGAAATAGTGACCTGAGATTAAGAAAAGAATTTAAAAAGTTGTTACTAATGGCGCACTACAATGTGCTGCGCTGTAAGTATAGCAGATTATAGTGGCGCACCATGAGCAGTACTAATGGCGCACTTCCCTGTGCGCCATTAGAATACCAGATTCTAATGGCGCACTGGTGGTGCGCCATTAGAAAAAAATTCTAATGGCGTGATGCCAGTGGCGCACCAGCCATGCGCCATTAGAAGGCAAAACCAGTGCGCCACTAGCATGCCTTTTCCTAGTAGTGCATTTTAAGATGATCTCTCACTAAAATTATCAAGAAGTGTTCTCCCTGAGTATGCACCGTTGCGAAAGTTCTTCGTGCTGAGACACCACGTGATGATCGGGTGTGATAGGCTCTACGTTCAAATACAACGGGTGCAAAACAGTTGCACACGCGGAATACTCAGGTTAAACTTGACGAGCCTAGCATATAACAGATATGTCCTCGGAACACGGAGACCGAAAGGTCGAGCGTGAATCATATAGTAGATATGATCAACATATTGATGTTCACCGTTGAAACTACTCCATCTCACGTGACGATCGGACATGGTGTAGTTGATATGGATCACATAATCACTTAGAGGATTAGAGGGATGTCTATCTAAGTGGGAGTTCTTTAGTAATATGATTAATTGAACTTAAATTTGTCATGAACTTAGTCCTGGTAGTATTTTGCAAATTATGTTGTAGATCAATAGCTTGCGTTGTTGCTTTCATATGTTTATTTTGATATGTTCCTAGAGAAAATTGTGTTGAAAGATGTTAGTAGCAATGATGCGGATTGGATCCGTGATCTAAGGTTTATCCTCATTGCTGCACAGAAGAATTATGTCCTTAATGCACCGCTAGGTGACAAACCTATTGCAGGAGTAGATGCAGACATTATGAACGTTTGGCTAGCTCAATATGATGACTACTTGATAGTTTAGTGCACCATGCTTAACAACGTAGAATCGGGACTTCAAAGACGTTTTGAACGTCATGGACCATATGAGATGTTCCAGGAACTGAAGTTAATATTTCCAGCAAATACCCGAGTTGAGAGATGTGAAGTCTCAAACAAGTTCTATAGCTGAAAGATGGAGGAGAATCGCTCAACTAGTGAGCATGTGCTCAAATTATCTGGGTACTTCAATCGCTTGAATCAAGTGGGAGTTAATCTTCCAGATAAGATAGTGATTGACAAAATTCTCTAGTCACCATCACTAAGTTACTAGAACTTTGTGATGAACTATAGTATGCAAGGGATGACGAAAACGATTCCCGAGCTCTTCGTGATGTTGAAATCGACGAAGGTAGAAATCAAGAAAGAGCATCAAGTGTTGATGATTAACAAGACCACTAGTTTCAAGAAAAGGGCAAAGGGAAGGAAAGGGAAACTTCAAGAAGAATGGCAAACAAGTTGTCACGTGAAGAAGCCCAAAGCTGGACCAAAGCATGAAACTGAGTGCTTACACTGTAAAGGAAATGGTCACTGGAAGCGGAAATGCCCTAAATATTTGGTGGATAAGAAGGATGGCAAAGTGAACAAGGGTATATTTGATATACAGGTGTTTGATGTGTGCCTTAATTACTAGTGTTTATAGTAGCCCCTGAGTATTTGATACTTGTTCGGTTGCTAAGATTAGTAACTCGAAACAGGAGTTACATAATAAACAGAGACTAGTTAAGGGGAAGTGACGATGAGTGTTGGAAATAGTTCCAAGATTGATATGATCATCATCACACACTCCCTATATTTTCGAGATTAGTGTTAAACCTAAATAAATGTTATTTAGCATTTGCGTTGAGCATGAATATGATTTGATCATGTTTATTGCGATACGGTTATTCATTTGAAGTTAAAGAATAATTGTTATTCTATTTACATGAATAAGACCTTCAATGGTTATACACCCAATGAAAATAGTTTGTTGGATCTCGATTTTAGTGATACACATATTCATAATATTGATGCCAAAAGATGCAAAGTTAATAATGATAGTGCAACTTATTTGTGGCACTGTCGTTTGGGTCATATCGGTGTAAAGCGCATGAAGAAACTCCATGCTGATGGGTTTTTGGAATCACTTGGTTATGAATCATTTGATGCTTGCGAACTGTGCCTTTTGGGCAAGATGACTGAAACTCCGTTCTTCGGAACAATGGAACGAGATACTGACTTGTTGGAAATAATACATACCGATGTATGCGGTCCAATGAGTGTTGATGCTCGTGGTAGGTATCGTTATTTTCTGACCTTCACAAGATGATTTGAGCAGATATGAGTATATCTACTTAATGAAACACAAGTCTGAAACATTTGAAAAGTTCAAAGAATTTCAGAGTGAAGTGGAGAATCATCGTAACAAGAAAATAAAGTTTCTACGATCTGATCGTGGAGAAGAATATTTGAGTTACGAGTTTGGCCTTCATATAAAATAATGTGGAATAGTTTCACAGCTCATGCCACATGGAACACCACAGCGTTATGGTGTGTCCGAACGCCATAACCGTACTTTATTGGATATAGTGCAATCTATGATGTCTCTTACCGATTTACAACTATCGTTTTGGGGTTATGCATTAGAGACAGCTGCATACACTTTAAATAGGGCACCATCAAAATCCGTTGAGACGATGCCTTATGAACTGTGGTTTGGCGAGAAACCAAAAGTTGTCGTTTCTTAAAGTTTGGGGCTGCGATGCTTATGTGAAAAAGTTTCAACCTGATAAGCTCGAACCCAAATCGGAGAAGTGCGTCTTCATAGAATACCCAAAGGTAACTATTGGGTACACCTTCTATCACAGATCCGAAGGCAAATTATTCGTTGCTAAGATGGATCCTTTCTAGAGAAGAAGTTTCTCTCGAAAGAAGTGAGTGGGAGGAAAGTAGAGCTTGATAAGGTAATTGTACCTTCTTCCGAATTGGAAAGTAGTTCATCACAGAAATCAGTTCTAGTGATTGCTACACCAATTAGTGAGGAAGCTAATGATGATGATCATGAAACTTTAGATCAAGTTACTACAGAACCTCGTAGGTCTTCCAGAGTATGGTCCGCACCAGTGTGCTATGGTAATCCTATTCTGGAAGTCATGTTACTAGACCATGATGAACCTACGAACTATGAGGAAGCGATGATGAGCCCAGATTCCGTGAAATGGCTTGAGGCCATAAAATCTGAGATATGATCCATGTATGAGAACAAAGTATGGACTTTGGTGGACTTGCCGGATGATCGACAAGCCATAGAAAATAAATGGATCTTCAAGAGGAAGACAGATGCTGATAGTAGTGTTACTATCTACAAAGCTCGACTTGTCGCAAAAAGGTTTTTGGCAAGCTCAAGGTGTTGACTACAATGAGATTTTCTCAACTGTAGTGATGCTTAAGTCTGTCCGAATCATGTTAGCAATTGCCACATTTTATGAAATCTGGCAAATGGATGTCAAAACTGCATTCCTTAATGTTTTTCTTAAAGAAGAGTTGTATATGATGCAACCAGAAGGTTTTGTCAATCCTAAAGGTGCTAACAAAATGTGCATGCTCCAGCAATCCATCTATGGACTGGTGCAAGCATCTCGGAGTTGGAATATATGATTTGATGAGTTGATCAAAGCATATAGTTTTGTACAGACTTACGGTGAAGCCTGTATTTACAAGAAAGTGAGTGGGAGCACTACAACATTTCTGATAAGTATATGTGAATGACATATTGTTGATCAGAAATAATGTAGAATTATTTTGCAAAGAATAAAGGAGTGTTTGAAAGGAGTTCTTTGAAAGAAAGACCTCAGTAAAGCTACTTACATATTGAGCATCAAGATCTATTGAGATAGATCAAGACGCTTGATAAGATTTTCAATGAGTACATACCTTGACAAGATTTTGAAGTAGTTCAAAATGGAACAGTCAAAGAAAGAGTTCTTGCATGTGTTGCAAAGGTATGAAATTGAGTAAGAATCAAATCCCGACCACGGCAGAAAATAGAAAGAGAATGAAAGTCATTCCCTATGCATCAGTCATAGGTTCTATAAAAGTATGCCATGCTATGTCCAGACCTATTGTATACTCTGCCCTGGTTTGGCAAGGAAGTACAATAGTAATCTAGGAGTAGATCACTGGACATTGGTCAAAATTATCCTTAGTGGAATAAGGATATGTTTCTCGATTATGGAGGTGACAAAAGGTTCGTTGTAAAGGGTTACGTCAATACAAGTTTTGGCACTAATCCAGATGACTCCAAGTCTCGATCTGGATACATATTGAATGTGGGAGCAATCAGCTAGAGTAGCTCCGTGCAGAGCATTGTAGACATAGAATATTTGCAAAATACATATGGCTCTGAATTAATGTGACAGACCCGTTGACTAAGCTTCTCTCACGAGCAAAACATGATCACACCTTAGTACTCTTTGGGTGTTAATAACATAGCGATGTGAACTAGATTATTGACTCTAGTAAACCCTTTGGGTGTTGGTCACATGACAATGTGCACTATGGGTGTTAATCATATACAGATATGAATATTGGTGTTAAATCACATGGCGATGTGAACTAGATTATTGACTCTAGTGCAAGTGGGAGACTAAAGGAAATATGCCCTAGAAGAAATAATAAAGTTATTATTTATTTCCTTATTTCATGATAAATGTTTATTATTCAAGCTAGAATTGTATTAACCGGAAACATAATACATGTGTGAACACATAGACAAACATAGTGTCACTAGTATGCCTCTACTTTACTAGCTAGTGAATCAAAGATGGTTATGTTTCCTAAACATAGACATGTGTTGTCATTTGATTAACGGGATCACATCATTAGGAGAATGATGTGATTGACATGACCCATTCCGTTAGCTTAGCACACGATCGTTTAGTATTTTGCTATTGCTTTCTTCATGACTTATACATGTTCCTATGACTATGAGATTATGCAACTCCCGTTTACCGGAGGAACACTTTGTGTGCTACCAAACGTCACAACGTAACTGGGTGATTATAAAGGTGCTTTACAGGTGTCTCCGAAGGTACTTGTTGGGTTGGCGTATTTCGAGATTAGGATTTGTCACTCCAATTGTCAGAGAGGTATCTCTGGGCCCTCTCGGCCGGTAATGCACATGACTTAAAGCCTTGCAAGCATTGCAACTAATGAGTTAGTTGCGGGATGATGTATTATGGAACGAGTAAAGAGACTTGATGGTAACGAGATTGAACTAGGTATTGAGATACCGACGATCGAATCTCGGGCAAGTAACATACCGATGACAAAGGGAACAACGTATGTTGTTATGCGGTTTGACCGATAAAGATCTTCGTAGAATATGTGGGAGCCAATATGGGCATCTAGGTCCCGCTATTGGTTATTGACCGGAAACGTGTCTCGGTCATGTCTACATAGTTCTCGAACCCGTAGGGTCCGCACGCTTAACGTTTCGTTGACGATATAGTATTATATGAGTTATGTATGTTGGTAACGAATGTTGTTCGAGTCCGGATGAGATCATGGACATGACGAGGAACTCCGGAATGGTCCGAGATAAAGTTTGATATATGGGATAATAGTGTTTGATCTCGGAATTGTTCGAATTCACGGAAGGGGTTCAGATGTTTCGAAATGTTTGGGTGCGAGAACACGTTATTTGGGCCAAAGGGAAAGCCCACAAGGTTTTGGAAAGCGCAAAGGGAAGTTTTATGGAGTCGGGGCGACGCCGAGGTCCTGGCGCTGGGTCGCACACAGGAACCTGGCGTCGCCCCGAGTCCGAGAAGGACTCTTGCCTTTCGGGTGAAACCGACTTTGTGGAGGCTTTTACTCCAAGTTTCGACCACAAGGCTCAACATATAAATAGAGGGGTAGGGCTAGCACCAAAGACAGATCAAGAAACACCAAGCCGTGTGCCGGCAACCCCGTCCCCTCTAGTTTATCCTCCGTCATAGTTTCCGTAGTGCTTAGGTGAAGGCCTGCGGAGATTGTTCTTCACCAACACCGTCACCACGCCGTCATGCTGCCGGAACTCATCTACTACTTCGCCCGTCTTGCTGGATTGAGAAGGCGAGGACGTCATCGAGCTGAACGTGTGCAGAACTCGGAGGTGCCGTGCGTTCGGTACTTGGATCGGTCGGATCGTGAAGACGTACGACTACATCAACCGCGTTGATAAACGCTTCCGCTTAGCGATCTTCAAGGGTATGAAGATACACTCCCCCTCTCGTTGCTATGCAGCACCATGATCTTGCGTGTGCGTAGGAAAATTTTGAAATTACTACGTTCCCCAACAAGAAGACCACCACATCGACCATGCCCACGACCACGACGCAATCGTTTGAGAGCCATCTGCATGTATGGCCTTTGTTGTGGATCTTCGACGGTGCAATCCATGCCCAACCTAAATACGGTGGCCATCTCCTCCATGTATCGCAATTGATCTGGGATGCCCTTGTCGACGACGTCCTTAAACTGTTCCAGGTTGTTTGCCATAAGCTCGTCGCAATTGTCTCGCACCCAAATTGCTAACTGGCCATCCGCTCCAGCTCTAGTGGCCACCTGCCCAGTCACGAGCTCCAGCAGCACTACACCGAAGCTATAAGTGTCTACCTTCTCCGTCAGTTGGCTTGTTGCAACCCCATATTCTGCAGGTAATCAGATATTACTACTACTTAAAAGACAAAGCAAGTGAAGACATAATTCCATTTCCCAACCTACCTGGAGCCGCATACCCAAATTTACCAGGAGGCTGGTCCGTGATTGGCAACGGTTGGTTGAACCCGGCCATATTCATCTATGCAGCACCAAAACTGGCGACCTTGGGATTCAACTCCCGATCAAGCAAGATGTTGCTAGAGTTGATGTTGTGGTGGACAATTGGCTTATTGCATCCATAGTGCAAGTGGCAGAGACCTTTGGCCACACCGAAGGCAATTGATCTCCTCTCTGGCCAGCTTAGCAGCCGACCAGCATCCTTTGCCTGGTGCAACAAGTAGTCAAGGCTTCCATTCAACTCGTACTTGTAGACGAGCATGATTGCTTCCTCCCTATCAATAACATCTAGGATTTTGATGATGTTGTCGTGAGTAACACATCAAACACTGTTTAGATGGCATTATGAAAATCCTCCTGTTTTCGAGCATGCAACCACATTGTGCATGGATAAAAGCAAGTAATGAACACGTAAAAAGAAGCATGTAATGAACATTCTTGAGGGAGGAAGCAAACATTTTATATATAGGTGCCTATGGTAATCCGGGATGTTTATTTTTCTTTGATTTTCATGTGAACAGTAGGGAGGGCCCTTAGTTTTTTCATTTTTCTAAGTAACCAATGCACTTGATTTAGCCAATGAGCTTATAAGCTATAGCATGTGAGAAGACCGCCAAATCGACCATGCCCACGACCACTACGCAATCGTTTGAGAGCCATCTGCATGGATGGCCTTTGTTGTGGATCTTCGACGGTGCAATCCATGCCCAACCTAAATACGGTGGCCATCTCCTCCATGTATCGCGATTGATCTGGGATGCCCTTGTCGACGACGACCTTAAACTGTTCCAGGTTGTTTGCCATAAGCTCATCGCAATTGTCTCGCACCCAAATTGCTAACTGGCCATCCGCTCCAGCTCTAGTGGCCACCTGCCCAGTCACGAGCTCCAGCAGCACTACACCGAAGCTATAAGTGTCTACCTTCTCCGTCAGTTGGCTTGTTGCAACCCCATATTCTGCAGGTAATCAGATATTACTACTACTTAAAAGACAAAGCAAGTGAAGACATAATTCCATTTCCCAACCTACCTGGAGCCGCATACCCAAATTTACCAGGAGGCAGGTCCGTGATTGGCAACGGTTGGTTGAACCCGGCCATATTCATCTGTGCAGCACCAAAACTGGCGATCTTGGGATTCAACTCCCGATCAAGCAAGATGTTGCTAGAGTTGATGTTGTGGTGGACAATTGGCTTATTGCATCCATAGTGCAAGTGGCAGAGACCTTTGGCCACGCCGATGGCAATGGATCTCCTCTTTGGCCAGCTTAGCAGCCGACCAGCATCCTTTGCCTGGTGCAACAAGTAGTCAAGGCTTCCATTCACCTCGTACTTGTAGACGAGCATGATTGCTTCCTCCCTCTCAATAACATCTAGGATTTTGATGATGTTGTCGTGACAGATGCTAGCTAACAGGATCATCTCAGACTTGCAACGGTTCTTGACATTGTCATCTACTAATAGCATTGGGTTCATGTTCTGGAATTTCTTGACGACTAGTGTAGTCGGGAGACCAATGCCAATAATGTCCTGAACATGCACCAAGTATAGTTCATCCTCCCCTATCCTTCTGCTAGCCCACATCCTTCTCACATTATTTTCAGTAAGGTTGTCAACTACACCTTGTTCATTGTACTCAATCGGCAGTGTTACTGTAGGACGGCTCCAGAACTGCATCCTCTCAGCGGCCAGATAGGGCGTGAAGAGTGTTTGTGTGTCAAGGTTGTATCAACCTGCGAACACTTTTTTTTATTAGTATTCAGAAGCTTGATCTCCCTTTGGTTCAAAGAGGTTTTTTTTTGTTAACTTATTTCCACATTACAATGCGTATTACTCCCTCCGTTCCAAAATAATTGTCTTTCTAGCCATCTCAAATGGACTACAACATACGGATGTATGTAGACATGTTTTAGAGGGTAGATTCACTCATTTTGCTCCGTATGTAGTCACTTGTTGAAATATCTAGAAAGACAATTATTTAGGAACGGAGGGAGTAGGAAATAGGGTATGCATGCATGAGCATTTAAGACCAACGGCTCTTTGAGCCAATGCATGAACCCTACACAATCGCTCTGATGCGAGGTGTTGCTAAGATGCATTCATTTTTTTGAAAACTATGGCGTACTAACTATTAGAAGAGATAACGGGAGAAGCAAGCTCGTAATCAGTTTTAACCAGAAAGGTAATTAGTTTGAGTCAAATAGTGACAACAAAGGAACAAATAATGGTGAATTAGAATAATATGTTGGCTTTTGAAATAGTTCAGGATTTTCTGGAGCTCGACCTACAAAGCAACTTTTCGTGTAAAGGCCATGAGATCCTGCTACTATATTCATTTATTTTGCGCAATTTGGTTCTTCATACATGATACAAAGGTCAAATTACTGAAGAGATGATAAATTGCTGGTAACCTGCACCTAGTATGACTTTTATTATTTATATATTCTAAGTCCTGCATCCTTGCAACTTATTTACGTTATAGTAGAAAGAAACAAGACATCACACGATAACATCAAGAATGCCGAGAGAGAGAGAGAGAGAGAGAGAGAGAGAGAGAGAGAGAGAGAGAGAGAGAGAGAGTCCTGCATCCTTGCAACTTATTTACGTGACATTTGGAAATACACAATACATCACAAATGATAACATTCAGAACCCAGAGAGGGGGTAGGGGTATTGCAAGAAAGAGAAGAAACAAGACATCACAGGATATAATTTCAGAAGCTAGAGAGAGAAGTGGGGAGGGGAGGGGAGGGGAGGGAGAGATAGTGAAACCACACATCATATGATAACAATCAAAAACCATAGATGGAATGATGGATGGATAGATAGAGAGAGCCCTGCATCCTTGCAACTTATTTACGTGCACTAGAAACCACTGAGATAGAGAGAGAGAGCAAGAGAGAGAGAGAGAGAGAGAGAGAGAGAGAGAGAGAGAGAGAGAGAGAGCACCTGGCGTAGAAGTAGAAGTACGTACCTCGGGCCTCAGTAGTTCGAACGGTGCAGAAGCAAGCTGCTGAGTGTGACGCGTAGCCTCCTGCCTGCTGCCACCGCCGGACTAATTATCAGTTAGGGAGTGGTGATTGAGTGGTGTTGGTGCTCGATCCAGCGGTGTGGGGCGTATATATACTCCATTAGCCCAAGCATGGCGCGCAGAAGAGAGCTGGTGGAGCCCCTGGGCCCACAGGAAGGCATGTGGTGGGGCCCTATGCACCACTTGCAGCGGCGTGCTATTGACCAACGAAGCTGCAAACGGGGGTCAAAGTGACAAGTGTCTCAACCATAAACTATTGGAGCAGGGTATAAGATAACCAATCTAGCTCATAAATTAACATAAATTAACAGTGGTCCGAAGCGTGGCAGGTGCAGTCGTGCAGGATTCAGTGCAGGCGAACGTGGTCACCTAGCTAATCAGGTAAGCCGACATAGACAGGGGTGCATGTCTTGTACTCCTATGTATGTACGAAAACCAAAAAGCAGAAGAAGCTGTTGGCGACCCCTGCCTCTGTCTGCAAGGAAACCTCTAAGAAACACCCTACTAGCTAGCCTAGCTATTTCTTCCGTTCACGCACTGAAGGTCAGGTTCATACTCCAGACTCCTCACTGCAGAGCGATCTGATGCCCCAGCATCAAACCCTCTACGCCAAGTAACATCGCATGCTTTCCTAGCCGGGGCAACACTTATTTTGGGACGGAGTGAGTATGATATAAATTTTGTTAAAGTCAGTACAAAGTTGAGTCACTTGTTTTGGGACGGAGTGAGTATGATATTTGCAATTATGTATGTCTGGGTGCAGTTCCATCCTACTGTCGGTTATTTTGAACAAAATTCGATTGATGGAAATTTTGTCTGCTTAGCTGAATGTGATCTATGTGTTCTAAAACAAGGAGTACACATTTGATCACGTGCTTATTTGCTCGTGTTTGGTACAACCGCCACTGTCAGGTCAGTTGCAGTGCAATTGCTCCATTCAACTTTAGCTCGCCCTGATTATACAATCTAATATCACTCCTTAATAAGGTGGAGATATTATTGTTTTTGTTACGTAATCCCAGGTCCGCTAACCAGCGTTTCCGAACCACATGCATCATTGGCCTATCTCAATTGGTTGAGAGAGTGGATGTGCAAACCCAACACCTGGGTTCAAATCCTCACGGAGGCGAATTTTAAATTTCTATTTATTCTTAAGGACAAAGTTTTCCTGGTACGAACACATTTATTGAGGACTAGGCTCGGTGCGCAATCAAGATTAAAAATCCTAGTACTCATACTTAAAAACGCCGTATGCATTCCTAGTTGATGTACAGGCCGGAGAAGTGAAATTCTACCCTAATTTTTAATGGGGAGTGAGCCTAGCTCAACTGGTTGGGGGAGTGGATGTACAAACCCAACACCTGGGTTCAAATCCCCACGGAGACGGAATTATGTTCCTATTTATTCTTGAGCACCAGGCTTTCCTGGGACTCACGCACTAGTTGGTGTATAGGCCGGGAAAGTGAAATTCTCCCCCAATTTTTAATAGGGAGTGAGTCTAGCTCAACTGGTTGGAGGAGTGGACATACAAACCCAACACCTGAGTTGAAATCCTCACAAAGGCGAATTTAGGTTTCTATTTATTATTAAGGACCAGACTATCCTGGTACTCACGCATTTATTGAGGACTAGGCTTTGTGTGTAACCGAGACAAAAATCCTAGTACTCATACTTAAAAGACTGTGTGCATCCCTAGTTGGTGCAGAGTCCGGGGAAGTGAAATTCTCCCCCATTTTTAGTGTGTATGTGTTGAATTGCAGGAGAAGCAAGGGACAAGCAAGAGAGCAATGACGAGGGGCGACCGGGGAGGGGGGGGGATCGCGGCTGCGCCCCCATATAGGCCGAATCGGGGACCCAGCGGGTTAATAGGTTCTGGGCGCTTGCCGATTCGGACTCTGATGATTCCGACGATGAGGATGGCCGGATCGTCGCCGGAACGACAAGGGAGGCGTCATCACCGATGCCATCTGATTTCCTCTGCGAATCCCTTCGGGTGGGCTACTCTGAAGGAGAATTTGCTGACTGCATCGACGGAATCATGCCTAGGAGTGACAGGGCCTGGGATGGACTAGGCGACGCCGACAAGGTGAAGGTTCTCCGGCGAATGGTCGACCGGTGGACTACTCCGACGGTGGTGCGACCTTGGAAGGGACCGCTCCCGAAGGTAAGACTTCCATCCCTTACTCTTGGTGACTTCATTGGTTCCTCAGAAACGGTGCAGCGACGCAGGAAGAATGGGCAGCAGGTCATGAGGCCGTCACCGCCGCAGCTGCCACCAGCGGCCCATCCAGCAGGAGTGATCAGAGTGGCCAAGAAGGGTTGTTTGAATTCACTCTTGGGTCGTGATGGGCCGGATTCGGCATCGGACGTCCCGATGACAACTGAGTATTCGGCCCAGTTTCGTTCGGCAGATTTCGGGCTTGATTGCATCATATCGGGTGGATTGCTGCAGGCTGAAGTCGGGCAGGCTACTCACTCGATCGACGCATGCATACAGGGGGGTCGACATGACGTCCTTTTGACTAGGGTTAGACCGTGGTGGGTGCTTCCCGGTTTCCCATCGCGAATTGGTCGGGCGATGAGACTTGGTGTGCCACCGGCGACTGCGGGCCTGAATGCGCTGGCCATGGCGGGCAGGGGTACTGGACCGCAGCCTCCCTCCTCGCTACAACCAGCCACGACAAGAGCGGACGACCAGGATGGAAGGGCACCAAATGCTCCTCACGACGGCGACGATGCAGGCCGTGGTGGCTTTCGCGGCGGACGCGGTGGCCATGCTAGTGGGCGTGGCGGTGACGTCGGCTATGACGGTTAGTGCTACAACTACCGCGCCGGCAGAAATCAGTGGGGTGAAGGTGGATATTATCATGGGTCGTCCTCCAATGGCGGCCGGGGCTATGGCGGAAATCAGCGACAATACAGAGATGAACATGATCGTGGATTTATTCCCCTGGTTGGCAACTTTGTTGAGGGTGCATCGGGACCGCAATACTGTTCACGCATTGGTCGAGGTGGTGGTGGTCGTCACACGTTTGGACGAAACCCACCGCCACGACCGTCATGGGGAGGGCTGTGACAGCAAGCACGCCGACCTCTGGTTATACTTCCGCACTGCCGGAGATGGCGGCGGCGGGTGTTAAGGCTTTGGTGGCAGTCACTGTGCCAGTTGCTGGATCGGCGGATGACAGGGATATGACTAGCGACAAAGGGAGCGATAAAGGAGATGTTGTTCATGCTAACAAGGCGGCTCGCAAGAAAGAAAAGATGGTTTGCTACAGATGTGGTTTAGCGCGACACTTTGTGATCGATTGCACTGCTCAATTATGTGATAACTGTTTGAAACCGGGAACCCATCGGACGAATGTCCGCTGCTCTCGGCGTCTAAGCCTGTTCTGATGATATACAGTGTCAATATTAACGAACTTATGTTCTTTGAGAGTCCCCACACGGTTTTAGAGGTACCCCGTTTGGAGTGTTCCAGGATAGGATTGGTGAAAGTCACACAGGGGACTTTGACAGCAGAACAGGTTTCTCAACAACTAAGGAGGCTTGTCTCAGATTCTTTCCACCGGTCTCCCGTCCGCGTGGAGGACCAGATTTACCGTGTCGAATTCCCTAGGAGGGAGGACCATGATCGGCTTCTGAAGTTTGGGTTCAGTAAGGTTACTGGCAGTAAATGTTTACTGGAGTTTGTTGAATGGAAAAAACCTGAGCCGAAAGGCGTACTACTCAAGCAGATTTGGATCAGACTATCAGGGGCACCGGAGACACCCTTTAATGATTTTCTCACTCATTGGAGTTTGGGATCACTGATAGGAAAACCCGAGAAGGTTGACATCAGTGGCGGAGCTACGGTAGCAAACATGGGTGGGCCGGTACAAAGTGAGACCCATAATTTTCAATCTCATGGCTGAGTTTACTCTCAATCTCCACTATAACTGCTATGAGCTGGGCGGGCCACGGCCGATTTTACCAACACGTAGTTCCGCCAGTGGTTGACATGCCCTTCACACGCATGCATGGCATTGCGAGACTGCTCGTGAGTGTGCCGGAGGTGGACTACGTGCCAGATTTTGTGCCATGGACTTATGACGGCCTGATTTATGATCTCGGGGTGGAGATAGAGGACCAACCTTATGTGGAGGACACTGCTACGATTTAGGATGTAAACATGACTAAGGGTGGCGATGGTAACGGGAACCAGGAGCCTAATAAGACTCGTGACTCGTGACGATGGTAATGTGAATAGTAGCTAGCATGTCTGCGACGATGTTGAATGAAATAAGGGATACCGAGTCTCGCATATGAGTTGAAAATAGCTAGTACCAACGTGATTATTGACTTTAATGCTTGCACACGTGTATAGAAGGAGAAGCAGCCAAGCACCGTCGTGGCCGGCTGGCCACGGCGCGACTTGGAGCCGCAATTGACCAGTTGAGTTGCAGAAAAGTTTCATTCTTTTAAGAAAGTGCGATTCTGCAGATATGTTTTTCTAAATGAGAATCTGCAAAAAAGGTTGTTCTCTTTATGCGGAGTTGCAGGCAAGTTTCTTAAGGAGATTCTCTTTTGGTTACCTTTGACCATTGCGGTTCATTTTTTAATTGGTCTACAACTGGAACAAAAAAAATGCTGGATCTGGTGTGCGAACCAGTTTCTGTGATCAGCGGTGTGTAGATAGGTTGGTTTATTATTATGTGGATGCGGGATGGCACGCTCGGCGATCACTCCCAAACGCACAAGTTTCCGACCAAGTTCGCTCTGCCACACCCTCCACCACCCTCGCCGTCGTTTGCAGGTCGTGTTTTCAGTTCGATGTTTGTGTGCCCAAGGGACGTGAGGAAAACAAAGCGGGTAATGAACACTGGCCAGTCTACACCGAGCGCAGCGGTGAGGGAGCACCCAGAAGCACATTAGCGACAAGACGAAGGGCGACTTTGTTTGTCGACAGGAAGTCAGCACGCCCGAATGCACACAAACTGGTCTGCACATTGGATCCACTAAAAAGTTCTCTCAAACCTGCAAACAAGTCGCGTCATCACATGCTCGCATATACTACTCCCTCCGTTCCTAAATATTTGTCTTTCTAGACATTTTAAATGACTACTACATACAGATATATGTAGACTTATTTTAGAGTGTAGATTCACTCATTTTGTTCCGTATGTAGTCACCTGTTGAAATGCCTAAAAAGACAAGTATTTAGGAACGGAGGGAGTATAAGATAGTTGTATATCTGGCAAAAAAAAAGGTAAAACAAAGGGGTTACCCCTGCTATAATGCTATTGCACGGCAGGAAGGGTCTAGGAAACATCCTAAATAGATATTTTTCTTTCATACAAACTTAAGGTCAAGACCAAAGTGAACTGATGCCTGGTGTTCATGAAGTAGGGATTCTTAGTTTTTGATGGGATTCGATGGGTGAAACGGTAACTGTATGGATAGGTGACTCGAGAGCCGATTCGCGTGGGCAGCAGCTGGACGCCAGGGCGAGAGGGGCCATCGAGCTCTCGATCGGGTGGTGCTCCCACTTTACTCGCGGCTGGGGCCGAACATTGGGCGGGACAAGTTTTTGGGCATCGGCGGCCATGGACTCAGATTCTTATGACGAGTCGGAGTGGTCGATGGTGAGGCGGCACTCTAGCCGGCCATGGACTCAGATTGTTATGACGAGTCGGAGTGGTCGATGGTGAGGCGGCACTCTAGCCGGCTATGACCTCGCGTTCTCTACGCTAGAGTTCCTATTGCATGGTAGGTGACTTCATGCTGCTGGCGGCAGAGCTTGGGGCTCGCTCCAGCTGGTGAAGAGACATGCCTTCACCTCGGGGGCTCGGATCTGAAAGCCGATACACCCATCCCCCGTGGCCAAGCAAGGGATGCAATGGTTCCTGGTGGGTGGCGCTCCGGCCTCTGCAGGGGTGTCGGAGTTGGTCCTTCAATCGGGCCTGGATTCAGAGCTTCCAGCGGCCGTCACAATGGTCGCCGATAGCGTTCATGTTCAGGGCGCTATCGGGATCGGCGAGGCCGCTGATGCAATCTGCCGGACTGGAGGGACATATACGCGGAGGTCGCCGTAGCGGTCGGCGACGAACGCGAGTGCACCGAAGAAGATGGTGCAGGCGAGGCAGGCCATTGGGTTGATGTCGACCTTGCCCGTCCCATCCGACGAGAAGGTGGAGGAGCCAAAGGTGAGGATTTCTCTGGGCTAGAGGCTGCCAGAAGTGAGGGGAAATCTGATCTAGGCTCGATCTCCGATCGACGCAGCCCCTAACTGGCGCGCCAACTGACGGTGCATATACTCGTGAGTATCCTCGGTATGGCAGTGAACGTGCCCAGGAGTACCAGATCGGATGTCACACAAGGAGGTTACCCAGGTTCGTGCCACTAGGAAGGAGTAACACTCTACGTCCTGCTTTCTGTTTGTTTTCATGGTGGAGTACCTCGTGCGAGGGTTACAATGGGGATGAAGTATGAGACTAACAAGAGTATGGTCTTCTGGATGTAGATGGGAATGAGAGCCCCTAGCCTCCACCTTATATAGATGATGGGGCTATGGTTTTACACGAGGTAGATTCAATCTGGCCGCTGCCATCTTGACTTAAGCACCAACATGATCCTTGCAGACATATTTGAACCTCTGGCTCCTTCCTGTTGCCAGATCTTTGTTGGCCTCCTAGTCTCCGTGGTATACCTTTTTGTCGGGCTCCCCTTCGAGAAGCCACCCCGGTGTAGTACACCGTCAAGGGGATCCCATCAACTATGATGTGTTAGTAAACTATGCATCGCGACATTGGATTGATCTGCGTACCTTGACATAGAACTATTTTGCTTAAACAAAGAAATTTTCGAAGGACACAGTGGAATTTTGAGCGCCCGAATTTTTCTAACACTGAAGCGCAAAATACTTGACATCTAGCATAGTTTATATGATCTTGCGACCTTTATGCCACACCACAGCGGCACTGGTGAAGTGCACAACTATTGTATCCACTCGAACCAGTGGATCAATCCCACACACACACGAGAATATGCTTGACAATGAACTCGGTGGCACCCCATGGGGTTGTTGCCATCAAATTCTGGAAAATCAACCTGATTGTTGTTCCCATGGTTCCCTCAAATCCATAGGAGTTGCTTCCAAAATCAAGTGGTGGTGGTGGCAGGGGAACAATGTGGAACGACGAACATAATGTACCATTGGCATAGCAAGGAGTGGCCAGTAGCTTTCCAAGACACGTTATTGCGATACCCCACGAGGGCCGAATGCTCGTGGCCATCGCCAACAACTCCTTAGCCGACGGGTTTGCCCCCATTGCTAGACATCGACGAGCCGAGCATGATGTTCGCCAATTGATTCCGGATGTCTCCGAGGTCCACATGCAGTTGTCTGACCGCCGCACCCATGCCCGGGCATCATGCCGAGATGCCGTTCCACTAGATCCAAAGACAGAGGAACCCACTCCATCTTCGTTACAACATGCTCAATTTTGTCGAGTCAGTGCTAGATGCCAAGCGGGACCTTGGCGATGCTGCTCCTCTCCTTCGCCGCCTCCTCCATCTGCTTATGTAGGTCAATCTCCGGCATGATTTGCTTGAGAGTTCGTGTACGAGCTCTCTCTAGGATCTCTCAAGTGGAAAATAAAGGGAAAACACGGCTTTAATTACCAAATGATACGAGTCTAGCTAGCCGCTCTCCAATCACTACCAGATACAAAGGTCTGATTCACCGATACAAGTTCCTCGCGGCAAGAAGGGGGATGTGGGGATCTAAAGTCAGGGAGGTTGGAGAGGGGAAAACACCCAAGCTCGGCCAGTCCAATTACATTTATTTGATGCCTCGACCAAACACACTCACTACCCTAACTACTCCCTCTCACCGCACCCGGTTGTGCGCTTCATATCGTGCGTTGGGCTTGCCATTGCGCTTGGGCTTCCTGTGCTGGGCTGAGCCTTCCGTTTTTCGCAGTAGTAGTAGTTCGTGCGATGGCCGATAATTTGTTGGATCATGGTTTTTTTTTTAGAAAAGGAGGATGACCCCCGGCCTCTGCATCTGGGAGATGCATACGGCCACTTTATTGATTATTCTCGAGGACCTTACAAACTTGTTGGATCATGGTAGTCGACTGTAGCTCCCCTCGTATCATGGACAGAAGCTTGTTGTCCGGTCTAAATGACCTGATTCACACAAGCTTGAGGCTGGAGGGCACCATTGTTGTGGTCTCCAAATCTTTCTCCATCTCCCAATGACATAGGTGACGCCACTACAAATGCACACACATGATCAATCAAAGCATCGAACGACGCACAAATTAGTTAGTAACTAGCTAAGCATTTCTCTGTAAACTAATATAATGGGTGAGGTTATACGACTGTACATATATACTAGATACCAGGCAAGTGTTGAGAGCAAGGGTGTGGATGGCAGGAGTCTTGTCCAGAAGACACCAAAGAGTTTGCAGGTTGTCACCAAGGTCACAATTGTCCATGGTCAAGCTTGTTAGGCCGGGGAAGAAGGGTAGTTATTCTTCGTCGAGCAGCGCGTGCAGTACCGGACGCGGGTTCCCCCCCTGAAACTCCGTCTGAAATTCGTGCCGTGCAGTGAATTGAACTTAGCAACAATCAATCAATAATTAAGCAAAAATGACAAGACTTGAATGAGTAGCTAGGAAAGTAGTAGTCGTACTATGTTGCGGAAGCCAGAGAGGCGCAAGCTGCTGACATGGGACAGGGAGCTCAGGAGGCGGCCCAGGACACTTGTTTTGTCGTAGTATCCATTGCCAGACTCAAGGTTGGGTTGGTCCTCTTCGTCGGCCTCGTCCAGGAGGCGGATGGACGCTCGGGCAAGACAAGGTGCCCCGGCACCGGCAGCAGCTATGAAGAAGCTAAAGTTTGTGAAGCTAGCGAGCGGGAGGTCGAGCCGCAACGATGCCAGGCGAGGGGCCTCCACCACAATCCACGAGTTGTATATCGGCGGTCCACCGAGATCTACGGGGTAACCTTGAGAGGAGGCGTCGACCACGGTGAGGCTCCGGATGGTGTCGGAGGCGATCCGCCAGATCGATCCCAGCCGCGGCGGCGTTCCTGATCTCCAGGTCTTCCAGGGCGGGGAGGCCGCCGGAGGCAAGCAGGCCCTCGAAGCTCCAGTGGAGGAGCACGTTGTCGAGTCGCAGCCTGGTGAGTCGGTGAGCGGCGCCGCCGCCGAAGTAGGAGGAGAGGGAGTGTAGCTTTAGCGGGATGCCGTGGCTGCCGGCGACGTCCAGCGCTGCCGGTGAGAGGGCGAGGCCACGGCGAACCCACCTGCCCACGGTGGTGTTGCGCGGGCCTCGGCCGTGGACGCGCAGCCGCAGGGTGTCCAACGAGGAAGACAAGGCGGAGGAGCTACGGTGGAACAAGAGGTTGTCGGCGAAATCCTCCAACTTGGCCAGCTCCTCCTCTTTCGCCTCATCACTAGATAGGTAGCATTGGTTCAAGAACTAGTCTGCGTTGTCAATGTGGATGCAGGGCACGGCGCGCCAGACGTGGCGCCACCTCCGGGACAGTGCGCACGTCTGCACCACCTGCCGGGAGCCCAGCCGCGAGAGGATGGCGTCGAGGAGGCAGTCCGGCAGGTTGCCTAGCCGGTCCCTGCCGCCCCCGCCGCCGCGGTTCCGCATGCCATTGCCACCGGCGACCTCCATGGTAGTATGCCGTGATTAGGGGATGCACTTCCTCTTTAACGCGGATCGTCCATGGATATCCCCATGCAATTTTATGGGCCGAATACACGTCGCGTGCCTAAATTTTATTTTTTGATATCCAATGCAATTATATGGCAGACTACATGTCGCCTACTCATCACGTGCCTGAAAAAACATTGATTCAAAATTTTAAAATTCTGATTTTATATTAATCTATATTTTGCTTCTTCGGATTTTCTTAACCAGTCTTGCAAACGGTTAATATATCTTCGTCGGCGGCGGCGAGACGCCGCCGGTGGCACAGTTCGCGGCTCGCGGGATCATGGTCTAGGGATCAAGTGGACTGCTGGTATGGAAACATTTGAAATTACGATGTTCATTTTTTGGATTGCTAACTACACTGATTGATTGATACTCCCTCCGTTCCTAAATATAAGTCTTTGTAGAGATTTCACTATGAACCACATACGGATGTATATAGATGCATATTAAGTGTAGATTCATTCATTTTGCTTCGTATGTAGTCCACCTAGTGAAATCTCTACAAAGACTTATATTTAGGAACGGAGGGAGTACAATATTTATTTTTGGAATGCTGATTACAATGAATTTATTGATTGCTACGGTGTTTCTTCTTTGAGTGCCAATTACGATGTTTCTTCTTTGAATGTCAATTACGGTGATCTAATTGGTACTACGCCATTGGATCAATGTAGGCCATCAGATCTAAGATAATGAAAGGTAGATATTCAATGTTTCTGCCACAACTGGCTTGTTTAGTGGAGACTATGCAAATACTAATCTGGACATTGATATTAGGTGCTAAACATGTGTTTTTGGCTAAACACCTTAGCGACATATATAGACCATTGGATATACATTGTTGATAGGATGAGACGTGCTGAATCTGCGCAACCCACTCTTTTCATGCTGCTATAGATATATACATACATTCAGGTTCTAAGTAGTTCTTAGTTTCTTTTTCATTTTCCATTTTACTTATGTTTTTTAGTTTTTCAATTCTTAATTTTTTTCAGACATTGTTTTAAATTCAAAACATTTTCAAATTCTCTTTTTCACTAATGTTTTGGCAAACTCCTTGTGATTTCCAAAACTCCTCCGTTTTCTAAAAGTTTGTAAACAATTCTATAATTTCAGTCTTTTTTAATCTTGAATGTTTAAATTTCCTGAAGTTTTTAACAACCCAATACTTTTAAGTTTGTGTTTTTTTTAAATTCCTGAATGTATTATAAATCAATGAATATTTTCCAAATTTTGCGAAGATATTTTTGAATACCAATGCCTTGATATGGCCTATAGTGCATATAAATGAAATTAGATAAATGATTAAGATGCATATAAATGAAATTAGATAAATGATTAAGGCCGTCCCTATGGTCAAAGCTCGTTTCTCCCTCATGCGACCGGGCGTGTTCAGACATCAAACAGTCGCTCAATAGGCTCTTGAAAATGGAATCCCTTAAATCCATCCCATATGTGGGGAAGAAATGTGATTGTCCGGACTATCCACGATGTTTATGAATGCTTCAAATGGTAGTTATAGACTTGGGTGCACCAGTAGCACCAAATGCCCCGGTGGCACCATAGATACCCCCCTGCCCCCGGTTTGCTACCATGTTATGTTCAGGGTCAGAACTTCAAGTAAGTGATGGTGTTCAATCTTCATGGTAAAATATACCAAGCTATACAGCTACTCTCACATATTCTCTATCTATTTCTAGTTGCTTAGATCCATCTTGTAGCCATAACTGGTAAGAAAAGTAGTTTCTCAACACCCAAATAACAAATGACGTGTCTGTCTTCCAAGCACATCAAATACCATCTGAAAAAGAGTTAACTACGGCTCTTATTTCCTCCTCCACAAGAAACTCTTAGGCAGCTAGGGTTTCTCCTACTCCCGTCGGCGCCGCGGGTGGTCCACCTCCCCCCCATGGCCTTTGGTCTGTGGTGGTCTGAAGGACCGCGGCCCCTCGCCGGTGGGACGGATCTCACTCTCGTTCTTATTTCGTTCAGCTAGCGTTTTGGTTGGGGTTGTGTGGTGGCGGCGATGTCCCCTAGTGGAAATATTGTATCCCACGTCCGGTCCCCATCGCAATGGTGCATCTAGCATTACAGAGGGCGTGTGATGTTTTATCTCCGTCGAATCTCGCAGGTTTCGATCGGTGCTGGTCATTGATGGATCATTTTGGATCCAATCTTCCTTTGCTTTTGGTTGTGCGTCTACAGGTTTGACCCTTCCGATCTACGCTTCTCTTCATCGGCGGTGGATGTTGTTCTGGTGCGCTGGTCCTATGATGTCTTAGCACGATGACTTCCTGACTGTCTACTACAACAACATTGCCCCGGCTTCTACGAGGATGGGGTGATGACAGCGGCACACCTTTGGCTCATCCACTGCTTGTAGTCGTCACTAGGTGGTACACGGACCTAGTTATAATTTTTGTTACTTATGATGTTCTATGTACTACCATGACAGATGATGAATAGATCGGAAGTTTCTCTCAAAAAAGTACTATCTAAAAATGTGCATCATAAAACAAGTTCAAAATCGATCGAGATAACCCCTTGAATATTTAACTTCACACATTAGATGCTACCTAACATTTTTTGACTGAACCTATGCTTATTTATAAATGCTACATAGCTTTATAAAGTCATTTGCATACACATCAAGCACACTGACCACCTAGGTTTCAGAAATACCCGACACTCTAGCCAGGGAAGGAAGTTCATGAGCTACACAATTGCTATTTTTCTCAACTTTGAAGCACACACACGACTCACACATACTCTGAATCATCTTAGACTGGACAAAGATCATACATGAGGTCGACAAATAATGATGGTTAAGAGTTGACAACTTTGATAAATATGTGTTCTACAATAACTCCTCTGTTATTATACCTTCTCTTCAGTGTGTCTATCCTTGACGAAAAATATGGCGACTCCGACACTGGCTTCATCATCTATGGCAGATATCAAGGATCCTCACCTTCGGTGTAATGGTTTTAGTACATCCTTGCAGTCGTCGTGATAATTCCTCTGAGTTTCATCAGATCATTAAGGAAGTAGTTTACTGCACAGATTGAAGGATGATTTTAGAATTCAGAATGGATATCTTATTTTGGTTCTTTTACCTGTTTTAAGTGTTATTTTGGGGCAGCTATTTAGATTGTTATCATGCATAAATAGGTAGTTCTACTACTAGAGTTTATATTCATCGGGGACTCAACATTTATTTTGCAAACATTTTATTTATATATGTTTTCTGTAAGAACAAACAATGTCTTTTTGATAATAGAAATCAGAAGGTAGGTACTCCCTTCGCCGAAGCTAGTCGTTTGAAAACATTTTCATTAGGTAGGTACACCGTCTAAGGGGCTGCACCGGGGAGACTACCTTGGCCTGCTCTCCCCTCGCCGCCGCCGCCAGGGGCTGCCGGGCAAAGCCCACGCGGCGCCGGCGGCGGCGAGGCCTTCTATCTTCGGGGCTCCTCGTCGTTCCCACCAACC
Organism: Aegilops speltoides; assembly: GCA_021437245.1. Lineage (NCBI taxonomy): Eukaryota > Viridiplantae > Streptophyta > Magnoliopsida > Poales > Poaceae > Aegilops > Aegilops speltoides. The sequence goes on from CM038143.1 coordinate 6,924,389, forward strand.
GTGCGTCCACCGCCGCCGCTCTAATTCGCGCTCGCCCGGGCCCAGTGCGCTCCCTCCACCTATGCAAGGTACGTCGCCGGTGTACGTACGACTGCGTCCCGGGTGGCCAGCGGCCTAGCTCCAGTTCTCCAGCACATGGATCACGTGGTTGCTCGCGCCTCTGGTGGCCTCCGGCGTGGATCCGTGCAGTCTGCCATGGTTTCTATGTGCGGGCCGGTTTTCGGTCAGATCCGGCCGGATTAGGCCTTGGGGGCCGGCGTGCGTCGAGCTCTATACCGGGAGATGGACCGCGGCGATGAGGTACTAGCCTTTCACACGGTTCACAGCTTGGTAGTGGTGATTCAGATCTGGTCGGCCAGGTGGTGGTGACTACATATTGTGCTGCAGTTAACTCCTACGGCTCCATGACGGCTGTGGTTTCCTAAAAATCTTCAGGAGTCTTCATGATTCAGTGGTTGACTAAGGCGATGAGAAGCAAATTCTGGACGAGGGCTTGACGCAGAGGGTTGGTTGTGCAGCGGCGGTGGTCGCATTGCGTGTAGCTGCTGGAATTGCGGAAAAGTGGTGGTGACAACACTTGAGTGACTTGGACGGTGGTGCTACTGTAGCACCCAATCTCAAGCTCCAGGCCAAAAGCCTAGGTCTGCCTGAGCTGGTTATACCTGGCAATGGTGATGTTTCTTTTACGTCATTACCTTGTTGAAGGCATTGCTCGGATATGTACAGATTGATTCTTCATGGTGAAAACCTAGAGACTAACATTGATGGTTGGATCCGGTGACGACGACACTTGAGTGTCGCTTCCTTCTTGAAGGCGTTGCTGTTGAAGAACCTTGTCGTCTTTGTGGTGTCATGAAATGGTTGGTGCGGATATGGTCATTAATGCAGTTTGCCGATCGTGTATCTGGTTACTTTGGAGCTTTTTCCTTTTTTCCTTGCATACACATAGCTTTGGTCTAATATGACTTTTCTAGTTGTCGGCGTGTTTATGTGTAAGTTGATGTTGGCTATGTGCATCCTAACTATGCAGAAGCCGGGTGTGTACTCATTGTGTTTTGTGTTCTCTTGATGCATCATTATGAGTCAATAAAATTCACCCTTTGTCGGAAAAAAAGGTAGGTACACGGTCGTGGTACCTGGTAGGCTCGGGCCGGAGCGCGTGGAATAAGTTTACCAGTTGTAAATCCTGAGTGTTTGTAAGCTCCTTCGATATAGTGAAGATGTGCAACCGCGGGTGAGGAAGGAGCCCCCGCGCAACTGCGGCGGCCTCCAGATCGGACGCAGTATCAAGGAGGAGCCCCCCTCCCACTGCAACCGCGGCGTCCAAATTGGATGCCGCGTGAAGGAGAAGCCAGCGTCGTGACCGGTGCATAACCGCTATGACCATATTGGTGGGCCCGCGTCGTCACTCCGATGCAACCGCCGTGGGCAGTTCCTCAAGGACGAGCTGCCGTCCGCGATCATGAAGGCGCAAGGCCACATCCTTCATTACCAACGAGGTGGCGTTCGCTCGGGATCGAGGGCCGTCGTGTCGGTGGAGGTGCGGGCCGCGAGACAACATGCACGTTACAACCGGCACAACGCTGCCCCGCTCGGTGTTCGCTAAATCGGATGAGGCACCGGAATGGGTCCGCAATGACCCAGGCCCTCGACAACTCCTTCACCACCATGGAGACAACCGCCCGGCGGTGACGCCGCCTTGACAGCGAGGTGTGGTTTCTTAGCGACTCCTCCGCCAACATAGGCAGTGGCAAGATGGCCGCCAGAGCTCTTCGGGTGCCCTCGACATTGGTCGTGGCGGCCCTACACACCGCGCTGGAGGAGGCGGAGCGGATTCTCCACGAGCGACACCGGCTCCCCAGCGCCACTGGAGGAACGACGATGACCACACTGACAGCGATGGCGATGCCGCCGGGCAGGGTGGTCATGTGTATGAGGTGGTCGTCCGGTACAAGCATATGCTTTTTTTTAATTTTCTGTTAAGCGGCTGAAATATTGGTCGTATATGTAAATACCGTTATCTGTGAACTTGAATGAAATCGGACGTGTTTGCTTACGTTTGTCTGATTATTTTAAATCATGTTTGAAATTTTTGCTAATAGCTTTGAATGGTCTTCTTCCACATTCGTTTCCGCAAACTGGTCCCCTGGTCCACGGACGGATGCGGGAGCAGATTTGTATCATAGAACACATACTCAGTGGCGGAGACAGGAGAACTAGCAAGGGCCCTGGCTCCCCTAACATCAGTGATTTAATACTAATTTGCTTATGTATAGTACATGTTTAGTGATCATTTTAAGAAAAAGGGTTTCCCCCGCTTTATATTATAAAGCAACAACCGAGCATACAACCATCGAAACCACAAAAAGAAAGAAGAAGAAAAAGAAGAAAAGAAGGAAGCAACAGAAGATACAAGATGCCACCGGACAACAGCAGTCCTGACAACCCTAGAAGCTAGGACATCGAGGACCCCGGCAACTCCAGGACATGCCCACGACACGCTCACGCTAATGGAGCGGCCCGCCGCCGGAGGAAGCGCACAGCCGTCAACTCCCATACTGTTGCCGGCCATCCGGGAGCACTCAACCCCGGATGGACTAGGAGAGGATGGCAACACGCTACCACGCCGGCAAAGTTACTCCGATCAACGCCACCGCCTCGGGCCACGCCACGAAGAACACCGAACATTGTCGAGCAGGACCCACTGAAGAACCGGTGACCGACCATGCCAAAGCCGCGACCACCACTCACCCGTCCCAAAGGCGGCGTCTTCAAGAAGAAAGCGACGCCAAGACGCCGTCGCCGCCCAATCCAAGGGGATTCGGGTTTTCACCCGGAACAAGGAGAGGAGGAGCATGGGCTAGGACTCGATGCCGACCCCAAGAAGTAGAGCGACGACGGAGCGCCGCCGACATCATGGCTGCCGCAGCTCGCCAAGGGTTTCCCCCATCCATAGCCCACTCCAACCAACCACCAAACCAGCCACACGAGGTCGCCGGCAACCGAGTCGGCGTGGGCGGCTAGAGAACGTGGAGGTCGCCGTCTTCAAATCGAGATCCATGCTCACCGCCGACTCGCCGCCCACACGGCCAAGTCCAGCGCCCGGAACCATCAGCACCACCTCCCCCCATCACCAGGGAGGGGTGCCCTCGCCGGAGGAGGCCGCCGCCCCCGCACCTGCGCCGCCCAAACTGGAGGCCCCGCCGCCACGCCACCTGCCCGCCAGCCGCCGCCACGGCAGGGAGGTCACCCGTGGTCGAGCCGCCCGCAGCCCCGCCACCCGCCGGCCGCGGCGCCAGATCTGGCCAGATCCGACGGGTGCGGCACCACGAGAGACATGCCGCCGCGCGCCGCCAGAGGCCCGCCGCTGCACCGCTGCACAGCGCCGGTGCAGCGCCTCCACGCGCCGGCCGCCGCGCCCGGGAAGGCGAGCGAGGAGAAGCGAGGCCCCGCCGCCGCCGAAGCCAGCCGGGCTTTGCCCGCTGGCCCTTGCCGGCGGCGGCGAGGGGAGGAGGAGGGAGGGAGGGCGCGGAGAGCCGGCGGCTTGGGTTTAGCGGCGGCGGGGGGGGGGGTGGTTCTGTTCCCGTTTAGTGATCATTTGCTGTAAAAAGCTCATTTTTTCAGTGTTTGGCCCTCCCCAGCGGCCCAGCCTGTGTTAGCCTCATTTGGCCCCCCTAATCAAATATTCGTGGCTCCGCCACTGCACATACTAATAAGAATTGTTATTGGTTGAAACTTTGCCTCAACGAATCAAAATACGCATCCTACAAATAAAACCCTTGGAAAGATAGAAAGAAGAAATATCAAGAAAAATAGAAAGAAGAAATAGCGTCGAAGACGGCGAGGTCGCAAAGGATGCACAAGCAGCCGTCCCTGAGGTGCTTCTCGTCGTCCAGGTCTTCAACCTTGATGAATTCATCCCAACCCCATGAACGGACATCGTGTGAGAAGCTGCGCGCCCATGCCCCAGCCCTGCCATGGGCCTCGCCTTCGACCTCATTCGTAACTGCTTCTCCCCGTTGACGCACGACAGCCTGCCACTGTTGTGGTCGAGGATGCTGATGTGGAAAGTCGCGGCGGCGTTGCCGGTGGCGAGTGCGGTGGGGTCATGGCTGGCGTGATCGAGGTAGAGGGAAAAGCCATCATGGCTATCTAACCAAATTGAACTGAATCGGTGCTTAACATGGAGTACAAGTATCCACGCAGAGAGAGAGAGAGAGAGAGAGAGAGAGAGAGAGAGAGAGAGAGAGAGAGAGAGAGAGAGAGAGAGAGAGAGAGAGTAAAGGCAGAGTACACATCACTAACGATGTTCAGGATGTTTGAAAACAAGCACACATAGTGCTGAGGTGGCTAATTCATACAGGCGTTGACTTGGGTATAAAAACGGTCTTATAAATGTGGGGTTGCAAGCATTCAAATCATTAGTAGAAGGTGATTTACATAAAAAAAAGGACAGTTTCCTCAACAACGAAAGAGAGTAAATGGCATGGCGAAGGCACGCATCACCTTCCCGTATTGTTGGATACTACAAATGTACACAACACACAAACGCACACTTTGATGGGCAAGCTGATGTATAGAAGCAAATCAACACACACAAGCCCTATGGAAGAAGGAACATTGAACAACCATAATTTCACATTGCGATTTGTTATGCAGCAAAGATAAACAGAAATACAGAATAAAATTCTCAGCTAAAACGCCAGAGGCGAGGCGAGGCATTCCTCCTGCACCATCTCACAAAACCAGGTCGTGGCATATGTTTACAAGGAGCCATGTTATTTCCTACGCAGGGCACCTCCTATTACATGTGTTTTTCTATGCGTGGCACCCTTTCTTCTTCTTGCAGTTGTTGTTGCAGTCGTTCTTGCAGGTGGGATAGCACTGATCGAACCTGCCAAGCTTGCATGAACCGCAGCGTGTGTAGCCGTCGCTGACCCCGAAGCAACCGTTTTGAGCTACAGTGTTGCAATCACAAGTGCATGTGCCGTTGCTACTGCAGCAGGTACCTTCTGTGGTGCACCTCTTGAAGAGCTGACGCCGGCAGTCGGTCTGACCGCTGTTGTTGTAGTCGCAGGTACTGCCGCAGAGGGTTTCAACCTCTGCATCGCAGTTGGTACGGCACAACCTCTCGCAATCGCTGCATAAAGGCCTAGGACCCCTCAGGCAAGACATGACCAGCATGGAAAAAACAGCAAAAGCAAGAAAAGAAGCCCCACCTGGAGCCATTGTTGCCGAGCAAGCTTTGTAGCTAGATCCTAGAGGTAAATATGTGGAGCAAGAGACGGCCTTGAGCTAAGAGATGTGAATATGGAGCGCCTGATACTATTTATAGGCTAGCTAGCTTCCAGACGCAGATTTTTTTCGAAAAGGGACGCTTTAGTACTTGATTCCAATGGAGGGTAACAGTTGTATAAATTCAAATTATATCATGTTCATACTTTTCGTTCATAATATGCATGGACAAGCCATCCAGCCAGCATAGAAAGGAAGTGAAGGCGTTTGTTTAAAACTGCAGGATATCACAAGAAGTCTATAAGGATAATGAATTGCAACTCATCAGAACTTCAGCAAAAAAATAGGGGATAACTGCAGGATATCACAGTAAGTCTATAAGTAGAATGGATTACAACTCATCAGAACCTCGGAAATTAAATTAAATAGGGGGGAAGTGCAGTCTAGAAAATACACAAGACACATATAAGTTGGTACACTTGACAAACAGAATGGGGTTTGTAGCATTTTCAGAGAGTATAGAATGCTGTAGAGAAGGAGCAATCGTCCACTCCCACAAAATTCTGCAGAGACCTCGGAATCGGTGGTACATGGACGTCTACAACACCCTCTAGCATGTGAACAACATGACCCATCATTGGCCTGTGATCCTCATCATCTTGAATGCACCAGCATGCGGTTCTGCAAGCTCTGGTCAGCTGCTCCACATCCGCATCGCCCTCCAGCCTACTGTCCAGCAGGCTCAGAACATCTCCTTCGTGCACCTTGAGTGCAGCAAAGATTGGGAAGTAGGTAAATTCCCCTTCCTCCCCTTCCTTGATTTTCTCTGAATTCCTTCGCCCTGATATCATCTCAAGAAGCGTGATGCCGTAGCTGTAAACATCTGACTTGTGTGTGATCGGAACCCCCGAGATCCACTCCGGCGCGAGGTATCCGATGGTCCCTCGCATTGTTGTCAGCGCCCTGCTGAAATCTCGGCCCAGCAGCTTGGCCATGCCAAAGTCTGCAATTTTGGGACAGAAGTCTGCATCAAGGAGCACATTGTCCGGCTTCATGTCACAGTGTATAATGCGGTCCGTGCATCCCTCGTGCAGATAGGCTAGGCCTCTCGCGGTTCCAAGTGCTATACGGAACCGCAGCTCCCAGGATAATTTTGAAGAACCCTTGGAGAACAGATAGGAATTCAAAGATCCGTTCTCCATGTACTCGTATACCAGCATCCTCGTACTTCTTTCCACACAAAACCCAAATAAACGGACAAGATTGATGTGTTGGATCATTCCAATTGTTTGCACTTCCGCTCGGAATTGCTTCTCCCCATGCCCAAGGTCTTTTAGCGCTTTGACAGCCACCATGGAGGAACCTGCTGCTGGCAATAATGTCCCCTTGAAAACGCAGCCGAAACCTCCTTCTCCAAGTTTTTCAGAGAAATTCCTCGTTGCTTTCTTAATCTGCGCATCCGAGAAGATCGTAAGGCCGCCGCTACAGTTCTCTAGTCTTTCTTTGAATAACTTCCTTTTACTTCTCCATCTCCATGAAAGAAACAGAGCAACAAGTAGGAGGAGCAAAACACCCGTCACTGTTGGCTTGGAATAAGAATTTCAATCTTGGAACTCGAATTTTCTTTTTGCTTAGCCGTGCGTACGTACAGATGCCCATCTGAACCAGGCATGATCCCTACTGTGAGTTTGTGCAGCTCCACAGACCACAGTAAGCATGTTCCATTGAAAGCATATGACGTACAAGAACAGTCACTGGAACAAATAGCTTCGCACTCTCTGATGCCTCTGACCTGCAACAACGACGGAGTTTCTGGAAATACAAGGACTTCATCTATGGGCTGAAAAGAGATGTCTTGTTTAGAGAAAAGATTAGATAGACAATGTGGAGCTGCAACTCTCAAACAATATGACCGGATTTCGGCATATGCCACTACACAAATGCTGTCTGGGCCACATATGCAGCATTACCGCACCGACTATATGGAGACCACAGCGCCGGACCACAGTCCCGTAGTTTAGCAGCACTGACAGTACCATCATCATGCAATTGTAGGTACAGATGTGCATCATTGAACATCAGAAAAGAGCCTCCATCCTCCTCATGAATGTCCATCCAGCTGGGAAAAGCATCAGAGTAATTTACATTGTCGGAAGTATCCTGCATAGTAAACCCTCTGCTTTGCTCTGCATTTATCTTGAGAATAAAGTGATAATTCCAAGTAAGAGAGACGTTCTTGCCAGTGATCCTATTAAATCCCAACCATCCTCCAAGCAGCAGTACACCGAGTGGTTTGTCAAAGCTTTGCCAGGACACCAGAGAGATATTCACTTTGTCTCTTACTACAAGATTCCCGTTGTCAAGAAGTATTGCAACTGCAGAAATGGCCGTACCAGGTGATGACCAAGGAACTGAATCCTCATCATCTTGGAGATATAGGCTGCCATCTTTTGAGAGTCCAAACGAAGGCTTATCTATACATTCGAGCCAAACTCCATCAGGCGCCCGAACTAGTAGAGGGCTGCAAGTTGATGAGTTCATGTACCATATGCCGAATGTACAATTTGAATCGAAGCCCAGCTTGAAGGAACCATATTTCGAGAGTAAGGTCTGGTTACCGCTCAGAGATTGGCCCGGGAGAAGAGTATCCGTTGCATCCACGGATTTGCACCCAGAAGACAGCAGGACCGTGATCGTCAGGTAGAGAAGTGGCACCACAAAGGAAGACGATGCAGGCGTGTGCTTGCCTGCTTTCGCCATTTAATTAGTAAGAGACCCTCACGAACAGTGTGGATGTTCTAGCTCGCCCGGTGCCCCCCAACTCTCACCAACTAGTACTAAATAGGAGAAGGTGAAATGTTGACTATGACCAAGAGGGATATCATTCCAAGTCAAGGATGCCGGTCTGTTCTTGAGGGCGAAATCACGTGGAATTGGTGACTAACCTTTATGACTAGTCCTAATCATACCAGAAAATGTTGGATTCACTCACCCTAGGACAAAGGGTAGCCAGGATTTTCTCTCTGGGCCATGAGTTGCCAAATAGAAAGGTGGTTGTTTTGGAGCCAAGCACTTTGCTGAAGAAACAGCCAACTGATAAGGACGGCGCTGGTAGAAGCCGTGCCTCGAAGACTTGGCAAGTCACCTCCCAAGTAATAATATATACTCCCTCCGTCCGAAAATACTTGTCATCAAAGTGGATAAAAAGGGATGTATCTAGAATTAAAATACGTCTAGATACATCTCCTTTCATTCATTTTGATGACAAGTATTTCCGGACGGAGGGAGTATATAAGAAAACCATATTGTACGTGTTTCACTTAAATCTGATTTTTCTATACCGCTATATAGCGTGCCAATAGCTTCAAATATTGGCCGTTGGATATGCCCATCCAACGGTCAAGAGATGGCAAATCCGAGCATTATCATCCGTTGGATAAAGTTTTCAACTAATAGGATTCTGCCACGTGGCCTTCTAATTGAACCCCAGCTCTACCATCTCATGTGTTCTGAAAATATCTATCCACATGCTTATCTAATACTGTAATAAAAGGAGACTAGAACAATCTGAATTCTTGAAAGGTAAGAACCAAGTTGGATCTTGTCCAATACGATTCTAGGAAAGAAAATACATATTCATATTTAAATGACACATACAATTTACTAGCAGTTATAGCATGCCAATATTGTGTATATAGACAGAGATAACCTAAAGCTCGCCGCTTGTGTGCAGATGGATAGCCTGCAAAAAGGGAAAATTTGGGCGGAGATAGCCTGCAAATATTTGTGCTCTCAGTATCATGTCAACCCTGAATCCAAGTAGCTATGGTCGACCAGGTAGCGCCAACAGTACGATAACATGTCCCTTAATAAGATTTGTACTTTCCACCGACTACGCATTAGCAACTTGATAATTTACAGCTAGTTATCATGTGCACTGATCCTGCGACTCGTTTTCTTTAAAGGGAAAAAATTGCCTGCTGCACTGCAGGGGGGCAAAATCCAGACGATCAAGGTGGCTCAAGACTAGGTAGGGTAGGGTGAGAGTCCTTAAACCGAAGCTATAGGCAGAAGAGCAATCAATTCTGCACAACTTGTGACGCGTATTATTGCATTTGGGCCTAACTTAACTCATTGGCCATTTGCTGGCTGGATCAACCTAGGGTGCAAATCTTATGTGTTGTTAAGTTCTAATTTGCTTTACAGTTTAAGACCATGATTTATAAGGATGTCTATAGTTCTTTCTTTTATGGGGGCCCATATATAGCGAGGGCTATATCTTGCCTACTAGGAGAGAGAGCAATTAACCAGCGAGATATAAAAGCACCCAACATATATATGTAGTACTCGTTGCTAAGAAGACCTCCTATTGGCCGAAACCCTATATGGCACCTTCAGCGCCGTGCCTATTAAATACTGTCTTTTCCTTTTCTTCCTTTTCAGTTCCCTCTGTGTTGGGAGGCCCCTGGTTTTGGGAAGCTTCCCAAATCGGTTTTCCTGCTTGGCTGAATGGTTTTTGGACGGTTCTTATTTAGGTTTTTCTTTTTCTTTTCTTGTTCCTTTTCTTTCTTTTTTATTCTTATTTTTTCCTCTTTTACTTTTATTTTTCCTTAAAAGCATGAACTATTTGCAAATTCGTGAACATTTTTTTATAAAAATAGATCTTTTTAAAATTCATATTTTTTTACCAAAATTGATGAACTTTTTCAAAATTCATGAACTTTTTTCAAATCCATCAAATTTTTTAAAAAAATGAAATTTCCAAATCGTAACTTTTCTTCAAAAACGATGAACTTGTTCCAGAATCGTGAACTCTTTAACAGAATTGATGAACGTTTTTCAATTTTATGACCTTTGTTTCAAAATCAATGAACTTTTTTCAAAATCAATGAATTTTAATAAATTTGTGAACTTTTCTTCAGAATTGATAGATTTTTTTTCGAGTTTGTGAAATTTTTGTCAAATTGATAAACCTTTTTTTGAAACAGATAACTTATTTTCAAATATTTATGAACAGAGTTAAACGGTCAATGGAACAACCGAACTAGAGATTTTTGTAGCAGACCGATCGAGCGAGCGATCAAGTTTTTTTAGGGGGTAAGGCCTCTTTATTGATCAAATTCCACAGGAGGGTGGGATACAAACTGAATCATGTGGCTGGCCAAGCCAAATATGACACCCCGGAGCTAAATTTGTAGGAAATTTTGCTAACCTATGAGCCTCAAAATTTATAACACGACTTTCAAAAATAAAATTAAGCGATCCAGCTGTTGAGCAATCAAGTGAAGCGAGCTCTCATGCTAATGAGCCGGCCCAAAGAGAACGCGCACGTGAGTGCCAGTACGGCAACCCAGCGCTCAAAGCGCTGATTAAGAGCTGCCGCCTATTGGTGGCCTGGTAGCGTTAAATAGGATATGCTCTGCCTGATAGCCAGAAAAAATGGGCCGGCCCACTTTTCCATGAGTTTTTTAGTTATTTATTTGTTCTCTTTGTCTTTTAGTCGTTTCAATGAAAAAAATCGGTTGTACTTTTTAGGGTGCTAGATATTTAAAAACATTTTAATACTAAAAATATTTTTAAAATTTTGTTTAATATTTATAGCTGTGGGCCCCAGCAGGTGTGTAGCCAAAAAGAATATCATGATAAAGGCAGACAATATTATAATGAATTTCTCACATGATGTCCATCTATAAATATTTATACTCCATATCAATGCATTTACTATTTTTTTACTAGAGCTCATTTATTAGTTGATTTTTGTATAAATTTCTACTATCAAAGATTAATTTATCTTTCCTCTCATAAAGAAGATACATTAATTTGGGAATTCTAAGCTCAGTGAAAGTAGGGGCACCCTTATTTTTTGATTTGATGCATTTATTCTACATTTAATAACTACATCACTATTTGATTCGCAAGTACTATTACACATTTGATATGCTCTTACCTTTAGCAAAAATAACAAATAGACCATCATAAAGGCGTATCATATCAGTATGATTAATGATTTCCTCCCATGTGCCGTGTATATATAGATATGTAGAGTCGCCATGTATTACATCAACTGAGCAACGCCTAGGTTCATACAAAGTGTAAACTACAATGGCAAGCGTTGCAACATCATTAGCCATGGTTTTCATTGTAGTTGTCACCATGTCCTATGGCCTCCGCGCCACCCATGCTGACATCAACTTCATTGCTCGCACATGCAAGAAGACCAATAACTTTGCATTGTGCATGGCCGTGCTAAGGGCCAACCCAAAGAGCGCCCAAGCATCCACCGAGCATGACCTTGCCAACATTGCTCTGCAAATCGCCACCAACACCACCCGGAAGAACGCCGCGGCCATCTGTGACCTAGATTATAAACACCAGGGCACACCCGAGGCACCGGTGTGGCATGTATGTGTCAAGGCACATGTCCTTGCTGCAGCCGACCTCATCGCCGACGCCGGACCCAGCTTCCACGTTGGGGACTATGCTAATGTGTTGAAGATTGTGTCTGAGGCGAAGGGCGCAGGAGATACATGCGAGAACGCATTCAAGGCGATCCACAAAACGTCTCCCGTGGCTGACATGGACCGTCAGACGACGGAGCATTGCGGCCTTGCCGGCGACCTCATCCGCTTGCTCCTCACCAAATGATCTATAATAGATCATTTCTCGGCTTGTCTGTTCCTCTCAGTAATAGATATATTTTGCTTGTCGAGAAAAAAAAAGAGAATAATGTAAAGTGTTCCTGCAATATTTTTTCTATAGACATTTAACATTTTCTAATGCATGATTAACATTTTTTAAATAAGTGTTTCTGTGATATATATATTTAGAATATTAAGAAGTATAAACAAAAAAATGTGAAAGAAAACAGAAATAGCGAGCGCTTTGAGGCCTGTGGCCTCCCGCGGCCGGTCCAGTCTCGTGCTCCTCCTCAGGCGAGACTAGCTTCTGTATCGCACGAAGCGAGACATAGCTTCGCCCTAGGGCATACAAGACATATTACGGTTTGGTACCACATCGCCCAGGGAGGAGGCCCAGAAGCAAATCATAACTTAGCCTGAGGCCTATGTGCTCTGTTTGCATCGCAGTAGGCTTTTCTTTCCTAGCAAGCTGTTGAACAATTTCAGGAAAAAAAACCCTGAATTTTCCCAGATCATCAATGCCATGATGAAAACACATTCGTTGAAAAACTAAGAAAAGTTCGTTGACAAAAGTTCAGATTTTTTTTGTATTTTACTGTTCATAGCAACTGGGATTAGACGACAGTTTCGGTCTCAACATGATAGGGTTGTTCCTTTCTATGTTCTTAATTGTACATAATTATTCTTCCTGGCCAACATATAAATCATTTTTGAACGATAAAATTTAGGTGGTGGAAGTGCCATGTCCAGATACACTTCGTATCAACTTTCATTAGTAAAGGTATAAATATATTTGTAGTTGTTACTTTATTAGTTGATTGTCTCCATTTATTACATTCTTGGAACAAAATTCCGACTCATGCAAAGCACAATGAGAGTACATTTATTTGTTGATTTACAAAACAATTTGTACATTTATTCACTGATGAATTCAAGAGACTTAGAATACTCACTCGATCCTTCATTTATTTATTTGATTTCTTATTACACTCCATATAGCAAAAGGAATAAATATATTGTGGTTAAGGCAGATCATATCATAAGGATTTTCTCGCATGCCGTCCATATTATAAAAGTATATACTCCATGCCACTACATCAGTTTGTTTTTGCTAGAGCAGATTTATTAGTTGATTTTGGTATAATGTTTTGTATCAACATGCATTTTTCCTCTCATGAAGAAGGTAAATTAATTTACGCTTATTTGCCAATTAGATGCATTGGACATTTAATAACTGGATCACTATTTGATTTGCTAGTAGTAGTACCACTCATTTGATATACAATTACAGTTAGCAAAAAGAATAAATAGACCATCATTAAGGCGGATCATGTCATAAGGATTTTCTCCCATGGGGCGTGTATATATAGATATGTAGAGTCGCCGTGTATTGCACCAATACAAAGTGCAAACTACAATGGCAAGCGCTGCAACATCCTTGGCTATGGTTCTCCTCATGCTCGCCGCCTTGTCCTACGGCCTCCCTGCCACCCGCGGCGACATCAACTTCATCGCCCGCACATGCAAGAAGACCACTAACCCCGCGTTGTGTGTGGTCGTGTTAAGCGCCGACCCAAAGAGCAGCCAAGCGTCCACCGAGCATGACCTCGCCAGCGTCGCTCTACAAATCGCCACCAACACCGCCAAGAAGAACGCTGCGATCATCTGTGACCTAGGCGGTAAGCACCAGGGCACACCGGAGGGGCCCATGTGGGATATATGTGTCAAGGCACATGTCATTGCCGCAACGGAACTCATGGTCGATGCCCGCCCCAGCTTCAACGGTGGGCAATATGCCGAGACACTAAAGATCGTGTCCGAGGCGAAGGGCGCGGGCAACACATGCGAGAACGCGTTTAAGGGGGTCCACAAAAAGTCTCCCGTTACCGACATGGATCGCGAGACGACGGAGCGATGCGGCGTCGCCGGCGACCTCATCGGCCTGCTCATCACCAAGTGACCGACAATAGATCATTTCTCGCCTTGTCTGTTTCTTCTTCTTAATAATAGATCATGGTTTGCCTGTGGAGAAAAAAAATGCTGGCTTTTCTTTTGAGAATAAAAAAAATATGCTGGGCCAGTCTAGAAGTCAAGCCCAGCTTATATCTGGTAGAGTCCAAGCCCAGAACGGCATTCCGTTATCCTCTAACGGCACGGCATTTATGGTCTCTCTCTCCTAGTCATTCTTCTCCGATCGCTGCCGTCCCCGTCTCTCCCTCTCTCCGACCCAATCCGCCCGCCGCCGGCGAGCACTAGCGTGGCTAGCACACGGCGGAGCAGGAGCGAAGCCGGCCCAACACGACCATGGCGCCGCCCCCGAGCACCAGCGCCCCCGACGGCGGCCTGGATCCCAGGGACGTGTGCGTCGTCGGCGTCGCCCGCACGCCCGTCGGCGCCCTGCTCGGCTCCCTCTCCTCCCTCCCCGCCACCAGGCTCGGCTCCGTCGCCATCCAGGGTAACCAAATTTCTCTTCTTTCCCACTCCAATCCCCGCTACTAGCTAAGCAATCGCTCAAATCGCCTCGCGGTGGCTGGCTCCGCCGTCTTACATCCGATTGATTCATCAGGCGCTCTCCGGCGAGCCAGCGTCGACCCGGCGCTGGTGCAGGAGGTGTTCATGGGCAACGTCCTCAGCGCCAACCTCGGCCAGGCCCCGGCAAGGCAGGCGGCCCTCGGCGCCGGCCTGCCCAACACCGTCCCCTGCACCACCGTCAACAAAGTCTGCTCCTCGGGGATGAAGGGTAATTCATCTCACCACCTACAAAGTTGCTTGTCAGTTGTCACTGCTGCTCAAAAACTTACTTATGTTGTTGGCCTGCTCCTGGCAGCTGTCATGCTTGCGGCGCAGTCGATTCAGCTGGGGATCAACGACGTCGTGGTCGCCGGAGGCATGGAGAGCATGTCCAACGCCCCCAAATATGCTGCAACGGCAAGGTTCCTACTAGTTTTTCTCTTGATTATAGCTTTCGGTGGAGCAAAGGTCCTCTCTTGTAGCTTAATTGCTTATGTGACCACCTGTGGAGATGAAACGCAGACGAGGATCGCGGTTTGGGCATGATGTCCTCATCGACGGGATGCTCAAGGACGGGTTGTGGGATGTGTACAATGACTTCCATATGGGGATGTGCGCTGAGCTCTGTGCTGATCAGCACTCCATTAC
Organism: Aegilops speltoides; assembly: GCA_021437245.1. Lineage (NCBI taxonomy): Eukaryota > Viridiplantae > Streptophyta > Magnoliopsida > Poales > Poaceae > Aegilops > Aegilops speltoides. Next base: position 6,939,421 of record CM038143.1, read on the forward strand.
AAGGGAGGAGCAGGTTGCCAGCATTTCTGACCGATCCTTATCACTTTCAGACTTTTTGTACAGCCAGAACTGCACATTCTAGTTATCTGAACGAACTTTGCTCTTTCATGTAGGATGCTTATGCCGTCCAGAGCAATGAGCATGGAATAGCAGCTCGAGACAGCGGTGCTTTTGATTGGGAAATTATTCCGGTATGTGCGTTATTTGAGGGGCCCGACCAAAACTCTTCTTCTGTATGAAATATTGACGCTTAGGTACCAATTTCAAACAATTCTTGTTGACCAGGTTGAAATTCCTTCTGGTAGAGGCAGACCACCAGTTATTGTTGACAAGGATGAGAGTCTTGCAAAGGTAGTCCCACAATCTAGTGAATTTATTGACCATCTTAAGGAAGGAATTTCTTTTATGTCATTTATGCATGTTTTGATTTTTATTGAAAACCAACATGGTTCAGTTTTACTGGTGCGGATTCAATAGAATACAGAAATTAAGTTGTGGCAATAGCAATCATCAGCATACCCATTTTATTCTTCTCCTTCTGGTTTTGACACGTTTCCTCTGGTGATCTATGTGCACAGTACGATCCAGTGAAGCTGAAGAAACTTGGGCCGGCTTTTAAGAAGAATGGCTCTGTAACTGCCGGCAATTCTTCTAGTATAAGGTTTGCTGTTCTCGTACTCTGACTAGTTGTTACTATACCTGTGGATAGCTTCTTAGATGGAAACCTTGCAGAGTAGTTAATGTGCAGCCACTGTCCAGTATGATATCACAATGTTGAATAGAGCATTTGAATGTAAGCTAGTTGATGTTGAGGATTGAGCTCTGTGACCGAAGTGTCCCTGATGAATACTTCTAAACTGAAAAGTTTCATTCAGAATTATGACACTTCTTAGTGTAGCATTGTTATCTTTATTTTTACATGATCAGACTACCTTCTGTATGCACCATGCAGCCAAACTATGCTGTATATCTTCAGTACTATATGTATCATCTCAAGAGTGTACTGAAGCTAGATTATTTCATAGCTCAAATTATAGGCTTTCTCCATGGTTAATATGAATTATGTAAAGCAATGATTATTTCATGGAAGTGTAACTGTAGTGTCATTCTTATCTTCCCATGTTCAGCGATGGTGCTGCTGCAATTGTGCTAGTCAGTGGGGAGAAAGCCAAGAACCTTGGCCTTCAAGTTCTTGCAAGGATCAGAGGGTACGCTGATGCTGCTCAGGTAAATCTTACATGCCTTGTCATTAATCATTGTTGGTGAGACAAAATTCATTTGAGAAATCTCGACCCATTGTTCTTGTTATTATGAAAGGCTTGTACCGACATTATCCTTTCCTCTGTCTCAAAACTGTGAACCTGGCTACTCTCATCCAATGATCCTTTCCTTTATAATTCGTGTTTATTTTTTTCTTTTATCTTGTTATTATGCATTACAAAGAGTTTGTTGTATTGACGCTCCTTACAACTTCAGGCACCTGAGCTATTTACAACAACTCCAGCTCTTGCTATCCCAAAGGCTATATCAAATGCAGGTCTCCGAGATTCACAAATAGATTATTATGAGATAAATGAGGCTTTTTCGGTATGTGAATGGTCTTTTCATATTATTTTTAAGAGTATAATCAGACCTGAAGCATGAGGGTGAGACTTAGCTATATTCTTCTGGGCATTGGCAGGTTGTTGCAGTGGCAAACCAGAGACTTCTTGGCATCTCTCCTGTAAGCTGCTAAACTTCAGTAAACTATCTATTTCAGAAAATATTTAACTGTAAACAATTTTGCAAATATTAATGGACATTTCACCATTTCAGGGAAAACTGAATTTAAGTGGGGGTGCTGTTTCCCTGGGCCATCCTATCGGTTGCAGTGGTGCACGAATCATAGTCACCTTGCTCGGGGTATGTATGTTTCCATCCCATACAAAATGGGAGACTGTGATTGATTCATGGCCTTCTGTTATAGTGCTGGCTTGTCCTCCTTTTATATTTCATCAAAATTGTTTATAATCCGCAAGGATATCGACCCTTCCTTTGCCTTGGTAGAGTAGCTCTGGAATCTCTCTCCTCTTAAGCTAAAACAATTTTTTTTAAGTTGAATATCTTGATCTTGCTGCTGTCCTGTCCTTTGGTATAGTAGCATCCAATTTCATACTGTTGAACTTTTTTTTCCCTCCACCGCAGATTCTTAGACAGGAACAGGGCAAGTTTGGGGTTGCCGGGGTATGCAACGGCGGGGGTGGTGCTTCAGCCATCGTCGTAGAGTCCATGTAAGTGTCTCATGTGTTCCTCAGATTTCCTTCCACGCTGAGGATCTGGCTGAAGTGGAATAATAATAATCAAGGGTGCGTTACAAAATAATACGATTAACAAGTGAAATAGAGCTTTCTCCGAGCCACTGCCGCCTTAATAGCGATTCTGACCTGATGACGATGCAGGCAACCTTCGTCGCGCCTGCGTTCCTCGCTGTGATGTGAAGTTGCCATGAGCATGTTGGCAAGAAGAGCTGAGGTGTAAAGGTTGTTGTATGTTCACCGTATCTTGTGTGAGCTGTAGGTGGGAGAGGACTCATCTATGGTGTATTAAGTCGGAACATGATGCATCGATGAAAAATGTGAGATAATAAGGTGACCGTGTACCCCCGGTTCAGCAGCTAGATAAGATCATGTGCAGCAGTGGAGATGAATAATTGGGGTTGCAGTTGCAGCCCGTAAATGTTGTGAAGCAAATAATTGTGTAACTGGGAGTTCCTAAGTGGATAGCTTTGTACTCCCTCCGTTTCTAAATATAAGTCTGTCTAGAGATTTGATATTGAAATCTCTAAAAGGACTTGTATTTAGGAACGGAGGGAGTAAAGATGACACGGATGGCTTTTGGTTCCCATCATGTGGGCAGAGTGTAGTAGAGTATTTTTCGTCTCCATGGGAGCTCAGATTTACGGATGATAATCAACCAAGTATAGTTGGTGTGGCCTAGCTAGGATACATATTAGGATACTGTCAAAAATCAACCCTCAGGTGAAAGGTAGTATTATTATTGCCTATAAATGCAACACCAGGGGAAGGTGTAGATGATGATGATGATGATGATTATGGTCCGCTCCAGAAGGATTAAGCCCATGATGATGATGATGATGATGATTATAGCTATCTACTCCACACTAATAGCAGTGATTAGTGTCTTATTAGAGGAGTAGCTTGCTAGTCCAGTCCAGTAGTACGAAGTACCCTCTCCGTAAACTAATATAAGAGTGTTTATAGAATACTAAAGTAGTGATCTAAACGCTCTTATATTAGTTTACAGAGGGAGTACGAACCACCATCACCGACCTTAAGCCTTTTTTTTTCTTTCCGAGAAGGAACGTCCGCCTTTTTTTCGTGTGCAGACATCATAGGATTTCGATTCTAGCTGAGCATAGCGCGGTCTGTACGTACGCCATTAGCAAAAACATACTCTCTTCGACTACTCTCCGTCCCATAGTATAAGAGTGTCCAAGGGAGTATATGCTAGTAAGATAGATCCTAAGCTTATATATAGTTTAACACAAATGTACATATGCCTTGCGGTTTTTCGGGTCATGCCCAGCGGTTCTTCGTGCCTCTTGGCTTCTTCTTCTTTTTTAGAGTTTCTTCTTCTTCTTCTTCTTCTTGGTGCGTGTGGGTGGGTGTGGGTGTGTGTGTGTGTTGATCAATCAATCTCATATCATCATGCGATGGTTAGGGGAGGTCAAATTTGGGTGCTCAACCCATTCCCATTCCTCCCTCCATCTGTAAAGTGAAGGGCACCGGCACCGGCACCAGACATAAGTAGATAGATAGTTGGACAGGACCCCCCCCCCCTGCTTAAATTGTCCAAGAAAAGAAAATAAAAGACGTGTGCAAGGTTTCTACTTAGAATATAAATGTCCTTTTTTCTCTTTTCTTTTCTTTCTTGATGAGGATACTCCATGTCCTTTATTAATTACGGCTATCATCGCTCGGTCGACTTGGAAACAAAAACGCTTCTTTTTTTTTTTTTCTCGCCCGGCACCACCACTATCTTCAATAACAGTTTTTGCATTTTACTACCGGTAACTTGGCAACACCTTAGTTATTTTCTCGATATCATTTTTCTAGACACCAGTCGTCGTCGTCTACGTTCACTACAAATACGTGCGGTGTCTTATTCATTCTTAACATAAATATGAGCAAAACCCTTCTCTGAAAATATCTCGCCCAAAAGTAAAACACACATCCCTAATAAGAGAGAAAATAAATTTTTTTTTTAAAAAAGGCTTTTTTGCATGTTGGCTCTCAGGAGCCAAACTGAAGTGGACATGACAGATATCACATTCCCTTCCCTTCACCACATGTTCTCCCATGTGCAACGCAACGTACAGCCTCCATCCGACCTCAGTGCTCATGCGCACACCCTGTCTGCTGCCTCTGCATAATAATTCCATGTCCCTCCCAGCTCCACCTACACCAAGAATCCAAGCTCGTAGAACACACATTTCATCCCCGGCGACGAATTCCCCTCCAACAGGTCAGTAAGTTTCAGTCTGTCGAATCAACAGACCCCGACACGCAATATACCCACATTCTTCAGTCAGTCAGTCAGCCGAGCCGAGACGACAACCCGGAAAAAAGAACCAAGACGACGATCCACCCAAAGAATTTGCATCAAATGAACCAAGGAGCAATAGTACCCCCGCCCTAGCTAATTACACCACTATGGCTGTGACTGCCTCGGCCCACCAGAGGCGTCAACGTCTCCACCCTGACGGCTGCTGTTCCAGCTAGAAGACTGGGTGAAGTCGGTCGTGAAGTCCTGGCTGCCAAACGCCATCCGCTGGAACAGCCTGATCTCCGCCGTGTTGGGCGCGTTGAACATCTCGCTCATCCCCGGCTGCACCCCGTTGGTCAGGTCAGCGTCCGCCAGGCTGTCAAGAGCCCGCACCACCTGATGAGAGCAGATGAGCCAGTGATAAAAATGTTTTAACCTCCAATCCAATCCAATGGGATGTAGTGTGGTTGCTGCTCTGAAAAGATGATGTGATGCATGCAATTTCATCGACATCCTCGTACCTGGCTCATCCGGGGCCTCCGGGGTGCCGAGTGTCGGATGCAGGCTGCTGCCGCTTCGATCATATGGAACAGCTCGACCTCGTTGAAGTTCTTGTCCAGCCTGGGGTCCAGCAGCTCCCCTGCGTTGCCAGTCTCGAGCGCTTGTGTGAGCAGTGGCCTAGCCTGCAGATAACTCTGCTGTCAGGAAATGTTGCTGACCACAGAGAATCAATCAATCTTATAAACCAGAGTTACAACAGGGTTGTGTCAGAAGCTGTTCTCAGTTGACTGGTTCACAGCTTCACATAGTACACACATACTATTACCTTTATGAATAATCATGACAAACAATTGGAACTGAAATATATTTGGTAATGTAGTAGATTTTCATATTAAGATTCAGTTACTAGTGAATGGATCAGGGCTATCATGTGGCTACTTTTCCATTGTTTCAACAGAGGTGAAATCCTCATTTATCAAACCCCGCATTTAGTAATATAAAGCTTACCCACTCGACAAGGCTCTCATCGCCCAATGGGTTTGATGCATCGACAGGCTTTCTACCAGTAATGAGCTCTAAGAGGACAACTCCAAAAGAGAAGACATCAGATTTCTCAGTCAATTTGCCACTGGATGCATACTCTGGAGCCATGTACCTAAATTAATAAAAAAAATCATCAGAAGATGAGCAAATGTGAACTATTCTTGTGTACAAGTCAGTTTCTTCTTCTACTTACCCAAAAGTTCCCATCACCCGTGTAGTTACATGCGTGGCAAAATCCATGGCTAGTCTTGCAAGACCAAAATCAGCAACCTAGTGCACGGACAGTACCCAATTCAGTAACAAGAATCATATTACAGCAGCGGGTTTCCCTTCCCAAGTTAGCATTGTTACCTGTGCCTCGAAGTTGTTATCCAGCAGAATATTAGAGGATTTTATATCACGGTGGATAATTCGGGGATGACCTGCCAAAGGGAAGAAAATTCAGGTGTGATGAGAACAAAGCAGGGCATCGAAAGCAAATGAATGAGAATGGGCATTACAATCTTCATGAAGATATGCTATTCCTTTAGCCGATCCAGCAGAAATTTTAACCCTGGCTGGCCATTCCAGAACCGGCACGCCACGTCCTATATATGACACGGCAGAATCAAAATACAATGACTGTTCAGTCGGGATTCAGAACATGAAAAGATCGACGCCACGCAGCATCAAAAAAGGTTAACTAACACCATACATACGATACATACCATGTAGATGATAGTGCAGCGTGTCGTTGGGCACAAAATCATAGACAAGCAAGCGCTGGTCGCCCGAGATGCAATACCCAACAAGAGAAACCAGGTGGCGGTGATGCACGCGGCTGATGATCTCCACCTCGGCCTGGAACTCGCGCTCCCCCTGCCCACTGCCGTCTTTCAGTTTCTTAATGGCAACCTCTCTTCCTTCGGGCAAGCAACCCTTGTAAACAGACCCAAAGCCGCCTTCCCCCAGCAGATTTTGATCAGAGAAACCGTTTGTGATGTTGTGCATCTCCTCGTAGGTGAAGAAGCGGCAGTTGCCCATGCTGTACTCCGACATTGTGTCTTTGAACTCGGGGCTCCCGGCGCTGTAGTTGGCTTTAGTTTTCTCTGAATGTCCTCCTGAACAAAAATTGAGTTTCAGTTATCAGTTCACAGCACATGAATGCACTTACAGAGCTCATTGCACTTACCTAGTAGCACTTGTGGAGAAGCAGATGGTGAGGGTGAAGGCATCACAAACCCGGCATGGTAACCGGTCATCCTCCTCCGCTTCTTCTTGTACCAGCACCCGGCGCCGATCAAACTAAGCACGAGAATCGCCACGACGACGCCGATCCCTGCCTTTGTGCCATTAGACAAACCACGGCTGCTCGGCGAGGGGCCGCTGTCCTGCCATGAGGGGACCTGTGGCATGTTGGGACCAATTGGTGCTGGTGGGGTTGTTGTTGGGTCGCTAGGCACAGATGGAGGACCAAAACCTGGCGTCGACGGCGGTGAGGGGGCGGTGGGAGTAGCAGGGACGGTGGGAGAGGTTGGGGAGGGGCTGGTGGGAGTGGGAGGTTTGATGATGGGACTGACAGAAGGCGGCGGCGCCTGCGGATCAGTTGGGGGAGGCGTGCTTGGCGGCGACCCCGGATGCCGCGGCGGTGGTGACCGCGCCACGGGCGGTGTGGTCGAGCGATCCGGTGGGCTTGGTGGCGGAGAAGTGCTCTTTGGCGGCGGCGGCGACGCGGCTGGCACAGGGGGCCGCAAAGGCGACTGCTTGGGCGGGTCAGCAGCAGGCGCGGGCGGCGGCGGCACCGTAGCAGGCGGCGAGGGTGGCGGCAATGTGGCTGGCGGGGTGGGCGGCGGAGAGGCGACGGGGACGGGCGGCGGAGAGGCGACGGGGGCTGGGGGCGGCGACGGAGAAGGGGGCGGTGGGGATTCTGGCGTCTGCGGCGGCACGGCCGCGGAGGGCGCGGGAGGGGCCGCCGGCGGGTCGGCGGGGGTGTCATTGGGCAGCTTGACCGGGGCCGGGGAGGCGGGGGAGGAGGTGTCGGGCGCGACGGAGGCGGCCGGGGAGGCCTTGGTGGCCCCCGGCGAGGGGGAGGGCGAGGAGGCCATGATTGGAGCCTGGCCTAGCACAGCGGCAGCAGCAGCGGGACTGCCTTGTTGGTGTTGGACACGGAAGGTGGTTGTTCCATGCACCGAATCCGGCGGGGGGAAAGAAAAGGAAATCCGGCCGCGGATTCCGCGGAGCGATTCGCGCAGGAACCAGGCAGAATTCTTTCCCCTCCTCCTTCCGCCTACTGCCGGCGGCGGCGGCGAGAAAATCTCAGCCCGCCTCGAGAAACGGAGGAAATGGCAAGAAAGAAGAAACCCGGACCTGCCTGGATTCGCACCGAATTCCGGAGGAGGAGGAGGAGGAAGAAGAGCCAGCCAAGGAGAAATCGGCTCCTCAAGAAACAGCTGGAACAGATGGGAGAGTGGATGCGGACGCGGTGGCGGTGGCGGTGGCGGGCTCAGATCAGATCCAGCAGTAGAGCGGTGGTGGCATTGAAGGCGATGCAGCGGGGAAGGTAACCGCGGACGAGACGAGACGAGACGGCAGTGGCAAAGCAGAGGAGAGGGAGCGATCCACCGCCGCTCCTAAATTCTTTCCTAAACCAAAAATGAATTCCCCTTTGTATCTCCTACCTCTCACCCACCCGTGATCTTGCTGCCTGCCTGCTGCCACCCACTGACTGATGACTCCCTCCCTCCGTTGGACTGGATTCCACTCCAGTGAGCGGAGACAGAGAGGAAAAGGAAGACCGGCTTTGCTAAGACTTTTATCACTTTCCATTTTCTAATCTCATTTATTTAACACTTCCCTCATGTGTTTATATGGATGGATTAGTGGACGCCTTTTCCTTCTTTTTTTTCCCTCTCTCTCTCTTGCCACGCGGTTTCTCTTTTACTTTCTTGATTGATTGATTGAGCACCGGGCCTTGTTTATTTAGGCTAGAGTTAACAGCATGCCCATTCTGGCTCACTCCTTTCACCACATACCAGCAAAAGCTGACATCCTTTCTTTTCTTTTCTTAATTAACTATTACTCCCTCCATTTCTAAAAATAAACTGCATCCTTGATTCCCGTGCTTCAGCTTTGATCGTAAACTTAACCGACGAGACCGATTGCGGCGGGAGCAAAAGTTACACTACCAATGAATTCGTATTCAAAACGAGTTTTTCAATTATAATTTTTCCCTCCCGCCGCAGCCGGTCTCGTCGGTTAATTTTATGGTCAAAGTTAAACCTCGGAAAACGCGAGCGCTACATTTTGAAACGGAGGGAGTGGAGCAATGCGCGTGGGTTGCGACGGCCACCGTTATTTACCTGTCCAAAACTAATGTGATCCTGCGAATAAATGCTTACCAAACTAAAGAGACGATACGTACTCTTTTCTCAAATCTCGGATGGTTGGTTCCTACGATGACGACGACGACGACGACGACTATGCTCAAGTAAACTTCTTTCTTTTTCCTCTGTGACACCAACTTTTGTGTTACTTTTTCCCCTATCTGTGAGTTTAGATGCACTTTTAGGACAACTTTTTATGATGAGTTGATGATCCAATGCTTTGACCTCGTTAATATTAATTCTTACATTCAGTACCTTTAGAGATGAGGAAAAAAATAGTCTTCTAAATCCTTGTATGTTGTTATTCATTTTAGAGGGGTCACAGCATCTAAAGATCACAACCAGATCTTCAAAAGATAATCAAAGTTCACACAATACACATAATACGGCAGACAAGTTCAAACTACATGTAAAAACTTGAAATTAAGACGGATGTTCACCACTTCCTCGTCGGCCCTTTGCCCTTCCCGTCGCCATCGCAGCTGTACGAGTCTGCGGCAGGAGGTGGGTCCATGTTGGAGCCGTCGGACCTGTCGTCGGAGGTGGAATCAGAGATGACGATGTAGCCTTGCAAGCGCCGGACGACGTTGTCTTGCTTGCTCTTGAGCTTGGCCACCCTCGTCAGCTCTACCGCTGCCTCCGCCGCCTCCCGCTCAGATTGCTCAATGTCGAGCCGGAGTTGCTTGGCGTTGATCCTCCGGAGCCGTCGGGCCTTCATCTCCGCCTCAGTTAGTGACCGGCGGCACACCCACTCAAGGAGACAGTCGTCCTTGTCGGGCACCCGGTGGTGGCGGGCGAACTGCACAAATGCGTCGGACCCACCCGCCATCTCCCTTGCCTCTGCTCTCACAGCGAGTGGCACATGCCTCCGACTCTAGAGTCCGCATCCATGGCAAGGCCAGCGAGCACTAGAACCAGATCTTTGCCGCCGGGAGCGGCGGGCGGAGGTGGAGGAGGCCGTCGGGCGAGAGGAGCAGATTGTGCAGGCCTCGCAAAGCCGCGCTTGGAGTGGGAAGGTCGGCGCCGGTGTCGGCGTTGCGGCGACGAGCGACAGGTGGCGTCGCACCGGACCCGGAGGTGCCGCCCGTATCGACCCGCGAGTGCTCGAGCGCGATACGGAGCGCCATCTCCTCCTCGTCTCTGGAGCTGCCAGCGGAGTTGCTGCCGGTGCTGAACATGCTCGCCGACGCTAGGGATTTGGCGGATTGGGGAAATAGGAGCATCGGGAAGGGGAGGGGAGCAGAGTGGAGTGAGCTAGGGTTTCTGCCAGACAGGAGTTTTTGTGGGGTCAGGATGGGCCAGCGGTAGGCGGGTTGATGTGCAGACGTGCCTGGGCGTGCCTAGGTCGCCTCATATCCGTCCTACATTTACGACGGATATAAGGGGTGCCAGTCAGTCCGGGCGTTTGAGGCCCGTTTGAGAGCTTCTCTTGGGTCAGATTTTATAACCGATCAGTGATCGGACGGCCTAGCCAGAAGCATGAGACAGATATAGGGCGTCCGGCCATGGACGCTCTTATCTAGTTATCCTAGCTACCGCGCTGTACATTTTTCACTATCCGAAAAGCAGAAATCTTTTATTCGGGTGAGATTGTTTATTTGATGAACAGTTCCGCCTTTGGAATTTAGCTCTGCAACGCAGATGCGTGCACATGGCCTGGACATGGGGGTCGACTCTGCAATGGAATGCCCCATTAGGCTTTGAAATATTTGACCGGCAATATTTTTCATTTTATTTTTGCATATGAAGCTTAAGTCAGATTCGGCAGCTCGAGGAGGACGCCCGCGTGTAAATACTAAATGTTGACAGTGTGAGCGTGAGAAATTCTATGTTCTGCCAAGGTGATAAGAAAATTCTTATCTCACAACGGAAATGAAAAAACTGTTAGGGATTAATTTAATCCTAATAATCTTGCTCACGATGGTTGCCAGTTTCAGCAATCGACATTAGTTCACCTCGATTATCAACTGTTTGTTGTTTGTGGTGCAATCTTACCGTCTTGTAATTACCGCATTTGTACAAATGGTATAAGTTTTTTATGAATCAGTTGTATATATAGAGATGTTTTTTTAGTGAGTTTGTTCACTCATTTCAGTGTATATGTAATCCATATAGAAATATCTAAAATATCTTATATTTGTGAACGTAGGATGTGCTTTAGACTCGACATGTGCAATTGATTGGAAACCCAAGCATCACCCAGGATTTCGATTTAGAATAATTGTGATGTGGTGAACCAATCTGTGGTTGGATGATTAGGTGGACAGTGGTATCCCCAGCCCATCAGGGTTCAAGTCCCGGTGCTTGCATTTATCCTGGATTTATTTTAGGGTTTTCGGCGATGTGCGTCCAATGGGAGTAGACGTTCCCGTCGACTACGAGACACCTTTGGTGATTTCATCAGTCTCAAGATAATATGCCAAGCCAATCTCTCGGAGGTGCTCATAGGGGTAGGGTGTGCGTGTGTGCTTATAGGGATGAGTGTATACGCGTATATATGAGCGTCTACGTCTGTACTGTGTTAAAAGAAATTGTGACGTAGCGTTCTAGTCACACGTCACATGGGCATTACAATTGAAAGTCTGGCTAGACAAGGTAAATGTGAAATACTGCACAACCAGGTGGTATCATGAGAACTCGTAAAAAGGTGGTAAAATGAGGAATTCTTTTACTTGGCAAGATCTTATAAGATTTACCGCAGCCATATAGTACTGTTTCTCAAAGTCCTGGTGGGTCATATGGTCAGTGTTGTTATTGATGTGCCTCATAAATCCGGCTCCGTTTTTGGTACCACTAGGCACCAGAGGACAATGGACCTCATACAATATAGATATTTATCATAATAAATCTATACGATGTGAAAGTACATTAAATAATAAATCTAATGTTGTTGATTTGTTATTGCATATCTTAATATTTTTGTTTATAAACTTGATCAAAGTTTGTAAAGCTTGACTTTGACTAAAGCTAATATGCAAACTAAATAAAAATGGATGGAGTACACCATGAAGCATTAAAATTTAGGTCAAGGTTTCTTAAAGTTGACTCAGAGGTGACCCAATCCTCTCGTCGTAAATGACGCGTGGTAGACTGAATAAATAACACTAGACTAGCTCGTCGCCATAACTAATCAACGTTGATTCGATTGAAGTCCTTTGACTCCAGCTACTTAAATTAACAGTGGTGACAGGATTAGCCACAATGGAGAGTAACATACAGTACTACAGTAACATACACATATCCCTAGACTATGTTACTACCTCAATAGTGGGTAGTAATGAAGGAAATATGCCCTAGAGGCAATAATAAAGTTATTATTTATTTCCTTATATCATGATAAATGTTTATTATTCATGCTAGAATTGTATTAACCGGAAACATAATACATGTGTGAATATATAGACAAACAGAGTGTCACTAGTATGCCTCTACTTGACTAGCTTGTTAATCAAAGATGGTTATGTTTTCTAACCATGAACAAGGAGTTGTTATTTGATTAACAAGGTCACATCATTAGTTGAATGATCTGATTGACATGATCCATTCCGTTAGCTTAGCACTCGATCGCTTGATATGTTGCTACTGCTTTCTTCATGACTTATACATGTTCCTATGACTATGAGATTATGCAACTCCGTTTACGGAGGAACACTTTGTGTGCTACCAAACGTCACAACGAATCGGGTGATTATAAAGGTGCTCTCTGGTGTCTCCTAAGGTACTTGTTGGGTTGGCGTATTTCGAGATTAGGATTTGTCACTCCGAATGTCGGAGAGGTATCTCTGGGCCCTCTCGGTAATGCACATCACTTAAGCCTTGCAAGCATTGCAACTAATGAGTTAGTTGCGAGATGATGTATTACGGAACGATTAAAGAGACTTACGTAACGAGATTGAACTAGGTATTGGATACCGACGATCGAATCTCGGGCAAGTAACATACCGATGACAAAGGAACAACGTATGTTGTTATGCGGTCGACCGATAAAGATCTTCGTAGAATATGTAGGAACCAATATGGGCATCCAGGTCCGCTATTGGTTATTGACCGGAGACGTGTCTCGGTCATGTCTACATTGTTCTCGAACCGTAGGGTCCGCACGCTTAAGGTTTCGATGATGAGTTATATTATGAGTTTATGAGTTTTGATGTACCGAAGGAGTTCGGAGTCCCGGATGAGATCGGGGACATGACGAGGAGTCTCGAAATGGTCGAGACGTAAAGATCGATATATTGTACGACTATATTCGAGTTCGGAAAGGTTCCGAGTCATTCGGTATTTATCGAGTCGGAGAGTTACGGAATTCGCCGGGAGAAGTATTGGGCCTTATGGGCCATACGGGAAAGAGAGAGGGCTGCCCTAGGCAGGCCGCGCCCCTTGCCCTAGTCCGAATTGGACTAAGGGAGGGCCGCACCCCTCCTTCCTTCCCTTCTCCTCCCTTTCCTAGTCTCCTACTCCTAATACATGGAAGGTCTCCTAGTTGGACTAGGAAGGGGAATCCTACTCCGGTGGGAGTAGGACTCCTGTATGCGCCATAGTAGAGGGCCGCCCTCCCTCCTCCACTCCTTTATATACGGGGCAGGGGGCACCCCATGGACACACAAGTTTGATCTACGGATCGTTCCTTAGCGTGTCAGCGGTGCCCCCTCCACCATATTCCACCTCGGTCATACCGTCATGAAGCTTAGGCGAAGCCCTCGCCGTGAAACATCAAGATCGTCACCACGCCGTCGTCTTGACGGAACTCTCCTCAACACTCGGCTGGATCGAGTACGAGGGACGCCATCGAGCTGTACGTGTGTCAAGAACTCGGGCGTCGAGTAACGGCGCCGGATCGATCGGATCGCGAGGAGAACGTCGACTACTTCCTCTACGTTGTGATCGCTTCGCTTCGGGTCTCACGAGGGTACGAGACAACACTCTCCCTCTCGTTGCTATGCATCACCATGATCTTGCGTGTGCGAGGAAAATTTTTGAAATTACTACGTTCCCCAACAAAGTGGCATCCGAGCCTAGGTTTTATGCGTTGATGTTATATGCACGAGTAGAACACAAGTGAGTTGTGGACGATATAAGTCATACCGCCTACCAAGCATGTCATACTTTGGTTCAGCGGTATTGTGAGATGAAGCGGCCCGGACCGACATTACGCCAGACGCTTACGCGAGACTGGTTTCACCGTTACGAGCACTCGTGCTTAAAGGTGGCTGGCGGGTGTCTGTCTCTCTCACTTTAGTTGAACCGAGTGTGGCTACGCCCGGTCCTTGCGAAGGTTAAAACGGAGTCTATTTGACAAACTATCGTTGTGGTTTTTGATGCGTAGGTAAGAACGGTTCTTGCTAAGCCCGTAGCAGCCACGTAAAATTTGCAACAACAAAGTAGAGAACGTCTAACTTGTTTTTGCAGGGCATATTGTGATGTGATATGGTCAAGACGTGATGCTATATTTTATTGTATGAGATGATCATGTTTTGTAGCGAAGTTATCGGCAATCTGGCGGAGCCATATGGTTGTCGCTTTATTGTATGAAATGCAACGCATACTGTAATTGCTTTACTTTATCACTAAGCGAGAGCGATAGTCGAGAAGCAATATATGGCGTAAATGACAATGATGCTACGATGGAGATCAAGGTGTCGCGCGCCGGTGGCGATGGTGATCATGACGGTGCTTGAAGATGGAGATCACAAGCACAAGATGATGATGGCCATATCATATCACTTATATTGATTGCATGTGATGTTTATCCTTTATGCATCTTATCTTGCTTTGATTGACGGTAGCATTTTAAGATGATCTCTCACTAAAATTATCAAGAAGTGTTCTCCCTGAGTATGCACCGTTGCCAAAGTTCGTCGTGCCCAGACACCACGTGATGATCGGGTGTGATAAGCTCTACGTCCATCTACAACGGGTGCAAGCCAGTTTTGCACACGCCGAATACTCAGTTATACTTGACGAGCCTAGCATATGCAGATATGGCCTCGAACACGGAGACCGAAAGGTCGGCGTGAATCATATAGTAGATATGATCAACATAAGATGTTCACCATTGAAAACTACTCCATCTCACGTGATGATCGGTTATGGTTTAGTTGATTTGGATCACGTGATCACTTAGATGACTAGAGAGATGTCATCTAAGTGGGAGTTCTTAAGTAATATGATTAGTTGAACTTAAATTTATCATGAACTTAGTCCTGGTAGTATTTTGCAAATTATGTTGCTCAATAGCTCGCGTTGTTGCTTTCATATGTTTATTTTGATATGTTCCTAGAGAAAATTGTGTTGAAAAATGTTAGTAGCAATGATGCGGATTGGATCCGCGATCCGAGGTTTATCCTCATTCTGCCTGTAAGAATTATGTCCTTAATGCACCGCTAGGTGACAGACCTATTGCAGGAGCAGATGCAGACGTTATGAACGTTTGGCTAGCTCAATATGATGACTACTTGATAGTTTTGTGCACCATGCTTAACGGCTTAGAATCGGGACTTCAAAGATGTTTTGAACATCATGGACCATATGAGATGTTCCAGGAGTTGAAGTTAATATTTCAAGCAAATACCCGAGTTGTGAGATATGAAGTCTCCAACAAGTTCTATAGCTAAAAGATGGAGGAGAATCGCTCAACTAGTGAGCATGTGCTCAGACTGTCTGGGTACTTCAATCGCTTGAATCAAGTGGGAGTTAATCTTCCAGATAAGATAGTGATTGACAGAATTCTCTAGTCACCATCACTAAGTTACTAGAACTTCGTGATGAACTATAGTATGCAAGGGATGACGGAAACGATTCCCAAGCTCTTCGTGATGCTGAAATCAACGAAGGTAGAAATCAAGAAAGAACATCAAGTGTTGATGGTTAACAAGATCACTAGTTTCAAGAAAAGGGCAAAGGGAAAGAAAGGGAACTTCAAGTAGAATGACAAGCAAGTTGTCACTCCCGTGAAGAAGACCAAAGCTGGACCAAAGCCTAAAACTGAGTGCTTACACTGCAAAGGAAATGGTCACTAGAAGCGGAAATGCCCTAAATATTTGGTGGATAAGAAGGATGGCAAAGTGAACATAAGTATATTTGATATACATGTTATTGATGTGTACTTTACTAGTATTTATAGCAACCCCTCAGTATTTGATACTAGTTCGGTTGCTAAGATTAGTAACTCAAACGGAGTTGAGAATAAACAGAGACTAGTTAAAGGGTGAAGTGACGATGTGTGTTGGAAATAGTTCCAAGATTGATATGATCATCATCGCACACTCCCTATACTTTCGGGATTAGTGTTAAACCTAAATAAGTGTTATTTGGTGTTTGCGTTGAGCATGAATATGATTTGATCATGTTTATTGCAATACGGTTATTCATGTAAGTTAGAGAATAATTGTTGTTACATTTACATGAATAAAACCTTCTATGGTCATACACCCAATGAAAATGGTTTGTTGGATCTCGATCGTGTGATACACATATTCGTAATATTGAAGCCAAAAGATGCAAAGTTAATAATGATAGTGCAACTTATTTGTGGCACTCGCCGTTTAGGTCATATCGGTGTAAAGCGCATGAAGAAACTCCATAAAGATGGATTTTGGAATCACTTGGTTATGAATCATTTGATGCTTGCGAACCGTGCCTTTTGGGCAAGATGACTAAAACTCCGTTCTTGAACAATGGAACGAGCAACCGACTTATTGGAAATAATACATACTGATGTATGCGATCCAATGAGTGTTAAGGCTCGCGGCTGGTATCGTTATTTTCTGACCTTCACAGATGATTTGAGCAGATATGGGTATATCTACTTAATGAAACATAAGTCTGAAATAGTTGAAAGGTTCAAAGAATTTCAGAGTGAAGTGGAAAATCATCGTGACAAGAAAATAAGGTTTCTACGATCTGACCGCGGAAACGAATATTTGAGTTACGAGTTTGGTCTTTGATTAAGACAATGTGGAACAGTTTCACAGCTCACGCCACCTGGAACACCACAACGTTATGGTGTGTCTGAACGTCATAACCGCACTTTAATGGATATAGTGCAATCTATGATGTTTCTTACCGATTTACCAATATCGTTTTGGGATCATGCATTAGAGACAGCTGCATTCACGTTAAATAGGGCACCATCTAAATCCGTTGAGACGACACTATATGAACTGTGGTTTAGCAAGAAACCAAAGTTGTCGTTTCTTAAAGTTTGGGGTTGCGATGCTTATGTGAAAAAGTTTCATCCTGATAAGCTCAAACCCAAATCGGAGAAGTGCGTCTTCATAGAATACCCAAAGGAAATTGTTGGGTACACCTTCTATCACAGATCCGAAGGCAAAACATTCGTTGCTAATAAATGGATCCTTTCTAGAGAAGGAGTTTCTCTCGAAAGAAGTGAGTGGGAGGAAAGTAGAACTTGATGAGGTAATTGTACCTTCTCCCTTATTGGAAAGTAGTTCATCACGTAAATCTGTTCTGTGACTACTACACCAATTAGTGAGGAAGCTAATGATGATGATCATGTAACTTCAGATCAAGTTACTACCGAATCTCGTAGGTAAACCAGAGTACGGTCCGCACCAGAGTGGTACGGTAATCCTGTTCTGAAAGTCATGGTACTAGACCATGATAAACCTACGAACTATGAGGAAGCGATGATGAGCCCAGATTCGCAAAATGGCTTGAGGCCATGAAATCGAGATATGATCCATGTATGAGAACAAAGTATGGACTTTGATGGATTTGCCGATGATCGGCAAGCCATAGAAAATAAATGGATCTTCAAGAGGAAGACGGACGCTGATAGTAGTGTTACTATCTACAAAGCTAGACTTGTCGAAAAAGGGTTTTGACAAAGTTCAAGATGTTGAATACAATGAGATTTTCTCACTCGTATCGATGCTTAAAAGTCTGTCCGAATCATGTTAGCAATTGCCGCATTTTATGAAATCTGGCAAATGGATAAACAAAACTACATTCCTTAATGGAGTTATTAAAGAAGAGTTGTATGTGATGCAACCAAGAGGTTTTGCCGATCCTAAAGGTGTTAACAAAATGTGCATCTATGGACTGGTGCAAGCATCTCGGAGTTGGAATATACACTTTGATAAGTTGATCAAAGCATATAGTTTATACAGGCTTGCAGTGAAGCCTGTATTTACTAGAAAGTGAGTGGGAGCACTACAGCATTTCTGATAAGTATATGTGAATGACATATTGTAGATCGAAAATAATGTAGAATTATTCTGCAAAGCATAAATGAGTGTTTGAAAGGAGTTTTTTAAAGAAAGACCTCGGTGAAGTTGCTTACATATTGAGCATCAAGATCTATAGAGATAGTTCAAGACGCTTTATAAGTTTTTTCAATGAGTACATACCTTGACAAGATTTTGAAATAGTTCAAAATGGAACAATCAAAAAAAGAGTTCTTGCCTGTGTTACAAGGTGTGAAATTGAGTAAGACTCAAAACCCGACCACGGCAGAAGATAGAAAGAGAATGAAAGTCATTCCCTATGCCTTGGCCATAGGTTCTATAAAGTATGCCATGCTGTGTACCAGATCTGTTGTATACCCTACACTGAGTTTGGCAAGGGAGTACAATAGTGATCTAGGAGTAGATCACTAGACAGCGATCAAAATTATCCTTAGTGGAATAAGGATATGTTTCTCGATTATGGAAGTGACAAAAGGTTCGTCGTAAAGGGTTACGTCGATGCAAGTTTTGACACTGATCTGGATGACTCTAAGTCTCGATCTAGATACATATTGAAAGTGGGAGCAATTAGCTAGAGTAGCTTTGTGCAGAGCATTGTAGACATAGAAAAATTGCAAAATACATAACGGATCTGAATGTGAAAGACCCGTTGACTAAGACTCTCTCACAAGCAAAACATGATCACACCTTAGTACTCTTTGGCTGTTAATCACATAGCGATGTGAACTAGATTACTGAATCTAGGAAACCCTTTGGGTGTTGGTCACATGGCGATGTGAACTATGGGTGTTAATCACATGATGATGTGAACTATCAATGTTAATCACATGGTGATGTGATCTAGATTATTGACTCTAGTGCAAGTGGGAGACTGAAGGAAATATGCCCTAGAGGCAATAATAAAGTTATTATTTATTTCCTTATATCATGATAAATGTTTATTATTCATGCTAGAATTGTATTAACCGGAAACATAATACATGTGTGAATATATAGACAAACAGAGTGTCACTAGTATGCCTCTACTTGACTAGCTTGTTAATCAAAGATGGTTATGTTTTCTAACCATGAACAAGGAGTTGTTATTTGATTAACAAGGTCACATCATTAGTTGAATGATCTGATTGACATGATCCATTCCGTTAGCTTAGCACTCGATCGTTTGATATGTTGCTACTGCTTTCTTCATGACTTATACATGTTCCTATGACTATGAGATTATGCAACTCCCGTTTACCGGAGGAACACTTTGTGTGCTACCAAACGTCACAACGTAACTGGGTGATTATAAAGGTGCTCTACAGGTGTCTCCTAAGGTACTTGTTGGGTTGGCGTATTTCGAGATTAGGATTTGTCACTCCGAATGTCGGAGAGGTATCTCTGGGCCCTCTCGGTAATGCACATCACTTAAGCCTTGCAAGCATTGCAACTAATGAGTTAGTTGCGAGATGATGTATTACGGAACGATTAAAGAGACTTACCGGTAACGAGATTGAACTAGGTATTGGATACCGACGATCGAATCTCGGGCAAGTAACATACCGATGACAAAGGGAACAACGTATGTTGTTATGCGGTCTGACCGATAAAGATCTTCGTAGAATATGTAGGAACCAATATGGGCATCCAGGTCCCGCTATTGGTTATTGACCGGAGACGTGTCTCGGTCATGTCTACATTGTTCTCGAACCGTAGGGTCCGCACGCTTAAGGTTTCGATGATGATTATATTATGAGTTTATGAGTTTTGATGTACCGAAGGAGTTCGGAGTCCGGATGAGATCGGGGACATGACGAGGAGTCTCGAAATGGTCGAGACGTAAAGATCGATATATTGTACGACTATATTCGGAGTTCGGAAAGGTTCGAGTCATTCGGTATTTATCGAGTACCGGAGAGTTACGGGAATTCGCCGGGAGAAGTATTGGGCCTTATGGGCCATACGGGAAAGAGAGAGGGCTGCCCTAGGCAGGCCGCGCCCTTGCCCTAGTCCGAATTGGACTAAGGGAGGGCCGCACCCCTCCTTCCTTCCCTTCTCCCTCCCTTTCCTAGTCTCCTACTCCTAATACATGGAAGGTCTCCTAGTTGGACTAGGAAGGGGAATCCTACTCCCGGTGGGAGTAGGACTCCCAGGGCGCGCCATAGTAGAGGGCCGGCCCTCCCCTCCTCCACTCCTTTATATACGGGGGCAGGGGGCACCCCATGGACACACAAGTTTGATCTACGGATCGTTCCTTAGCCGTGTGCGGTGCCCCCCTCCACCATATTCCACCTCGGTCATACCGTCGCGAAGCTTAGGCGAAGCCCTGCGCCGGTGAAACATCAAGATCGTCACCACGCCGTCGTGCTGACGGAACTCTCCCTCAACACTCGGCTGGATCGGAGTACGAGGGACGTCATCGAGCTGTACGTGTGTCAAGAACTCGGGGGCGTCGGAGTAACGGCGCCGGGATCGATCGGATCGCGAGGAGAACGTACGACTACTTCCTCTACGTTGTGATCGCTTCCGCCGGGTCACGAGGGCGTGAGACAACACTCTCCCCTCTCGTTGCTATGCATCACCATGATCTTGCGTGTGCGTAGGAAATTTTTTGAAATTACTACGTTCCCCAACAAGTAACATAAGTGTAGTAACATACAAAGCTTCATTTATTAGGTTATAGACTCATATTGCATTGAGACATGTGATGTTACAGTAACTACTACCTCCGTTCGGGTTTATTAGGCCCCCTTGTATTTTGAGTCCAACTTTGACTGCATTTAATTAAAAATATATAAAATATATGCTACACAAGGTATATTGTTGGATTTGTATTTGAAAGAGGTTTTCTATGATATAGTTTTCGTGACATATAGTTTATATTTTATTAATCAAATTCATGGTCAAACTTTGGCTTAAAAGGAAAGGGGGCCTAATAAACCCGGACGGAGGGAGTAGTTAAGTTACTAGTACTACATCTCTCCTCATTAACTCACTGCCACATAAGCAAATTTGCTGAGTTGGACTCGATGTTACTACCGAAGTTACTACCACTGTGGCTAGTCTAAGCACGCAGGGATACTCCCATTCAATACGAACTTCTAGGTGGGGCATCTTCAACAATTTCATCCCGTATCCATCCGTGGACAAGAAGGACCAGTGCGCGAATGCAGGAGGCCATCATTCAACTATAGCCACATACATTTTAACAACACTTTGAATCAATCGGACGAAAATCATTCAAACACATCCGGAGTTCATATAAACATGGCAGATTTCATTACAGTTACATCAAAGCGGTGCTAGTATGACTCTGGAGGTATAGTTAATATCTAATCTAAATGGTCACCTGCGCCCATTCCCCGTGAACTGAAACTTTACCTTCTCCACTTCCGCCTCGGCCTCTCCAGCTCCGCCTCCGGAGACCCGGGAAGTGAAGTTGTCCGCCTCCATGTCGCCGCTAAGCAACTAATAGGCCGCCAATGTTGAGCCCACCAAGCTTGGCGTCGATGGGAGGGGTGGAGCGGTGTCCTTCCTAAGACCAGAGCGACGGCGACCCTACCATGCACTACTCGCCTGCGGACGTGTCGGCTTCATGGTCGTCGTGGGGAGGGGGGCCGACTCGTCGATATGCTCCTCATCGTCGGTCCTGCCGAACGCCGCCTCGCCCACGCCATCGCTCTCCCTGTAGAGTGGCGCGGAGGAGGAGGTTGGCGCCAATTCGTCATCGGCAGCGTCCTCCATTGGGATGTCATTGTCCTCCAGCCGCCTACCGGCCAGCCAGCCGACAACAATGGCAGCCATCTCCTTCTTCTGGTCCAACGTCGGCCCGTCCTGAAGAGCTTTGGCGCCGGAGGAATCCATGGTGGGAGTGGTGTAGAGAGGGGTCGGAGGCGGATGACTGCGACTATAGCCGACGCAACAGTTTATATAGCAATGGTGGGCGACAGAGAGATAGACGGGTGGCGCCGGAGGAGAGGCCTCGGCAACCGTGTGCCATCAATGTGGGCGGCGGACGGACGGAGGGGCGGCCGTTGTGTCGTTTGAATGCGCAACAGTTACCTGCACTGGGAAGCGGCGCATGCGGCACTCTCTTGGCCGGCGCCAGTGAGTGGTCGTGTCCGCTCTGGTCGGGCATGAATGCGGTCGCTGACGCTTTGGAACGGCGCTGAGCGAAAACACGCGGGAGGGGGAGGGGTTTTGGGTGGGCCAGGGCGGCCAGAAGAGGGCTTGGGAGCAGTCCGGACTCCCGCGAACCCCCTTCCCCCATGTCCGTCTCAGGTTTACGAGAGAAAACACGTCTGGACAGCGCCATAGACCGATACCGGACCGCGTTGGATGGCTTCCGTGGTCCAGACGCTGCGGAAAGTTTGCAGGTCAACGTTGAAGATGCCAAAATTAGTAACAATTAATATGCACCAGAGGTAGTACAATAACCTTCACTGACCTCGTGGGAGTATATACTAAAGTAGTGATCTAAACCATCTTATATTAATTTACAGAGTATATGTTAATAGAAAGCCCATTTTGTGAATTGGCATGCAAATGTCACTAGCGACGTGTAGACAGTGTAGTGATTTTGACCATTTCACACTTGCATATATAGACTTGTAGGGTGCTTGCAGAAGAGTTAATTAGTAGTACGTACTACTACTCGAAACTGTTTATTATGGTAGTTCAATAATTGAATGGTGGTACACTAATTTCAGCCCAATTAATTAGGCAACGGCGCAGTCGGCAGTGCCAGCTGAGCTCATGTGCATATGGGTCACTTCACACAGTGTATTTCCTGTTGACCATAGCCTCCCTAAACAAGTCTCATGTGACTGTGATCGAAGCTAATCTCGGCATCTTTCGCTTTCCACGCATGCAATCCAACAGCTAATACCTTCCACATCGGCCCAACCACCTGTCCTCATAATGCAAAGCTAATAACCAGCCACTATGCATTGTGAGTTTGTGACATGTTTTCTTTTCAACTTTTTTTGTTTGCCAACCATGTATGACTTGTCTCATATTAATACTAGGTTAATTAATAGTATTTTGCATGTGATAGAGTACCTGATCATGCTATAGTACCAACAAAACAAGAAAAAGACTGGTCACTTTTGAGGGTTTTATTGGAGGTTCCTTGTGGTTTCAGTTAGTCACGAGAAGTTTCTACAAATTTCAGTGAGAGTTAATTACATCCAAACGAAATTAATACTTTCAACAAACTACTACTCCCTCCGTAAACTAATATAAGAGCGTTTAGAATACTAAAGTAGTGATCTAAATGCTCTTATATTAGTTTACAGAGGGAGTACATCTTAAAAAAGAATTAAGTAAGTTGTCTTTTAGTTTGAAAAAGTGGGCCCTTATTGGACGACAACCTTATGCTCAGTTCGTGGTGGTGGCGGTGGTGGTGTGTGTGTGTGGTCGGATGCTTAGAAGGGTACTTGGTGATCTCATCGATCTTTAAACTCCGAAACTCATGTCTTTAGTAGGTGCTATTCAAGTGTGTGCATGTGGTGATGCTTGCACGAGTAGTGTTCTATGAAAATGTGGCTTGTTGAGCTTATTCTATAATATACTGTGAAAATTGTCATGAAAACAAAAAAAAATGTTAGCCAAAATGAAAACACTCACCTACTTAAAAAAAATGCAAGGTTATGTTTTACGTTCCTTTCTTCGTCCTCCATCCCCACCTAACCTCCATTTTTGGTTTGCCGATTTTTCCCATCAATTTACGAGTAAAGTCCATTTTTTAATACCTAATCGCATTGAAAATAAAATGATAGGTAAATTATGACTATTGTTTACAAAATACTTGTGCCCCATTACGACCGCACGGGCTATTATATATCGGGTCTTGTTGTAGGCGACTCATAGTAGACTGAATAAATAGCAATAGACTAGCTCGTGACCATGACTAATTAACCTTGATTCAATCGACTTTGACCCAGTTGGTTAAATTAACAATGCTAGTGTGCTAGTGCTAATTAAACATGGGGGGTGACGCTACTCAATAATAGAAAAAAGATGTGTGTGAAGTTTGGTGGTTAGAAGAATGCAAATATGCATCTTTTTTTCTCAAGTCCACCGACACTAGAGATCGTTCCGAGTGACGTGGCATGCAAATGTCACTAGTGATGTGTAGACAGTGCGATGACTTTTGGCCACTTCATAATTTTATTGATCTTTACATGTTTGCACAAGAGCTGGCAATGATTTTTAAGAGCTCACAGCTGTGTGTTTTGAGAGCCCAATAATTGATGGGCAGCAGTGTAGTTGCTTAATTAGTACTCCCATATAAGATATTATTACATCTAATTTGCTCATAAACAAGTCTCATGTGACTGTGATCGAGGCTAATCTCGGCATATTTCGCTTTCCATGCATTCAATCCAACAGCTAATCTCCTTCACATCCACCCAACCATCTGTCACTACGCATTATGACTTTTTCCAGACAGTCCAAATTGCCTGATCACATGTGCTTTTTGGGATAAAAGTATACATTTCTTTTTTGCACGATTGCTAGGAGTATAGAGTAGAGTATCCATTGAAAAAGGTGGCTATATCGTAGCCACATACAAAACATGTTTCTTCATGCATAAAAACAGGGGAGTATTGTTTAATACTACAACCTTTGCTTAATAAAACAGGGGAGTCTTGCTTAATACGTACAACCTTGGCTAAATAAAACAGGGGAAACTTTTTTTTTGAGCCGAAACCGTAGAACAATCGTTTTACGGTATTTTCATTATATTAGTAGTAAACAAGTCCAAGTACAAGGTAACTAGCACAAATTAAGGAATGCCAGTTTTAGGAGACATAAGAAAATAGTAGAGTTAATTCGGGTCCACGTACAAAGCTGCCCAATTCCTGATCTTATCCGCTTTATTCTGCTTTGCTCTGAGTTTTGAAGCCCATAGTACTTCCTTGAGGTAAAACTTCCATGTATCAAAATGTGGAGCCGCTGATCTGAAAATTTTGTCGTTCCTAACAGACCAGATACCCCAGCAACCCATGATGATGATATCCAGTGTTATATCTCTTGGAAGTAGCAATAGAGATAGTGTGAACTCATCATGTGTTGATATATCTCTGTTTATCTTGCATGAGAAAATCCCAGCATCCGATGGCAAATGGGTAGTCCCAGAAAAACTGAAGTGATGTTTCCTCAGTCTTGTCTGCACAGAGCACAGAATTATAATCCTCCAAGTACATATTCTTGCAGTGCAATAGGTTCCTTGAGTTCAATCTGTCTTGGTATAGCATCCAGAAGAAGATCTTGTGTCTGAGCCTGCATGATGTGCTCCACAGAAGCTTGAAAATGTTGTGTGGAAAGTATGATCGTGTGCCAATTTCACATGGATGTGCAGTACAACCCCCATTTCCTTTTTATTTGAGTAGCTTTTCTTTTCTTTTCTTGTGGGTTGTTGATTCATCAACTTCGTGTGGATCATAGCAGCATATGATTGCTTTTGATCCTGTGGTTACCATATGAGTTTCCCCATTGAGTGTGAAAGAATATATATTTTGTCAATGGGTACATGCATGGCTACAGCACAACGGCTGGATCAAGCTAAAAGTGATAGTGCAACACACTCATTCGGCAGTAGATTGGCACATAATCAGACTTGATCTTAATGTTAGGCTGGAGCTCGGCTTGACCAAGCTTTGTAGCTACTCCCTCCGTTCCAATATAGATGACTCAACTTTGTACTAACTTTAGTACAAAGTTGGGTCATCTATTTTGGAACGGAGGGAGTAAATGATAGTGTTCATACTTGATGTTAGGCAAAATCACTATTCGACAAAGCTTGGTAACTAAATAAAAATCAATGTTCACTCATTAAAAAATACAACATACATGACGAAAGTCAAATTGGCTTGAGCTTGGCTGGACCTAAACCTGATCGTGGGTTAGTCGGGCTTGCCTCTCGTGCCTGGCTGCTAGGCTGGACCTAAACCTGCTCCATTAGTCGGCTTACCTCTCGTGCATGGCTCGGGCTTCATTTTACAGCTTGAAATAGAATTGGGACTGGCTTCCATGTGTGTGCACTGAAAAATATGTTCGGGCCGGGTTCGAGCTTAAGAAAATAAAAAAAATTCAGGAAAAATTTGCTATGTTTGTCTAATTTTTTTTAAATGCCTTATGATAGCAATCGCTTGTTACAGCGATATATCGTCCGACCCATTTAGCTGCGCTAGATACCTATTGGGCATGAACCAGTGACTGGTTTTAGGAAGCTTCTGGATGGTTGTTCACAAGTTTTGGGACCCTTGTAGAAGATTCCTAAAACAATTTTATTTCTTTTACTCGTTTTCTTTTTGTTCTTTCTTTTATTTTTATATTTTCTTTTTTATTTCTGCTTTTCTATTCAAAAAAATAAAACATGTTTCTCTTGTTAAAACAATGTTTGGATTTCAAAAAAAAAATCCATTTTTTTCAAAAATGCTTGAGTTTTTTTTACAATTTTCTATAAATGTTCATAATTTATACATTCTTCAGAACTTTTGAGAATCTTTGGCTCTTTAAAACATGTTCTAAATTTCAAAAATAGTACACAATTCAAATAAAAATAAAAATCATTCATATTCTTCATAATTGTTCTAAAGTTGTGAACAATTTTAGAATTTTGGAATTTTTTTCAAATCGATGAATATTTTTGAATTTGCAAACAATTTTTTAATTGTACTTAATTCTTGAATAATTGTTTTGATTTCTTGATCTTTTTATTTGTGAACATTTTTCGAATTTTCGAACAGTTTTTTGGTTGCTTGAACATGTTGTGCATTCACAACATTTTTTGAATTTGCAAAGTTCAAAATTTTGAAAAAGTGTCTAAGTTCTTTGGAAAGGTTCACTTTTTATAAAAATGTTCTTGTTTTCTAAATTTATTTTGATTTTTGTTTAAAACGTGTGTTTTCTATTTAGACGTAAAGCATCATTGTCTTTTTTTGTTGAGAATGTGCAACCTTGTTGATGGCGTCAAACGCACGAGGGAGCGAGTGCGTCCCCAATCGCCACCAGACCGGTCGATCGAGTGCGAGAGTGATGCTTAGCTGGGCCAGGCCCAGGTACCTCGGCAAAAAAAGCGATGCGTAACTATTGCTCGCAACAGGCGGCACATATCACTGCCCCCCTTTGGATGATTTAACAAAGGCGTATGCTAGTGATCAATCGCCTGATAACAGTCAAACTTAAGCAGCCTCGACAACCGTTTGATCTGACCAGATCTGTCCTGGCAACTTCCTTGGACAGAGTGCGGACCAGTCAGATGCTAATTATTTACGTCGCCCTGTGATCTACTGCTACCGGCATGTTCACCTGTCCTGTTAGCATGCAAGCAAAGCAGAAAGGGCACACAACGATGAAATGGGCAAACAAAAGCGCGAAATTAAATCCACTTGCTAGTCGTTGTAACATTTTGTAGTTAGCCAATAAACCATATGGTAAATCATTCACAGCTGTGTTTTGAGGGGGAAATATCTAGTGCACCCAGTCATCTTGTGCTACATGTGCATCAAGTTAATAAAATCCAATTTATGAATGGCAAAAATTTCTAAACAAAAAGTATGTTGTACTAGCAAGAAGAATCTGTAGTACTATAAAATTTGAGATCCAAATTGAAAACACAGCATTAGAAAAACAAAAGACAAATTCACCGATGATATAGAAAATGGGCTGAATTCAAGGTCCAGGTTGCATCATGTACTATTCACAGCATGATTTGTCTTTTTTGTTTCTAACAATGTACGTTAAATTTGAATCCAATATTTTTTTTACTATGGTAGATATGTGTCATACTTACACCCTCGTAAAATTTCATATTTTTTCAATGTTTATAAAGTGAGATATGGAGATCGGTGCACGGGTAGCACCAAATTCACCGTTGGACCAGATACGTGCCGTGTTTAGAGAGCCGAATAATTGATGGGCGGCATTGTAGCTGCTTGGCTACTAATTCTGGCTTCATTAGCAACCGGCACGGCACAAAGCCGGTGCGTGAGTCACTTTCACTTCACACCGTCGCTGAATCGCATGTGTGCAATCTCAGCATCTTTCGCTTTCCATGCATGCAATCCAACAGCTAATCTCCTTCTCCTTCACATCGAACCAACCATTATGACTTGTTTCAGATAGTCCAAATTAGATGTGACGGATTACATGATCACGCATGCTTTTTGGGGATAAAAAGTATACAAATCAAAGAGAAGGGTTGTTGTTTTTTCTTTTCTCCAAGAGAGTGCTTGATGTACTAGTTTGTCATTTTTTTTTGCACAAATGGTAGGAGAGTAGAGGCGGCAATTATGCAAGTAGCTTGTTTGTAAAGGTGGCTATATCTTGGCTACACATATAAAACATGCTATATGTATTAGCTACATATACAAACACGTTTCTTCTCGCTTAATATATCTTGGCTACACATATAAAACATGCTATATGTATTAGCTACATATACAAACATGCTATATGCATAAAACAGGGGAGTCTCGCTTAATAGTACAACCTTTGCTTAATAAAACAGGGGAATCTTGTTTAATACAACCTCAGCTTAATAAAACAGGGCAAACTTCTCCATGTACCAAGTGTCAGTTTCACATGGATGTGTAGTATAACCCCCCCTTTTTTTTTTTCTTGTGTGTTGTTGATTCATGCCGTGGATTGCTTTTGATCCCGTGGTGGCTCCATGAATTTGCCCATTGAGCTAGGAAAATATATTTGGCAATAGGTACATGCATGGCTATAACACAACTGTTGGTTCAAGCTAAATAGTGATAGTGCTACACAGTCACTTGACACTAGATTAGCGCATAATCAAACTTGATGTTAACGTTACGCTCGAGCTCGGCTCAACCAAGCTTGGTAACCAAATGATTTAGTGTTCGAACCTCATGTTAGTCTCGAGCATTGTTCAGTCAAAAGATACAGTTAACACCACAAAGCCCGGCTGCGCTTGATCTCGGCTGGACCTAAACCTGATCACTGGCAGGTCGGGCTTGCCTCTTGGGCCAGGCTTGGATCGAAAAATGTGTGCGCACGAAAAATGTGTTCGGATCTCACGGTCCCTATTTCCCGCCTAGGTCGATGGATATCGACCAAATGCGCACCCCCTTGCAACACACGAACCGTATTGGGCCGGTCCAGTTCATCTACTTTTGCTGAGTGCTTCACACGGGTTTTAGGATGGTTAACCTTCCTAGACCGGTTTTCCTTCTGGCATTTTTTTTCATATTCGTATTTTCTTATTTCTTTTCTGATTTTTTATTTCTTACCTTTTATTTTTTATCATGTTTGTTTTCACTTTTTTTCTTCTTCACATCTATTTTTTAATTCAATAATTTTCTTGAAAATCACAACATTTATCATACATAGAATTCAAAATTTCTTCAACAAATACAAATATGTTCATTAAAATTCAGAAAAAGTTCATCATTTTTGAAAAATATTCATGAATTTCGAAAATGATAATACAATTCAAAAAATATCTAAAATATTTTTTTCATTTAATTCAAAATTTGGAAATCGTGAACATTTTCTAAGTATTCACTAACTATTTTTAAAGACGTAACACTTTCTTTTAAGGATATGTTTTTTGTACCCATGAACAATTTTCAAATCATACCATTTCTACAAATGTGCGAACATTTTTACAAGTCACGAATTGCTTTGAGATCGTGAACAATGTTTTTGGATTTGTAAATATTTTTGCCGAAACCACCAACATTTTTTGAGTTTGTAAATATTTTTGCAGTTTTGTGAGTATTTTTTCAAATCAGGTTTTTTTTTGAATTTATGGCCATTTTTAAAATCACAAACATTTTTTACATAATATTTTTCAAATGAACAATTTTTTTTTCAAAATCATGAACAAAATGAAGAACTTATTTTGTATTCGTGAACATTTTTGAATTTCAACATTTTTTTAAATCTGGAATATTTTTGTAATTCACAAATATTTTTTGAATCCCCAGATGGTTTTTCAAAATGACGATCAGTTTTTGAATTCATGAACATTTTCACAAATGCACGAATATTTTTTTAATTGAAGAAGTTTTTTAATTCATGAATATTTTGAAAATTTATTTTTATTGAAATCCCGAGCATTTTTTAATAAAGCAAAAACAATCAAGGGAAACGCAAGGAAAAAAACACGGGCACTCCAGCCCCACATGAGCTGGCCCAACAAACCCGCCTGGGCGAGAGAGTGTTCGCTTTCCCTCATTTCCCACCGCGTGGGGTCGCGGAATAGGCGCTCCCTTCGGGTCTGGATCAGACATCATTTTGTAGCTCTAAACAAAATTTGGGCCAGACTTCCATGTGTGCCCACTAAAAAATGTGGCCTACTCAACATGCCCTGACATATATGATTAAGTTTAGCTAGACCAAGCGAGTAGTTTGTAATTTTATTTTGAGAGTAGTTGTAGAAATTTTGGAATGGACAATTTTGCTAAGTTTTCTTTATCGTTGGCGTTGGGCAGACATATCTGGCTGCTGCAGCCACATGATATGGTAACAATTCCGTTGGTTCTTGTTAATCTATAAAGCACTTCACTTCACTTTCCATGTGTGCTCTGTGCTGACCTTGGCCTCCCTAAACAAGTCTCATGTGACTGTGGTCGATGCTAATCTCGGCATATTTCGCTTTCCATGCATTCAATCCAACAGCTAATCTTCTTCACATCGACCCAACCATCTGTCACTACGCATTATGACTTGTTCCAGACAGTCCAAATTGCCTCATCAAATGTGCTTTTTGGGATAATAGTATACAAATCAAAGAGAAGGGTTGTTGTTTCTTCTTTTCTTCAAGAGAGTGCTTGATGTACTCATTTGTCTTTTTTTTGCACAATTGCTAGGAGTATAGAGTAGAGCATCCATTGAAAAAGAGATGTAGTGGTGGCAGTTATGCAAGTGGCTTGTTAAAGGTGGCTATATCTTAGCTACATACAAAACATGCTTCTTCATGCATAAAAACAGGTTAATAATACAACATTCGCTTAATAAATAAGGGGAGACTTTTTCACGTAAATTTTACATGGATGTGCGGTACAAACCCCTTTTTTAGTGGCTTTTCTTTTTCTTTCTCATCATCACCTCTACGCACACACACGCCGGAGCTTCATCAACATGCTAATCTTTGCACCAAGCTTTCACCTCAATGGTAAGTTCTAAGATTCGATCGCATCATTGATCTTTGTGTGATGGAAAAGAAACAATCTCAACTTGGCTGCTCGGCGATGTACAACCATGACACGACCGCCTCATCAACGTCGTCCATGTTGAAATTTACAACCATGGCACGACCGCCTCATCAACGTCGTCCATGTTGAAATTTACAACCATGGCACGACCGCCTCATCAACGCCGTCCATGTTGAAATTTACAACCATGGCACGACCGCCTCATCAACGTCACCCATGAGGAAACCTACAACCAATGGCATGACCGCCTCATCACCGTCACTCATGTGGAGTAGATGAAAATCCTCACAAAAAATACACCGTCGATTGCTTAATCTATGTCCGCGTTGTGCAACCTTTACCAGAAAGAGTTTGATTGTGGGTCGGGAGGAGATCATGCGCGGGGTATGAGAGGATGCTCCCTGGCTGTCCATCCGATCTGCCTCAGACGGTCAGGATGACTCGTGGCGGCCATGATCGGGACAGCCCGACCACTGTCCGGACAAGAGAGAGAGAAGAGAAGATCTATCCAACCATCCGATGGCTGGTGGCGGCTGTGATCGGACAACCCGATCGATCACTGTCCGGACTGGAGAGAGAAGAAAAAGGATCTATCCAATCATTATAAATTGAGAATACCATAAAAAGTATAAATTGAGAATTTCCTCAAAATAGGGTCAAACGTGTCACAAAGCTAAAACTTGGAGTAAAAATGGGATTAGCTCTCTCCATTCAGGATTACTCCCTCTGTAAAGGAAAATATAAGATATTTTAGATTTTTTTTGCGGGGTATAACATCTTTTAAATTGATCTTCGATTCGTATCTAGACACGTTGACAAGTAATTTGGAATGGAGATAATATTAGAGTGAAGTACATGGTAGGTTACTGAACTATTTCAGGGGTGTCATGTAAGACCCTTAAACTATAAAAATTGGCATCCGAGTCCTTAAAGTGTAGTAATTGTATCATTCAGGTCCGTCAGACCCCTCATGACAGGCCAACTAGCGCCGTTGACCCGTGACACGTGGGACCGGTGGGCCCGCATGGTAACGGTCGGTGACAGAAATATGCAAATAAATTCAAATTCATGAACTTTTAAAAAATGTTCACGTCGTTCGCGAATGTATAAAAAAATGTTTGCGAACGTTCATATACTTTCACGACTTAAATTTTTTTCGTGAATATAGAAAAATGTTCAAGGCTTTAAGAAAATGTTCGCGTCTTTCGCGCGAATATGGAAAAATGTTCGCGAACATTCATGTACTTTCACAACAATAATAAAAATGTTTTCATATATGAAAAAAATGTTCGCGAACATTCATGTACTTTCACAACATTAATAAAAAAATTTCAAATATGAAAAAATGTTCGCGAACATTCATGTACTTTCGCAACATTAATAAAAATGTTTTCAAATATGAAAAAATGTTTGCATCTTCGCGGATATTGAAAAAATGTTCGCGAACACCATATACTTTCACGACTTAAAAAAATGTTCGTGAATATGTAAAAAAATCCTTGTCGTTCGTGAATATGGAAAAACTGTTTGCGGACATTCAATTGCTTTCAGAAATTTTAAAAAATGTTCATGAATTTTTTTAAACCGTGAACATTTTCTCTATGTTTGTGAACTTTTATGAAACCATGAACACTTAGATTAATGAAAATATGGTAATCTCATAATGAAAACATATTTTCAAATTTCATGAATAAAAAATCAAACCTGAATGTTTTTGCGAATTTGTGAACATTTTTAAATTCAAAATTTTTAAAAAAATTGCTAACATTTTTAAATATTCATGAGCATTGATTAAATTTGTGCAAACTTTTTACAAATTCGTGGAAAAAATGGCCGATGTAAACATACTCAAAAGCTACCAATTTTTCTTGAGCGGCACAATAGCATGCTATAGGAGTTTTTGAGTTGATGATTTTGAAAAAAAGTTAGTGAATTTGAAAAAAGTTCATGACTATTACCTTGTGGATGTTGGAAATATGCCCTAGAGGCAATAATAAAAGGATTATTATATTTCAATGTTCATGATAATTGTCATTTGTTCATGCTATAACTGTATTATCCGGAAATCGTAATACACGTGTGAACACTTAGACCCAATGAGTCCCTAGTGAGCCTCTAGTTGACTAGCTCGTTGTGATCAATAGATAGTCATGGTTTCGACTATGGACATTAGATGTCGTTGATAACGGATCACATCATTAGGAGAATGATGTGATGGACAAGACCCAATCATAAGCATAGCATAAAAGATCGTATAGTTCGTTTGCTAGAAGCTTTGCCAATGTCAAGTATCTCTTCCTTCGACCATGAGATCGTGTAACTCCGGTTACCGTAGGAGTGCCTTGGGTGTATCAAACGTCACAACGAATCGGGTGACTATAAAGGTGCATTACAGGTATCTCCGAAAGTATCATTGGGTTGACACGGATCGAGATGGATTTGTCACTCCGTATGACGGAGAGGTATCTCTGGGCCCACTCGGTAATGCATCATCATAATGAGCTCAATGTGACCAAGGTGTTGCCACGGGATCATGCATTACTGAGACGAGTAAAGTGACTTGCCGTAACGAGACCGAACAAGGTATTGGGATACCGACGATCGAGTCTCGGGCGCAAGTAACGCATCGATTGACAAATGGAATTGCATACTGAGGTTTGATCGAATCCTCGACATCGTGGTTCAACCGATGAAATCATCGAGGATCATGTGGGAGCCAACATGGGTATCAGACCCGCTGTTGGTTATTGCCCGAGAGTCGTCTCGGTCATGTCTGCGTGTCTCCGAACCCGTAGGGTCTACACATAAGGTTCGGTGGCGCTAGGGTTAGTAGGAAGTCAAGTATGTGACCACCGAATGTTGTTGAGTCCGGATGAGATCCCGGACGTCACGAGGAGTTCGAAAGGGTCCGGAGGTAAAGAATAATATATAGGAAGTGGTGATTCGCCATCGGGAAAGTTTCGGTTCACGGTAAAATCTGGGACCACGGAAGGGTCCCGGGTCCACCGGTGGGGCCACCTATCCGGAGGGCCCCATGGGCCAAAGGGGAAGGAACCAGCCCACAGGGGCTGGTGCGCCTCAGGCCCACCTGCGCCTAGGGTTGAAACCCTAGGGGTGGGCGCCCCACCGGCTTGGGGGCACTCCACCCCTTGGCGCCGCCCCGGAGATTGGATCTCAGGGCCGCCCCTGGGGGCCTATATAAAGGGGGAGGGAGGGGGCTGCTGTACCAACTCCCAAGGCGCAGCCCTCCCTCCCCAACACATCTCCTCCTCCGTAAGAGCTCGTGAAGCCTCGCCGAGTCTCGCTTCTCCACCATCACCACGCCGTCGTCTTTGCCGGTGGAGCTGTCTTCCTCAACCTCTCCTTCCCCTTGCTGGATCAAGAAGGAGGAGACGTCGCTCGTCCCGCACGTGTGTTGAGCGCGGAGGTGCTGTCCGTTCAGCACTTGGCATCGGTGATCTGAATCACGTTCGAGTACGACTCCATCATCACCTTGCAAGCTTCGCACGCGATCTACAAGTGGTATGTAGATGCTATCTCTCCCATTACTCGTTGCTTAGATGAACTCATAGATGGATCTTGGTGAAGCCGTAGGAAAAATTTTAATTTTCTCGCAACGTTCCCCAACAGTGGCATCATGAGCTAGGTCTATCGTAGTTCTCTAATGCACGAGTAGAACACAATTTGTTGTGGGCGTTGATCTTGTCATCTTTCTTGCCTCTACTAGTCTTTTCTTGCTCAACGGTATTGTGGGATGAAGCGGCCGGACCAACCTTACACGACGCTTACGTGAGACCGGTTCCACCGGTCGACATGCACTAGTTGCATAAGGTGGTGGCGGGTGTCTGTCTCTCCCACTTTAGTTGGAGCGGAATCGATGAACAGGGCCCTTATGAAGGGTAAATAGAAGTTGACAAAATCACGTTGTGGTGATTCGTAGGTAAGAAAACGTTCTTGCTAGAACCCAATCGCAGCCACGTAAAAGATGCAACAACAACTAGAGGACGTCTAACTTGTTTTTGCAGCGATTGATCATGTGATGTGATATGGCCAGAAGTTGTGATGAATGTTGAATTGTGATGTATGAGATCATGTTCTTGTAATAGGATTCACGACTTGCATGTCGATGAGTATGACAACCGGCAGGAGCCATAGGAGTTGTCTTTATTTTTTTGCATGACCTGCGTGTCATTGAAGAACGCCATGTAAACTACTTTACTTCATTGCTAAACGCGTTAGTCATAGAAGTAGAAGTAGTCGTTGGCGTGACAACTTCATGAAGACACGATGATGGAGATCATGATGATGGAGATCATGGTGTCAAGCTGGTGACAAGATGATCATGGAGCCCCGAAGATGGAGATCAATGGAGCTTGATGATATTGGCCATATCATGTCACAACTATATAATTGCATGTGATGTTTATTATGTTTATGCATCTTGTTTACTTAGGACGACGGTAGTAAATAAGATGATCCTTACAAAATTTCAAGAAGTGTTCTCCCTAACGTGCACCGTTGCTACAGTTAAATCGTTTCTAAGCACCACGTGATGATCGGGTGTGATGGATCCTTACGCTCACATACAACGGGTGTAAGACAGTTTTACACAGCGAAAACACTTAGGGTTAACTTGACGAGCCTAGCATGTGCGGACATGGCCTCGAACACGGAGACCGAAAGGTCGAACACGAGTCGTATGGAAGATACGATCAACATGAAGATGTTCACCGATGATGACTAGTCCGTCTCACGTGATGATCGGACACGGGCTAGTCGACTCGGATCGTGTAACACTTAGATGACTAGAGGATGTCTAATCTAAGTGGGAGTTCATAATTTTGATTAAGAACTTTATTATCATGAACTTAGTCTAAAACCTTTGCAAATATGTCTTATAGATCAATGGCCAACGCTAATGTCAACATGAACTTCAACGCGTTCCTAGAGAAAACCAAGCTGAAAGATGATGGCAGCAACTATACGGATTGGGTCCGAACCCGAGGATCATCCTCATAGCTGCCAGAAGCAATATGTCCTAGAAGGACCGCTAGGTGCCGCTCCGTCCCGAGAACCAAGACGTTATGAACGCTTGGCAAACTCGTCTTGATGATTACTCCCTCATTCAATGCGGCATGCTCTCTGACTTAGAACCGGGCTCCAAAAGCGTTTTGAGCATCACGGAGCATATGAGATGTTCAAGAGCTGAAACTAGTTTTCCAAGCTCATGCCCGGTCGAGAGATATGATGTCTCCGACAAGTTCTACAGTTGTAAGATGGAGGAGAACAGTTCGTCGGTGAACACATCACGAAGATGTCGGGTTGCACGACGTATGACCCAGTTGAACATTAACCTCCCGGATGAGGCGGTCATTGACAGAATCCTCGATCGCTCCCACCAAGCTACAAGAGCTTTGTGATGAACTACAACATGCGGGGATGGTAAAGACCATTCTGAAGTGTTCTCACGTGAAGTCAGCAGAGGCTGAAATCAAGAAAGAACATCAAGTGTTGATGGTCAATAAGACCACTAAGTTCAAGAAGGGCAAGGGTAAGAAGAACTTCAAGAAGGACGGCAAGGATGTTGCCGCTACCGTAAGCCGCTTGCGGGAAGAAGTCAAAGAATGGACCCAAGCACGAGATCGAGTGCTTTTATTGCAAGGGAAGGGGCTTTCGAAGCGGAACTGCCCCAAATACTTAGCGGATAAGAAGGCGGCAACACCAAAGGTATATTTGATATACATGTAATTGATGTGTACCTTACCAAGACTCGTAGTAACTCCCGGTATTTGATACCGTGCCGTTGCTCACATATGTAACTCACAGCAGGAGCTGCGGAATAAACGGAGACTGGCGAAGGACGAGGTGACGATGCGCGTCGGGAATGGTTCCAGGGTCGATGTGATCGCCGTCGGCACGCTGCCTCTACATTTACCTACGGGATTAGTTTTGAACCTCAATAATCGTTATTTAGTGCCATGTTTGAGCATGAACATTGTATCTGGATCTCGTTTGATACGAGATGGCTACTCATTTAAGTCTGAGAATAATGGTTGTTCGATTTATATGAGAGATATGTTTTATGGTCATGCTCCGATGGTCAATGGTTTATTCTTGATGAATCTCGAGCGTAATATTACACATGTTCATAGTGTGGATGCCAAAAGATGTAAAGTTGATAACGATAGTCCCACATACTTGTGGCATCGCCGCCTTGGTCACATTGGTGTCAAGCGCATGAAGAAGCTCCATGCTGATGGACTTTAGAGTCTCTTGATTATGAATCGCTTGACACATGCGAACCTTGCCTCTTAGGCAAATGACCAAGACTCCGTTCTCCGGAACAATGGAGCGAGCAACCAACTTGTTGGAAATCATACATACCGATGTGTGCGGTCCAATGAGCGTTGAGGCTCGCGGAGGATATCGTTATGTTCTCACTCTCACTGATGACTTGAGTAGATATGGGTATGTCTACTTAATGAAACACAAGTCTGAGACCTTTGAAAAGTTCAAGGAATTTCAGAGTGAGGTAGAGAATCAACGTGACCGTAAGATAAAGTTCCTACGATCAGATCGTGGGGGAGAATACTTAAGTCACGAATTTGGTACACACTTAAGAAAATGTGGAATCGTTTCACAACTCATGCCGTCTGGAACACCTCAGCGAAACGGTGTGTCCGAACGTCGTAATCGCACTCTATTGGATATGGTGCGGTCTATGATGTCTCTTACCGATTTACCGCTATCATTTTGGGGATACGCTCTAGAGACAGCTACATTCACTTTAAATAGGGCACCGTCTAAATCCGTTGAGACGACACCGTATGAATTATGGTTTGGGAAGAAACCTAAGCTGTCGTTTCTAAAAGTTTGGGGATGCGATGCTTATGTCAAGAAGCTTCAACCTGAAAAGCTCGAACCCAAGTCGGAAAAATGTGTATTCATAGGATACCCTAAGGAAACTGTCGGGTATACCTTCTACTTAAGATCCGAAGGCAAGGTCTTTGTTGCCAAGAACGGATGCTTTCTAGAGAAAGAGTTTCTCTCGAAAGAAGTAAGTGGGAGGAAAGTAGAACTCGATGAAGTACTACCTCTCGAACGGGAAAGTGGTGCAGCGCAGGAAACCGTTCCTGTGATGCCCACACCAACTGAAGAGGAAAACGTTGATGATGATCAAGGTACTTGGATCAAGTTACTATGAACTTCAAGGTCCACGAGGACACGTTCCGCACCGCAGTGGTACGGCAACCCTGTCATGGAAATCATGTTGCTAGACAACAATGAACCTTCGAACTATGAAGAAGCAATGGCGGCCCGGATTCCAACAAATGGCTTGAGGCCATGAAATCCGAGATAGAATCCATGTATGAAAACAAAGTATGGACTTTGACAGACTTGCCCGATGATCGGCGAGCGATAGAAAATAAATGGATTTTTAAGAAGAAGACGGACGCGGATGGTAATGTTACCATATATAAAGCTCGACTTGTCGCTAAGGGTTATCGACAAGTTCAAGGGATTGCCTACGACGAGACATTCTCTCCCGTAGCGAAGCTTAAGTCCGTCCGAATCATGTTAGCAATTGCCGCATACTATGATTATGAGATATGGCGATGGACGCCAAAACGGCATTCCTTAATGGACATCTTAAGGAAGAGCTGTATATGATGCAGCCGGAAGGTTTTGTCGATCCTCAGAACGCTAACAAAGTATGCAAGCTCCAGCGATCCATTTATGGACTGGTGCAAGCATCTCGGAGTTGGAACATTCGCTTTGATGAGATGATCAAAGCGTTTAGTTTATGAGACTTATGGAGAAGCCTGCGTTTATAAGAAAGTTAGTGGG
Source organism: Aegilops speltoides (assembly GCA_021437245.1). Lineage (NCBI taxonomy): Eukaryota > Viridiplantae > Streptophyta > Magnoliopsida > Poales > Poaceae > Aegilops > Aegilops speltoides. The sequence continues at coordinate 6,978,601 of CM038143.1, forward strand.
AGCTCAGTAGCATTTCTCCTATTATATGTAGATGACATACTCTTGATGGGAAATGATACGAAACTCCTGGACAGCATTAAGGCCTACTTGAACAAGTGTTTTTCAATGAAGGACCTTGGAGAAGCTGCTTATATATTAGGGATCAAGATCTATAGAGATAGATCGAGACGCCTCATAGGTCTTTCACAAAGCACATACCTTGATAAGATTTTGAAGAGGTTCAAAATGGATCAGTCCAAGAAGGGGTTCTTGCCTATGTTACAAGGTGTGAGATTGAGCTCGGCTACCACCCACCACGGCAAAAGATAAAGAAGAGATGAGTGTCATCCCTATGCTTCAGCCATAGGATCTATTATGTATGCCATGCTGTGTACTGCACTGATGTAAACCTTGCCGTAAGTTTGGTTGCAAGATACCAAAGTAACCCCGCAAGGAACACCGGACAGCGGTCAAGAATATCCTGAAGCACCGAAAAGGACAAAGGACATGTTTTCGCTTATGGAGGAAACGAAGAGCTCGTCAGAAGGGTTACGCCGACGCTTAGCTTCGACTCAGATCTGGATGACTCTAAGTCACAAACCGGATACGTGTATATGTTGAATGGTGGAGCAAGAGCTGGTGCGGTGCAAGCGAGCGTCGTGGCGGGATCTACGTGTGAAGCGGAGTACATGGCAGCCTCGGAGGCAGCGATGAAGCGATTTGGATGAAGGAGTTCATCACCGACCTAGGAGTCATACCCAATGCGTCGGGGCCGATCAAACTCTTCGTGACAACACTGGAGCTATTGCCCTTGCCAAGGAGCCCAGGTTTCACAAGAAGACCAGCACATCAAGCGTCGCTTCAACTCCATCCGTGAAAATGTTCAAGATGGAGACATAGAGATTTGCAAAGTGCACACGGATCCGAATGTCGCAGATCCGCTGACTAAACCTCTCTCGCGTGCAAAATATGATCAACACCGTAACTCTATGGGTGTTCGATTCATCACAATGTAACTAGATTGGTGACTCTAGTGCAAGTGGGAGACTGTTGGAAATATGCCCTAGAGGCAATAATAAAAGGATTATTATATTTCAATGTTCATGATAATTGTCATTTGTTCATGCTATAATCAGTATTATCCGGAAATCATAATACACGTGTGAACACTTAGACCCAATGAGTCCCTAGTGAGCCTCTAGTTGACTAGCTCACAGATCAATAGATAGTCATGGTTTCGACTATGGACATTAGATGTCGTTGATAACGGGATCACATCATTAGGAGAATGATGTGATGGACAAGACCCAATCATAAGCATAGCATAAAAGATCGTATAGTTCGTTTGCTAGAAGCTTTGCCAATGTCAAGTATCTCTTCCTTCGACCATGAGATCGTGTAACTCCCGATTCTGTAGGAGTGCCTTGGTGTATCAAACGTCACAACGAATCGGGTGACTATAAAGGTGCATTACAGGTATCTCCGAAAGTATCTGTTGGGTTGACACGGATCGAGATGGATTTGTCACTCCGTATGACGGAGAGGTATCTGGGCCCACTCGGTAATGCATCATCATAATGAGCTCAATGTGACCAAGGTGTTGGCCACGGATCATGCATTACGGAGACGAGTAAAGTGACTTGCCGTAACGAGACCGAACAAGGTATTGGGATACCGACGATCGAGTCTCGCAAGTAACGCATCGATTGACAAAGGAATTGCATACAGGTTTGATCGAATCCTCGACATCGTGGTTCAACCGATGAAATCATCGAGGAGCATGTGGGAGCCAACATGGGTATCCAGACCCGCTGTTGGTTATTGCCCGAGAGTCGCCTCGGTCATGTCTCGTGTCTCCGAACCCGTAGGGTCTACACACTTAAGGTTCGGTGACGCTAGGGTTAGTAGGAAGTCAAGTATGTGACCACCGAATGTTGTTCGGAGTCCCGGATGAGATCCCGGACGTCACGAGGAGTTCCAAAAGGGTCCGGAGGTAAAGAATAATATATAGGAAGTGGTGATTCGGCCATCGGGAAAGTTTCGGGTCTCAGGTAAAATCACGGACCACGGAAGGGTCCCGGGTCCACCGGTGGGGCCACCTATCCGGAGGGCCCCATGGGCCAAAGGGGAAGGAACCAGCCCACGGGGCTGGTGCGCCTCAGGCCCACCTCGCGCCTAGGGTTGAAACCCTAGGGGGGGGCGCCCACCGGCTTGGGGGCACTCCACCCCCTGGTCGCCGCCCCGGAGATTGGATCTCAGGCCGCCACTTCTGTGGGGCCTATATAAAGGGGGGGAGGGAGGGGGGCTGCTGTACCAACTCCCAAGGCGCAGCCCCTCCCCTCCCCAACACATCTCCTCCTCCGTAAGAGCTCTGCGAAGCCCTGTCGGAGTACTGCTTCTCCACCATCACCACGCCGTCGTGCTGCCGGTGGAGCTGTCTTCCTCAACCTCTCCTTCCCCCTTGCTGGATCAAGAAGGAGGAGACGCCGCCGTCTCCGTGCACGTGTGTTGAACGCGGAGGTGCTGTCCGCTCAGCACTTGGCATCGGTGATCTGAATCACGCTCGAGTACGACTCCATCATCACCTTGCAAGCTTCGCACGCGATCTACAAGTGGTATGTAGATGCTATCTCTCTCCGCTACTCGCTGCTTAGATGAACTCATAGATGGATCTTGGTGAAGCCGTAGGAAATTTTTTAATTTTCTGCAACGTTCCCCGACAGTGGACCCGCTGTCTCATGTGCCACGGGTCAACGGGCCAGCAAGCCGGCCAGGCAGGAACTACAATGAATGAAACACTTAGCGCACTTCGAGAATCTGGATGTGAGAGAGCTGATCAGATACATTCCACCCCCGGGAAACCCTCCCCACCCCCCCCACGCCGCCACCCGCGAGGCGGCCAGGGCGGACGCCTAGATCCCCCCTCCGTCGGCCCCCCTCCTCCTCCCCCCTCCCTCGCTGCCGCCAGGGGGCGCGGCCGGGCTGCGGGAGCGGCGGCGGGGCGTCTCCTTCCTCCTCTCCGTGAGATAGGGCGGCGCGGGCGCCTCCTCCGTGTGCGGACCCGGTGCGGGAGCGGGCACCGCAGCGTGGCGGAGCGCTGCCTGGCGGCGCGTGGCGTGGCGTGGCCGGCTGGCTGTGATGGGGCGCGCTCGCCGCGGTGGCCGGATCCACCGGCAGACGGCGCGCTGCTGGGCGGCGTGGGCGGCGGCTGGGGTCCAGCTTCGGGCTGCCGGCAGCTGCGCTGGTTTCCTCTCTGTCGCAGGCGTGCGGCGGTGGTGCGGTTCGGCCGATGGCGGTCCGGCGACCTGGTGGTGGTGGTGCTTCCACTTGGCGGCTCTCTGTGGCGGGAGGCAGGGGAGCGACTTGGATAGGGGCGGCGGCGTCGACGGCGTGCCGGCTGCAGCGCGAAGGCGGGAACTTTACGGTTCTCGGAGATCCCGGCCGGGCCTGTGCGGCCACGGGCCTGGTATGTTCTTGCTATTGCGTCCGGTCAGCTACTGTCTTCGACGGTGGAGGTGGGGGCCTCTCGCGTGCCGACGGTGCTGATGCCCTAGTCCCGGCTCCTCTTTTTCTTTGTGCGGACCATGCTTCATGGAGTCGTGGTGAGACGGCGTGGGAAGCTTCGTGACCGGGTTGGCGGGTGAAGGTCTGTTTGGTGGCGAGCGCTGGAGTGCCTAAGGTGGACGTTGCGATCGGGAGAAATCCCTGTTGACTTGGACGACACCAACGCGGTGGCGCTTGTGGGTACCGCCTGACCTTTCTGGAGGGTGTCGGGGCTACCCTTCCTCTCTTCTCACAGTGTAGCGGGGAAAACCCTTGGCAGCAGCGTCGTCATCGTCGCGTCCCTTCTTGGAGGTGCTGATTGGTACCGGTGCTTCGGAGGCTCGGAGCTTGGTGGGCGTTCTTCGTTGGGTGCAGCGGCCGCGAGGCTTCTTCGTTGTTTGGTCGATCCGCCATTGTTGCCTTTTGTTTCTCTTGTATTCTCTCTTCTTCTTTTTTTTTTGGGCGTGACTGTGCTACTTCCGCCCCAGCACCTATCTTTAAATGTATCGGTCGGTTGCTTTGTATACAAAGCGGGGAAACCCTTTTTCGGTAATCTGAATGTCGATTTTGGACCTACAATGCACTTCACTCGTATTGTTAAGCAGTGGAAGATACTACTGGAAACAATATTATCACCAACATGTCAAAAAAAAAAAGACAATCTTATTATTATTATTAACAGAAATAAAATGCGCTGGGAAGGAAAGCCGTACGTTTGAAAAACCGGTGGTGAAGGAAATATGGTTTGCATGCCGTCTTCCTCTCCTCTCCGGTCACCCTCCCTCTTCCTCTTCCTCTCTCTCTCTCTCTCTCTCGCCACGGGCTTCAGAGTTGCCGCTCGATCTCGACCACGACCACGAGGAGGACACAAGCTGGGTAGCAGGCGGCGGCGAGGATGCCGGACACGACGGACGACATCGCGGAGGGGATATCGTTCCAGGCGTTCGAGGACGACTGCCGGCTGCTCGGCAGCCTCCTCCACGACGTGCTCCTCCGGGAGCTCGGCCCCGGCTTCGTCAAGCTCTTCGAGCGCATCCGCATCCTCGCGCAGGTACCCTACCCGGTGGCATGCAGGCACGCTCGCTGGTGGATCCACGAAATGCCGAGGCTGAATAATGAAATGCTGGCTGCATGACGCAGAGCGCCGTGACGATGCGCGGCGCGGGGATGGAGGACACGGCGGCCGTCGTGGAGCGGCAGCTGGAGGCGGAGCTGTCGGGCATGTCGCTGGAGGACTCACTCTGCCTCGCCCGCGCCTTCTCCCACCACCTCAACCTCACGGGCATCGCCGAGAGGCACCACAGGCAAGTGCATGCACCAGCACCACCACGTCAGCACACATGCCTCCTAATTTAAATCTGATAGATAGATAGATACAGCCAATTTGCCGCCTGAACAATAACATTTCTCTAATCTCTAGTACGTACGTACGTACCTGGGACACACAAATTCGGAAATGTGCCCGTGCTAATTAAAACTTAATTGCCAAATTAAACTAGACCTTTCTCTCTGTTTTCTTGAGATTAACAACGCAAAAAGAGAAGAAGAAGGAAAAAATCTCAATGCAAATGCTTGATCCTTATAAATTAATCAGGCAGTAGCATATATATATATATATATATATATATATATATATATATATATATATATATATATATACTCTTATTTCTTTTCTGATAATCTGAAATAACATGCATCTGTACCTAGTTTGCACCCCAAGCATCTACAGTGAAATTAGGATCCTGTTTTTGTGCTGAACTAATCATTCTGTTGCATACAAGAAATAATTTTACCATGTGTACATAGGGTCCGCAAATCCCGAAGTGAAGTGCCTCTGTCGAAATCATGTGATGATATATTCGACAAGTTAATTCAAGGCGGCGTTCCTCCAGAGCAACTTTATGATACTGTCTGCAAACAGGTACTTGTGTTAATAATGTAGCGCACATTTTTCTGGCATCGCGATCCGACCAAGCTTAGCTGATGGGAGTACTTGATATTTTCTTTCCCTGTTGTGCAGGGGGTTGAAATCGTTCTTACGGCGCATCCAACTCAAATAAACCGGCGAACCTTGCAATACAAACACCTCAGAATAGCCGTGAGTTAACCTGTGATTTCTTCTTTCGATCTCACTGTTTCTTGTGTTCTAACTTTTAATGACTGATGAGACTGTGCTTCAGCATCTTTTGGAGTTCAACGGACGCCGCGATCTTAACTATGAGGATAGAGAAATGCTGATAGAAGACCTGGTATGCTTGAGATGTTTTGATGCATTAATTTTTTCCATTAAAATACTCTGTTTTGCTGATCTGTCCTCAGTTCCTTCTGACTCTGATTACCATGCAGGTAAGGGAAATCACAGCACTATGGCAGACAGATGAGTTGAGGCGCCATAAACCTACACCAGTTGATGAAGCTAGGGCTGGTAATTAAGAAAATTAAGGCTCTTCTGGCTTTCTGGTTTGTCCATGCATGATACTACAAATGATTTCAAAACAATTTCTTGACTCTCGCAGGCCTTCATATTGTGGAACAATCCCTCTGGAAATCGATACCACGCTATCTTCGCCGTGTCAGCAATGCTCTAAAGAAGGTTGCGACAACAACTGCTGCGATTCAATGAATTTAACTTCTCTTTCACTCCCTCGAGCAATTTTAAATCTTTCTTTTTAACACTATGCATATAGCATACTGGCAAGCCTCTTCCACTAACCTGCACACCAATCAAATTTGGTTCATGGATGGGTGGCGACCGAGACGGGAATCCTAATGTCACATCAAAAGTAAGCTAATCTTGCTTGTGTTTAACTGTGTATATGATCGATGTTTTTTTTTTCGTATTAGAGGGGTTGTACTTGATTGAAACAATTGTCATTTCCATGTGCAGGTGACTCGGGATGTTTCCTTGATGGCCCGTTGGATGGCAATTGACCTGTACATCCGACAACTAGACAGTCTCAGCTTTGAGTTATCCATCAAGAAATGTAGCGATAAGCTTGCAACCTTAGCCAATGAAATCTTGCTCAAAGGTTAATTAGTTTCATGATTATCCACCCAAGTTTTCCAATCTTAGTAAATGACTAAAGCCTATTAATTACCAGAGGCTGCTTTGGTATGGCCAATTTACGGCACTGTCGGAAATGCCTAGTTAGTTTGAAGATCACACCTCCTTGGTGTAATAGCAATATGTATACGTCTTACACCAATATCACCTGTAAAGCACATACTTTCACATCATATTTTTGATTTATGTTGATAATTCGAGTGGATTTCTCAGACTCAGAGTCGACATCCGAAGAGAAGAAGGCCAATCCTTGGACCAAAACAGGACCAGAAAACAACTTAAAACGGCCGCCTAGGATGGGTATGCCTGCTCAGCTTCCTTCTGGTGCTGATCTTCCATCATTGACAGGTAGAATCTCTGTCATGTGATCTGCTCAACTTAAAAACTTTATGTGCTGCTGCATCAGATACAATCATTTCACTTAAGTTCACAATTTTTTGGTCTATATTAACACCTGCATTTCTTGTTCCAAAATCTATGTAAAATTTGCAGTGGCAGTTGTTAGTCATGTCTTAGTTTATATCTTCACCATTTTCTAATCTAGGACTTGCATCTGATGCAGAATGCAGTGATAGCGAATCTCAATTCAGAATAGTAAAACTTCCATGCAACCCGAAACATCAGGTTTGAACTATTCTTTTTTTTTTACCCCGAAATGTAGAACAATTGTTCTATGGTAATTTTCATTAGTAGTTTAAATATGTAAAAAAGGAATAGAAAAATAAATTACAGGCAAAGTACCCAACTCCTGTTTTCTCTAACATGGGAAAAATGTTAATCACTAAGAACTATATATGGTAAGAGGGAAATCATCAGGTTTGAACTATTCCAATGTCTCATATCATAGCTCGTGGGATAACATTCTGGCTTCCCCAAAGTGCATTGTTCACATCTGGTGCAATATGTATAAACATGTATGTTGGGAACTGTTACTATGAAACTAGAGGATATCCCGCGCGTTGCTGCGGGAATTGGTTGATGAAAATTTGGGTTGATAACATAAGTGCAATGGATTATGCATGTATAAACATGTATGTTGGGAACTGGTATTATGAAATGTGGTGAAAACATAAGTGCCATGAATTATGGCTGCATCGCGTCACCCAGATTCAATAACTGTAGTTAGCAAGCATTAGCCTGGATGCCGGGATATGTTAGAATAAATCCGAGGCACTCCGTTGATCTACCGAGGACCAAGCAATCACACGAGCACAACACCGAGATTTGTTAACGAGGTTCACTGATATGGCTACATCCCCGGGGCCTGACTACGGGCGCTCCTCCCCATGACACCGTCACAATACCGCACCCGGTCGCCCTGGACACCGGCACATGCCGCCGGCTTCCCCTGCGTTCCGGTGCTATTATGTTGGCATAGGTTACATCATGTGTCTACCCCCGCTATATATGAGAGGCCTAGGATACAATTGTCCTACTAGGACACGACTCCATATCCTGTCTAAACACAATACAACTACAAGTCCAACTGTAACCTACCTCGTACACTATATTCGACACAACTCCAACAGGATACACAGGTGTCATTGTAATCTTTTTTTTTTGCTTGTCCACTAATTCTTTGCTTGTCTTCTCCAGGGAATCCAAATTCCAACAGAAAGAAGTGAGGAGAGTCACAGTCCAGTGCAGTCTCCTGGTCGTCGTCCAGCATCATCGCATATGAGTCGAACTCCAAGTGGTAGTCAACTAAGGAAAATGTTGTTCACAGAATCTAAGATAGGCCGGTCAAGCTTCCGGAAGCTTCTAGAGCCAAGCCTATCAGATAAACCAGGAATTACGCCGTACAGGATTGTCCTTGGTAATGTGAAAGAAAAGGTTAGAAAGCAAACTTGTTTTATTAAACTTCACTTGTTCCAAGAAGCGTAAGTAAATTTAGCATTGTTTGAGTATCAAATTGGTGTTGTACTGCTAGATTTTCAGTAGCATCAAATTTAGCCCAATCTCAAGAAGAGAATATCAATCGGGCGGAGATAGGTAGAATAGAATTTGGTAGCGTCGAAATTGTTACTAGGTTGAGAGATACTTCGTATGTCGTCTCATCTCTAACATGAATTCAATCTGACTCTTAGCTTGTTAATTACAAACGCACCTTTCTCCATGGCTTATGTTCACAACTGTTTGAAACTTGCCTGACTGAAAATCTGACACGAGAGATGCCCGCCGCTCCTGGTGGAGAGGTTAATTATATACTAATGTACTCTCAGCTTTGATAGCAACGTACTATTTGAATCTCAGTCAGAACCAGCAGTTCTAGCTAGGTGTAAACGAGACGATCGAACACTATTTTTTTTTTACAGAATTAAACGTTCATCTTTGACTACCTTTTTATTGTATATTTCTATTCTCAGATGATGAAGACACGAAGACGGCTTGAGCATCTTCTTGAGGATCTACCATGTGACTCTGATCCGGCAGAATATTATGAAACACCGGATCAACTTTTAGAGCCGTTGCTCTTGTGCTACGACTCACTGGTAAGTCTTCATTAACAACTATTGCCTTCAGATCTTTGGGTTTGTCATTCTACAGTAAATATTTTTTGGGCATGCCAATAACCCTCAGCATTGCATGAAAATCCATTTTGTAGAAAAAAGTGCAAACCTTTTTTATATATCTATTCAAGCTGTTAAGAAACCTATACTCTGTTATAGTATCATTTATCACACGATCTGTCTTTTGTACTGAGTAGCACGTGCGCTTCAATTATTTTGTGAAGCAATCATGTGGATCTAGCATTCTTGCCGATGGCCGGCTAGCCGATCTTATACGAAGGGTTGCAACATTTGGTATGGTGCTAATGAAGCTCGACGTCCGCCAGGTATCTATTACAATTATTATTACTGCTACTTGTGATTTCTCAGATGTAATTGTGCCTAATATGTAATATTGCCTCCCAAAAAGCATAGGTAAGACCAAGAGAAAATCGATGGTCACTCAAGTGTGAGGCAGGCCGCTCTCCCCACCCCTCCCATGTCGCTCTCGCGAGCGACCGGGGGGAACCCTCTCTCTCCTCTGCTCTCCTCCCTTGTTGCCGCCCAGCGACGCCGTCGGGCGAAGCCTGGCCGGTGGGGGCGGCGGCAGGGCCTCTTCTTCCTCCCCCCTCGTGCTCCGCGGCTGGCGCGAGATGACCGGTCGAGTGGGGGCGCCAGGCTTTGGCAGGGCCGGCGGCGCGGCGGCGTGCTCGGAGTTCGGGGGCGGGGTTGCCTGGTGGGGACGCGACTTCGAGCGGCTGGCTCGTTTGTGGCGTGGCGGCCACGGGGGTTCCTGATCTGGGCGGTGGCGTGCTGGCGCAGATCCGGCCCGATCCTCCCAGATCCGGCTCCTGGATGGCGGCGGGCGGCGCGGGGCGGTGGCCGAGGTCGGTCTTGACCGCGGAGTGGGGTGGTCTGCAGCAGCGCTGCTGCGGCCTGGTGGTTGTCCGATTTGCGCGCGGCAACGGCGTGTCTCTCCGGCGGCGGTTCGTCTGCGTCGGACTCGGGTGAGCTCCCTCCCCTTTCTTTGGACTCAGCGACGGGCTCGTCAGGCCGGGGTGGCGCCATGGTGTGGTGGTGCGCGCGAGGCCTGCTGGTGGTGGCAGGGGACTTCGAGAAGGGGCAGGGTGCCCCCTCCGTTGCATCTGGCGGCTGCTGCGGGTGGCCGCCGGAGTTCCCCTGGTCCGATTCGGCCGCCGAGGTCATCGACCATGCCAAGGTGTCGGCTTTGGGGTGGAAGGCGAGCTTCCGCTTCGTTCTGGTCGGCCGCGTCTGTTTGGTGTGTCCTGGTTGAGGGTGGGGCTCGAATGCCGTGGCGGTGGCCCGGTTGGTGGTAGCCGAGGTGCTCATGGGCGGAGCACGCGGCTCGGGCGTTGTCCGGTCAGCATGGCCGTGTGGGCGGCGTGTTGACCGGGGTGGGTCGTTCACCCAATCCGGTGACGATGAGTGTTGGCCGGGGTGAAAACCCGTTCTGCTTTGCCAGGCAGACGACGGCGGTGTTCTAGCATCGTCCCCTTCTTGAAGGCGCCGTCGCGGCATCTCATTTGTCGTCAGAGTGCTCCGGGGGAAGCTCTAATCCTTGGATTGGGCGGTGGAGACACGATGGTGCCATTCCCTTGCTGAAGGCGCCACTTTGGAGCTCATTGTTCGTCCTACATGGCTTCTCCTCTTTGCGGTGGCCCGCCCATGGTTGAGGGCCCCGACATCTTCGTAGTAGTGCTTATTGTGTTCATCTGATGTTGGCTAGGATTTTGTTGGGGTAGTGTTGCTGTTATCAGCGTCCTTGTATCCAGCCTTGGGTGGGTGTGGTGTGGTGTGTGTTTGTATCGGCAGGATTCGGTTGTTCGGTGATGCCTTATCTATAAAGCGGGGGAAACCCTTTTTTTTTTAAAAAAAAAGCGTAGGTAAAATTCAGTCATGAATAAAAACTACATATTTACTGCTTCAGGAATCGGGCCGGCACACAGAAGCGCTTGACGCCATTACGTCTTACTTGGATCTTGGCGTTTATAGTGAGTGGGATGAGGAAAAGAAGCTGGATTTCTTGACTAGGGAGCTGAAAGGGAAGCGCCCTCTAGTTCCCCCATACATAGAGGTAATTTGTCGCATACATAAATCAAATATTCACATATAATTGATCGGTTACGGTGTAAACAAAGGGAGCGAAAGATAACCTTTGCCTAGTTGACAAGATTTACATCTGTGTCTTTCCCTTCCTGTCTTTTAGGTTAATGCTGATGTGAAAGAAGTTCTCGACACCTTCCGCGTTGCTGCAGAACTCGGGAGCGACTCGCTTGGAGCATATGTGATTTCAATGGCCTCCAATGTATGATGAGACACCACTTCTGTTATCAACTAATGAAGCAAACATGAATATTCAGTTACCTTTTATCTTCTGCAATTTAAGAGTTCTGAGTTCTGACTGAATCTCACCTGAACTTACCTCGTGGAGTCATATGTAGCACTCATATCCCACATCACAAACTGTATTTGGTTGGCACCAGTTGTGATTTGCAGGTGTTTGTACTTCCTTTTCAGGCCAGTGATGTCCTCGCCGTCGAGTTGTTGCAGAAGGACGCGAGGCTAACAGTTAGTGGGGATCTCGGAAGGGAATGTCCCGGTGGAACGTAAGCATGATTATCTATGCATGATATAAGTTCTAAATTTCACATGAATTTCTTGTCATGTTCAGTCCACAGCTCTATATATGATCAAATCAACTGATGAACCTGAAAGCATCTCTATGAGTGATCAATTTAACAGTAAACCTAGAACCTGAAATCAGCTGACTACACCCCTACCAATTGGTTACATTAGCAGAGAGGCTGATTGAAGGAAGGAAATAATATAAATATTTAAAATCGATGTCTGTTCTTTGGTGAACACGCTGCAGGTTAAGAGTTGTTCCCTTGTTCGAGACGGTGAAGGATCTTCGAGAAGCCGGTTCGGCGATCAGGAAGTTGCTGGCCATTGACTGGTACAGGGAGCATATCATCAAGAACCACAACGGCCACCAAGAGGTAGAAATAGAATGCTTCTATTGGCGTTAATCTTCATCTCGGCCAATTATCTGAACAATCTTGCTAAATCTTAGTCGACTAAGACTTGGTTATGTCTCAGTGAGTAAATTGCACAAAACCACCACTTTGATGGCAAGGTTTGCGAAAACCACTACAATACATTTTTTCTTCAGAAAACACCACGTCTACGGTAATCTTTTTGCAAAAAACACTGATCGGCGGATCGGGCTCAGTTAAGTGAGTTTATGACAGGTGGGGTCTATTTTTTGCCTACGTGGCGTGACTTTTTGTGCCAGGTGAATTTTAATCTAAAATTACAAACTAGACCCCAGAATTTTACATAGACACCCCTAAATCAAAAACGAAAAAGCAATTAGCCCCCGGTCGTCGTTCTGCAGCAGATCAGTGACGCGTTGTCCGATTTGTCCGTCGGCGTTGGGTGCAGAACGCCGTTGCTCTGGCCGTCGTCCTCCCGATGTAGCCCCACGCGCTCACCACAGCAAGCTGTACCCAGGTCGCCGACTACTGCCGAGACAGGCTCCACGCCGCGCTCGCCGAGGAGCTGCGCGCCGCAGAGGACCGTGTTGGCGGCTGCGAGGATCTGAGATCTATGGACTCCAAGAAGCAGTGGGGGAAGGCGTTCGTGGACTACTTCTGCCTGCAGGCACTGCCCCCTTTCATGGCGATGCGGGAGGAGCAGGGGAAGGAGCACATGGAGGGATGTAGTCGCCGTTTGGGGCCCCGCCGTTGGCCGTCGTCGCGGTGGCGGAGAAGAGGACATGGGTAGCGGAGGCTCGATCCAGACCGAGGACAGGGGGTAGCGGCGGCCGGCAAGAGCATCAGCGCTCGATCCAGATCGGGGACACGGGATAGCGGCAGCCGGCGGGGCCATCGACACTGGATCCATTTTCGGGATATGGGGTAGCTGCGGCCAGCGTGGGCAGCGGCGCTCGGTCCTGATTCGAGACAGGGGGTAGCGGCGGCCGGCGGGGGTAGCGGCTCGGCGATCTCGCCAGCGGGGGGGGGGTAGGGATGGGCCACAGGCGGCGTCCTCTGCCTCGCCCCGGTGGCAGGAACGGCGACGGCGGGCCTCTACGGGGATCGGGAATGGGGTGGCCGAGGGTTGGGACGGATGGCGGCCGTGGTCGGGATGGGCCTGGGAAAGGGAGAGAAAGTTGGAGGGCTTTTTCGCATTAAACCTAAACTGCTATGCCACGTAGGCAAACGATGGACCCCATCTGTCATAAACTCACTTAACTGAGCCCGATCCGCCGATCAGTGTTTTTTGCAAAAAGATTACCGTAGACGTGGTGTTTTTTGCAAAAAAAATGTATTGTAGTGGTTTTCGCAAACCTTGCCTTCAAAGTGGTGGTTTTGTGCAATTTACTTTGTCTCAGTCGATGTTATATTCATGAGATCTTACATTAAGATCCATGCAAATCTTTCTTTTCAGTTTTTCTTTTATATTTCTTATTACATGCTATGCCACTTGAGACGTGGTTTTATCTAAAAAACAGTACTCTGTCTGAACGTTGCAGGTCATGGTGGGCTACTCTGATTCTGGCAAGGACGCCGGCCGTTTCACGGCGGCGTGGGAGCTGTACAAGGCGCAGGAGGACGTGGTGGCGGCGTGCAACGAGCACGGCATCAAGGTGACGCTCTTCCACGGCCGCGGCGGGAGCATCGGGCGCGGCGGTGGACCGACGTACCTGGCCATCCAGTCCCAGCCCCCCGGCTCGGTGATGGGGACGCTGCGGTCAACGGAGCAGGGCGAGATGGTGCAGGCCAAGTTCGGGCTGCCGCAGACGGCGGTGCGGCAGCTGGAGATCTACACGACGGCGGTGCTGCTGGCCACCCTGCGGCCACCGCAGCCGCCGCGGGACCCCAACTGGCGGCACGTCATGGAGGAGATCTCCCGCGCAAGCTGCGCGCACTACCGGTGCACCGTGTACGAGGACCCGGCCTTCGTCACCTACTTCCAGGAGGCGACGCCGCAGGCGGAGCTAGGCTACCTCAACATCGGCAGCCGCCCGGCAAAGCGCAAGGCGGCGATCACGGCCGCCGGCGGCATCGCCAGCCTGCGCGCCATCCCGTGGGTGTTCGCGTGGACGCAGACGCGGCTGGCGCTACCGGCGTGGCTGGGCGTCGGCACGGGGCTCCAGGACGCGCGCGACAAGGGCCGCACGGAGGACCTCCGGGCCATGTACGAGGAGTGGCCCTTCTTCCAGTCCACGCTCGACCTCATCGAGATGGTGGTGGCCAAGGCCGACGCGCCCATGGCCAAGCACTACGACGACGTGCTCGTGCTGTCGCCGGAGCGGCGCGCGCTCGGGGAGGAGCTGCGGCGGGAACTGGCCAGGGCGGGGAGCTGCGTGCTGGCCGTGAGCGGGCACACCAAGCTGTCGGCCAACAACCGGAGCCTGCGGCGGCTGATCGAGAGCCGGCTGCCGTACCTCAACCCCATGAACATGCTGCAGGTGGAGGTGCTGCGCCGGCTGCGCCGAGACGACGACAACCACAAGCTTCGCGACGTGCTGCTCATCACCATCAATGGCATCGCCGCAGGGATGCGCAACACCGGCTGATCCATCCCGGTGGAGACTTCTCTTTGGTACTACATGAATTAAACTTTGTAGCTTGTAGGAATCTACGTATTTATGAACACAAAATCTTGGTACATTCTCCTGATCGACAAGGAGATGTATATAGGCGTTCGTTGCCTCGAATGTGTTGTCAAAATACAGTGCATTTGTAAAGCCATATACTACTTTGTAAACTTTGATCAAGTATATAGGAAAAAGTACACCTATATTTACATTTTCAAATCAATATCAGTTTGAAACAAAAGTGACCCTAAACATAGGGGAGACTAGAACCCCCTACGCCTTGAATTCTTGCTGTAGCTATATCCAAACTTGCTGGAGCTACATCCAAACTTGTTGTTTACTTCGAAATTCTTGCTTAGCTACATCCAAACTTGTTGTTTAATTCGACATTCTTGCTGGAGCTGCATCCAAACTGCTGCCATTGTGTCACCGTAAGTCACGCCGACGATGGACAACAGAAGTACCTACAACAACTACAAGGCTACAAGAACCTATAGATGACCAAATCTGACTTAATTGCCGTAATAGAAGATCGCCACAGCCGGTTGTGTCGACAGATCGAGGTGCACTCGAAGCTAGGCCATTCGGCGATTGTATTCCTTGAGGAATTCTACAAAACTCAATACGAAAATGCAGAGAGAAAAACAAGTTTGCGTGGCATCCGAGGCGAGGCAATATAAGCTGTGACTCTCCTCTCCAACGCATATTACAATAGATGCAGTGATAAATCCGCACATATCTTAGGCAAACTGGATGACGATGACATAGCCGACTGCTCCCTTCGTCTACAGCCGAGTGTCTGGTGGTCGACTGTCGGGTGGCCTGTTGGGACTTAGTGCGGTCTCATGCCACCCTCCTTTTCTCTAATGGGCCGATGACCGAGCCCCTTGGCCCATTGCTTTTGAGAGTTGGGTCTCCGATGGGCCAATCGTATACTTGGACCTACCCCGTAATTGTAACCCTGACATTGAAAAATGACATAAATTAGCCCTACAACTTGTGTTTGAAATACATTTGTTAATGTAGACATAGACTACGTTCTATTTCTGTAGATTCTTTCCTTCAAAAGTATCTGTGGAGTCGAGCTGTTTTTCTTTCTGGACATGTGTGGTTGCCCGCAGAGATTTTGGTTGCATTGCACATGTGTCTCGGTTGGGACTAATTGAGGAAAACGGGGGAAATCACCATCTGCACATCGTTTGGTTGCCCGCATCTAAGCTGCCTGCATTATGGGAGAAATTTTAGCATGACGTTTGGTGTCCTACATTGGCTCGTCACATGCAACTACACGGTGTTTGGTTGCATACAGGCAGCTAGGTCTGATTACCTTGTATCATGCGTGAGCTTACCAGCTACACCTTACATATGATCACACCGATCACACCAATAAAACAACACTACAATCATGACGAATTCTAAAAAACATTTCGAGAGAGACGGGTAAGCCTTTGCTTTCACTCAATTAACCATTTATTGAACTATTAGATGAAAAATAAGTTTGATTATGTTGCTTAGTATGTACAGGACAGCAATGTTTAACGAGTTTGCACGAATATGATAACAAAACAAATGTTTTAGAAGCATGAACCATGAATAGGAACAAACACTTTGTTCAAACATTAATAGCTTGTCTTTCTTTAATGTTCAAAACGATAAAAGGCTTTAGATACTTTGTATATGTATACATACTGCTAGGACAAATCTTTAGATATAAGAATCCCGGTGTCTTGGCTTCGGTTAGAAGTTTAGGTTCATTTTTTCTCTCGCATGGTATCTATCATTTAGGCAGATGGTGATATGGCACTTTTGAGTTGGTCTTCTGGGTTCTGATCTTCGTGGAATTTGTCCATCATGGCCAATTCGACGAAGCTGACATAGATTTCTGCCATCTCCTTGGAACAACAAGTTTAGGGTTTCGCGCGCCACACTTCATGACATCGACATATGGCAAGTGGTTCGGATCAATTCAATAGTTCAATGACGATGATTGCGGCTCCAATGCGCTTGTCCATTGGAAGACGTGCGAAAAGACTTCTTGGCTGGCATCAATAATTTCAGGCCGACTCCAGTAGATGAGCGTCTCATTCAAAGGTAAAAAAAACCTCATTTGTTGGCAGTAATGGTCGGTTGACAGTTGAAAACCTTGTTGATATTTTTTTAAGGAAAATACAAAAGGAGAAAAAGCAGGCGTAGATCCAATCTCTACTTGCTCCTCCCGCCAGCCAATGGATTTTCCTTTGTACGGCATTTTCCTTCGCTTGCATGTAAGCGACGACGGCAAACCTAATATGTTTCTGCTTCGCCGGCCAGTGGGTGGATCCTCCTCCCTTTGGCCTATCTCTCTGGCGCCCGTGGCGGGTGGAAATCCTGGCGCCTTGGCCCGGTTAGTAGTTTATATTATTATTAATTTTCTCACAGGAGCAACATTTAAGCGGATGGCAATGTCCAGCTGGTCTTTCGGGCTCGGATCTTCCTCGAGTTCCATGATGACCAATTTGACGGGGCTGCGTTGAGATTTCCCGACGCCTCTTTGGGACAACAAGGTTAGGGTTTCTCTCCCCCGCGTTCAAGACAGTGATATGGAGTCAGATGCTTCGGATCGATTCAAGGGTTCAGAGACGACGACTACGGTCGCAGGGCACTGGTCCTTAGGGGCACGTGGATGATGACTTTGTAACTATCGCGACAATGTCAGACCGGCTCAGATAGAGAAGCGATGCGTTTGGAGATCGAAAAACCCTGGTTTGATGGCGGTACTGGCCAGCACTAGAAAAACGTTGATGTATTTTTTGTAGGAAAAAAAATGCTTACGCACATCCATGACGGAGTGCGGTGTGACATGTCATGCTTTACCAGCCGCTTCCGGTGCTGCTGCGACCACGGTATGCATGGGAGAGTCACTGCTCCATATACTAGGTGGACATAATTTGTCAATTTCAGATGCGGCGGTGGATCTCGCCGGAGTTCGCGGGGTTGTCGCCGGAGATGGCCGGGGTGGCGCGGGGAGGCGGATCCGGCCAGCACCCGGCCGGATCTGGTGGAGGAGGAGGCGGAGGGAGCCCGGAGCGGCGGCGGCCGGCGAAGCGCGGGCGGCGCCGGTCGAGGAGGCGAGGCGGCGCTGGGCGGCGGTGGCCGAGGAGCTGCTCGGCCGGGCGGAGCGAAGCTGAGGCGCGGGCGGCGTGGGTCTGTGGCGGGTCCCGGGCGGCGGCGGAGCGGGTCCCGCGGCGGCGGAGCGGGCTCGCGGGCGAGGAGGAGGCGGGCGGCGGCGGCGGCGCGCGGGCCGGGCGGCGCCACGGAGGTCGGCGGCGTTGAGCGCAGGGGCGCTGGCGCGGGCGATGCGCTGGTTCGGCGGGTTGCCACGGGCCGCATGGCGCGGCGCGTGGGACGGGCGGCGGACAGCGCTGAGGCAGGGCCACGTGGCAGGAAGCCATAGGTGCGGGGCGGCGGCGCGAAGTGTACGGCGGCGGACGGACATGTCCGCCGCGGAGAGAGGAAGATTTTAGGGTTTCGGGGGAAAATGATCCGAAATTTGGAAGGGGAGGGCCTATTTGTAGGTAGAGGGAGCTAGAAGTGTCCAAATGAGGAGCGGTTTTCAGCCACGCGATCGTGATCGAACGACCGAGAGCATGGAGGGGAGTTTGCTGGGTTTTGGGCCACTTTGGAAGGGGTGTTGGGCTGCAAACAAAAGAGGCTTTGCGGTTACCCGGTTAACCGTTGGAGTATCAAACGAGCTCCAAATGGCACGAAACTTGACAGGCGGTCTACCGGTGCTATACCAAGGCCGCTTGGCAAACCTCGGGCCATTCCGAGAAAGTTTAATACCCGCACACGAAAAGAGGGAAGAGGGAGACGCCGGAGGACATAGGAGCGCCGGATAGCAAAACGGACAACGGGGAAAAGGCTCGGATGCATGAGACGAACATGTATGCAAAATGAGATGCACATGATAACATGATATAAAATGCAGATGATGACATGGCAAAGAGCAACACGCAAGCAAATGACATGGCAACGACGGCGAATAACTGGCGGACACCTGGCGCATCGGATCCGGGGCGTTACAAGTGCGGTCTCATTTTTTTCGAAAAGGGGGGATTCCCCGGCCTCTGGATCAGAACGATGCATACGGCCTCTATTATTAGAAATAAAGCAAGGTCTCAACAAGGTCTTACAGTAATGTAACAAAAGCAGGGACTAGCTCACATAGAGCGTCAACTGCAAAGCACCAACTAGAACAGCCACAACCGGCTAGCATGAAAACAGATAGGTAAAACTAAATGCCTATCCTATTACATGATCGCCTTAGTCCGGTCTCATGCCAGGACAAATCTTTGTATATGTATAGATACTTTGTATATGTACACAACCGGCTGTTTAGATACTTTGTATATGTATACATACTGCTAGGACAAATCTTTAGATATAAGAATCTCGGTGTCTTGGCTTCGGTTAGAAGTTTAGGTTCAATTTTTCTCTCGCATGTTATCTATCATTTAGGCAGATGGTGATATGTCACTTTTGAGTTGGTCTTCTGGATTCTGATCCTCGTGGAATTTGTCCATCATGGCCAATTCGACGAACCGCCATCTCCTTGGAACAACAAGTTTAGGGTTTCGCGCGCCACACTTCATGACATCAACATATGGCAAGTGGTTCGGATCAATTCAATAGTTCAATGACGACGATTGCGGCTCCAATGCGCTTGTCCATTGGAAGACGTGCGAAAAGATTTCTTGGCTGGCATCGATAATGTCAGGCCGACTCCAGTAGATGAGAAACTCATTCAAAGGTAAAAAAAACTTCATTTGATGGCAGTAATGGTCGGTCGACAGTTGAAAACCTTGTTGATATTTTTTTTAGGAAAATACAAAAGGAGAAAAGGCAGGCGTAGATCCAATCTCTACTTGCTCCTCCCGCCAGCCGATGGATTTTTCTTTGTACGGCATTTTCCTTCGCTTGCATGTAAGCGACGACGGCAAACCTAATATGTTTCTGCTTCGCCGGCCAGTGGGTGGATCCTCCTCCCTTTGGCCTATCTCTCTGGCGCCCGGTGGCGGGGTGGAAATCCTGGCGCCTTGGCCCGGGTTAGTAGTTTATATTATTATTAATTTTCTCACAGGAGCAACATTTAAGCGGATGGCAATGTCCAGCTGGTCTTTCGGGCTCGGATCTTCCTCGAGTTCCATGATGACCAATTTGACGGGGCTGCGTTGAGATTTCCCGACGCCTCTTTGGGACAACAAGGTTAGGGTTTCTCTCCCCCGCGTTCAAGACAGTGATATGGAGTCAGATGCTTCGGATCGATTCAAGGGTTCAGAGACGACGACTACGGTCGCAGGGCACTAGTCCTTAGGGGCACGTGGATGATGACTTCGTGACTATCGCGACAATGTCAGACCGGCTCAGATAGAGAAGCGATGCGTTTGGAGATCGAAAAACCCTGGTTTGATGGCGGTACTGGCCAGCACTAGAAAAACGTTGATGTATTTTTTGTAGGAAAAAAAATGCTTACGCACATCCATGACGGAGTGCGGTGTGACATGTCATGCTTTACCAGCCGCTTCCGGTGCTGCTGCGACCACGGTATGCATGGGAGAGGCACAGCTCCATATACTAGGTGGACATAATTTGTCAATTTCAGATTGCTTTTTTAGAATTGGCCCGAACCCGGCTTATATGCAGCTCTGAAGCGGCCTCCGGATCCGCGGCCGATATGGTATAATTAAACGGCCGACTGCAGGCGCCAATAGCTTGTGAATAACGCAGTATGCACGTCGTCTCCTCCTGTGTAGTTGTACCTCAACGCCTTGTCCCTGTGAATTAAACTTGTCGACTTTGGGGAATCAAAGCAGGTTGCCGAGCTGGTAATCATTGCAGTTATTGTAGGGAAGTCTAGTGATACCCTGTTTGAAGGAAGACGAGATTCAAATCAGGGAAAGATCCTTTCTTCTATTGATTTGATTGATAGAAATTCATTTTTTCTTTTTCTGTCTGTATGATTTTGATTTATGATGAATAAAATCGATCTATGTGCTCTCGTTTTGTTATAAGCTTGATATAATTGATCCCAGGAAAAAGGGCCCGGCAACTAATAACGAAATGAATAGCGAAAACATGTTCCTAAACCATTTACTAATTGATTATTGACAGGAACAGACGAGCACAAAGATCACTTGGTGATCAGCAGGCCGATGAGGTCCCCGGGGACGCTGCAACGCTCCTTCGTCTTGCGATCTATGTCGGTCACGAGAGATATTTCTTGGATCCCCTTGAATACATTCTCGCATACATGATCCATCACCTGCGCCCTTCGCCTTGGACACAGTCTTCGACATGTTGGTATAGTCCCCACAGTACAAACTGGGGCGGGCGTCGACGTCGGGGCCGCTAGATGCAATGACGTATGCCTTGTGGCAGCAGTCCAACCCCCCCCGGTGTGCCCTGGTATTTACCCTAGGTCACAGATGACCGCGATGAGTTTCCGCGGCGATTTCCAGAGTGATGCTGGCGAGGTCATGTTCGGTGGATGCATGGGTGCTCTTTGTGTCGTGGCCTCGCTTAGCATGGCCACACACAACACAACGTTATTGGTCTTCTTCCATGTGCGGGAGATGAAGTCAATGCCCGTGTGGGCGGCAGGGAGGACATAGGATACGACAACGAGCACGATGTGAACCGTATCTATGGATGTTGCAATACTCGCCATTTTAGTTCGCACTTTGTATGTAGCTAGGCCTTGTTGTTGCTGCATTACATTATGACTCTACATATCATATATATAGATGGGAAACACTTCCTATGTCTAATCTGATACGAGGCCATCATCAGGCCGCGCGTAAGCCATTGGTTCGTGCTTCAACTCACGGCCAAAAAACCACAGCAAATCCTCTTCTAACCTGCCGTTTTCACGCACGCACCTTCCCATAATCCCTCACCTCATTACCTCTCTCGCGAATCAATCACCACCGCCGTTCCTCTCTCCTACGTCCGACCCTCCTCTCTGTCAGGGTCAACATGCACTTACGCACTGACATTATATTAGTTGGGTATATAATTACTGACTGACTGAGCTTTTTCCTAGGACCTCAAGATGTGCCAGACATTGTAAGGTCGAGGGGTTTATACAAATGAAAAACACGAAAAGCCGGATGGGTTTACGAACAAAAGGCGAGAGCAGTTACACAATTGTACTAATATCAAAAGAAAAAGGAAATTGCCTCGCTCTTTTTTGGGCGAACTGATAAATATCCACAAAAAAGGTGTTCATTGCGAAACAATCTGTGACAGAGTAGGGAAAAAAAAGCTTACGCACATCCATGACGGAGTGCGGGGTGACATTTCATGCTTTACCAGCCGCTTCCGGTGCTGCTACGACCACGGTATGCATGGGAGAGCCACAGCTCCATATTCGTGGACTAATTTGTCAATTTGAGATTGCTTTTACCACGCTTGCCACGTGGTGAACGCATTGGCCCCATCCCGGCTTATATGCAGCTCGGAAGCGGCCTCCGCGGCCGATGTGGTACAATTAACGCAGTATGCACGCCGTCTCCTCCTGTGTACTACCTTGACAGACACGGATCACTGGGCTACGCCTTGTGAATAACAAAGCGTGCATTAAACTTGCGGAATCTATATAAGCAGGTTGCCGAGCTGGTAAGATCGATGTGCTACTGTTTTGTTATAAGCTTGACAATTCATCCCAGGAAAAAGGGCTCGACAACTAACAACGCAATGAACAGAGAAAACATGTTGCTAAACCATCAACTAATTTATTATCGATCACTTGGTGATGAGCAGGCTAATGAGGTCCCCGGCGATGCTGCAATGCTCCTTGGTCTTGCGATCTACTCCCTCCGTCTGAAAAAACTTGTCCCAAGCTTGTCCCTCAATGGATGTTTCTAGCACTAACTTGATGCTAAATACATCCATTTGAGACAGAGAGAGTATGTCGGCCACATGAGAGATATTTCTTGGATCCCCTTGAATGCTTTCTCGCATGCCTGATGCATCACCTGTTCAC